>OY992509.1:6006314-6645404 GCA_963921215.1 Scoparia ambigualis
TTGTGTAAGTTGAGGCGTCGGTAGCCGAGCGGATAGATGCTTGGGTTGAACATGAGAAATCGTGGTCCAATCCCCGTAGCTCCGTGAGACTACTGACGTGAACCCACTCCGACACAGTCATTTAGATTAACAGGGTGGGGTAACAGGTCTATTATTAATGTGTTAAACGTACATTAATAATAATCTTTAAAAAAAAGTATACAAAATATACAGCGTGTTAGTTAACACGAGGGACATAATATATTTAATCCTATGGTAGTTTATACCTGGGCAAACATAAACAAATAAAAATACTACTCGATGCATACAAAATAATTCAGAAAATCGATTAGAATAGTTAAAATTTCATGAAATTCCCGTAATGTTTGGGCACCCTAGTGCTTTCGACTCATTTACGCAAGGTATTGAATAAGTAGTTGTCGTGGTTGGTATGACCCGTTTTCCTTCATACTTGATCATAATATTTGATCTTTTCCCGCGCTTAGTGTATACTATAACATTATATAATAGAATAATTATGAAAAATTAAGATTTTTTTATGAATCGCATTGGGAATCGAATACCTAATGTCCTCCCTTAATATGTCCCTCGGTTTAACTAATGCGCTGTATATCCTACATAAACATATACAACCTTAATTTTTCTTTATACAAAACCAATTTGACGACCTCCTTGGTCGAGGGGTTTGTACACCGGTTTTCATGGTGTCGCCATCTCTGAGGTCCCGGGTTCAATCCCCGGTCGGGTCAATTTTTCTAAATTGTCTCGGGTCTGGGTGTTTTCTATGTATAATAAGTATGTTTTTAAGTATTTTAAGTATGTTTATCCGTTGTCTAGTAACCATTTAACGAGTTTCATAACGAAGCTTCTCTTGGGCTAGATAATTGGTGTGAGTGTGAGAATAAGTTTATTTATTTATTTATTTAATTAAGGGCGAGTTCCACCTATAAAACTGAACAACTTTCCCCAAGAAACCTATGTGCAAAAATGACAAACAAATTCTATATATTTCAATACTATTGTCGTCAGCTGATCGGACGTTTTGTATGGGAAGTCGAATTTTTTTTGCCACTTTCGCACATAGGCTTCTTGGGGAAAGTTGTTCAGTTTCATGGGTGGAACTCACCCTTAATTGGTTTTGTACAAAGAAAAAATCAGGTTGCATAGATACGTGTAACGTGCTGACCGGCGCCATGGTCGTGAGGCGCGCCGCCGCCGGGCCGGTCTCAGTAGAAGTCGCTGCTCTCCAGCGTCTTGCACTGCTTGCTGAGCGTGGCGTACTTCCCGTTGTGCGGCGCGCGGCCCAGCGTGTGCGAGCCGCTCAGCGCGCCCAGCGAGCGCTCCGCAGCGCCGCCGCCGCCGCCGGCACCCTGGGCACCGTGGGCACCGCTCGCGCCGCGCCCGAGGGTCGCGCTGCCCGACATACGCGACCTGCTGCGGGAGACGATGGCTGAATGGGCTATTTGAAATTACAATAAAATCCCGAACGATGTTATAATTTTGCCCTTTGACAAATTTAACCCTTTGCGTGCCAGCTACGAGATAACTCGTAGTGCGTGTCTTTAGCATGGTGCCAACTACGAATATATTCGTAGATTTTGTTGGGCCTCCTATACAAACATTTATTTATTGGCACTACACGTAAGGTCGGATTTTGAACGTTTGGCATTAGCAAAAAAAACACATGATAAAATTAAAGATCAGACTTTTAACGGAAAAAAGATATGACATGACAAACATAAGGTACTTAGTAGTAGTACAAACAAACAAAGGAAGACATAATTACGTCTTTTCTGCAGTAGGAATACAAAATTTAGCTGTAATAAGCTTTAAAACAATCAACTACACGTAACGCCAGAGTTTTTGGACATAATGTGCAAAAATAACTTGTTTCTTTGCGTTATAGCCTACGGGATTTATGTTCTACTATGCCAGGTACGATTTATCTCGTAGCTGCTTATATGTATGACGGCATACAGTATAAATATATCAAAATATTCTGGCGCTGAAAGGGTTAAGACACCATGTTAAGGACAGACTTTTAGAAAAGGGCTAAGCGATTACACCAATGACAAAAATGCATGGAATTAACAGTCCTCTAGTTTCGCACACATGGTTCTAATGCGTACATAGTGCCCGAGTAAAACTTTTAGATTCACTTTTGTTTTTATCTTTTATTTTATTATATAATTGTTTTATGATTATTGATTGTATAATTTGGTAACGACATATTGTTTTGTAAATGTCGTTACTTCTATATTATTATAAAGCTGTGGAGTTTCTTGTGCCCGTTCTTCTCCACAGCTAAAAGACTTCCTGAATGGGTGGGGGGGTGGGTGGGTTCCTGTGCCTATCCATCCATCCATAAAAAAATAAATTTAGACGATTCAAAATGCTTATTTTAAGCTTACTGAATAAAGATATTTTGATTTGATTTGATTTGACAGTTGTAACAATAAAATATGAAATGGTTATGGTAGTTTTAATCAGTGATCGGCGTAGGTAGTGCCATTTGGGGTCAATGAACTAGAATGTTAGTGTTGATATGGATACGCCCCGAGAATCCCGGAATCCGCGAAAATATTTTCCTAAATGTTGATGTATTAATTATTTAACGTAGGTAGAGCAATCTGAGATCAATGACATTGAATTTTAGTGATAATATACGAGTAGACATGCCTCGGAATTTCCGTGAATGTTTCCTTAATGCCAATGTCTTTATTAGGTAATTTAAGTTAAAAAAATTTTTATCTACAACGGGAAAGATCTTGACCTTCATCTGACCTGATGGTAAGTGAAGATAAGGCCGAAGGTGGCAGCGACCTTCACCTGGACTCCTCAATCACAAAGGCACTGTCTATCATACCTCTAATTGCCGAACAGAACAATGCTTTTAACATTGTTGTTATGGCGACAAGCCTAAGATACGAGTCGAGTATTATTAGAACGACTAACTCATTTCCGACATAACCTGGGGTCCTTTTTATAAACGTGACAATTGTAAATTACTATAATTCGGAGGACATTGTCAATGCGATGAACAGCAATATATACTTCTTAGACAATATTCCATGATATGTACTTAGTATAGTAATTTACTATTGTCACTTTTATGTCTCAATTTAATAACAAAGTTAATAAAACACAAATCTTAAAAAAAACTACAATATTTATTTAAATAAATTGAAAATCAACAACATTCATTTATGTATATAAAATCAACAACATTTGGGCATAGAATAAAAAGATTTCCCGGAATTTAGAAGGCATATCCATATTAAGATGACAGTACCAGTAAATCCCGAGAATAGCACTATCTACGCCGATCACTGTTTATAATTATCCGATAGTTTTTTTATTACGTTAACTTGTAAATATTTAATTTTTACTAAATAAATTTGCGATTTTTTTATTTGTGGATTACAAGACCCGAAACACAGGCGGCCATGATTGAGCTTCGTGTGACGTCACATCTCACAAAATAAACAAAACTATCTGTCAGGTTCCAAGATAAAATGAAAAAAAGACTATTTTTTGATTCATACTATTAAAGTTATGCCTTATCTTCCTCTATTGTTTACATCTATGGATTCGAATCTGGTAGCGTCGTCGTAGTTAAATAGATTAAGTACCTGGGTCGCTCCCGGTCGCCGAAGTCCATGAGCTGCACCGCCGCGCTGTGGAAAAGCGCACAACTTTGAGACAAAATGTCCGACTGACAATCGTGTCGGCGGACCACGCTCAGAACGGCAGAGGCATGAACATGACACGTATGTTAATGATAAACCAACACAAGCCTAACAAGTAATAGCTCAACTCTTCACAATAACCATTTATTCTTATTACAACTATGTAATTAGAGTAAGCCACCAGTACTAAGAGTATCTACTGCTGGAGTAAGGACATACATTAGGGATGTGCTATTCGTTTGATGTAATTTTTGTCTAGCACAATTAATTTTGATAAGCTATCTATTAACTTCTTTATACACCACCACTTTAGAATACAAATATAATTTTAGTAGAAAGTAATGAGATGTTAATTGTGTTGGGTAGCGGTGAAATAATACTACCACCCCCTCTCTTCCCTTGGGTGTCGTAAAAGGCGACTAATGGACTAAAGACTACACATACATCCATTAGAGTGGCGATGTGCTCACCACCTGTCACGCTGAGCACATGTGCAGTCGCTATTTGGTGAAAAGTGGACTATGGCAGAGGACTGCTTCTGCTGTCCTCATTGCCACAGAATAAATAATAGTACTACGTACAGAAGTTGCACTCCTTTGATGTTGAAAAAAGCCGCCATTTTAATAACCTACAATATTAGATAGGCACCGTGTGCATTCAAAATAGCACCTTATCGCTTTACGCGGAGAGTAGTTAATACTTTGTGGTGCGTTTTGTACCGACCGTACCTACGCCGTCAACTCGTGTGTTAGGGATGACAGCAAATAGACTAAATAAACATATCTACGCAACCTTAGTAAGTAATTTATTCTGTGATTGCACACCAAGTAAAATGTAGTGCTGAAAGTTACTTACTTACCTATTTACCTATTTGACAAACAAGCACTCAAAGTCTTAGAAACAAGCAAACACTGTTCGATATGACGAGTTGAAGATATAATGAAAACAAAACGGAAACCACATTTTATTACGTTATATATATTCTATTACCTACATCACGATAAGTACTGGCGATTTTTAATCTTACGAACTCACTATAAATATAAGTTACGCAGGTAGTTTAGGTACCTTCTACATTTAACACATTTACATAAATAAGTAATGACATACCTACCTACCTTTACTTTCGTATTACCTATTTGTTCTGTAAACAAACTATAGGTACCTTCCAGAATCTTACGGTAACGTAAAAAAAGAAACTTCGAATCTTTCTGTTTATTTCGACAGCCTTTCACACAACAATTATTATTGTTGCATTACACCATTATTATGGAACTTGTTGATTAAATAATATCGGAGTGGTAGTTATTTTTAAACAAATTGAAATTGCGATCCGAGACCACTTCAAATTATGCCTGTGCTCGAAAGCGCGCTGGGGCACTGAGTCACTGACCGATTTACAACGCCGCGTTGTCGCGCGCTGAAGGTGCATTTCGCGGTAGGTATGGCGGAGTGCAAGATGCCTGTCATTGCCTAGTCTCCGACTAACCCTTCGGGAAAAATTGTGTTATATGTATGTGTGAGTGAGTGATTATATGTATGTATGTAATGAGTTGTAAGTTAAGTAAAAAGAAAGCTTCCGAATTTATCTCATAGCTATGCTACGGCTAAATTCGAAAAAGAATGTTTGTAAACAAATTATTGGTATTTCTTTGAGCAAATATCAAGTGTCACTCGGATTTTTACTTTTTCTTCATAGATTTACGAGAAAATAACTAACAAAAAAGAGTAAAAATCTGCACAAAAAATGTCAACAATTTGTTTACAAACAATTTTAATCGAATGTGGCCGTATTATAGAGCTCTAAGCTAAGTTTGCTGAAATAAAAAAAATACAATATGCTGCTACTGTGTGCCCAAAAATGTTTATAACCAGTGTTATTTCGATCGCTTATTCCATGAGTACTGAGGCTGCGCTAAGAACGGGAAAATACAATAATATTCATCTACTACGGACGTCGACTCAGCTGTAGGAAGGGCGCCCGTCACCTGACTGCTCGTAGCCCCGGAAGCCCAATGAAAGACGACCACCGTTATACCTTTTTCTGCAGCCAAGCATCATTGTCATCGTTGCTGTTCTCCGGTTTGAAGGATAGCAATTTCACTGGGTTATGAACTGAAACTGTGATATCCTCGTTGCAAGTATCCATAGGCTTTCAATTAGGAAAGCCCTGTGCTTTTTACCACGCCAGTAACATAAAACAACCTGATTCAAGGTCCATGAGCATGAGCTTACGGACCTAAAGATCAGGATTTGGGTCCTCGGATTCGGATTTGGATCTCGGATTCAGCACTCCGTGCTGTATGGAGTTAGTTTTCTTATGGGTCTGGGCTGTTATCTGCCGCTCTCCCGCTCGTCGAGGTCCATGAGCTGCACCATATGGAATGAGGCCGGTTTCCCTATGGAATGAGGGCGGTTTTCCGATGGAATGAGAGCCGTTTCCCTATGGATGAGAGCCGTTTCCCTATGGATGAGGGCGGTTTCTCTGTGGAATGAGGGCAGTTTCCCTATGGAATGAGGGCAGTTTCCCTCCCTATGGAATGAGGGCGGTTTCCCTATGGAATGATAGCGGTTTCCCTATGAAATGAGGGCAGTTTTCCTGGGCGGTTTTCCTATGGAATGGGCTGGGCTGTGGGGCCGTTACCTGCCGCGCGCGCGCGCGCGCCGAGGTCCATGAGCTGACCGGCGACGCTGTATGAGGGCGGTTTCCCTATGGAACGAGGGGCGATTTCCTTATGGAATTAGGACGGTTCCCCTTTGAATGAGTGCGGTTTCCCTATGGGGCTGGACTGTGGGGCGTTACCTGTCGCGCTCGCGCTCGGCGAGTTCCATGAGTTGCACGGCGGCGCTGTATGAGGGCAGTTTTTTTATGGAATGAGCGCGGTTTCCCTATGGAATGAGGACGGTTTCCCTATGGAATGAGGACGGTTTCCTTATGGAATGAGGGCGGTTTCCCTATGGGGCTGCACTGTGGGGCCGTTACCTGCCACGCTCGCGCTCGCCGAGGTCCATGATCTGCACGGCGGCGCTGTATGAGGGCGGTTTCCCTATGGAATAAGAGCGGTTTCCTTAAGGAATAAGGGCGGTTTCCCTATGGAATAAGAGCGGTTTCCTTAAGGAATAAGGGCGGTTTCCCTATGGGGCTGGGCTGTGGGGCGTTACCTGCCGCGCTCGCGCTCGCTGAGGTCCATGAGCTGCACAGCGGCGCTGTATGAGGGCGGTTTCCCTATGGAATGAGGGCGGTTTTCCTATGGTATGAGGGCGGTTTCGCGTTAAATCTGGGCTGTGGGGCGTTACCTGCCGCGCTCGCGCTCGCCGAGGTCCATGAGCTGCACGGCGGCGCTGTATGAGGGCGGCTTCCCGTTGGGGTAGGGCGCTGGCCGCGGCAGCGTGCGGCTGGCGCTGCTGCCGCCGCTGCTGAGGAACGGCGCTTGCTCCTCGCCGGTGCCGCTGCGCCTGGGGGGCGGGACACGCCTTTTCAGTTTTAAGACGGTTGGACATTTTGTTAACGACGTCAATACATGATTCCATAAGAAATCGTAAAAATATCATATAAAATCATAAAGTACCTACTATACCTAGCGGAATAGAGCAACAAACATGAGCTGTCAAACGAAACCGAAATAGGATGGCATTTGGTTGTGTAAAGAATGCTTTCAGTTTACGTCTTGTCGCTTTTTACATTAACATCGATATCGATTATATTAATTACTAACAGAAATAGTATTAATGGAACTACAATAGGATGGGATAGGAAAATATCCACGATTTCACGTAAAATCCGAAAAAATTAACAAAACCCAAATTCTCAGCGTGCTGATGAGTGCTGACAAACAGTAGGCAAAAACAGTTCTGTTACGTCGCATCACGCATCTCTTTTTATCCCACAGTGTTGTTGCTAGTGACATCCTGCTCGCTCAGCCCTTTGTTGCTCTATCCCGCTAGGTATAGTAACTTTATGTGGGATACGGACCTCGTTATGTGACTGTGTGTGAAGTAGTTTAGTGCATGTAAATATTGGGTAAGAAAGCTACAAAAATATGTTTGCTTTTTATAAGACTAAATGATATTAAAAATAATATTTTTGTATAGCACGCAGTCTGTCCAACGGACGATATATAAGGTAACGTGCTACGAGATCTAGCGTGCTGCATGATTATTTGCGCCTGTCGAGCGCCCACACGCTTCCTAATTCATATAGCGCGCTAATAATATAGCGTATTTTTAGCGTGCTATAAATTTATAGTTTATAGTCTGTAGCGTGCTATTGTTTTATAGCCGTTTTGAACAACTCTAGACAGAATTTCCCGCTACTCACTTGGTGTTAATGTAGATCCAAGCGTGCGAATCGACCAGCACTATGGCCGTGAAGAGGAAGCCAGCCGCCACCGCCGCCAGCAGCTGCAGCGACAGTGCCTACAAACAAGATTTTTTTTTTAATGACTACATGCGCTTTTCTAGTCCGCTGTTATGCTGGGTACAGCTGTGACAATAACAATAATCTTTGTATTTAATAACATTATAGTATAAGATACGTTGACTTCTCCTCTTAAGAGCAGAAGAAGCACCTGCATCTAAAGAAGCCACTCAATGTGTGTATAATTATGTCGTAGTTATAGTTAAAAAAATCGGATGTTTGCGAAAATCCTAGGACGATTGCAAAAACCATTTTGCAATGATCCTGTTAGCTCATATCATCATAGAATAGCTCGGAAATACACGAAATTCATTTCTTTATTCTTTCATATTCGTTTTTTGGAATCATCTTAAGATTCTAACATCCTGTGTTTTAAATTATCTTACGACATGTGAGTTAAATTTCTTAAATCAATTTTGAACTTTATGGTTTGGGGTATAAGGATCAATATCGATTAGAGAAATTTGATAGTTTAAGGGGGTTCCACGCGATAGCAATAACTGACTCTTAGTAATCTTCAAAGCAAAATCGATCATATTGATAATAATAATAAGAACAATTCTGCTTTGAAGTTTCAGACCTAGTAATTTAATTATAGTCTGACCGCTACCGCTGTACCGCGCCTTGGGTATGCGAGCGGCGAGGCGGGGGGGGGGGCGAAACAGTTGCTCCATTTTGTCATTCTGCCGTCATCGCTCACGGCGGCAACTAGTGTGTCAGACGCACATGAGATAAAATATCTGAAAATGGGTCGTGCATTATCTCGAGATAATCAAGACTGTCATTTTTAAAGTGGCCGAATATTTTAAGAAAAGAAAAGCAAACAAAGAAAGTTTATATTATATATTTCCAAGAATTATTATATAAGTTCCAAGTATTATATATAAGAATAATTATTATATATTCCAAGATTTATTTCATTTATATTGGTTCTTTAATTGTACTTATCTTAAAATCATACTGGACAAAAACGGATTGGATGTAATTATACTCGTAAATATAAAGCTTCAATAAACTGTGCTTCGATATCGTAAGATCTGTCTGACACTACGAATCTCATGTGAGTTCATGCTCTTTACTTCCCACCCCTCCCACCACCCGCGCATACCTAAGGCGCGGTACAGCGGTTGCGGTCAGGCTATAGAGCAATGTTTTTATTCTGCGAAATGTGCAAAACCATCACACGCTTGTGTTCAAAATAAAAAATTACTTTTAAGGAAGGGGTGCCCTGCGGAATATCAGTACAAATATTTTTAAGTAACAATTATGTTTTCATGCATTGAATTAAGAAAGTTGTCGAGGAAAAATGTTTTTAGGAGTCATTAGATTTATGTATTGTTTGTTATTGTTTAAAGAATTTGGTTCAAATTTCAACAAGGCCATGACCTTGTGCAATGATCAGGCTAACTTAGATAAGTTCTTTTAATGTATTTAACTAATTCAGCGCATAGTACAATGGACTTAAAAATACGTAATATTTCACAATTTCGTGCAAGGCCTCCTTAATGAAATTAAGGGTGGGTTCCACCCATGATATTGAACAACTTTCCCCAAGAAACGTATGTGCAAAAATGACAAAAAAATTTCGACCTCCCATACTATTGTCGTCAGCTGATCGCACAGTTTTTTATGGGAGGTCGAACGTATTTTGTCATTTTTGCACATAGGTTTCTTGGGGCAAGTTGTTCAGTTTCATGGGTGGAACTCACCCTTAAAGGTTGCTTCACACATATTAGTGAAGTCACAGTTCCGACACAGTACTGGTACAGTGAAAAATATTCATTCATACATTCCCTATGAATTTTGTCGAAACGAATACGTCCATGATTTACCGGTGGCGGAACACTGAGAGCATTATCACTGACAAGTGGGGATGCGTTCATAGAGAATGTATGAAAAACACTGTGCCAGTACTGCGCCGGAACTGTGGCTTCACTGATATGTCTAAAGAACCGTTTACACGTATTAAGTTGTCAAGTAGGTAACTAAATTTTAACTAAATTCTTGCGTGTAAACAGTCACTTAAAAGCTCTTTAGTAACAAGTGGTAAGTAGTGGGCAAGTGAACAAGTAGAATAGAATCGAGTCTATTTTTTGAGTAAGTAACCGCCCCTCCCGCACCGCTTGCATTCCCCAGTAGGCGTAGCTTCTACTAAATTGTCATTTAGTTGACGTATGGACGCAACAATTTAGTGAAGTATTTCGTGAAGTAGATAAGTTATGGTATATATACATACTTCCATGGTTAAGAATATAGTGAACTAAAGAGTGCATAAGTTAGACACGTGTAAACGATCAACAACTTAAAATTAAGTTAAAATTAACTTAAAATTTAGTTACCTACTTGACTACTTAATACGTGTAAACGGCCCATAAAGCCACCTTAAGAGGGTTTACGCCATTCAGTTTCCCATACAAACTTCCAAGTCGAAATTTTTAAAAACCAATGAGCCAATGTTGATGGAACTTTGCATGCTGAAGTAAAAAACAGGGATCTAAATTGAACTGAGTTATTGCGATTTTTAACTTTCTATAGTGGACTTTAAATCGCAATAACTCAGCTAGAAAAACGTTTATTAAAAATGTTTTCAACAAACTATTTAGGTCCCTGTGTTTTACTTCAGCATGCTAAGTCTCATCAAAATTGTCTCATTGGTTTTTAAAAATTTCGACTTGGAAAGGAGGTCACTAAAATCTGGCCAGTTAATGTACCGAGGTACACTTTATGGAAAACATTACTCTATGAAACGCTGAGTAATATAGCAGGCCTACATTGTTTGTTAGTTAATTGAAAAAGTAAAAAAATAATAATTTCGGTTTGAAAAATACGCCATTTTAGACCCTGTCTATGTTAAATAATCTGTGATACGATTATGAATATAATCTGTTTACGGGATCAGAGTGTCAACAGGAATCAAATCAAGAGGAAAAACAGAATACCACAGGGAATAGCCAAGTTATTAAATAAAAATACGAATCGCGAACGAAACGAAAACAACGAAGCACCCCGAATCGCCGAAACGAAACGAACGGAACGACATTTAAAACATTCCATTATGACATTTTGTAGCGTTCTGTTACTAGCAGAGAGACAATTATTAGCTGATTTTAATATTATATTTTCTATTTTTTATTGTTTTACTTCCATTAAATTATCTGTTGATAAAAATGGACGACAAGTAGATGCATTAGCAATAATTAACAGCAAATAAAATATTTTATTAACACTACAGGTTTTGGAGAAGTCTGATTACTGAACGCAATTGAACATCGAATGTTGATAAAAATGTGTTACAAGTAATTCACAACTTTATTAATTTATTATCTAATTTTATCTAAATATAAAAGCAAAATGATACGTTTTTCGGAATCCTCGAATTTTTCTCTACATTTTGATATCTATGTACCTCAAGGTACAAACATGGCCAAAGCTGTATGGACTATTAGTGACCTCCTTTGTATGGAAAACCGAAATGCGTAAACCCTCTTAGAACGAATGAAAATGAAGGGTGTATAGTTTGTAGTTGGAGTTACCTGCAGGCCGCCGTCACAGGCGGCGCGCGCCCCGAACACGAAGGACGCGCGCGCCACGCGGCACTCCAGCGCGCTGCTCAGAGACACCAGCGCGCGCTCCGCCTCAGCGGTGCCCGCGCCCAGCGCGCCCAGCGCCGGCTGCAGCCCTGCCCATGCGACAGTAGGGTTATTTTATAACCAGTGATCGGGTTAGGTAGCGCAATTTAGGCTCAACGTCCTCAAACATTATATTAGGCATTAAGCGCGCTTACGCAGTTTATCGTTTTTCCATATTATACTTAACTTCTCTTCGTCTTACAAAATTTAAATACAGTTTGGATTACAAAATATGCACTAGTATTACGTAATATTGCAGCAAACTTTTCTAAGTACTAGTTGTCTGGTTGTTTTTATATACGCATAGCATAATAGTTGGAGGAATCGCTGCGGACTAAGATTCAGGTTCAGTCCTAGTTTAGGAAGCAGAAATTGTTTACGCTGTTAAATTATTATTACCTAACTGTACCTACACTGTTACTGTAAACTGAAATTTAAATTTTTATTATTATTATTATTCTCGTTCACACCGAACAGACTATACGCTATTCGTAGTCGCTGACTCTCGGTGGCCGATTTTTGAACTACGCGTCTAAGCACGGCGAACGCGGATTGGCTACGTAGCCGAACGTAACAGCGTATTAGCACGTATTAAATTGCTGCGCCGCGGGGACAATTCATTCGAGAAACTTCAATGAGCACAGACCTGTGTCTCGTTAACTTGTTTAAAACTAATTTAAAAATAATCTAGCGAAACAAAGCTTGCTCACTTACTTTCCTAGTTTGAAAAACGATTTGTCAACAGTTACCACATTATATTCGAAATAGACACACTCATTTTCAGAACATATCTTAAATGATATAATTCTAGAATACTGAAAATAGAGAAGTTACCTAAGAAGACCAAATATCTATATTTAAAAAGTGCGAGTCATACTCGCGCACCGAGGATGCAAAGTGCAGAGAGTGCAAAGTGACCCACCAATAAGGGTTCCGTTTTTCCTTTTGTGGTACGGAACCTTGAAAACCCAAAAAAAAGTGACACAAAATAAGTACCTAAATACGTTACTAAAGTCAATTCAAAACCCCAAAAATACCGTGTCGCCATCAGTTTGCCTGAAGGGTTACGCAAGAGAGCGTATATAACGCAAATCAAGGCTCTGAACCATTTTCACTCAAGCCGTTAAGAGCAGCAGAGTGTAGTGTATAGTCGGTGCCAAATAAATGTGAATAAACGTTCATTTACCCCACTTGTACCAAGAGATTTCAAAACATTATTAGGCTAGTAAATTATCACTATACTAGGTACTTATTTATAACGTACGAATTAAAATTCAAAAGGTAAAACCTAAGCACTTGTATAGATTGAAAAAAAAATATTTGTGATATATGCCAAGTCTCCGGATCAAGGACGTCTAGTACCAAGATACCTTTGTTTACATGAATTCTATCGCTACGGCGACGGACCCTGTTTCGGCGTGCAGTGGTACAGGGGTAGCGATGACCTTTTATGCACGTTTATCTGGCACCGACTATAGTGTAGTGTCACAGTATAAATATAAGCTAAAGCAGTACGGAAACTAGGCCTTTTTGTTGTTTTATATACCTACGCGCTAATTAGGCGTTAGGGTTGTCCTCTTATTTTTGTAAAATTAAAAAAAAATTGTTTAGTTAGCGCTGTATCTCAGCTAGTTAGTGCTTTTTTTTAAATAACTAGCAAAGCATTAGGGTTGTCACATTTAATTTTTATAAAACTAAAAGGTATTTTTTTATTATTTATCAAAACGTTTATTGGGGTTCTATAATGATCAAATAATCGAATGAATTGACTAGTTTACAAATGTGTAATTAAAAAATCTTCAACATTTTAAGAAGTCTTTATTCTTCGTTAGTTATTATAAATTACTCACTGAAAAATCCTGCTACGACAAGTTCGAAAAGTTTTATTATTAAATTTTATAGTGTAAAAAATTCTTATTCAAATAAATAAATTAACGAAAAACATGGACAGGGCACTATGAAATTAATTTGGTACACTTCTTTGTAAATTAATACAGCTACTTATTTAATTAATTAATACAGCCGAGTTTAAGCAGCCGTAAACTACACAATACACTTGCGGCATTTCTTAAAAACCCCGGGGACAGCTCACGCAAATACACAACGATAAGTACACTCGACGCGGCACGCGCTACTGAGAGCACTGCGATGTCCGCTTAGGGGCCCTGTAAAGACGTGCGCCTGTGGGCGTGCGTCGTTTCGAGCGTTTGTACGTAGCTTCCTTACTGCTTTAGCTCATATTTATAGTGTGGTAGTGTGGTGGCGTGCCTGGGTCGTTGAAGAGCTGCGGCGCGCCGCGCGACAGCACGGCCAGCGCCTGGCGCACCGCCACCACGGCGCGCTGCGCGTTGCGGAGCTCCGCCGTCAGCACGTTCTCGCGGGAAACCTTGCACGACAGGTAGTAGTGCACCATCTACGATAACAATTCGTAATGTTTCATTTCTTTTTCTGGATTAAATGTTTTTATATATTTAAGCGCTTCAATATACTTAAGTAAAATTTTAAACACTGAAAGAAAACGACAACCTCAGGCGGCAATCGAACCACGCACCTTCCGCATTCCGGGCGGCTGCCTTAATCACTTGGCTACCGAGGTCTGGTTTTCACCCGTCGAAATTTGTCAGTGCTTGATGCTTATGTTTTTTAGTCAACATTGCAGTAATTATTGCATTGGAAGGTGCGTGGTTCGATTCCCGCCTGAGGTTGTCGTTTTTTTTCAGTGTTTAAAATTTTACTTCTTTTTCTGGGTTAAAAACGCTCAAAACTCGAAGATAACGAAACGTTGAAAAAGTCACTTCCTTAAGCTTTGGTCTTTTGCTCGTAACGCACAACGCTGCGGTATGCAGCATGCGGTGCCCGACACATAATTGTATGGTAAACGTCTAGTATGGTCTCCGTCGCAGTATGCGTCAGCGGCGAAGGGCAAGCGTGGTGAAGTGGGGAGCGGGTATCCCGCACTGCGCGGCGTTGTTCTCGTTGATACGCTGCGGTGTGAGCCGCGGGTTGACAATGGATGTGTTTAAAGATAATTTAATAGAATTTGAATGAACATTTATTCACAATTAATTAAATGGCTTTTTATTAAATTTCCAAACAACGTTCACCCCTCCGTTGTAATGACATGTTTCTCGGCCTGCTTCTTTGTCGTCTACTTTGGTAGCTGCGGCAAAATCAACTGACCACTTCTCCGCTGAGACGGTAAA
Source organism: Scoparia ambigualis (assembly GCA_963921215.1). Classification (NCBI taxonomy): domain Eukaryota; kingdom Metazoa; phylum Arthropoda; class Insecta; order Lepidoptera; family Crambidae; genus Scoparia; species Scoparia ambigualis. The sequence continues at coordinate 6,021,253 of OY992509.1, forward strand.
CGCTGCGTCGTGACGCAGCGTTTGAGCCGCATACCGCAGCGTTGTGCGTTACGATCAAGAGACCAAAGCTTTAGGTGGTAATCGAACTCACGTATCCGATCGCAATCCGTACCGCAGCCGCCCGGATTGCGGAAGACGTGGCTTGGATTTTTTGCAACGTTTCGTTATCTTCGAAATCATTCATTTATGTCGGATGAATGTGTGTCCCACACACACATTGCCAAAGTCAAACGGTTACACCGCAGTTTACTTTAGTGGAGCAACATTTCGACAAAGAATCATGGCTATTTGACAGTTGTAACAATAAAATATAAAATTATGTCGGTTAAGGAGTGAAAATTTAACAATAATTATCTAATTTTTATAAATATGATTATTTGTAAATATTTTATTTTTTCAAAATAAATTTGCGATTTTTTTATCTGTGGATTACAAGACCCGGAACACAGGCCATGATTTAAGCTTCGTGTGACGGCACATTTCACAATATAAACAAAAACTGTCAGGTTTAAAGTTAAAGGAGAATGTTTTTTTTACTATAGGCCCTGGTCCAATTTTTTTTTTGCAGCCCCCAGTTTTGAGACCACTGTGGATCGACTTACGCATTCGAACTTAGTATATGTGAAAAGACGCATCAAAATCGAAACCACAGTTTTAAAGTTATATCGAGTTATTCAAAACACCTTTAGTTAGGATTATTTTAGTGCATGGCATTTTTAACTTTTATTGATCAAAAATATTATTATTTTATAGGCTATAGCTAATTGGCGACATGACAGTGACATGATAGAGTAGTGATTTAGACGAAAACAGAGTGATCCGGGTTTGGTTCTCGGTCGGGTTAGATTTACATTATTTAAAAATATATTATACGTACATAATGAAAGGTATAAAGGCTATATAAATAAAAACCATATGTTCTTGAAAACATTTAACATCTAACAATCAAACAGTGGTTTTATAAATCATTTTTATCTATGGTGATACTATCTAGAAACTGTGCTGGATGGTCAATATCAGTATAACGTGCCCACGCTAAGAACCACACAATAGACATTATGTGAGCGCATGTGCCTACAGTACGTCTTCCACTCTTAGAAGTACAGTACAGTACAGTAATAATTATTTATAGCTTCCAACCCGCGATTGTCTGAGTTTACAAGTATACAGGGTATGAAAAGAAGCTTAACGAAGCCGAGAGCCACGTAATCTGTCCATTATTACGAAGTTTTTTCTGTACTGGGCCATACCTGGGAACCTTCTAATTAGGGAGATATTAAGTGTTAAAGTCACAATATTGTGACTTTGGTTTTGACAAAAATAAATGTAAAACGTGATTACTAAACTTTCTGCTAAAGAAACATTACCAAAATTATTTAAATTTCTTAGTCAAATAGGCTTATGAAATTTCAAAACGCAATGAATGTCGAGCGCAGGCAGCGCAGCCACTGCCGCACACGCACACAAATGCACACGTATATCAGTCCAAATCAGCTGTACCGGCAGCACGCGAAGATACACGACTCAGCACGACTCGCCGCCGCGGGCAATGACCTCACCATAATTTAGATAAATAAGTACCTACATCTCAGTAACTGTTAACTTATTTATCACTTTATTTGATCGATCGGTTTTTTATTTTTGACCGAACCTACTACTTCATCATCATCATCAGCCTATAAACGTCCCACTGCTGGGCACAGGCCTCCCACGTGAACAATAGCACGTGGGGATATTGGGCCATAACTCACCACGCTGGCCTAATGCGAGTTGGTGGGTTTTAACGACTGCCACCTTACGACAACAACCGGGACCATCAGCTTAACGTGCCTTCCGAAGCACGGAGGAAGCTCGAAATATTTTTAATTGGTCACCCATCAGGTGACCCTGCATTGCGAAAGTTGCTTAGCGGGCAAGATCGCAAGCCAAACGCGCTAGCCGCTGCGCCATCGAGCTCCTAACCTACTACTTACGCAAACTTAACAATTACGAGTTACTAACAGGTCTTCTGCATGTTAAAAAGTAAGATTACCGTCCTAAATTAAGTTTCAATAACTAAACTAGGAAGAACTAGGAGCTCGATGGCTCGGTAGGTATGTGGGTTGCATGCAAGTACAGCAAACACGAAATACAATTAATATGACGCGAACGGACAAGCTACTAACAGTTACATATTTAGTCTAGGTATACAAATTACTTTTACTAAAATTAATGAAATAGATCGACAATATTGTTAACTAGTAGGGTAATAATAGGTAATCGAATCGCTCTTCTCTTTCAAATGATCAAAGGGAAATTGCTACACATTTCACTAAGGCGCACTGATTGCTTTCAATTGTATGGAAAAATGAAGTTACGTTTATTAGAAATTCTGCGTGATAAGCAGTATGATTTTTAGTAAATTAGAAAGAAAGTATGTAAGTGGTATTATGTAATTTATTATGATTTGATGTAAAGGGTTATTTTATACTTTGATAGCGAGATAGACATTTCCAAGTGCCTTTCACAGATAGAACACATTCCTGTTTAAACGACAGTGAGCTCGGACCAAATATCACAATGGACAGAGTCTTTGGATTTTTAGCATGTCCGTATTTTGTTAGTGTGCAGCTTTCTATCTGTACATGTGTGCGTGACTAAAGATGTGACTAGTATATCGATATAATCACTTTAATGTGGTGTGTACCTAATTCGTTATTATAATTGGGGGTTAAAGTTACTCACGTCCGTAGGTTTACCGTTTAGACCCTACACGTGACCCTTGGGTGGTCGTAAATGAGTGACACTGAATGAGTGGTAGAGCCACGCTGCGTTGCAGCACGCCGGGCACGCTGGGCCGGCTCGCCCGGCGTAAATACCAACTTCTCACTAAGGGTGTTACCCGACCAATCGATCGATCGTCGATCGACGGCATCGATCAACGTCGATCGAAGTTGATCGACTGGTCTGGTAGCTTTAATCGATCGACGGATACCGTTTGACTAACCAATCGATCGACGACGGTCGGTCGACGTTGATCGATAGGTGTGGTAGCTTTAATCAATCGACGGATACCGTTCGTCTAACCCATCGATCGACGGTCGGTCGACGTTGATCGATAAACCCTGGCTAAATTCCATCAGTTTCTTTCGAAATGTATTCAGAAAAGGACTCGTTGTTCTTGGCCAGTACGATGTTGCTCGTACTCACAGACATCTTAGTATGTCTGTGCTCGTACTATTATTACGGAGACGCAAACGCAAAAGAATCTGGATGCGACCGTTTTTTAAAGCCAACGATCGCTTATTTTATCCAAATGACATTTTAAGCAGCGGTTTTTGTTTTTGTTTTTTTTGCGTAGCGATTGTCATGAATTTCGAGGTTAGTAGTTTCGAGGGAGGTAGAGAGGAGGGGGATGGATGGGGTACGGTAATGGTAACTTAGTAGAATATTTGTTTTTTTTCCTAAAAATAACCTAAAATAACCTCAAAATAAAAATATCTTGAAAACTATGCATTTTCGCACTTTGGCTCCCCCTCCCCCTCCCCTTCCCCCTTTTTTCGGTGTTGCTTAATCTAAAGTGCTTCCCAAGGTGTTTGGGGGAATATCATTTAGTATTTAAACGTTAATATTATCATCACTCATTATTATCAACATAAACATAATCTAATATTACGATTATTATCCATGGGCACGAAATAAATTTATAAAAATTGAAGCGGCCGGTGCGTCTAATCAAACAGCTCGATTTAACACCCAATCCATTTTACCGGTCGATTGTCGATCGACATCGATCGATTGGTCTGGTAGAAACTATCGATCGACGTCGACTAATCCATTTTACCATCAATTGATGTCGTCGATAGGTCTGGTAGACACTATCGATCGACGTCGACTAATCCATTCTACCATCGATCGATGCCGTCGATCGACGATCGATCGATTGGTCTGGTAACACCCTAATATCCGGCGTGAAATAATAGCCCTTGGTGCTGTTGTGTTTCGTTCGGGCAGTGAGGGTTCCGGAGGCCTCCCCCCCCCCGCTCACAATTCCTATTCCTTCCTTAAATGCCGGCAACGCATCTGCGATTCCTCTGGTGTTGCGGGTGTCTATGGGCGGCGGAGATTACTCTCCATCAGGTGACCCGCCTGCTCGTTTTCCTCCTTCTATTATAACAAACAAATAAAAAATAATAATTTGTGTAGTACTTTACTAAGTGAAGAGCAATACTTTTTACTATTCATATTCCCGCCCATATTATTAAGATTCAATTTTGAACTAAGGCTAAAACTTTTACTGTAAAAAAAGATTTTTCAAAATGTTTGAAACAGAGCCTTGAATATTTTGTAGGCTCTCAGTTATCACGTCTAATAGCTTTAACCCATTCACGTCTTATTTCCGGGCATTTTGGAAACCTAAAAAAAGAATAATAAAAAGAATATTAGTAATATCGATAAAGCAAACACAAATTCGATACACAAATACGTACATCACTAATCATTATGCCAAAAACAAAGCCTTTAAATTACATTTAATTAAGGTTTAAAACCTGATTCTTATGAATAGTGTACGATATAGTATGATTTAGAATTAGCAAAAATGAATGCTTTGCCGTTTTAATTATTAAAAAACTCATAGTAAAGCATACATATTATGAGAAATCACTAACGTATGAAATGATAATTCCTGGTCTTTTACACCTCCTTTTGTTGTTCTTGACGAACAATAAACAGCTTAACAAGACATTATGTCAATTGTATATTACACAAATAACACAAACACTAAGATTTCTTAATATTTCACTATTATTTCGCACAATCCAGCAATGTTTTGACCGAGTAGTCGGTCATGAAATGACACGTCTCACACCGACAGTGCGTCGTTGCCAAACGTACATTAACTATCTCTTTTACTCATATCACACTACAGTCATACAGAAAGAGATACAAATACTTTACTTTGATACACGTATGTAAAAGCGGCAACGTCGTAAGACTCTGTCCATGTAATATTTGGTCCGAGACAGTGAGCATTGCTATTTTTTCTCTCTAGGAGTTTAATGCTACGTTTAGGCTTTGTACTAGGAGTATGAAAAATAAAGATGTTTATTTAAAATCATGCATAAATTGGCAACCATGGAGTCCGCCAATTGTAAACACTTTTTCTTTTGCCACAAGTTTTAATAATTTATTTGTTTAATTTATTAATTTGCCTCTCCATCGGCACGGTAGCAACAATGTATGTCGTTTTCATTTTTGTGTACCGTCAGTTGTCAGTAAAATGGTCATTTCCGGGGATTTGGTTATAGTGCGCTTCCACCTGGCACAGAGTACAATACCACAGAATAAATAATAGTACTACATCATCATCATCATCATCATCATCAGCCAGAAGACGTCTACTGCTGGACAAAGGCGTCCCCCAAGGATCTCCACCACGACCGGTCCTGTGCTGCTTGCATCCAGCGGCTACCCTCGACCTTCACCAGATCGTCGGACCACCTTGTTGGAGGCCTGCCCACACTGCGTCTTCCGGTGCGCGGTCGCCACTCGAGAACCGTTCTGTCCCAACGGCCATCGTACTACACAATACTACAATTACTACAAGTGCTTACCCGTTACGAAATAAAAAGAGTCTTTTGAATTGAATAGGTACCTACCAATAAAGTAAAGACAGTACTTAATTTACCAATGAAATAAAAATTTTCATTTCATTTCATTTTTCCTGTAGGTACATTTGAAAGCTCTCATGGCCTTAATCTCAACCTGATGGTAAGTGACAATAAGGAATAAGACGATAACGCACTTTGGATCTCCGAAGGAGCTGAGTATTTATTCATTCCAAAACGAGGAAGCGCTTGGCCTTCATCTCACCTGGAGGGTGATAAATGACGAAAAGGTGGAAGCACACTTCATCTGCATCCCTTAACCATTGAGAGGCTGGCTATCTTATCTCATACTGATAGAACACATTGCGCCAGACTTTATGTAAGATGGTAGTAGCTTGCCAGGCGGACTTAGCGCTAACCACTAGACAGCAAAGGCTTCTTTCTAGTCCGTTTGGCTAGCTCTCTACCACCATTTTAATTAAGTCTGGTGTCATAACAATAACGTCGTTTTCATTGTTGTGTTTTGTTAGTTAGAGGTGAGATAGCCAGTTTATCCCACTGCTAAAATAAAAATAATGGACTTTCGAAATTACAATTATGGAAAACTAATTTGAAGTTCTGATTGTAATGATAAACTAAAAGAATGAAGCTCAACCTAGTCATATGAATGACTAGCCAGCCCCCAGCCGTCTAGCGCGCGCGCTGCTTTTGAAGGGGTGTACGGGGGGCGCGCCTCCGCGCCCCCTCCCCCTACCCCCCGTCCCCCGCCACGGCGCCGCCGCGGCGGGCGGCATAAATCAAAGGAGTACCTAGTTACCTACTAGTAGGGCGGCTTTTAAATTCTTTCAGTTCGGTTTCTTCTGTGATCGAAAGCGCAAGCGCATAGTTTGATAACTTGACTGATTCTTTCGTCTATTTTATCTCTTCTCTTCGCGTTGTGGTTCGTGGTTGTGTAGTTTGTGTGTGTGTGTGTGTGTTTGCGTATTTTCTGTGAAAGATGCCTTTCCATGCATTTAGTGTTCGCGAATACGTTAATATGGTGCTGTGTTACGGCATGGCCCATGGAAATGCCTCCGAGGCACTAAGACTTTACGGAATTGAACACCCAACCGCAGTTCAGCCTCGCGACCCGCGAGTTCTTACTCGGGCTGTGCAGCGCCTGCTGGACAATCAGCCGATAATGCCGGTTTCAGAGGGAGGTGGCAGGCCAATACGTTTAGCGACAGAACAAGCGATTTTGGACGTGGTGCGCGAAAACCCACGCCTTGGAACGCGAACGGCAGCAAAAGTTTTAAGGAGACGCCATGGCCATCGCGCACGACATGTAGTGTCGTATAACACGGTGCACAAAGTGCTCACGAGAGACAGGCAACGACCCTATAAAATTCACAGGGTTCATGCGATTGTGCCAGGAGACAGGCAACGTCGAATGGCTTATTGTGCGTGGGTCCTAGGCCAGAGCCGTCGGTTTGTGGAAAATATTATTTTTACCGACGAGTGCACGTTCACCAATAACGGAATGTGGAACCGCCGAAACGCCCATTATTGGTGCTCGCAAAACCCACACCAGATGCAAGAGACTGGATTTCAGACACGCTGGAAACACAATGTTTGGGCAGGTATAGTCCGTAACCAGATTCTGGGACCCGTCTTCTTACCACCGAGAATGGACGGTTCTGCGTATCTAGAATTGATAAGCAATTATTTAGCGGATACTCTCGACGATATGCCACTGGCACAGCTGCAAGTAACTTGGTTCCAGCATTATGGCGCACCCCCACATATCGTGAGGCCGGTCCGCGAGCGGCTTACGGAGCTATTCGGCGACCATTGGATTGGGCGGTATGGGCCTCATGAATGGCCTCCACGATCGCCGGATTTAACCCCTCTGGATTTTTTTTTGTGGGGCCACGTCAAAGACAGGGTTTTTGACCGCCCTTGCCAAACAGCTGATGAGATGCATCAAAAAATTGTCGCTGTTTTCGAAGAGCTTAAGCAGCGGTCTCTACGAGAAGGAATCCTGGAGTTGGTCCACCAGGAAAATCTGGAACGGGCGCGCTTATGCCTACACGTGAGAGGTCGGCAGTTTGAACCGCAGCTCGTCAGTGTCGAAATGTCCCTTGATGACATCGATGGAGAGTAGGTAAGTAGGTAGACTAGCCTAGACTTAACCAAAAATTTTCTACAAACAATCATGAAGCGAAAACATTGAGTTCATGAATAAAACCGCGCAGGATGCGTGGTACGGTACAGACATGGCGCGCGCTTTTTTATCCCACTCATACGCCTATTGACTTCTCTCTCGTCCCGTAACACACACACATGCACACTTTGTTGCACGCGTTTCATTGCGTGTCTTAGAAAACACCCGTTTTTTAGTATCTAAAAATTAAAGTAGTTTCCCACCAATTATTTTTACTGAATGTTTCTTAGTTTGATGTACACTATGTGTATATTACGGCTTCGTTAAGCTTCTTTTCATACCCTGTATATGTATGATAAGTCCGGCTACGAGTATGTCTAGATTGTATTTTCCCTCTTAATAACCAGAAGTTATTGCCAGCGATGTCATAATTATTTAAAAAATTATTCAAATCGACGTTGTCTCTATATACTTGTTTGGTATAAACACTATTACGGGCGTGTTCGCTGTAATAACTCCTGGCCAGTTTTAGTTGGTAAGTCCCTAATGCAAATATAATAATAGTTCTTCCTCAGACAGTCGCGAAAAATCTTCTAGTGCGGGTATTTCGGCAGACATATTTTCAAACTGAACTCGTCGGCTGTTGAGGTTATGGTCATACACATATTGCGCCAGACGATTATCAATAATGATTCTGTTGTTGATTCTTTCCACAAAAGCAGGGGCGTTTACATTATCAGTGATTGGGTCGTGGAAGGCATTTGTAATGGCCGCAGCATTCCTAAAATCTTCTTGCATATGAGGAAGAGCTCTATTGAAATACTCCTTTCTGAATATCTTGAAATCTCTCTTGATGCGGCCATTCACTACTTCCACGACCCATCGACAAATCGTTACTAAACGAGAATTATTTGTGTCAGCCGTCGATAATTGAGTTGCGCCTCTTTCAACCGTTTTGGGCATATGGATATCATAGCCGCAAGCTTCCACATTAGGCACAGCATCTCTAAAACCTCTATCTAAAATAAGGACGTCTCCTTCTTGGAAGAACCAGTTAAACACGTCGTTGTTATGATTTACTAAATTCTTTAAAATACTAGCATCAGATGTAATGGCTGAATGAGGTCCTGTTACTTCTATTATATAACCATCGCAACACACAATAGGAAATGGTTTTAAAAGATTTAAAAGAGCAATCCACAGAAAATAATCGCACAGTACACAACAATAAGCGGGAAGCGTTAAAGAAGGACTGCGCTGATATTATGCAAATAAAGTGCTAAGTTGCCTTGCCGTCGTAATGACAAAGGATCGCTGGTCATTCTAGGTAGGTACCTGGTTCGACAAACTCGCGTGCTAGCTAAATATCTGTTCTAAAAAAGGTTGCTGTATGTGCATAGAAAGTAAAACATGAACTTTTTATTTTTATTTATTGGCTAATATCTAGATTTCTGCGGGACAGATTTTTTCGATTCCATAGAAGAAAATGTTGTACATGAGCTGATCTTTCAAACGAAACATTCTCCTTTGTTTGTTTATTGAAGTGTGACGTCACAGGGCAAAATGTCACGTGACCAACCGTTATCGCGCAAAATTTTAAATTAATGACGAAAAAAAAATTTTTTTTTTCTATTTAGTAAAGCTTTTTTGAGAAAAAAATCTTAGGAGGTGTAAAAAATAAGCGATTGTAAATTTCAAAATACTTTTCCGAGAAGTGTCAAGTGGCCAATTGGCGCGGCAGTGACTCACGTCTCTGGGCAGCGAGTGCGGCGCATGATGCGCCAGCGCGGCGGCGGGGTCCTGGCACGCGTCGGCGGCGGCCACGGCGCCCGCCGCCAGCACCGCGCCGCCCGCCCAGCACGCCACCAGCGCGCCCAGGGCTCCCACCTGAGTATACAGCACAAACATGTTTAGGAGGGTTTACGCATTTCGGCTTCCCATACAAACTTCCAAGTCGACATTTTTAAAAACCATTAAGCCAATTTCAATGAAACTTTGCATGCTAAAGTAACATACAGAGATCTAAATAGTTTGTTGAAAACATTTTTAAAAAACGTTTAAATAACTGAGCTAATGCGATTTTAAACTTTCTATAGTGGACTTTAAATCGCAATAACTGAGCTAAATAAACCTTTTTTTTTTAATGTTTTCAACAAACTATTTAGATCCCTGTATTTGGCTTTAGCATGCAAAGTTTATTCAAAATTGGCTCATTGGTTTTTAAAAATTTCGAATTGGAAGTTTGTATGGGAAACCGAAATACGTAAACCCTCTTAAATAAGGAAGATAAGTTTATCATATATACCCTCATTTTTTATTCGTTTTAATGAAATTAAGGGTGAGTGAACCAACCATGAAACTGAACAACTTTCCCTAAGAAACCTATGTGCAAAAAATGACAAAAAAATGTCGACCTCCCATACTATTGTCGTCAGCTGATCGGACAGTTTTGTCCCTGCAATTGAGGGTGTAATGCAATTGGGAGCTCGATGGCGCAGCGGCTAGCGCGTTTGGCTTGCGATTTTGCTCGCTAAGCCACTTTCGCAATGCCGGGTCGCTGGATGGGTGACCAAATTAAAAACATCTCGAGCTCCTCAGTGCTTCGGAAGGCACGTTAAGCCGTTGGTCCCGGTTGTTGTCGTAAGATGGCAGTCGTTAAAACCCACCAACCCGCATTGGGCCAGCGTGGTGGGTTATGGCCCAATATCCCCACGTGCTATTGTCCACGTGGGAGGCCTGTGCCCAGAAGTGGGACGTTAATAGGCTGATGATGATGAATTGAGGGTGTATATAAGTTTTGATTTTATTTTTATTTAATCACTTAGAATAAAAATGTATTTTGCATTGCTAATTTAAGAATTTACTAAGGGTGGATTAGACCAAACTGGAATACGACTTACTCCGAGATTAGTCTATACAAATTCGGCGCTTAATCTAGGTATAAGACCTTATTCCAGTTTGGTCGAATCCACCCTAAGTCCTTCATTTTTGCCCGGAAAACATGATAATCCTAGTTCAGGCACTGGTGTATTTTTGACATTATATACCTAGTATGTTTAATATTCTGGATAAATTGTAAAATAAGTTATTCAATAAAGATTTTATTATTATTATAAAATACTAATCTTCTGATAACTGTATAAATTGATTAAATTAACGATCACATCTACGATATAAACATATTTAAATGCTAATCATCATAATAAATGCATAGATCGATCGATCGTTCAAAGAAGAAAAGGCAAGACATTTTCAAGTTTTATCTCACGATTGAAAAATTTACTTTTTCACTTTTTGTGGATAAACGTTTTATCTATCGTCATTCCAATAAAGAGACTAACCAAAGTCCACTTCTAACAGGAGCCAGGCCAGCAGGTCAACCTATTCAAAACTGTCAATCGATATTATAAAGTTCAAAATGGATTGACAAAATCTGTAATTTTACGACACATTTCTTTATGGTGTTGTTATACAGGGTTAATTTTGGGCCCCCGCCCAAAAGTAAATGTGGGGTAAAAAAAAGTAAAAATAAAATATTTGACGTAAAAGTAATGAATGTTTTCTTTTTGACGTGACAACGTCTTATAAATTGGTTTGCCGGGTGACACTTCAAGAAACTGCGTTACGCTCCGCTCACGTTATGCGCTCACAATGAGAGCGAGTGAGAGGCACGCGTCCCTTCCACTCGGGCATGGTTAGCCCGCCTAAGATTTTGTTAATATGAAATTCAGTGCGAGATTCTTTGTATAAATTAATGTTTTAAATATAATTCTTTGTATAAATAAATGTTTTAAATTGTTACTATTATTTCATCCTTCTTCCTACTATACGAATGAATATTCACATTAAAATTATTTTACCACTCAAAGTCGTTGTCACGTAAAACTTTCACCCGTATACCGACTTTACAGGCAACCAATTTTTTTTAATACAATTTTTGCCTCCTTTTTATATCCTATAGTTCTAGGTGCGTGCGCTCACCCTCGCGGTTAAAGCGACGGCGCGCTGTCATTGGTGCACGGGGTGAATAATAGCGATCACTCGCATGCGCTTTGATAACCGCGATAGGCCAAGCGCTAGGTGACAATAATTTAATTTTCTTGAGGAAAACTAGAGACAAAAATGGAAAAAAAGAATATAAGAAAAAAGATATTTATAAGAAAAATATTGTTATTATGTGCATAATCATTTATAATAAGATTCCAAATGAAATAAAAGAGCTGCGGAATATAAATAAAAATAGTTTTAAAAGAAAATTGACTGAATGGCTCATCTCAAATTGTTTTTATAGTGTTAAGGAATTTCTGGATTTTAAAATTGGACATACTTGATTTTATCTTATTTGATTATAAATTTTATTGTGAATTTTAATAATTAATTTCATTCTTACTACTTATTACTTTTTTTATAATTTTAATCACTTATATTAACTCTTTGCACGTCTGCACGCAGGCTGACTACAGTGAAACAAATGTTAATCTTAAGATCAAAATTATATTGTACTTTACCTGTAACCTGGCGAATAAATGATTTAATTTGAAAAAAAAAAAAAATTTCATTATTTTGTTGTAGTACTGCTATAGAATCACGTAAAAAAATTGTGCGGGTGGTCCAAAATTAACCCTTAACGCATAGCAACATTAGCAACATATAGCAGCAGCAGCGCGCGGCGGCTGCGACGGCGGGTGTAAAAATGACAAAAAAAAATCGATTTCCCATGCTATTGTAGTCAGCTGATCGGACAGTTTTGTATGGGAGGTCAAATTTTTTTTTGTATAATTTTATGTTATTAAACAAATATTAAAAATGTGGTTTTTTTTCTTAACTTGAAACAAAATTGTATACACTTACAAAAAAATACAAAAAAGAATCGAAAAAAACCGGGTAAGTACCCGATTCCGATGAAGGAATCGGAATCGATATCTTCGATTTCGATTATAGATAGCAATTTTATTTGTGTTTTTGGTAACTATTGTCACAAATTGGTATTGTGGGCTCTTTACAGAATCTTCGCATAACAAAATTTGCAAGATGTTTTGGTTTTACGGTTTTTCTTCCAAGTATAGACTGAGCAACGCGAGGATGACAAAATTGACGGTGCCCTTTATGCAGCCTCAGTAAAAAAACTACTAATTCTATTTTTTTTTAAATTTGTTTTGTCAAGTTATCTACCAGTTGCCTCTGTCTGACTAAAGGTATAAAATAAGCGCCAAGGCGAGTCCTTTTAGACATTCTCGACGAGGATCAGATCAGACTATGTTGTGAGATCGAGTTCTGACATTTTGTGGTGGTGACTGGCGGTAACTTGCCACTTTGGATTATCTTTGCCCGTGAACTCCCCCCGTCGCACAAACTGTAACGGGACGTCGTCTTAACCCGCGAGGACTCGCGCTGGGTCTAAAAGACCCAGAGCTGTGCCAATTCAGTCGCAATTTCCTTAAATATTTATTATTTCGCGGCGCCATTCTAGGTATCTTCAAACTACATTATAAGCTACCACCAGGCCCCGCACCGGTCCGTTTCCGACAGGCGTTTGCGCAGGAAGGACGCGTGAAGTAAGTTTGGGTCGATTCGACCCACATGCGATGGTTTACGTAATTGTTAATTTCAAAGTAGTATTTTTTAATATTGGTGTTTTTATAAATAGAATGTCGCGAAAACCCGTAGCCGACTCTGTTATCAAGGACATTTTGGCTGAAGAAGATATTTCAGAAGGTGACTACTTAAAGGAAGAAGAAACCTTAGAAATGGACTCCGATAATTCAGATTTTTGGTGTGTTTGGTGAAGTGTGGAAGATGATTACTCTGAAACACCTACGATTTACGTCGGTTGACTTGGTGCAGAGACCTGATTTAAGTGACGTTCCACTTTTCTATATTCGCCTAGGTTATAACATTGGCAAGGACAAGATCATACAGTGGTATATCCATGAACCACCAAGAGCTGTAAGAACAAGGCGACACAATATTGTTACAGAAGCGTGCGTGAAGCTAGATATGTGGAGGCACCCATGGGTTGTTGGAGTCTGATGTTTCCCGCTTGGAGCTTGCTTGTTTCTTTTGGAGAAGATTGTTACTGAACTGCTGTTCCTAACCTACCTAAGCACATTCGTACCTGGATATCTGTAATACTCGGTGGTGAAGAAAGCACTAGTCCGCCAGTAGAAGGCCCTGTACTTGACATTCGCGGGATGTATGTGCCCCACAAAAGACAGAAATACAAAAACATCTTGTGAATATTGCAGAGGGTCTACATGTCGTGAACACACTAGCTTTTTGTGTAAAAGGTGTGACGAAGTAGTCAGATTAGCCATAGTTGCGTAATAGTTGCTTTATAAAAAGAATATGTTTTTTTAATATCTATTTTAAAAATAGTCCTATAAAAGTTGATTGTTATTTCGTTTATTTATAATATAATATTTTGTTTATAGATAATTAAAAGTTATTTTGCACGTTTGTTAAGAGAAAATAGAAAATTTCTATTCTTTTTGTTCCTACTGCCAAAAATTAAGAAACTTTTTGATCTCAGCTTGAAAGTAGTTTTTATTAATATGTTATTTAATAATAAATGAACAAAAAATGTTAAAATGTTTTTTTGGTTAACACTTATCCATTCTGTTATAAAAAATGCTTAAAAGTAATTGGGTTCACATTAGTAAAGAGATTTAAAATCTGGGTCTTTTAGACCCACTTGCGACCGTCCTCGATAGAAAATGAGATGCGAGTCCTCGTGGGTTAACAATCATTGGAATCGAAATTTTCGATTCTTCAAAAAGCTCCGATTCCGCCTGCCCTAAGTGTGATATATACTCACGCATAGCAGCAGCAGCGCGCGGCGGCTGCGGCGGGCGGCGGCGGCCAGCAGCGCCACGCACACGGCGCCGCCGCAGCACCAGCCCGCCATGCCGCCCGCCCAGCGCGCCGCCTCCCACACCCACAGCCGCTGCGCACACAAATTGCACATTACTTTCACTTCAATACTAGCGGCCGCTCGCGGTTTCGCCCGCGTGTATCCCGTTCCCGTGGGAATATCGGGATAAAAAGTATCCTATGTGTTAATCCAGGTTATAAACTATCTGTATGCCGAATTTCATCCAAATCCATTCAGTAGTTTTTACGTGAAGAGTAACAAATATCCATACTTACAAACTTTCGCGTTTATATTATTAGTAGGATTAAGTTGTTCATAAAGTCCGGACGGGTTCCGAGAAGTGACTGTGCTTACTACTCCGCGACCAAAGTGGACACTTGGGAGTCGACGACCCGAGCAGTGGCAACTGCGAGTTGTCCCCTTCGTGCAACGAGAAGTGAGCGAGCTTGACAGCTCCGGTTAGCTATCTGGACAATAGGCAGTGAACTACACGTGTTCACGGGCAACTCTCCCGAGACACTAGTCTTATGAGTACCGAATGAAGAGCGCGCTGCGGAGGGCACTAATTTGGCGTCAAGACGTAACGCAGATGGTCTCCTGAGCGAGTGTTCTACTGGCGCAGGGACGTCTGGCACTTCTTGCATAACCTAACGGTTGGTCTCGAGGTGCCAGTACAAATAAAACTTAGTGAATAAGGAGAAGGGATGTTCATAAGGTTGAGAATTATATTAAAGTAAGTATTATAAGCACAATTAATGATATCATAACAGTACAGGATGCATTGACTATGGGTCCCACACTGCGGGAATGTTGAGAGCGATAAGGTCTACCTGTTGCTTGATTGGATTTTCTGAATAAAAAAGAGGTGCGTATGGTATAAGGTTATTATTGTGACTACTGGTCGATAGGTCTGCCAATGACAATATATCAAGTTTAAAACTTAGTGAACTGTATAACTAGGTATCTATATATAGTAAGTAGCTAACGCTTCTACCATTCATTGCTCGTTTTGACAGGGAAAACCCGGGCACTCAAATATGAGCTCATAAGCTTAGCTTGTCCTAATACCAAACACACTAGGAGTCTGTGACAGACAAAGGGATATAACAAACAGGCTGGCGACAGATCAATCTAAATACACATGTGGTGAATCTGAGCCGACTGACGTGCTCGATGCAAGTCTGATGTAAAGCGGACACCGCAGCTTACGACACCGCAAACGCGCGCGATGATGACCCTCACACTTCAGTTCATAACCATAATAATCATAATCGAACATACCTTCATGAAAGCATCCAAATTGAGCGCCGCAAGCGGTCTCCTCAGGTTATCGGCAGCGGACGCCGCCGCGCTCGCGTTGTTCCGTAAAGCGGAAAGCGCTCGCAGCAGCGTGCCGAGCGCCGTCTGGTTGGCTATGGGCGCGTCCAGCGCGTCCACTAAGCGCGCTAGGGGCGCTCGAGCGCGGGATCCCATCGCTTCCTCTAGGATACTTGACTGGAAAACATTCAAAAAATTGGTATACTTATATTATATTTTTGCAAGCCCAATATTATCAACCTTCCTCTCACATGAGATACAATGAGTCACATGTGATACATAAGAATTGATTTTTTAATATTAATATTTACGTATTTAAGGACTATTATGGCATGGTAACATTTTTTTAATAATCTAATACAACGATAAAATGTATACTAGCAAAAAAAAAACAACCAGTCTCAGGAAAGCTCGAACGGGATTCGAACCCGTGACCTTTGGATTGCCGGTCCACTGCTCTAACCGCTAAGCTACCGATACCCCAGAAGACTCGTTGAATTTTTTGTAGTAGTTGATACGCTGCAAGCCAGCGGTATTACGTCACTGTGAAGTCTACCCTCACATTGGAAAGAAATACTATTGCAAGTATTTAACAATCGATAAAGTCGTAATTGCTTATAAATATCTTTATTGTTGAAATTTTGCATTCACAATGCTAAATATAGTTATAGGATAAAATGTTTACTAGAAAAAAAACTATCAGTCTCAGGAAAGCTCGAACGGGATTCGAACCAGTGACCTTTGGATTGCCGGTCCTTTTCCTAGTAAACATTTTATCCTAGATCTATATAGCATTGTGAATGCAAAATTTCCATAATAATAAAGAAATCCAATACAAATCACATTAGGTAAATCAAAGATAGCTGTCGGTTTTACCGAAATTTCAAGGTTTATGTGTGGGTGAAATGTCACCCGCCACACTAGAAGGGGATAAGCACCTGGTTCTTGACGGTGTTGACGAGCGCGGCGAGCTGGTTGCCCGCCTGGATGCTCTGCAGCATCGCGTTGTGCAGGTCGTCGTTGCCGAACAGGCCCACGCCGATCGCGCCGCAGCAAAGCACCGACAGGATCATTAGGGTTATCTGGAAATGTTGTTATTATCCTTATAAAATTTGTTATATCGAATATTGTTTGCTAACATATTATACAGGGCGTCCCACGGATATGCCATGGAGGGAAAGTACCAATATTGTAGATGGAACATTTTACTGAAAGAAGACATTATTTGAATTTAAAAAACAATTTAAACTGCATTCATACATATTTAAATAATTACATGGTTGAACCGGGAATCGACCCCGTTACATTAGAAAAATAATCACACTGTAGCTTTATCATACCGGTCGAAAGGCTTCATCATAAGGATTATTTTTTGCTAAATAACATAGTGTAACAAATAAGAAGAAGACCATGAATTTTAACATTTGATGTGAAATTATGTTCAGAAAAATGAAAAGCTGACATTGCCGTAAGGACATACAACTGACATTGAATAAATACATACATAAATTGATTAATTTTGTATTAAAAATGTTAAAATTCCTTTTATTTGTGACACTATGTTATTTAGCAAAAAATAATCCTTATGATGAAGCCTTTCGACCGGTATGATAAAGCTACAAAATTATTATTTTTCTCATGTAACGGGGTAGATTCCCGGTTCAACCATGTAATTATTTAAATATGTGTAGAGCTAGCTAGAACTAGTGAAGAGAGAAATGAATCATACCTATAAGACAAAAAAATTAAACCTACAAGATTCTAATATTTTTAAAATAATCAAATCGTTTCTAAGATAAAATTAACAGACATAGAATCATAACATCATAAAAACATCTGCACTTTAGATGGTTCGTTGTCATAGCCCCATTTAAACTAAGAATCATACATAACAGTACACTTGAAGTTACAGCGGCTAATCGTCCACAGATGGCTTTTACACCATCGCCCGTGTGAGACGCACTTTGATTATGTTCGCATTGCGCGTTATTTTTAGACAGCTGTCGCTCTGAAGCGGCTTGATAATTCATTCACACTCAATTAAAGTCGGCCTCGCTCTTCATAGGAGACATTAGATGCTATTATGGAGCTCTAAGCAAATATGTTGTGTGAATTAATTAGGCAATGAATGGTCTAACTTGTTTATATATTAAACATACTATACGGTTTACGGCTTATGTGTCATGTCATGCACGTGACTGCCATACCGTTATTATAAAAATTACTAAAGTATGTTTTCATTTTTAACCAATAATTAAAGTAGTGATTATATTTACTCATTTATAGGTTAGTAACAGACTGTATACTGTCGCACTGCTGAACAAAGGTCATCATTTTTCAATGATAGCTTATATTGGCCAGAAACTCGGCCTATGCATAGAAAAATCAAGACTAGGTTTGTGTCAAAGATTTTTTTGAAAATTTTCAGGTAATACGGTGTTTCGCAGCCGAAGTCGTAGGCGGGCCACTAGTAGTCTCATATTGACAAGAGTATTCATTCGACAGATTCCACGTATGACCGAATCTACATTCAACAATGATCTTACCTTTAGCGCTGTGATACTCCGCGGAGGTCGCGGCTTCCTGTCGCAGCATCTCGTCAGCAGGTATATGAGTAGCACCGTCAGGGTCAGGATCAGCCACGCGCCAGGAATCGAGCCGAGAATGCCCAAGCTCTGCAATAGAACGGAGAGAATTTATACCAAAAGTCACTATTACAAGTATCTACTAATGTGTATAACTTATTATAATTATAAATTGGTTGGTGGTAGGGCTGTTGAGTCCGCCTGGCTAGCTACCACCATCTTATCTAAGTCTGTCGCCATAATAATGATAGTTCCTCAGTGGTTGGGGATTCCGGGTGAAGCGTGCTTCTACTTTCGGCCTTATCTTTACTTACCATCAGGTGAGATGAAAGCCAAGCGCTTACTCGTTGTAGAATAATAAAATAAATGTTTCTTTTGTGTGCATGTTCTGTTCACAGTTAGAAATTAGTTACAACCGCCGTTCACTTTTGTATTGTTTTTTATATATCCTAATTGCTGTAAGATCCAGTTCGCGAACCTAAACTTAAAAAAATATAAGTCTTACCGAAATAGTAGTTCGTGGATGAGATATCTTCGTTTCCCTTTGGTAACCCTTTGGCAGCATAAACGTTATGCTCTTGTGCGACCTCATGCAGCTTCCGCCAGGAAGTTAGTATTAGTATTTGTTAACAAGAAAGTCTTTCCTGTTCCAGCGCCCCACGCTTTTACAATCAAATATTATAATTAAAAGCACATAGTTTAAACTTCAGCCCAGAAATAGAGGCAACTTGAACGATCCATAATTTATTTTTTGTTTTTACGTGCATTTATAAAAGCATGTTTTTCTAGTGTTTTTTAAACTATTAATTTATTTCAATTTCAAAAAGGAGAAGCACTTGGTTTTTATTTACATGATGGTAAGTGAGACGGTGAGGTCGATGGAGGAAGCGCACTCACTAGGCTATCGTCCCTTACTTATACCTTACTATAGAAACACAACAATAATACAAAAAAATTGCACCCGACGCGCTGTTGACTGCCACGCCACGCAGCAGTTTTTGCATGCTGTGCAACGTCTGGCGAGTCAGGTGTCGTTGACCCAATGCAGCGTCACATTGACGTGCGGCAGCCTACGCAGGTACGCAGCAGCGTGTACTCGTCCGAGCCGTGCAGCGGTTGCCGCGTGTTATGCAGCGGCGCTTAACTCGAGGTAGACTGGCGAGTAGGTTTCGTTGACACAATGCAGCGTCACTTTGACGTGCTGCAGCTGTAGCCCTTGCAGCAGCGTACTTGTCCCATAAAGAATAGCGTGTTGTGTAGCGGCGCTCACTTCGAGGTAGACGGGTGAGTGAAGCGCGAAAGTGTCGTTTGACGCGGTGCAGCGTCACTTTGACGTGCGGCAGCCCATGCAGTAGCGTGTACCTACTCTAGCGGTTGTCGCGTGCTGTGCAAACTGCACCGACGCTCACCTCGAGGTAGACGGGCGAGTCAGGCGCGAAGGTGTCGTTGACGCGGTGCAGCGTCACGTTGACGTGCGGCAGCGCGTGCAGCAGCCGCGAGAGACGCGGCGGCGTGTACTCGTCCGAAACGCCCGACGCGCCCATCGCGACCCCACACGATCACACCTGGAGCGGACAATCAATTATTATACATGCTCCTAGATGTACACAGTATGATCTTTTTAACCGACTTCAAAATAAGGCGGAGGTTCTCAATTCGTCGGGAGTTTTATTTGTGTAAAAGTGTATGTGCATATGTTTTTTATATTAATTAGTTGAAAAAAATGTCTACCTCAGGCAGGCATTTTTTTTCAACGTTTCGTTATCTTGGAGTTTATTTGAGCGTTATTTAACGCAAAAAATCAAATATTACGAATCATCATAACTCGCCCATGCCGGTCTACTGCTGGATACAGGCATGCATTCTGAGAACCTGATGCATGCTACTAATCCACGAAGTAGAATAGAAAGCTATAAAAGACACTAATTATTCGCGTTTGGACTAAAAAATATGTGCTGTTCAAAAACATTGCAAACCCTATTTTTTAGTTTAAATTTGTACGTACTAAAATGGTAAATTAATTATAGTAGAAAGCACAATACAACGACACCGTAACATCGCGAGTGAAACAAATGATTCGCCAAGCTAACGTTTCATGTGGTACTTTTGCTGCCCACATGTGACCGCACATCAATGTTTATGCGCCTTTGAATTCACTGAAAAGTTATTTCAGGATCGGATGACGTACTTTCAACAAAGTGACAAAGTTAATTATCGTTATTCGTCTGTTATTCGATCACATACTTAATAAAAACCATTGAATAGCATTGATGTATAATCATCATCATCATCATCACCAGCCTGAAGACGTCCACTGCTGAACATAGGCCTCCCCCTTTGACCTCCATCCTGACCGACAACTCGCCACTCGCATCCACCGGTTGCCTGCGACTCTCACGATGTCGTCGGTCCATCTAGTGGGAGGCCTACCAACACTGCGTCTTCCAGTGCGTGGTCTCCACTCGAGCACCTTTCTTCCCCAACGGTTGTCGGTTCGTCGAGCGATGTGGCCTGCCCATTGCCACTTCAGCTTGCAAATCTTACGAGCTATGTCGGCAACTCCGGTTCTTTGGCGAATATCCTCGTTTCGGATTCTATCGCGCAAAGAAACTCCGAGCATAGCTCTCTCCATTGCTCGCTGTGTGACTCTGAGCTTTTCTAAAAGGCCAACAGTTAAGGACCACGTTTCGGTGCCATATGTCATCACCGGCAACACACATTGGTTAAAGACCTTTGTCTTTAGGCACTGCGGAATCTTCGATGCAAAGATATCTCGTAATTTCCCGAACGCTGCCCATCCGAGTTGGATTCTCCGGGCGACCTCTTTGTCGAGGTTGGACCTACCTAACTGGACAATCTGTCCTAAGTAGGTGTAGTGGTCGACAACTTCGATAGTATCGCTCCCAACAATTACCGGTACGGGTTCAACATGGACATTCGACATGATCTTCGTCTTGTCCATGTTCATTTTAAGACCCACCTGTTGGGATACGATATTGAGGTCGCTGAGCATGGTGTTGAGGTTCTCCAGCGACTCCGCCATTATGACTATATCATCGGCAAAACGAAGGTGAGTGATGTATTCGCCATTAATGTTGATGCCGAATCCGTTCCAATTCAAGAGCTTGAAAACGTCCTCCAACGCATTTGTGAACAGTTTCGGAGACATGACGTCTCCCTGTCTCACACCTTTCTGCAATTGGATTGGTTTCGTACTCTCGTCTTGTAATCGGATCGACATAGTAGCGTTTCTATACAAACATTTCAACACTTCGATATACCTATAGTCGATATGGTAACGCTGGAGGGACTGCAACACAGCCCAGGTTTCGATAGAATCGAAGGCTTTCTCATAGTCCACAAACGCTAAACATAAGGGCCGATTATACTCCTCAGTCTTCTGATAATATAATATCAGAAGACTGAGGAGTATAATCGGCCCTGATGTATAATATCCTACTAATATTATAAACGCGAAAGTTTGTAAGTATGGATGGATGTTTGTTACTCTTTCACGTAAAAACTACTGAATGGATTTGGATGAAATTCGGCATACTTACAGATAGTTTATAACCTGGATTAACACAATAATATTTTTAGTTTTAATAATAATTTTTACCCCGATATTCCCACGGGAACGGGAACCACACGGGTGAAACCGCGAGTGGCCGCTAGTAATAAATAATATTAAATAATAAATGTTTCAGAAATTATTTCTCTAATTAAAAAAAAATTGGTGTGGTATTGTGTGTTACACAAACTGTCCTTCCTACGGATGATGTACCTACTTTCAACAAAGTGACAAAGTTAATTAGCGTTATTCGTTTGTTCTTCGATCACATACTAAATAAAAACCATTGATTAGCATTGATGTATAATAATATTAAATAATAAATGTTTCAGAAATTATTTCGCTAATTTCAGCCTTTCATTAAAATGTCTTTTCGGTTCACTTGCAAACTGTTAAAGTAAGTACTTTACAAAAAAGTACTTATATAATCTGTTATTTTAAAAAGTGTAGTGTGGTATTGTGTGTTACACCAACTGTCCTTCCTAATTGGTAAACTTACTTACTTTAAACTTTATGCAAACACTTCACATTGAAACACTAACAGTACATAAAATAATTCATTTTATCAATCAAACACAATTAAACATAAATTATAAGTAGTTTCCCTGTGTTCAAAGCAATGCTTGGCTACTACGCCGTCTTCCCTCTGAATGAAACATCGACAGCCATACTCGTAGTGAATCACCAGGAACATTGACGTAAATGTAAAATGACACTTCAAAGCTAATAAACTTTATTTACCTAAGTAACGCATTATATTTTCCGCATAGAACTACGAAATGTAAAATCCTATGCGAACGGGACTTTATTTAGCCACAAACATCAGCTACAATCTACCAATAAACTATATCGCTACAGTTTTGTACAAATTGCACCGAAACAAAGAAAAAACCTTACAAGTATGTTATAAAGACATTCTTTCACGTCCTAAACAAAGATAGGGCTATAGGATGGGGAGTTGGGGACCAAAACCCGTCACGCTGGCCATTGCTGGCACAGAGCGACCCTATATGTACACTAACCCCGGCCGTATCATGCGAAATTGTTTTGTTTCACTTTTGAAGAATACTTTTAGCATCTTGTTATCAAAAACTAAAATTGCCAACTAAATACATAAAGTAAGTTAATGCTCTAAAGGTTGCTTCACACATATCAGTGAGGCCACAGTTCCGACTACTTCCGGCACAGTACCGGCACAGTGTTTTTCATACATTCTCTATGAACGCATCCCCACTTGTCAGTGATAATGCTCTCAGTGCCAGTGCCGCCACCGGCAATTCACGGACGTATTCGTTTTGACAAAATTTATAGAGAATTTATGAAAGAATATTTTTCACTGTGCCGGTACTGTGTCGGAACTGTGACTTCACTGATATGTGTGAATCATCCTTTATTGTACTATTTTAATCTCGACCAGAATCGTTTCCAATTTTAAGGCAGGCGGCGCCTCTTGACTGTTCACAATTCATACGAAAAAGATAAGTTTTTGTTTATCTTCAACCCGCATTGGGCAAACGCAACGTGGTGCAGTTTATTTGGGAAGACCTATGCCCAACTGACCAGCTGTGGGACGTCTATAGGCAGGTGATGAGTTTTTATAGCTAGTTTTATTTATCTTCAACCCGCATTGGGCAAACGCAACGTGGTGCAGTTTATTTGGGAAGACCTATGCCTAATTGAACAGCTGTGGGACGTCTATAGGCAGGTGATGAGTTTTTATAGCTAGTAGGTAATGAGTATGACACTTTACAAACCTCAAATTCCAAATGTTGAGTAGGTACGCCTACGACGGCATCGTTTCCGCTACCCGAGTGATCATGCCTTCACCGGGAACACATCTGCAACAATAAATATATTATTCTTATAAATATATTTTGAACAAACAAATTACAATAAGGAATAAACATAACATATTAATGGGGGCACCGTTTCATAATTATCATAATAACTCACTGTGATATATCTGATGTGTGTCTGATATTTATTTATAAAGTAGAAAAACCAAACTGCCTTTCTACAAAATGTGATATGTAAACATAGTACAGAAAAAAGTCTATTCTACGAATAGCCATTACAAAAAATACAGTTAACTGGGTTAAACTGTTAAGAGATTCTCTCTTCCTTATATTTTCCTATCCCTCTCCCATAAATCGCATGTGATACATAAAAATTGAGTTTCTATTGTATTGGACAACAAACCTGTTTATGTTTAACAGGTCTAAGGTAAAAAAATAACATACTCGTAGATAAAGAAACTATGCGTGAATTATTATAAAGCTGTCTAAGGGTGAATTCGACCAAACTGGAATAAGACTTACTCCGAGATTAGTCTATACAAGTTAGGCGTTTAAACTAGGTATAAGACCTTATTACAGTTTTGTCGAATCCACCCTAAGGGAACTACCCTAAACATTTAGCTACTACGTATACGCTCTCTTAAGGTACGAATAAAACTAAGTTCCAAA
This sequence comes from Scoparia ambigualis, assembly GCA_963921215.1. NCBI lineage: Eukaryota > Metazoa > Arthropoda > Insecta > Lepidoptera > Crambidae > Scoparia > Scoparia ambigualis. The sequence continues at coordinate 6,045,793 of OY992509.1, forward strand.
TGCAGTCTTTCTACCACGTTTTTGTACCTTACAGGTACAAAAACGTGGTAGAAACATTTACATAACATAAGTAATCGAGCACATGAAAGCAAAGTATGACAGCATTAGTCAGCAAAATTCACCAGCATTCCCAAGAGACATTAGAAGCACATCATAATTTGGATATCATGATGTTCCCGGTATCGCAGTGACTAACAAGCCTGCACGTGTGAATGCACCGGTGAAATTTCAACTTTTTAAAGATGTAGTAGTTGTGCAGACTGTGCAGACAATTGCTCTTTGCAACGATCGTCAAAGTTGAGTTACTGCAGGCGTGTGTGTGACGTGTGACGTTAGAATTAGGTAAGTACTAATTTTCTTGATTTTTAATTAAATAGGTATATTTGATATTCAGTGATCGATCAATCATTTAGTATTAAACTACATTTCATGTCATTACCATCCCTACATTTTATCATAAGAGGAATTTGATGAATAATTTGGTAAACCGTTGTCTTTTCCTCAATTATTAAAACAATAAAGAAAAGATTAATAAAAATATATTTACGCTCACACCAGTTATCTAGCCCAAGATACGATGACCAAAGCCTATGCGATCAAATTAAGAAGTAAATAAATACGGTGTAATAATATTGCTAAAGTAATTAACGTTCAAACTGCTCTATGTCACTCTAAAATGTATGTCTAAACTCTAAACCAATAATACAATTTACAGGTTCAAAATATATCTTTCAACACTGACATAACAAGAACATAACACAAACATATTCACACAACCAAATCAGTGAGAGACGAGATACATCAAAGCAGATAAACGGCGTACAAATTGGCGGCAATCAGCTGCGCGGCGGCGGGCGCTGCCCCGGTGCCATGTTAATTGCTTTTAATTATAATCCAGTTGCGGCAGGGACGCTGCACTAGCCAGCTAGCCAGCTAGCCACCGGCCACATTCAGCAGTGGCTGGCTAGCATGTCACTCGCGGTCAGTTTTTAATAGGCGATTGAGCGACGCGCAAGCCTTTTTGTGCACATACTAATTTTATCTGGCAGTGTGCTTGCGTAATATGTGACTTTCCTTATGATTGATATAATGTTTGTGATTATTTTTTAACAAATTTAAAAAGGTACGTAGAGTCTCCTATTTTTGTTAAAGTAAGGAGTGCTGCGTCTCAGTCAGTCATCTCATCAGTGGGGTTTTACAACTGAACCACAGATGTGGTCAGAATGTTACAATAAGTATGAACAACTAATGTGACAAAACTTTTTTAAGTGTCAATTACCAAAGATACTTAAAGATTAAACCCTTACTTATAAACTTAAGTAACGTTTAATAATAAGTGACGTATTAATGTGCCACCTCAGTAGCTGGGTAGAGTGACGCGTGTGAATAAATGTTGTCATCGACTTAATATAACGATTATACCAGGATGACCTGCTACCCTATCGGCTAAAAAATATGAATATGGACACGGGCTTCATTTGACATTTGAAGCCCATAATATGCCCATATAAGGACAAAATATGGGCTTCAAATGTCAAATGAAGCCCATGTCCATACCCATACTTTTTAGCCGATAGACTCGCTGGCCTTACCATCAACTCTTAGAGCAGTATTACTGTAATCCTATTATGTAAATTCCTTTAACGGATTTCATCGCCTCTGAAGATAGGCCCCTGCAAGTCCTGATCTTAATCCTTTGGATTATTGCTTATGGAATATTTGAGAGTAGAAAGCCAGCTCTAAACCTCATCGAAATATCGAGTCGTAAAAATGTTTTCATCCGTAAAGAGAATATTCCGGTGGCCACCGTCTGCGTGTCTTTGGAACAACTTCTTGGCTCTCATGATTCTCTGTGGTACCACACTCCATGTTTACACAGCTATGTGTTAGATCGAAATGAATAGTATAACCTACTTAATACAATGATATCTAATAATAGTACTACCGTCATAATATTTATTTTAAAATACCCTCATTTCAGTTGGATGCAACAGAAGTTATGGCAAGATTAAGGGCTAGTATTCTAAAACCAAACTCACACTCAAATCTCTGGGGCCCAAGTCTGCTAATTTACGAATGGCATAATTCTTATATGAGTAAGAGAATACCAAATGTGTCAACAATTGCAATGCGATCCAATTGCGATTCAATTATGCCATTCGTAAATTAGCAGACTTGGGCCCCTGTTTGAGTACAGTTAGAAATGGATGGTGCTATTCATCGCATATATCGCCATCCCTTTCTAACTGTACTCAAGCAGAGATTTGAGTGTGAGTTTGGTTTTAGAATACGAGCCTAGGTTAGATTAAAGTAATACTGCTCTAAGAAGTGACAGTAGGCAGCAGGCCCTACTAAAAGGATGTTTCTCATGCAGGCATGAGAAACATCCTTTTCTGGAGTGTACTTTTAGTCTTCTGCCGCAAAAAAACATCCAACCAAACACAGGTCGCAGTCATAGCAATAGGAAGTAGGATGTAATTAACGAAGTAAGCAAATATCCCCTCCGTGACTTCGGAGTCAGGTAGACGTCGTATTATTCAAAATGCAATAACAGTTTAAATTAATTCCTTCCTCATTTTAATCAATAAGTGGGTGGTAACTTGATTAAGTAGCGTTAGATCTAATCGAGCGGTGGCTCTGACACCGAATCCATTATTCACTAGATTCCGTCGGGAGAGAGATTGAGACATTGACGTCTACATAAGCTCTAATAAGTACAATGGTGGCAATGTAGTTTGCATGAAACTGTTTTATTTAATGATGTATCTTCATGTTATATTTTTAATACTTTGTATTACAACTCTATATTACATATAAAAATAGAAATAAAGACTTGTTATCAAGCGTATAAAACAAAACTCGTTACATGGAATTAAGTATGAATACATGTCATGTCGCGCCGACAGTTTTGGGTCCAAAGTCAGTGGCGCGAGTACAACTTTTCAGCATTTAAAATGCAATTACTTTTTATTGAAAAAGTTACGAAGCCAAAGAGCTGATGAACTCTCAGTAGCGAAGCGACGGAGCTGCGTTGACAGCTGATTACGTCACCGGAGCAAACGCATTAGAGGCTTTTAGTATAAGCACTGTCAAGGGGATGATAAGTATTGACAGCTCCCGCTCTTATGTGATAGACCGTATACTCATATAAAATCCAAACTATAGTTTTCACTGTTATTCCATTAGACATCAAATTAAATACTAACTTCACAATTTCCTTGAATTGGATGCAACCACAGGTAATGACCCGACATTAAGTGGTAGAGTCATAAAATTACAGGTTGTTGACCGAGTGCGGACAAACGATTATTTTTTAATGTATGTAGCGGAGGCGATCCTACACTATGTTTAAGTTCGATAAAATCTTTATCGACATATTATATGCCATCTTGACCTCAGTGTGAAATATTAATTCAGTCGGTTTTGTGCTGTGGTATGAACGAGAACGGAAGCAGAATAGAAAATTTATATTTAAAAAAATATACATTATGAAATACATAAAGTGCCTGTTGTTCGTCAGTGTGCTCGCGTGTGTGTCGTGTTCAAACTATAACTTTGGGGCTAAGACGCCTACTTCGAAACTCGTGTACCGTGAAAGAGTTTTCTACGAAGCCATTCCCTGGAAGAAGCGGGTGCAGACCTTCGAGTACCAAGGTCCTGAGAACCTCAAAATAAAGGTACATAAAAGTGTTTTAATTGTGTTCTAAATGCGAATGTTAAACATTTATAGCTGTTTTTGTAAATGACAATTATACAAAACATACAAAACTAAAGTAACTGCTTCTACGCGCACTGCAGTGAGTGAGCGCCAAACACAGTAATTTCATGGGCTCATAGTAGGTGAAATTCAATTAAATTTTGGACTTCATAGCCCTCTCAGGGAGATATATAAATTCATTAGTAGTAGATTCCGCAATCTTGTCGAGTCCGACGTAAATTATTATAACATCGAAATTAAGTCTACTTTACCAATAGAGCTCATTTCACAGCTTACACATTAGAAACACGATATGAAAAATCCCAATTTGTTTGTATCTTAAAAGTGTCTAATTGTGAAAAGTTTCTACAGCAAGTTTATTGTTACATGGTACACTTATCAAGGTTAACATTAATTACAGTGCTACTGTTAACTAGATCGATTTAAAGCTGAACGTTCTTAGAACTGAACTAATGACGAAACAAATAACTTAGCAAACTCATAAACTCGAAATCGATGCGAGAGTGCTAAGTATTGTCCAGAAAAATGAATCAAAACATAGTACTTAAAAGTTTTACTATAAATCTTGAATCGTGCCTATCGTCTCATTAAAGTTTCTTAGGGTTAAAAACGAATGCTATTCATCATTAGACCACGTTAACGCACTTGCACTCGTCCATGGGCTGCGGTGACCGTTTTCTATCAGGCGGACTCTATGCTCCGGCTTACTATAAAAAAGAAACGAAGATGGCAAACTAGCGGCCGCTCGCGGTTTCACCCGCGTGATTCCCGTTCCCGCAAGAATATCGGAATAAAAAGTATCCTATGTGTTAATCCAGGTTATAAACTATCTGTATGCCGAATTTAATCCAAATCCATTCAGTAGTTTTTACGTGAAAGAGTAACAAACATCCACCCATACTTACAAGCTTTGCGTTTATAATATTACTAGGATTTGCAACGCACAATGTTTGTCACCAAGAGGCGCTGCTTCTTCACACCGTGCTACAGAAGGTACGTCAAGCCGTTAGTCCCGGTTGTTGTAAAGATGGGCCAGCGTAGTGGGTTATAATAGCCCAATCTCCCCACATGCTGTTGTGCATGTGGGAGGCCTGTGCCCAGCAGTGGGACGTTCGTAGGCTGACAACGATGAAGAATAACACACGCCTCAGTCCTCAGAAACATTTATGAGACGACAGGCAGAGGTCGCGTATGGCCGCTGGATGCGAGCAGCACAAGACCGATCGTAGTGGAGATCCTTGGGGGAGGCCTTTGTCCGGCAGTGGATGTTCCCTGGCTGATGATGAAGCTATGCTTATGGTCTAGAGTAGTAAAACCCTGTTATTAATAAACGTTGATTAGAGTTACACTTAGGATTAAATTGACGCTGTCTCTATCTGTCTTCTTTAACAAAAACGAGACAGCGTTACTCTAAACCGAGGTGTAACATTTCGCCATTTTTGTTAATAAGACGGTTACTGTTTTGATGATTTTTTTTCTGAGCGTTCATTTAATGTTTCGTGTACCTATCAGTTTTCTAAGTTAGCACTCTCGTCTGTCCAGGCAATACTCTGCTACGACTACCAGAACAGCGAGGCATCGGTGAACATCACCGACGGCGGCGTGGGCACCAACCACCTGGTGCTGAGGATGAAGAGCGAGCGCAGCTACCGGCTGGACTACGCCATCGAGATATACGATTAGCACGTCCTTCACTTTAGACATGTTTGTACACTCGCCAGCAATTGATATTGGTCCTTATAAATTAACGTTAAGGTTTAAATTTTATTGTAATGACATTTTGTGGTAGTTTGATCTGATGCCGTCTGTACACATAGTATTCACAGAAATCAATAATAAAGCCCTTCAATATACTTAGCCCAATAGTTTATTTCTTTCAACCCCGTGCTTAAAATAAACTCATTTATCAAGCTTGCGTTTGATCTAGAAAAATGGTTGCTTTTTCGAATACCATTTATTTTGTACCTACTAAACATTTTAAACGTAGTTAAATACTTGCGGACCCTTCTTGGTACAAGATCTCTGTTAGAGTTTGCGAAGTCATGGCTAAAAAAATACTTTGGATAGAGTTCATCTGAATAAAACATTTTTATTTATTTTATTTTATACATTTACAAACTCTCTAAATAAATCTTATTGAGAGTAACCATTCATAATTTCTAGTATTAAATATAATTCAGAATCACATAACATAATATCCATTGATATTTCTTGGACCGTTAAACGCAAGCTATTGTAACAAGAGCCACAACTTTTCCAGTACATTAACATGAAAAAGAAAAATAAGCACATCTTAAATTTTGGCGTTATTCAAATAGGAAAGGAATGGAACTCTAAAAGACTTTTTTAGTTGCTTTCATGTACAAAAATATGAAACATGTAGAAAAGCACAGTGGACATGTAATAGTATGTATGTTTACTTTTTGGTGAATTATAATTTAAACGCGTAGTTGCAATCACAACATTATAATGTACCGATAGACATCAGAACTCCCATCAATTAATAGCGATAAGATCTGACTGTTTATATTTTTTGATACTATGCGTTTTTCACCCATATTTTTTTTTGGTTTTGCCGTATAATGTAAGTTAATGTACTTATAATATTGTTGTTAGAACCATAACTAATAATGTATAACACCTTGCCACCAGTAGAAGTGTGTCAGAATCGTAGCCACAAAAATCGTAGCAAAAGAAAAAAAAAAGGGGCGTGATTTATTTATACTAGCGGTCGCTCGCGGTTTCACCCGCGTGGTTCCCGTTCCCGTGGGAATATCGGGATAAAAAGTATCCTATGTGTTAATCCAGGTTATAAACTATCTGTATGCCGAATTTCATCCAAATCCATTCAGTAGTTTTTACGTGAAAGAGTAACAATCATCCATCCATACTTACAAACTTTCGCGTTTATAATATTAGTAGGAAGTTACTAGCGGCCCGCCCGCGCCTTCGTCCACGCTAACTTAGAAAGACAGCCATAGTTTAGCCATTTAAAAAAAAATATCTACAAAATAAAAACAAAAACCATCCTCAGTTAACGCTCTATCTTTTAGTGAAAACCGCATAAAAATCCATTGCCATCCATTGGTTTAGGAGAATAGTGCGGTGCCACAGACAGAGGCGGCTTTACTTTATAATATGTAATGATGATAATGATATGTATAGTACCTAATTAATGTTTAAAAATAAGAAAATTCAAGTACTTTTATTGTATTTTCAAAGAATCGAATGTCTTGTTTGTTTATTTGTGATTGTACAATCAGTTTAGCGACCCCCGTTGTTTAAAACCCCTATGTGATGAATAAGCAATTTCAAACAAAGTAATAAGTTTGGATTCTATCCCTAACTAAAGAAAGTATCCGTTCCTTTTTTTCCATTATATTGGTAGTAGCGAAGTGAGTGACACTCCAAATCTCACGCGATTGAATTTGTCCTGTATATAGGCCGCGCTCATTTCATAGTTTTGCAAAAAACGACCGAGTATCCGAATAATAAAAAGCCATTCGAACGGGGGGTGAGACATAATTTCGTGAATTATGACGTCACACTACACTAGCGGCTGACTACTTTATTTCCTATTGTTCAGACTGAAGGCTATAGATCTGTCGTGCTCTATTTAGTTTGGCAAAAGCAGTCCATTGTTAACACTTTGACATGCTTTTAGAAAAAATAATTAATCACTGCTCCCATTCCAATAGATTTTAAATTTTAGCAGTTGGGGGTATTGAGTTCAAAATCGATTGCATAATTCTGACGTTTAAGGGTAGACTGAGGTGCTGTTGGCTGTACATTAACAAAGTTCCCCGATACAACTTGTTCCCATCCAGCTAACTACAATTTTTGAGTTGAGCTACCGTTGAACTGTCACGTTATTATACCTACGAAGATAACAAAACGTTGAAAACAAAATGTATAAGTACCTCAGGTGGGAAGTACTACCTAGTCATTTTTTTTCTAATAACGCTCAAATAAAGATTTGACCGTCATTAACGCAAAAATCAAATATTACGAATGTTACGTTATTATTTATGAAACTTATCTAACACGTCAATGCTACGGTTAGATAAGTCAACTTTGACGCAAACAATATTATCACTTCCAACTGCGTAATCGTAGTAGTGTTCCGGCAAAAAAAACAACACATACCGTAAAGGTTCATACAGGGAACACGTCGATACCATAAATGAAGTAAGGCACAAAGTTGTAATTCAAAGCAATAAAACGAAACCTTCATAAGCAATATCTTCTTTATAGAAGCAATTCACATTTTGCAAAAGAGCCAATTAAAAAAGTTGAATCTAAGTTTAATTACACCGTGGGTGGGTCAAAAACAGAAATATTTTATTCGTAACATGTATGTCGTGTTTTATTTATGTTATGCGTGTTATTTATGAGCATAAAGTATCGTACAAAATCACGATAAACCATTTCTTGGTCATATCACTAGTTCGTGACTTCTATTTGAATAGTGGCTGCCTTACCACTTCGATCAACAATTTTGATTTTGTACGTGACGCGTTATCTAGTTGGTATTGTTGATCGAAGCCTTACCAGCCCCCTTACTCTTAAAACCGATCACTATTGGATCGGATTGGTATTGTGAATTTTTGTACTCCTAAGTTACGACACCGGAGCTAATATGGATTCATATTGCGTGGATATTGAGAGAAAAAAATACAAAACTCAATGCCATTTAGTTCACCCAATATGAATCCAAATTAGCGCTGATGTCGTAACTTAAAAATACGAAAATTCACAATACCAATCCGATCCAATAGCGATCGGTTTCAAGAGTAAGGGGGCAAGTACGATGTCATAGTGATCAACATTATTAGCCAAGTGACAATAGTCCCTTCAATATAAATGCATTAAGAATCAATGATCAATATGTTACCTCAATACATTGAGAAGAAATCGATAGCAGTAGCGATAGAAATCTGAAGTTACTGCAACTACCTGTAAGCTATATTTCTGAATAAATATAAAATATGCACATTGCGATTGTAAACAAACATTTTATGATGGCTTGTGTACCTGTACTACCTGTGTTATTTATTACTTAGAATTACTTTTGAGAGGCATATAAAGCTCCGCGATCAATTAATTATACCAATGCCAGTATTATTTATAGAAAAACGTGTAAATTGAACTAACCTAGTCAGGACAGAGCTATGACTCAGTGTGAACCAGTAAGACCTGTTCAAGTCTGACTGGAGGAAAGCGCATCAGACGATCGACAAAAACTAGACTAGAACCTTTTTAAGGTCATGAAAACTCTTTGGAATCCTGAGCTCTCTAATTATCAGAAAAAGTAATGGTAATTTCGAATTCAATGATCTGATTCCCAAGAAAGTTCCAGTTCTAAATATTTTTCTATATATCGATGAGTCGATAAGTAACACGACTGCAAAAATGAATACAGCACAAAAACTTTGTTGAACTGAATCACATTACGAAACAATAAAAACTATCATTGATTTATCAACGATATCAACGATGTGGATCCGAGTTCGCACAAATAAACATAAACTAGTCAACCTTACAAATGTCTAGACTGCACAGAAAGCGAATTTGTAGTTATAGACATTATAATGATTTCATTTGAAGACTTAAAAGTGCACAGTCTTTAATTATTTAATTATGTTTAAGAATACTTTGTTTATATGATCGAAGAGAATAATAGTCATTATATTATATATATAAGACATCTGTTAAGTGTAATTATAAAACCATTTTATCTAGTCGATTTTATTATGAGTACTGACGTAAGATTATGCAAACGGTACCAACCGTTAGCAATTTTTTCTTGCAACTATAGACCCTGCAAAGGGTCCCAAACGTAAGAAATAAAATAATATAAACCGTACAAACTGTTTAATTTCAATAGTCATTAAAGTAGATAAGCAAGTGACAATTACAGATTCATCAAAAACCCTGAGGAAAACCCAAAGTAATATAAATTACACACTTAAGAAATTATAGAACGAAACGTGCCAATATCATAGACCTTATTACCTAGACGGTAAGAACTGCAAGTGTACAGACTCCACAGTCGTTTGTATTATCAATGTATTCACGATTATGTATTCGCAGCGCAGGCCACGAGTCACGACCGACACGCCTAGGGTTGCCACCCGTACTCTAAAATAGAGTATTGTACTCTTTTTCATGTAGGCGTACTCTATAATCTACGACACCAATAGAGTACGCTAAAATACTCTATTTACAAAAAACTGATCGTTACTGGTTATGAGTACTTCAGCGTTCACTGAGAAGAGTCTTCTCCCTTATGAATGTAAAGTTGAGAGACGAAAGAAATAGAGCTACCCTAAATTTATTAAAAAACGAGTTGATTATATATTTTAATCTAAATTTTGATTGCAAAGAGGCTGTAAATATCTTCAAGAAAGACAAATATTTGTTGAATGTCGCAAAGAGCAACAAAAAATACGTTTTTAAGGACAAATAATTAATACTCTTTTTTATGCTATGTACTCTATTTTTGTTCTAACAAAATGAAAAAATACTCTATTCGTCCTAAAAAATGGGGCAACCCTAGACACGCCGCTCCGCAATAAAGTTATCAGAATGACCTGAAATTTCGCAGCGACAGTGAATTCGCCATATTGAACCATAAATACGTCCTTATCGGGCACTGCATCGCGGTCGCACGCACAAAGACATATCATAGTATATTTTTTACACTGTTTTATAATGTGCCAAGCAATCTGACAAATATGGCGACGTTACTTATTCATGGAATCACGATAAAAACGTACTAGGGTGGCTGGTGCTTTGTGATGCAAAGCATTACCATTTACGACATCGAGATGTTATCTGCAGACTTAAAATGCGTATAGAAAAGGTTACTAAGTGGATATTTTAAGGCCAGCGTGAATGTTTTACTGGCAACCTTTTTTAGAATAGAAACGACAATAAGGTCGGTTGTAAGTACCAAGTTGCCAAGTTGAATCTAACCCCGTATTCAAAATTGCAGGACATTGGTATCGATTATTAGCTATCGACCCTTCGGCGGTTAGACACCTCATTACTGTTAGCAATATCCAAAACAACGCCGTATTAGGAGAAAGGGAACGCATTGCGCAAGCGCAGCCGACACCGTTACACGATCTCGATAGCGCGCTTTTGTTGGCGGTGCAATGGACTGAAGAATACCTCTTCATGCCTTTCATATTTGGCATCTAATTACAGAGCATCCATCAAACAGTATAACAACAGTTCCGTATCAATCAATGTGAACCTAAAAACCAGCTGTATCGAGTCGGTACAGAGTCATTTTGATGTCTATAGCTACAGTACTTACAAAGTTATTTACTACGCCTATCACGTAGCCGAAGTTATAAATAGTAATATCAAACCTAATAAAAAAATAACCACTTGACTGATAAGATGATGATAACACAAGTAGTAATAGTAGCCATTAACTGACACATACATAATTTTTATCATGTAATGATATATGTATGTCTGTTTAATTATATATGAGACACGACGAGATGGCATAGTGACGTAAGTGCTCAATCATTATAGCCTAAATTAAAAAATAAATAATATTGGATTTTCAATATTGCTCAGAAGCTAAACAAATATGTGCCTCACTCTTCGATCATCTAAATACATGACCAAATGCCTAGTGTGCCGGTTGATAGAGATAAGACATGTTATATATAGTAGAAGCGGAAGGCGTACTAAAATAAACTAGTGTATAACAATGTCTTCGGATACCTTCTCCTCCAAATCCCACACTCCCTGTCCTCCGGTATACCTCACTCACTACTACCTGCCTCCCCTCGCGACTGTCTTGTGTCTCTTCCGGCCGCGGTCCATAAAATAACTTTTGAATAATTAGGCATCTAGTCTCTTTAGCATCAAGACATCAAGATGCATATACCTACGATAAATAAAAAAATTCAATCCTGATCAAAATTTACGACCTGCCTCACGTACAGAAAATAAACATATCTGAAGAATTACAATATGGATTTACATATGAATAAATATTAACTTAACGTGCAAATGACAGTCGGCATACGACTGACGTCGTACGCCAACATACACTTACGAACTGATTACCAATACGTGATCTAAATCTACTCAAGAAGACCGATTGTTTGCTAAGTATATGCTCCAAATACATAATTATGTAAATGCGTATCCAAAAGTTCAAGGTGAGAAATGGTATATGAATAATAAACTGAATGTAGACAATCTTGCGCCGTGCTTCAGAATACAAATAATAATGCTGAACCAACGAGCCTACCAACCCGCATTGGGCCACCGTGGTGGGTAATGGCCAATCTCCCCATGAGATGTTGTCCATGTGGGAAAGCCTGTGCCCAGCAAAAGGGGCCTTAAGCGGTGAAAATGGAAAAATTGGCTGTTTTCTATCACCTGTTATTCAAAATATACTAGATATTTCGCAAAGAAATTTTCAATGTGTATTACAGAGCGTAAGTGTGAGGGGATGAACGAAGCCAAACACGATTGGAAACATTTGCCTCGATAGAAAAAAATCCTGAAGTTACCTCTAAAATTACATTAAATGCACATTACGACCGTGTTTTACAATAATAATTCTTATAAAATCATAAACACATACTTAGGTACTCGTATTTACCTTTTCGATTTCTTAACTGATTTGGATTTTCAAAAAGCTAAACAAATTGTGTGCTCAAGCTGTAATCCTCATATTTGAAATCTTAATGAAATCTAATTTTGACAACGCTAAGTTGCCTGTTGCTTGTTGCTGTCTAAGTCGAAAGTACGTTTTATACTCACAATAACTTCAAAAACGACACCGCGTCTTCGTAAAAGTTCATAAATACATTCATACGGTTTCTTAGGCATTTAAAATCCTTCACCAGAGTACCCATCACAAATTACCACCAAGGACCAAATAGCCATTTTTTTCAAAATTTTGCGAATGCAACAACCAACGACACACGTGATCTATGACCTTGACTTACATTCAACTGAACTTGATAATAACATAACAAGCAAAACCAACTTCTGCCCATCGCACTGCGATCGATGCGATTGAGTAGAGACAAGGATAGCGCTATTTGACCAATCCCGAGAAACAAAAGCGCGCTACTCAAAATGGCGCCATGGACCCAGCTTTTTTGTATTTATAGGTACTTTCTGGTCTTTGTTGGAATTATATATGTTAACATAGTTATTTAGTAACAACAAATGTGTGTTACATTAAAGTTTCAAAGAGACAAATAAACTTTTTTAAACCAAATGCTGTTTTTCTTTATAACATGTATAGGTATAAAATAATGTAAACATCTTAGATAGTTTCACCACCCTGTACCTTGCTGCCGCTTTCAATTTCAAAAAGTATTATCTGGAATGCGTTGCCGTTTAAATTTGAGCCTTTTTGTTTAGGTGGTAAAGTTGCTATTATCATAAAATATTTTGTTGTTTATGCGTTTCGTTGTGCACTACTAAAAGCGGTCGAACTTAACAATAGATAACAATACCATTCATTGGAAAATAAGCTCTTTAATGGATTCCGATATTTTAAAAAATTTATACTATACTGTAGGATATTATCTGCCATTTTGGCAATAATGCCTATAAAAGCGCGCCGCAAGACAGAGCGGGCCTCTTTCCTACGGCGGTCGTCGCGGTGCACGGATCTCTGGTTGTATCGGCGTTAGACGCACCCATATTATTTTTCTTTGTCATAAGTAATTGTGTTGATTTCGTTATTTTTGTCTAATTTGTTAAATCATTAAAATGTTTAGAATTACATCAGTTTAAATTAATTGTAATAAAGGCACAGTGTTAATAAATTGTTTTTTTTTAATATTAATTTCACGTCCGATCTAATAATACATATACATATTTCGTCTTCATTGAGATTTCAAATATGAGAATTACAGCTTGAAGCACACCTTATTTTCCAATGAATGGTATTGTTATCTATTGTTAAGTTCGACCGCTTTTAGTAGTGCACAACGAAATGAGTGACACTGACTGAGTGGTAGAGCCACGCTGCATTGCAGCACGCATTGGGCCGGCTTGCCCGGCGTAATACCACCCTCTCACTAATATCCGGCGTGAAATAATAGCACTTGGTGCTGTTGTGTTTCGTCCGGCCAGTGAGGGTTCCGGAGGCCCTTACCCCCCCCCCCCCCCCATTCCTATTCCTTCCTAAAACCTATTCCCTCCGTAAAGGCCGGCAACGCATCTGCGATTCCTCTGGTGTTGCGGGTGTCCATGGGCGGCGAAGATTACTCTCCATCAGGTGACCCGCCTGCTCGTTTGCCACCTTCTATTTTATAAAAAAAATTTACATAAATGTTTGCTTTTTTGTTTAATTATAACAGCTGCCATGGAAAACGCCTAATTGGAAGTAATGTTATAATATATTAAGCGGAATATTTCACAATCATATCAAATGAAGTTACAAATTTTGAACACGACTGTACATCCATAGAAAAGTAGGGAAAGTAAAAACTTTTTATTTTGAAATTAAATCAGTTCAATTTTATTATCACTTCATACGACTATTTCATGACTATTGTTTGGTACAAATTTTAAACCGAAAATCGTAGGCGTTACGGAGAAATTTGAAGTTTTCAAATGTTCAAGCCATAATCCTCACCAGGGTACCTTTATATCTCTGGAATCTTTTAAGGACTATTTCTGAGATTTGGCATGTCGTTGCGACTATTTCATGACTATTTTTTGGAACCTAAACCAATCCGAAAGATTTTACCGTTTGCTTGCACCAGAAATGAGGATTACAGCTTGAAGTTCAAGCCATAATCCTCACTAACCTATAGCTATAACGCCGAAACTATAATGCGACTATTTTTTTTACATGTACGACTATTTATGACTATTTTTTAGCGTTGTCAAAATTCGATTTCATTAAGATTTCAAATATGAGGATTACAGCTTGAAGCACACAAACATTATTATTAACTTTTGGATAATATTGTGAATGCCGCTTACGATTTACCGCGAGGCCCCGCGTAACATCCCAATTTACGCTGATCGCCTAACCCCCCTTAATAGGCTAATAATAGGGGGTAGCCTTACTCGCCACTGCGCTATTGTGTGATGGACTAAAACAGCAGGTTCGAAACCTTGTCGATTACATATTTGCGTGAAAAATATTGAGAAAAAATAAATATCAAAAGTAAAATAAGGCCGCTGCAACTTTGTACTCTGTCTTAGTCTAGCAGTGTTAATGTTATCTGTATTTCTATTCTTGTGTATAAGTGGTATAAGTAATGTATAACATATGTAAAAAATAATATTATAACTATCCGTTATTAATACAAAATTACGGAAGAAAACGCATTGTCTATTTATTACCTGCTAAGCTAGACACATCCATCAAAATGTTTTATTCTACGCAACACTGGCAGATTTTTTCCTCCCAGCTTTTATGAAACAATAGACTTTCAAAAGCAGTACATCATACCTCTCTTAACAATTTATCAGCATCGTAAGTAATGAGCAAGCGTTTCGTTACGTATTGTTCTTGGTACAGACAGCTCACCTTTCCACGTCGTCGTCTCCATTTCTGATGGGCAGTTTTTTAATTAATGGATGGTAATGAACTAATGATACAGAAACAAGACAATGGATATGTTAATGTTTTTTATATTTTAGCGTTTTATTAACGCTTAAATATACTTAAGTAAATTTTTTAACTTTGTTGTGTGCTAATATATAAAAAACATTAATCTATAACGCACCTTCATGTTAACCGAATGTTTAAATATTTGTAAAAATATTTCTTTCGGATCTCAGAGGTATAAACTTCTAAGATGTGATGAAGCAATGTTGACTAAAAACATAAGCATCAAGCACTGACAAATTTCGACGGTTGAAAGCCAGACTTCGGTAGCCAAGTGGTTAAGGCAGCCGCCCGGAATGCTGAAGGTGCGTGGTTCGATTCCCGCCTGAGGTTGTCGTCTTTTATCAGTGTTTAAAATTAAAAAATAAATTACAATGGATATGGTTAAAAAAGCTATTATTGGGCATATTACAGTGCCATGATGTCATCTATCTATCATACGGTGTGTTACGTAGCAATTATTTTTATGTAGGTAAGTATGTAGATAGATGATATCGCATCTACATTATTTGAATTTGCTTGTAAAAAAGCCTAAACTTCCATACTATTATAAGTAATGACGACCTCCGTGTTCGAGTGGTAAGCGCGCCGGTTCTGGCCATGCGCCATCTCTGAGTTCCCAATTCCTAAATTTCGGGTCTGCCCTCTCACTCTTGAAACCGCTCTCTATTGGATCGGATTGGTATTGTGAATTTTCGTACTTCTAAGTTACGACACCCGAGCTAATATGGATTCATATTGCGTGGATATTGAGTGAAAAAAATACAAAATTCAATGTCATTTAGTTCATCCAATATGAATCCAAATTAGCGCTGGTGTCGTAACTTAAAAATACGAAAATTCACAATACCAATCCGATCCAATAGCGATCGGTCTCAAGAGTAAGGGGGCTGGTCTTGTTTTAACAGAAGCTAATCCTGGGCAAGGTAATTGGTGTAAGCGTAGAAATTATTTATTTATTCATTCATTTTAATGCTATCTAAGCTAGCTATAAATAGTTGTGTAACTAGCATTTGAGGCATAACCACAGACCACTTATCCCATAGACTCCGCATACGAGGGTAACATCACTCATACTACATATGCAATCCATTGCATATGTAAGTGACACGCCCCCAAACCTAGATTCAGTCATAGTTTGACAGCGCCGCGGCACGCTAAAATTCAAAAATCTATTATTAATATAAATATGCCGTATTGCGCTGTTAAATTGTGTGTAAAGTGAAGCAAAACTTCTAGCTTACAAAAAGATAATATTTTATTTCATCGGTAAGTACAATTTTATGACGTAAAAGGATAAATTTTAAATTGGTGTAAAAATTCAATTATAAATTAAGAAAAATGCACGCGTTGATGTCTTTTAAAAAAGTCCCTTTCATTCTGTTGTAAATGCATAAAGCACTATCTCCCTCTGTTTTGGTGAGTGTTGCCCAAGTTAGAACCTACAACTTGACGATAAATTTATTACAAATATCGATAATTTTTTATTAAGTTTAGAACTTTGTTACCATTATGACATTATTCGGTTATGAGAACGAAATCAAATTCGCTGGTGTATTTTGGTAAATTCAAAAATAACAATAAGAAGCTTTCAAAAGCGTAAAATGTAGATAGATAGATAGATAGATAACACTTTTATTGTAACAGTTTACATTTTACAACACGAGACATAAAAATACAAGTACAATACATAGTTACAATTTGGCGGTCTTATCGCTATAAAGCGATTTCTTCCAGACAACCAGTCGGATGGAGAGAACTTATACACGCTAAAGTCGGAGGTGTAAACATAATTGTAAAAATTAATGTAAATATAGAAAACATATTAAGTATACTTATTATTTAAATATATATCTTATAATAAATAGGAACATATATACTAATAGGTACATATATACATATATACACAAATATAATAGTCTCAGGTAGGAAGTAGCGGACGAAGCAATCTATCAGCTGGATAAGGTTAAAGGGAGAGGTAAAAGTTTTTTACGAGCTCCTTAAATGCGTCAATAGATTTCGCACGCCTGATCGCAACTGGTAGCGAATTCCAGAGGCGGACAGCTTGAACGGAGAAGGAACCATCGTAAAAGGTGGTGTTGTGGAGAGGGGTTTTAAGGGCAAGGTTTTCTGATCACCGTAACGAGCGTGATTCCGAACAATACAGAAAACTGAAACGTTCCTTTAGGTAGGAAGGATAAGTTGGATTAAACAGTACATTGTATAGAAGGGCGAGTATGTGTGTATTCCGGCGAAGACGAATAGGAAGCCACTTGAGTTTGGAGCGGTATTCAGAAACATGATCATACTTGCGCAAGCCAAATATGAATCGAATACAAAGATTTTGAAGGCGCTCAAGTTTATTTAGCTGGTCCTCCGTGAGATCAAGATAGCAGGCGTCAGCATAGTCTAAGACAGGAAGCAGCAGAGATTGTGCTAGCGCAATTTTAGTGGCAGTGGGTAAAAAGTTGCGTAGTCTTCTTAAAGTTGCCGATGATGCGAAAAGCTTGCGGCTGACAGCTTTCAGCTGCGGCCCCCAACCCAAGCAGTTGTCAATAACTATACCCAAATTAGCAACAGATTGACTGAAGGGGATGGCCACTCCATCAAAGTCAACCTTAGGAAGGGTTTCCCAGTTGACCTTGGAGAGCAACCTAGAGCTGCCGACCACAATAGACTGCGTTTTCCCTGGATTAACCTTAAGTCCATAGGCTCGACTCCAATCAACGATTCGCTGCAGGTCTGCGTTGATAGATTCAACAGCTTCGGCGAGATTACCCAATGGTGCCTGACAATATATCTGTAAATCGTCTGCATATAGGTGGTAGGAAGAAGAGAGGTTTTCAGAAATGGAAGTGATGTATATAGTAAAGAGAAGAGGAGATAAAACGCCACCCTGCGGGACCCCAGCAGTCGAGTCACACCACGAAGAAAACTTCTCCTCTAGGCGAACCCGCTGCCTGCGCCCGTACAGGTAGCTGTGAAACCACTCAATTACCGTTGGAGATATGTTAAGAGAGCGCAGCAAGGATAGAAGGATGTCAAAGTTAACTGTGTTGAAGGCATTACTGAAGTCCAGCAACGTTAGCACAGTTAGGTGACCGTTTTCCATGCCAAGGCGGATGTCGTCAGTGATCTTGACTAAAGAAGTGACTGTGCTGTGACCTGGGCGAAAACCGGATTGGAGTGGGTTTAGGAGTTTATTAAAAGAAAGGAACTTACTAATTTGGTTGTGGACAAGACGCTCAAGGACTTTAGATAGAAAAGGAAGAATGGAAATTGGACGATATTCGGAAAATGATTTTGGGTTACCTTTTTTAGGAAATGGAATGATTTGAGCGTCTTTCCAAGTGGAAGGGAATACAGCATTGGAAATGGAACTGTTGAAAAGGAAAGTAAGGACTGGAAGGATGACATCAAGGATTGGTACTAACATATTGCGGCTAATGCCGTCATTACCTACCGCATTGGAAGCAATTGACAGCAAGCTCTTCTTAACATCACAATCCGATAATTGGTCAAATGCAAAGGGAGAAAGATCAGGAACAGGTATGGTAGACAGTTTTTGCAATGTGGTCACTTTATCGGCATCATTGATACATGATGAGGAAGAGAAATGGAGATTTAGTGAATCAATATTAATATTGTGTGAAATGGGATTATGTTTTATCTTTCCGATTCCAAGCGACCTGAGGAATTTCCAAGCTTTAGATATGTCTACATTTTCTACAGAATTATGGATGTGGCGGCGTAGCGCATCCCTACACGCCCTATTGCAGCGATTACGAATCTTAGCATAGTTTAACTTATTGTGGTCATTAGGTCGTAATGTAATGTAATGTTGACTTTAGCAATTTCTAGCAAAATATCATTTCTATACCTCGAGTTTTCGTAACCAAACGGAAGGTTTAGTGTATATGTACTAAAAATAAAGTTTTTTAGGTTGTTATTGACATTGTATAATCAGTTTTAGTTGGTTTAAAATTATTATTATCTTTTTATCAAAATATTCAATGCTGACTCTTTGTTTTAACTTCTTTATTTTAATTTATTATTTAAAGATAACTAACTTTTGTTGTAAAATGTTTCCAAAATGCCCAAACTTGAAAATAAAATGGATAGAAGCTACAAGCAAATATAGCATTATATGCTCACGACAATTTGCCGCGGATAGCTATCAACTAATGAAAAAGCGGCGACTGTTGTTTAGTAATGCTGAACCCACGCTTATGCTTCCAACTGTGGTGAGTAATTATGTTCAATTTGCTTAGTAACTAACTATGAAGTACTTACCTACTACCTACAATTTAAATATGCATTTCAATATAATGCGACTAGGTGAATATTCATATTAACCTATTTTAATGTTTTAGGGTTCTTCATAAGGTGAATTTGCTTCAGCCACAACTTCATATTGTTCACCAGTGAGGCCAGTTACCACCTTACAGCATAGACTATCGATGATATCTTCTTTGTCACTTAAAGTACCAGCCTATAAAGATCTAATCTAATCTAACTTCTATTTTTTTTGATACGTTTAAAACTTTCATTATACTTGTTGTTGCAGGATTTTATTCAAAATTATCAAGAAATACCAACGACTTCAGATATGCATATCTCCGATAGTTTTCTCTCCAATAATAAAACTATAAAACATCAAGCAATTAACCAACCAAGTACAAATACCGATTTGTTAGAGATATGTTTTACATTTAGCAGTCCAAGATACAAGCGTCTTAACCGTTAAACTTATCTGTCTGATAAAATATTACGCGACCAATCTAAAAATGTCTTGTAAAACAATGAATGACATGATATTATGACAAAACATTTTCAAAATGGTTGTATTAACTCTAACCACCAAATAAGTTTTGCCCGACCTTTGAAAAACCGGCCATTACATATTTATTTTTTTAAACTACTCCGAAACTGATTATGGCAAACAGATTGATTGACAAAATATAATACCTATCTTAACTTGAGTTTTGATATAAAAGTTAGCACCTTTTAAATAAGAAGAGTTGTTTTATTAACTTATTAACACCGTTATATTAATCATCAAGTACGAAAACAGTCCATCGATATCAATATCGACTTTTACCACATTACTATTTCGAATACATTTGATAATGGTGTGTTACGTGTCACTAGTTTGACCTTTAAATATCCAATCACAGCCAGAGTTACACCCCCGCACCCCGCTGAATTTTTACGATTGCATCTTTTAGTAAAACTCGCTGAAAGCGACGTCTATGGGATAAGTGGTCTGTAGGCATAACTCATAGGCCCCAAAATGCTTCATTTTCTCCAACT
This sequence comes from Scoparia ambigualis, assembly GCA_963921215.1. Lineage (NCBI taxonomy): Eukaryota > Metazoa > Arthropoda > Insecta > Lepidoptera > Crambidae > Scoparia > Scoparia ambigualis. The sequence continues at coordinate 6,066,447 of OY992509.1, forward strand.
AAATCCTTTTCTTAATTTTAACCCCGCACTCTTGGATTTTTTTGACACTTTTTTGACAGTAACTGTCAAGGTCAAATTTGACAAAATCGAGCATAGACAATGCGATATTTTGCGATAAAAATATATAAGATGAACCACAGAACCGAAATAACCAACTTGTTCATACTAAAGTAGTCTGTAAGTCTATGAATACACGGTACAAAGTCAAGTGTGTTTTTGTAGGTGCGGTCTCATGCGACCGCTTGGGGCCTGAGGGGTATAGGGCGTTTATAAAATGACTAATACTTTAACATGTCATGTTTGTATTGTTTCCCATTTGCTATTGTAGTATACGAGGATAATAAATAATACGAGGCCGTTAATTACACTACAGCTACGATCCTGGCACAACATAATGCTTGCTTAATTTGTGTAAATAACATTACATACATGCCCGTTGGTTTAGAGTACTGGTAAAAGTAAAGTAAGGTGTTAAAGTACAGCCTATATACTGCAGGGCCAAGGCCTCCGTCATTGCCATCAAGAGTCAAGACATCTCTACAATTAAGGCTATACTAGGTGTTAGTGAAAAATTAACATAACTCGCTATTAGAATTAATTTTTAAAGTAGTAAACAGTAAAATCTACGAAAATTATGAAATATTGTTGAGGCTGTATTCTGAGGAATATACCCGATGGAAACACGATTTGATAAAGTTGGCTCGATAGAATAAATTCACAAAGTTACATATATTTGTGTCAGTTTATCTTCTTTTCTAATTTTATTCTTAAAATAAGTGATAGGTATAAGTGATTTGATATTATGAGTTATTTACCAAAATGAAGTTCATAGATAACTTGAGGGATTATAACCGATCGTTTTTTTAATTACATATATCAATTTTTTTAAATATAAAACGCGCTTATTCGTGCCGCTTCGCTGTTACGTACCGTCGAGAGAGCGAGAGAGCTGAACTTGATACTTGAAACTTTAAAAAAAATAAACATGATATCAATAATAAATACAGTCACAGTTATTTTTACGAAGTATCAATCTTTAAGAACCAAATAGGTTGTTATGTCAAACGAGTTTGCGGTTGCGACCCGACAATGCTGAAGCTTTGTGCGTCGTCGCGTCGCGTCGTCGTCGTCGGTTGCATTGTGAGTTGTGTTTGTGATACATTTATGTACAGTGGTCGACCGGGAACCTCTTCGACAGTACGTGACGCGATCACGCGAGGTAGATTAACTCATTGTGATGGTGTTGATTTGCGGGGCCAAAATAACTGTAACGTCAATTGGGCGCATAACGCAAATTGTTTTACACCCACTGCGACGCAAACGCTCTCGACGAGAAAATGGGTGAATCGGGTGGAAGGAACGTTTTACCAATCAGAGACCAAACAACATGATGACAAAGATAAACATAATTTGACGAAATCCGAGTGTTTAGCACGCTGGGCCCTGATTCTGTATCTCAATCTATATATAGATTTCACACCTAAATCTTACCGCGCACAAACGTCAAACGCATAAGTTTTTGGGAAGATATCGTAACTTTTTAAGGAATTAACGTGGTTTTGAAACAAGGAACCGTTACAGAATAAGGGCCCTGGTCGTGATGTCCTTCGCATTTTCTGAGGTCCCCATTTCAATACCTATCCGGTCTAGTTTTAAAAATTTATTTTGGGTCGGGGTGATTTATATGTACTACAATAAGTACTTATGTTAATGCGATATCTAGTTTATTCATTAAAAACAAGCTTCTGAAGCTTAGCATGGGCTAGATAATTGGTGCGTGATAAGTGATAAGATAAGTGTCGCGAGTTCGGCCACGCTATGTTGCAACTTGCAACACGAATTGTACCGGCTAGGCCGGTGTAATACCACCTTCTCAGGGAATATCGCATCGGCGTGACACAATGGCACTCGTAGCTGTTGTTTCTTTTTTTTATACAAAGCCCGGCAAATGACCCCACTCCACCTGATGTTAAGTGGAAATGAAGTCCAGGAGCGAGGACAACTGGTGCAGCTTAAAAGACGTAGCATCAGTCACCCGCACTCTGCCGGCCCACAAAGTGCCTCTTCACGCCTCGTTTGAAGGACCCTATGTCATAGGTAGGAGGGAATACGTGTGCTGGTAGACTATTCCATCTTTTGGAAGTGCAACAAAGAAACGAGTCACCAAATTTCATTGTGCGTGATGGAATATTAGAGACTAAATTGGTGACTCCGGAGAGCAGCACGCGTACTCCTATGGAGAAAGGGAGAAGGAGGGATGAGGTCAAAGAGTTCTTCAGAGCACTCGCCATGGTATAAACGGTAAAAGACGCTGAGTGACGCAATATCTCTACGCAATCGCAAAGGCTCGAGAGTGTTAGTGACCTCCGCATTGCCAATAATGCGAACAGCGCGGCGCTGCAATCTGGGGGGTTACTCTCGAACGCAAACTCAATCTTAATACAATTCCAATGCGATTAATATGTATCGATATTGGGATAAGTAAATATAATTCCGGAACGCCATCTCGATAATAATTTGTTTTATCAATTTCCACGCAATTTAATTCCAATGTGGCGCTATTGTCGCTTACAAAAGTGCCATTTGACATTTTTTAGATTTGTGATTGGAAATTGATTAATGCAATTCTGTTTCAAGAGTAACCTAACTGTCCAAGGCATCGAGAAGGTACTTTGCGGAGCCGTCCCAAAGGTGAGAGCAATACTCCACGCAAGACCACACCTGTGTCTTGTATAATAGACACAACTGATCAGGCGTGTTTCGTCCGGTGAGTGAAAGTAAGTGAGTGAGAGAAAGTACCCGGAGGCCTAGCTCTCCCCCCTCCCCTGTCCATAATTCCTACTATTTCTTCAAAGGTTCTACTCCTTCTTCAAGGCCGGCAACGCAGCTGCGACTCCTCTGGTTTTACGTCCATGGGCGGCGGTGACTACTTCCCAGCTCGTTTGCCTCCTTTCACAATTAAAAAAAATAACGGCATAGAGCTTACCAAGCTGAAAAGTGTTTAATCTGAAAGTAGGAAACACTAATCTAGCTAGCACTAACTTGGAAATATGATAAAGCTTGCGGTGTCCAACACCGGAAATGAGGTGACCCCGCCGCTGCCAATATCCGCACCGGGACCCTAGTTTCCGACCGCCATCGTCAGCGTATACTGCAATTCAATATTTATTTCCTTGATTTATATAGCTAACAATTTGTAATAGGTCAAGTCACGAAACACCGAAAACCTATGTAGGATATAAAAGCACTCGTTATAGAAATAAGTAAAAACCGAGGATACAAAACTAACACAGAATTGAAGCCACCACAGGGCATGGGACTCAGGATTTTTTACATTTCGAAAAAAGCAAATTTTTAATGCTTTAAAAAAAACCGTATAAGTACTATGAATACTGTGATACTTCATATTTCATAGCGATTTCACCTCGCTGCGAGCACATTGAATAAACTCAGCCAACCAAATTACCAAAAAGTTGCGCCAAAAAGAAGCAGCTGTTTGCGCTAACATGGCGGCAGCGCGCGGGGCGTCCACATTTTTGTAAAATTCCATTTCTTTTTAACCTTTTAGTTTGCTAAACCGGCTTTATTATCACCACTTTAAATGACCCTTAAATTAAACAAATTGTGTTTTTATTTCTTTATGTATCCATTTTATTCAAAAGCTTTGATAGACATTATTTTGTTATAGTATAGTATTGATCGTCTAGGAAAATTATGATTGAACAAAACATTAACAAAACTTGAAACTATATAATAAACTAATGAAAGTATTGCACGTTAATATAAATTAACTATTGAATTTTATTGGAGCCTATTGAACTGTTGGCATTTACTCTCGCTTCCATAGAATGCATATACGTTATGAGCCTGGCCTAGAAGGGTTCAAGTAAGAATTTAATAAAAGGTCGACAGCATAATACCATAGGTCAAGCCACGGAGAATTAATAATGGCTCCTTTAGCCAAGCTTTAGTGAAGACCTGCTCGAAACAATAGCAACGGCATTTCAAACAGAATACAATACTATACTCATATTTCACATATAACTAATGTAAATTATATACGGGGAGGAGCGTACATAAATTGCTGGCTGGGTTGTGTTAGCTAATCAGTGTCTTAAAATATTAACATTGTTACACTAAATGAAACGTTAAAAAAAATGACTACCTCAGGTGCGTAGTTGACATAGTTTTCAGTTCATTCTTAATAAGATTTGGGCGTTATAACAAATATTACGAATTTTTACACTATTTAAATTAAATTTTAAAGAAATGTAGATTTTTATGGGCTAACCCAAATTCATTAGGGTCATCATCATGACAGTGTGTAAGTACCTACCTGAAAAACCTACATTAAACCAGTATTATTTTTATCTGGCCTTTCTGGTCCGCCGAAGTATCATCACGGCCTTCAGGGTAGCAATAACTCATACGACCCAATGATGGTTTGCAACACCAGATGTATCACTCAATAGACCCCACCCGCCACCTGACCGATCTTCCTAATTCCTCACTTCAAACTTTATCCGTGACATCCAAGTCGGTAACACCATCTTATCCCGCAAGCTCATATTTCAAAACTAACTGAAAGAAACGTGAGTCCACAAGGCCAGAAGCGTTGTGTCCTAAATTTACTTAGTCGCCTCGAGGAAGCTGTCAATAAAAATGTAATGCCTTTCCAAGGTAGACTAATGATCTAGAATACCTACAGTACATTAGTTGAGACGGTTTGTATTATACTTCGGGTCTCAACCGAAGACGATTACTTATTACATGCAGCAGTACATGAGATGGTGCTATCTTCTTCACACTTTTAGATATATCCTAAAAAGAAATATCTAATTTCCGTTCCCTGCACTGGCAACCCCGCGTCACGAGACGTCATTACGTGTTTTTGTGTTATCGGAATCACACGTACTTTTCGTAACGAAATTAAATATACGTATTTAATAAGATGGGAAAATGTTAAAGTTCGTAGTTGAGAGACAGTGATCATTACGGTATTCTTCGTAAAGTAAAGAAATCATTTTAAATTGAAAAAACGTAGGCGTTTATCATCATCGGTGTCGGTGAATAGTGATAAATGTCGTATCAACGATATTACGACACGCAGGTATTGGAACATAACGCTAATTTACCTGGAAAATTAACTATTAAGGAATGTATCATAGTTGTAAGGAACTAATATCATTTATCATTAAAATTATCTACCCTCATTTTTATTGGTTTTTCTTGGGTTCTATAATATGATTGTAACAAAATTAAAAGCCATTTACAACAAGAAATTCTTTAAATACTAAACTACTTACTTAGACACCATTGTAACAGTGTTTAACTTACTAAACGTATGATGTGTCGAGGATATATAACTGCTCAACAGTGTTGATGCTTTATTTTACTCAATGACATTGAATGTCATTGATTTTACTCCATACAAGCCGTATCTACACCAATTAGACAGTGCTGAGGTTCTATTTTACTCCACGCAAGCCGTGTCAAGGTAACTTACTCCTCTTTAACAGAGTTGAGGCTCCACGCATGCCGTGTCGAGGATACTTGCTCCACTTTAACAGTGTTGAAGCTCCACGCTAGCCGTGTCGAGGATACTTACTCCACTTTAAAAGTGTTGAGGCTGCACGCAAGCCGTGTCGAGGATACTTACACTTTAACAGTGTTGAAGCTCCACGCAAACCGTGTCGAGGATACTTACTCCACTTCAACAGCATTGAAGCGCCACGCAAGCCGTGTCAAGGATACTTACTCCACTTTAACAGTGTTGAGGCTCCACGCAAGCCGTTTCGAGGATACTTACTCCACTTTAACAGTGTTGAGGCTATATCTTACTCCAAGCAAGCCGTGTCAAAGATACTTACTCCACTATAACAGTGTTGAGGCTATATCGATGTTGTCAATTGGTGTCAATTGTCAATTGGTACATCAAGAAAGAAAATTCCAAGGAACCCCTCTGGATTGGAAGCAAAGGAGTCGCCACGCGGTTTTCAGGTCAAACCTCAGCATTATATATACTTATTAATTGTATTAGAATAAGAATTAGACTTTCTCCGTGACACAGCGGCTACACAAGCCGTGTCGAAGATACTCACTCCACTCTACCAGGGTTGAGTGAGGCTATATTTTATTTCAAGCAAGCCGTTTCGGGAATATGTATTTAGTACATTTTAACAGTGTTGAGGCTTTATTTTATTCCACGATAGCCGTTTCATGGTTTCTAACTCCACTTGAACTGTGTTGAGGATTTTCTACTCCACATAAACCGTGAGAGGCCATACCTATTTCACCCTAACAGTTTTACGTTTCCACGTCATCCGTGGAACAAAGCAGAGTCTTAACATTGTTGAGGACGTAAGTTCGATTGTTTCGTTATCTTCGGGTTTACTTATCAATAATGATTTGGTGAAGACATCTTAAACTATGTCATTGATGTTTACAATGACTCAACCAGTAGCGGCAGAAACGAAGCTTGGCCATTCGCGCTGCTTGCAGCGCTAGCGCCTGTGCCCGTGCCAGCTGCGCCACTAAGATCTTCGATCTGTCCCCGTATATGACGGTCAGTTCGACGATAGCCTGCTTTCATTGGACACCCATGGATTCTACAATTTCTCAGAGACGAACCTCATAAAAAATAAAGGGTTACTCATAATAATAATTAACAAAAAAAAATAAGTACTCACTTACCTACTTAAATAAATGGAAAAAATAATAATAATAATAAAAAAAAAATAGTAATAATGTACATAAGCCTCGAAGCTCCAAAACTAAATTAGGAAATTGAAATAATAATAATTATAATAACAATAATAAGCTCTGTTGGAGATAATGTTTAAATAAATGAATAAAAGTATTAAAACTTCACTTTCTGAGCATAATAATATTAAGACCCCTAATGCCTTAACCAAGTTTGATTCGGAAAGAAAACAAAAATCCAACGCTCTGTACAGAGTCCCGGGCTGATGCCCGGGCTGAAGTTGTGATCAACTTCGAGGTTCTTTAAACTATAGGGGGGGGCGCCACTGTGCGTAGTAGTATCATCAGCTATCGAGCTGCGATCAAGCCCACCAGCACCATTCACACCGCCAAGGGACTGCCGAGGTTCCGCCGGATATCTGACAGGGAGACGTTGGAATCAGAGCTCCTGCAGTCGCTTGACCTATTTTTATGACTGAATGACAGAAAGTGTGAGCTCACTAGGGTTCGTAATGTTATACATTGGATTCGTAAATGTAATATTCATTTTCCCGGCAAACCTATACAAAACAACTATAATTCAAAACAATGTTTGTTACTTACTATCTCATATAGATAAAAATGAATCGCCAAATGTGTTGCTAAGCGCACAAAAACGGCTCGACTGATTTGTCTGATTCTCTTTTGTTGTGTTTATAAAGGTCAGGAAAAGTTTACAAAAAACAATGTATAGGATCTCACAGATTCACTTAAAATTTAAAGCAGCTTCAAAATAATTATATTTAAAAGAATCGAACTGCCCTTAAATTATTAAATCACAGCTACTATTGTCAACAATTGATATTCAAGATGCTTATTTTTAATTAAGTATCTACTGCAATTAAAGCTGATCGGAAAAAGTTAAGGTTTAGTTTGAGGCCTCAGTTGAAATTAATGTTCTTCTGTTCGGTCTATTTGTGTTTGCGAAATTACTGGAACCGGTTCTAGAACAATTGCGCGTAATATTTGAATTTTCTACAATAATTGTTAAGTTTATGTTTTGTACCTACGCACGAAAAATAAGCTCAAATTATGACGAGTGTGTATTGAATAATAAAACTACGAGTACAAGCACCTCTTTGGAGTCATAGGGTTTGTCACAAACACTTACAAAAGTATTACTAAAAAACCGAGCAACAGAACTTGTTTTATACATAAATGTATAATAAGAGATTTAGATGAATTCAAGAATATTGACTACGGCATGCACAGCGGCCGTTGCGGTTTGAATTATCTACCTACACCAAGTTGTTTGAACAAGAGAAATTCTTAGCATTAATTGATTCAGAAACTTTTATGTATTCGCATCCAACATCCAGTCTTGTGAAAACATTATACGAATATACTTAGATACGGAGTAGGTAACTCTCTTACCGTGCGTTTTCACATATTATTAGTTTATTGGCAAAGCCATAATTTGACCTTACAAACCCTTACAAACGCAGAATGCATCACGAAATCCTGACCAAGTTAAAAAAAAAAAACACTTACATTTAATATAAATTGGATAAAGCAGAAGGTATTGATGTGGTACAGATTAGAATTTACATCCTTGGTATACAATGTGACCCAAACTTGTTGTCCAAGAAAAATGTTCTTCGGCCCTAAATAATATTTGTTATACCTAATTTCCTTTCAAGGCGAGCCATCCACTTCTAGATAGCCTTATCCAGGTGGCGCCAAATTATTAGTGAATCGTTGACCAGACATGGTATACCACGAGCATCTTGAGATATATGTTTACATCTCTTGCAACAAAATCAGTAACATTAAATCAGTACTGTATTTAATAATATCTTGGTAGCTTTATTCGAAAAATTATAACTTGAATCTTTTCAAAGCTGATAGTTATAAAGTTATCATTTCTAACCAAAAAGTTTGAGGAAGGTTCTATGTTGTTTATACGCATAGGTCTACTTTACCTGTCATATAAGGGAATTAATTTACTTTCCATGAATGACTGTGTTTATCACAGTTTTGTTAAGTGTACACTAACTAAGATTTATTGCTCCAAATCAAAAATACAATTCAACATGGGACACAAATGTCATATTAATTAAACCATATTTCCAGGACTATCCTTAGAATCAGATCATAATCAATGATTTGTCACTTATGATTCTTACACTATATTTTCTATTGTTTCTGCTCAAAAAAGGCAGTCTATTAGTTTAATCAAAAATAATATATCAATACAAAATTATGTGATTGTGATTGAAATTACCGACTTCATTTAGACTTCAGGACCCGTGTTTAGCAACCGCTCATCAGATTTTCCAATATTTGTAAGAATCCCAGTTATTTGTTGCTGGCTGTGCCAACCTCATAAAAAGGCGGTCATAAACATTTGTTGCAGATAAAAAGAAAAAAAAAGAAAAAAGGATTTTAAGACAGTGGACGACATGCCGATACGGATATTTGTCTGTATTTGGAGCTCACAGTTACGTAGTCGCTCGGCATTTGCTGCTCACACTGCTCACACTGCTCACAGATCTAGTCTGGAGGTGTTTCGCAGAGTTGTTGTGGGCTGGGCTGAGTCACTTAAATGTATTTGTTAATACTGTTGGAGAAATGTTTAGGTACAAATTAGAATGAATTTGTCAATGCAGTATTTACAACAAAATAATAATACTTAATCAAATAAATAAATGAAATTGTTAAAGTCATTGTTTAGAAAACGACCAATGCATCGATAGCCATTAAATAACTATAAAAAACTACCTACATATTGTAAAGTTTAAATTGACATAATTTTTTATTTTTATTGTGTTAACATTACAATGCTCTGAACATCTGCATGTAATAAGTAATCGTCTTCGGTTGAGACCCGAAGTATAATTAAGAATCAAACGAACTTACCTTGTGAAGTTTGATTCCAATTATGCGAGGGTCTCAACCGAAGACGATTACGTCAACCCATCCCTCCCAACCCAAAAAATAAAATAAAAAATTGTGGAGGATAACACAAAATTCTCTGAAATAATGACGTCTCGTGACGCGGGGTTGCCAGTGCAGGGAACGGAAATAAGATATTTCTTTTTAGGATATATCTAAAAGTGTGAAGAAGATAGCACCATCTCATGTACTGCTGCATGTAATAAGTAATCGTCTTCGGTTGAGACCCTCGCATAATTGGAATCAAACTTCACAAGGTAAGTTCGTTTGATTCTTAATTATATAAGCATATGATACAAGAAACGAACGGACAACAACGATTTATCACATGCAGGTAAGGTAACATTACACACAAGACACTAGCGTAGCGATAGTTAGCGAGCTAAGGTAGCGACTGACCGCGACTGCGTCCGTCCGCTTAAAAACACGTATCTAACGCCTAAATGGAGATTTCAAAATAAAATATACCCTACATTATTTAAGGACACATTAGCTTTCCATTACTGCATGCAATACTAACCGTGTAGCGTAGCGGTGAAAGAATACTACCACCCCCTTTTTTACCTTAGGTGTCGTAAAAGGCGACTAACGGACTTAAGACAGCACATAAGTAAGTACATCCAACTGCCATAGAGCGGCGATGGGCTCATCACCTGACAATGACAAGCCGAACACAATGTGCAATCGCTATTTGGTGAAAAGTGGACTATAGTCCACTTTTCACCATTATATATGGTAGAGGACTGCTTTTGCTGTCCCCATTGCCTAGTCTCTGACTAGCCCTTCGGGAACAATAGTCGTAATTATAATAATATGTAATGTTTGTAGTGCAATACTTTTAGAATCGTTCAGTAGTTCTAGAGACTATTGTATAGTCTTTATTTTTAAAAACACAATAAACCAGTGTGACCACTTTTTTTGATTTTAATGCTGAACTACTGTTGGACTCAGCAATTGCAGCGGTAACTATAGAACAACACAACACAATCACTGTTAATAATAATTAGCCTATACCAAATGCTATGTGAACCATATTATGCTATCAAAGGCAATTAAGACTAGTCACCGATAGGATATATTATATGCGTATTACAATTTCAATTAAGCTTAAGCGTCGGTAGCCAAAATGATAGAAGTTCGGATTGAAGCGAGAACTAACAAAAACTTAAAAATAAAAAGAACACAACTGGAAAAGATTTATCATGTAGACTTGGAAAAGTAATTATGAGCAATAAGCCATCTTATCGGGATTCCAATTTAATCCGCTCCTAACCTAACACCCGTTGGAATTGGGAGGCATATAGCCGTCAATATTTTAAGTTTACAATGCATGTGAAATCTAAAACGACGCGAGACGTTTGCTAGTGCAGTGACAGTACTGACAGTGTCTATTCGGCGTGTATGAAGAGGTACCGCCACTGCCTGTAAATCCTGCTTAGAACGTCAGTCTTGATACGCGATAAGAGTATTAATTTGGATGGTCCATTGCCAAATCTAAGTTAAGTAATGCAAGAAACTCATCAGTAACGAAAGATCATGTTCTTTTAAAGCAATGCATCTATACAATACAATATTACAACACATTGTATCTTCACGCACAGTCATAATCCAGGGTGCTACATTTTACAAAAAAGTAATTATAAATTTTCTAAACAAGAAAGCCGCTCTAATCAGAGCTTTAATTGAAGCAAGAATGTACAACCTCACGGCGATGGCGTGCAGGAAGTTCCCGTTCCCAATCGTGGCGCGAATACAAGGGGCTCATTGTTATTCCCTTCAGCCGTAACATTACAATTTCACAGCCTCCAATTCTCCGCTAATTCTAGACGTAGAAGTGAAAGGTTCGACCTAATTAAGAATTGTTACCGGATACTTTAGAACGTTTACTTTTTGAACGTAAGTGCCTCAATCTATGCTATAAAACAATTTATTGTAAAATTGTATATCCAAATGTGTTAATGTGACAAAGTACGCTTCTAAGCGACAAGAGCTCTAGCTAAAAATATTTTCAAAGACTACTATTTTAAACTAGAAAAAAAAGTTTTGCAGTAACACGTTGGGCGCCAAAAACACTTCCATGTCTAAAGATGGCCTAAAGCTTGATACGGTCTCTCACGCATGGCAAATAGATTAAAAGGAACAGCTACTGCAATATAAAAAAAAGAAATACGATAAAAAAAAAGGTGCGATGTGGTTCGCACACGTGGCGATGCACCGGTGAATGGAGCACGTGGTGCGGGCGCGGCCGCTCGATAGCGCGGAGGCTGCGCGCTGAGCTCGCCCGGAACCGCTCCGACAAACAGCCTACGGTGACCTACACAACCGCCCTTGTACTCTGTAAACGCACGCACCGCGGAGACTTTACTGCGAACTACAGAGATCCAAGTACAATGGGCGTCCCGGCTAACCACCAGACAAGATCGACCTATGACGTCGGTACTAGTGTTGCATTATATGAGGAATTTATTGACGGATGATGTCGAGCAATTGGGCTTTGGCGCGTGTTCTACTAATTGGACTTCGCATGTGATTACTAATATGAGAGCTATGGTTTAAATTTGGAATGTGTTCTTTGGCTAAGTAAGCTATACATTTGTGGGTACTTTACCACTAACGAGTGGTAAAGATCACATAACAGTTTTAATAAGATTGGTTTATTTTAAGTTTAGTAAAATAAGTACAGTTGTTTGTTACTAAACTAGAACCATAATAAAGAGCTCAATAGAAAGAACTTTAGCATCAGGCACGTATTCAGTTTATGGATATATTCAAAGTATTGTAATGCAGTTCGTAAAGTTTGAATATGATTTACTACGTTCAGTGAACACCGTAAGCATCCGCAAGTTAGGTATGTGTTCCTTATAAGGAACACATACCTAACTCATACATGCATTTTAAGAATCGAAACAACCTAGTAAAATACTGGAATCAATTTTACTACTTTTATTACTTATTCAAATCTTATCAAACACCAATGACAATGATTTACAATTGCTTTAGAACTAAGTATATTATAGTACGAGACGACTACGTTTACGAGAAGACAGAAAATCGGAGAGATGCGGTCAACAGTCAGTGATTTTTAAAATTCACCAGCGTTATTCAGCGAGAATTCAGAACCATACAAAAGTTCACATAAAAAATTGTCTGTCTCTGTCTTTAGCCACCTGAGGTAGTAATTTTCAACGTTTAAAAATATTAAAGTCTTTAAGACAAAATATTTCATGAAGCGCTTTTAATACCAACACGGCATCGCACATAATATCCAGGTCAACACTAACTCCGGTGCATTGAAAGGTCAATATGTTAGTACACACGCCAGCAGATAAACCTATCCTAACTGCCAAATTTCTCCAATCGATTTTGTTACTTAGACACTAGTGACAAAGTTCAACATGTATTGATGAAATTTGACATTTGTGGTAGGTTGAAGTGCAGAGGGCCTACTCTCTTTCTCCGAAATGAAATTTCAGCCGATTTTCGTTTGGTATATAAAGCGCTATCCATTATTTTAGAAATTTCAAACAATTTTCTAAAAATTAACATTCGAACGAAATTTCAAAAGGAATGGAGACCGCTGCTGTAAATAGCTTTTTTATTATTATTCTACAACGGGTAAGCGCTTGGCCTTCATCTCACCTGATGGTAAGCGACGATAAGGCCGAAGGTGGAAACGCGCTTCACCCGGAATCCTCAACCATTGAGGAATATACCATGTCTTATCTCAAACTGTCGGAACACAACAATGCTATAAACATCGTTGTTATGGCGACACACTTAGATGAGATGGTAGTAGCTTGCCAGGCGGACTTAACAGCCCTACCACCAACCAAACCGAGCACACAAAGATGTACCCCCCGCTGGGAATCGAACCCGGGACCTCTGGGTCTGAAACCGGTGGCTTAGCCACTAGACCGCAGAGGCGGTTAGTTAGCTAACGAAAATCGGCCGAAAGTTCATTTAGGAGAGAGAGAGTAACCCTTCAGGTGTAATTCATTATTAATTAATTAGTAAACATTGGAGCCAATTACCTCCTGTTGTTGGACATGAGCAAGTGTTGCACTTTCTCCGGAGCGTGGGCGGCGGCAAACTAATGGACATTAGAACACGCACATTTAACATGAACTGCGAGGGTAAAAGGAAAGGGCCGGTGAAGCTTAAAACCGATTCAGACGAGGGGGTAATCGCCCGTCGCGGTAGAGTTATAAACTGATGGCGTAGCATGAGTATCATATTCAAAAGAGCTCAAACTGTAGTCCAATTTTATGAAAATTGACGTAACACAATCTACGGTTGCATGAGGAATCTATTCCGATTCTGGCGGTCCTTAAAATCGGATTATGTTACGATGCAAAGTAATTAATAAAAATAACAAAGACAAAATGAATTATAATATCAACCGGGGCGGCGCAAAAAATTACAAACTATTTATTGCATTTGATAATATTCTTAAGATAAAATACGGAAAGTAATGTGGAATAGAATAGATCCCTACAGTAAAACTTGGGTGATGGTTGCCGGAACATCATAATTAACATTTTACATCACAATAACATTTTAAACTTTCATGGTCACTCGGAGAGTTATGGAAAAATATCGGGTACCTACTCAAAAACAACAACAAAAACATGGTAAAAATCCCGTTATTTCCTAAAAGTTAAAATATATCACACTTCTAAAGAAAAGCAAAAATCAGATAATTAAAATACCACAAATATTAATTTTGTTAAAAGAAAAAATATATTCAGGTGATTTAATTGTAACCTTAGTTGCACTAGAAAGCAAGCTCAAACCGCTCTCGACTTAACATCCGAATATCCGTTGTATGTGGTATAGTTCCATGTTTACTGGTTAGCAACTATACTTTATGTACCCCAGTAAGGCTTCGCGCCAAGTGGAGTACTTTCCTGCGCCATGTAAGAGCGGGCCAGCCAATAAACCCAGTGGTATACTGCCCATTAAAATGTTACTGCCTACTTGTAAGTTTGGAGAGAACGTAAAAAAAAGAGTACTGTTGTAACCAGCGGCCGTAGCTACAGCTTCAATGTTGAGGAGTAAATTATGGAAACAAAACTGGCATTGTCTAAATTCAAGCTCACTTGCAGAGCAGCTAATGTTACTGTTAAGGGTGCTTTACCGCCAGAGCTGTGCGAGGAAGCTTACCAGTGCGCGAGGAAAAATCCACAAATAGAGTAATGACTTCATTTTACATCGAATCAAGCGGTCCTATTGGTGGATTTTTCCTAGTGCACGTTTTTTGCAGTCACTGACCACTTTTGCTTCAATTAACACATATAATATCTACAAGCAAGCAAATGATAACGAATTGCATAATTTTTATCCAATCCCGTTCTCCCGTCATTACTATTCCGGATGTTTGGAAAACTCCACCGAGCCGCAACAGAAAGTCATAATGAAAGGGAATCGAGTCATTTGACCCTTCCAATGATATTTATGGGAGCGATTTACCCCAAATATCTGAAGAAATCTCTCCAAATTGAGCCAGTATTCAGTTTTTCGAAGATTTCAATTGGTTAAAACTATTACAGCGTTATTTAATAGTACTGGATAATTGTGGTTAATTAAACAAAAAAAATTGTAAGTTTGACTCGACTGATTCTGTCCCACAAAATTTATATGTTCGAATTTGTCATAAACTGCTTACTAAGGCTAGTTTAAGCAGTCGGAACAGATTCGCATTTTTATCTCTTAATTGAATTGAACTTAATAAAACAAGCCCTACCCTCAACGAAACCGAGTACACTATAGCACCCCTACTATCGCACTCTATCTCTCGTCGTCAAATCTTGATGGAACTATTTTTTTTGTTAATAAGGCTAGCACTGTGATATATTATCGCAACGGGTGACTAACAACGAGTCGTCAACGTTCGTTGTATTTAAATTAATTTATAATAGACTACATAAGTCGATGTATAAGGCTGCGTTTCCACCAGAGCTGTGCGAGGAAGCTAGGAGGGAAAATACCAAAGCGATCCTCCTCGCCAAAGCTGTGTAAAATGAAGTCATTCTACAACGTCATTCGGAAAGGGGGTACTAAGCCGAAAGGAAGGTAAAGTATACATGATAGTAAATAACTTTTGTCTAAGAACTTTCCGTAAAAAATGGATAATTTTAGATTAACAGCTGTTTTAAGATTTCATAAGAAATGACGCTGTGGTAGCTCTGGCGGTCAGCTGTATTGAGAGAGAGACAGATTTGAGTTCATTGCCGGGGTTAATAAGTGGCGTTAGCCCCGCCCTAATTCAGGGTTGTACATTTTTTAAATATGAATAATATGCATAAAATATGAATGTTTTTCGCAAAGTTTATATTTGCAATATAACAGTTAATAGTAGCACTTTCAGTTGTCCGCGGCTTAGTACCCCCTTTCCGACTGACGTTGTATAGGTGACAGGTGAGTGAGTGCTGTGCTGGTAGTGAGTGAATGGTAAGAGCTGTGCTGGTAGCGGCTAATTAATAGTATACTACAGCCCCATCTCTTCACTTGGGTGTCGCAAAAGGCGACTAACGGACCAAAGACTGCACATACATCCAACAGCATAGAGCGGCGATGGGCTCACCACCTGTCACGCTCAGTGAAACGCGGGCTGTGGCCTGCTTTTACAGTCTACACTGCCTGGTCTCTGACTAACCCTTCGGGGATAATAGTCGTGAATATAATATGTGTATAAATAAATAAATGTTATAAACTAAACTTAAACTTTTCTACACTCACACCAATTGTCTAGCCCAAGAGAAGCTTCGGTATGAAACTCGTTAAATGGTTACTAGACAACGGATAAACATACTTTTTATACATAGAAAACACCCAGACCCGAGACAATTTAGAAAGACATTAATTTCTAAATTGACCCGACCGGAGATCGAACCCGGGACCTCAGAAATGGCGACACCGGGTGTACAAACCAACTTGACCAAGGAGGTCGTAGTGTATATTAATGTACTATAGGTAGATTTTACCTCGCGCACCGCTTAGGTACCTCGCAAAGCTATAGCGTAGTACTATTATTTATTCTGTGGCTATAGTGAGAACGCAACCTTAGGGTGGGTTTCCACTGAGGCGGAGCTGAGCGGAGCGGAGCTGAATTGGCCAATTACGATGCTCGAAATCTTGTGGAGCGGAGATTTCGAGCATCATGATGATGATGATGACCATCAGCATGATTGGTCAATTCAGCTCCGCTCCGCTCAGCTCCGCCTCAGTGAAAACCCGGCCTTATGCATGACATTGACTCGTTCTGTCTGCCACCACCTGGCGCGTCTGCACGCAACGACGCGACGGGAATATTGTGCCTACAATTAAGCTAATAAGTAATGGTATATCGCAGCATTATATTGAAAGAAACATTATTGACAAGGTATGATTAGATGGTTTGATCATGTAGAGAGGATGGAAGAGATTTATTGGGACAACAGTTGGAAGGGGAACTTATCCGCCAACGTATTCTAAGACAGACACGATCTTGTGAAGGGTCAGGTTAAGATGTTATGAAAGTAAATGAAGCAAAAGAAGGATAGTCTTAAATAGAAAACTGTGGTCCTGTGTGATACCCCTTCGGAAAACTGATGGTAGGATTTTATTAAGAATACGACTGGGTGGTAAAGGACATAACTTTGGTATTTTGGTACTAAAATAAAAGAAAAATAACTGGTACAATTTATTTACTTCCTTGTCCAAAAGACTGAATGCTATCATTCTGTTTATTTTTTAGATTTTTAATTAGGTACCTCCGTTAAAGAATACTTTATTTTGATAAGTTTTGTACGTTTCTGAACGAAAGTTCTGGTTTTTTTAATGTTAACGAACGCAGGGTTATTAAGTAGGTAAGTCTATGAGGTCTATAGTAATGTAGTAACGATGTCGTTAATACAGTTATCTTTTTCGCACATATAGTATTTAGCAACGATACACACAACACAACTAACACAACGAAAGCGCGGCCGGGAATCGTCTGGCGGCTGACAGTCTGACCTGTCTACGATGCGTATTGACATATAAAACGCACTTTTTTATTTTTAATAACAAAGTGTTACAATTCGAATAATATAATGTTGCTAGTTTTGAGTAGAAAGCAATGTTAGTTTTTAATTTATATAAAAAAACCGAGGTCTTTAAATTAATAATACGGTTTTAAAAATGTTGGTAACAATATATTCTTCAAGTATTTATACATTGGCGTCAAGTTAAAAGACTTTGGAATTTAGTACTAAAAAACTTATGTCCTTTCTGCGTTCAAAGAGCATTTTTGCTTTCGGATTGAAGGTTACTAGATACAGTGAAGTTACAGTACAAGAAGCATCCAGTAAAATTACTAACAATAGCTTCTTATTGCGCTGATACCCTTGGTATCGTAACCATGGGCTGCGGTAGGAGCTTTCTATTAGACAAACCGTATGCTTGTTTGCTGGTGTAAACACATTATTCATTGAAAAGTTTATTAGCGTAACGTAAAATGCGTAAAATTTAGATTTGAAAACTTCCGCATTGACTTAACTTAACTAAAGCCTTCAAACAACACAATATCATTAATTATTTTTTATATCTTTCGGTTTTTTTTACTACATGAGATTTGAACCAATATGCCAATCACATCATCCAAGAACCTTGTGCATTGGTGACATCATCAATGACAGCATAGCGTCACCCCGCCCTGATCACTGATGTAGACACAAATTATTAGCATCTTCACAATTATTTAAATTGTTATTTTGCATTCACAATGCTATTATTTATGTCGAAACTTAAAATGGCACTTGCAAAAAGACCTGCTACCCTATCGGCTAAAAAATATGGATATGGACATGGGACATGTTCATTTGACATTTGAAGCCCATGTTTTGTCCTTATATGGGCATATTATGGGCTTCAAATGTCAAATGAAACCCATGTCCATATTCATATTTTTTAGCCGATAGGGTAGCTAACCGGAGCTGAGGCATCTGTGAAACGATTTTTTTAAAGTTAAATATGTTTGGACAACTTACACTATGGAAATCAAACACTTGTTTACAAACAATAATAACATAAGCCTTCGTATAACCTAAAAACCTAATTACATACATACATACATACATACATATAATCATGACTATTATCCCCGAAGGGTTAGTCAGAGACTAGGCAATGAGGACCGCAAAAGCAGTCCTCTATAGTCCATTTTCACCAAATAGCGAATGTGCTCAGCATCGCCGCTCTATGCTATTGGATGTATGTGCAGTCTTTAGTCCGTTAGTCGCCTTTTGCGACACCCAAGTACATTACTAACCCTAATTGCGTTACTTGGATATAAACAATAATATAAATCACTAATATTAATATAATTCGTAATGTAAAATGTGTAATATTAACTTTAATGTGGCTTATTCCCTTTTTTCACAAAAATACATCAAAATAGTAGGAAGCACTGGTAAGATTTGGAGTTTCGGCACGGTAGTGTATATATCCTCAATCCCCGGGCACACACCACTGATATGCAGTGCCTGACTCTTAACTAAACAACTCTTACAACAATTGCACAATACACGTATTCCGACAATTGGCTACTTGACAGTTTTCGAAAAAGTATTTAAAAAGTTACAAACGCTTATTTTATACCCCGTACAATATTTTCTTTCTCGAAAAACCTTTATTTAACAGAAAAAAAACATATTTTTCTTTGTTGATTTCAAACTTCGTGCGAAAACGGTTGGTCACGTGACATTTTGCTCGGTGACGTCACATTTCAATAAATATAGAAACTTAACTTGAAACCTGACAGATAGTTTCTGTATACTTTGTGAAATGTGACGTCACAATCCGTCACATGAAGCTCAATCATGGCCGCCCGTGTTTCGGTTCTTGTAATCCACAGATAAAAAAACGCAAATTTATTTTGTAAAAATATAATATTTACAATTTATCTTAATAAAAAAAACTATTGGATAATTATCGTTTAATCATAACCTACCATTTCCGACATATTTTATATTTTATTGTTACAACTGTCAAATAGCCAATTGGATCCATTTCCTTGATTGCTGTAAACATGCAATGAAATAAGGAGCTAAAGCTTAAATGTATCTTGATTACACTACTATGTAGAAACTAAATTCTAAGCATAGCATTACATTACTGAAGTTTTTTCATAAATTGTAGGTGTTTTCGTAGCGTTCTGCTGTCGTTTTCTTTTCCATTGTTGGTTACACCTGCAACTTTGCAAAGCGTCTCGACTTTTTCAAGTTTCGCTCAAACTTCTCTTTCAACTTGAAAGCACTTTGACCGAAGCTTTTTATCGTTCAAACATCACCACCAACTTTTGGTGTAAAATCTCTACTGAAGTTTCTGCTTTGCTGTATTTTTTAAACCTTTTTCAGACATTAAAAACCAATATTGTGCTGAGCGTTGCTATTACCCGTTATTAGGTCTATAGAAAATCTTGAATGAACGCCAAATCGGAACCATTACGTATCGTAGCGAGCTTTCAAAATGAACGTGGGGGTTATAGATATGATCATAATGCGATATCGATGGATATTCAAATTCGGAATGCTCAGATTCCAAGATAAAGTATCTGCAATTTTTATTACGTAGCAATAAAGTTCCAAATGAGATTTACATGAACGGTGCGTTCTAAATTCTAAATGTGAGGCCAGCCAGCGACACGGGGGCGTGCCACGTTCGATTATTAGTGTCACGTCGCGAGTTTTATTGGCAAAATGCTGGCGTCGCGCGACCAAAACAATCGAATGCACCGAGATCGGGAGCATTCTCGAGTGGATAAACCTTTATCCATAAAGAACTTTGTAACGGTGCGTGTCATCACATCATCCACTTTACTTTTACTATTACTTTCATTCAACATTCCATTTTTGATATTTTTAAAAAGAATATTGTTTTCGTATTGACATTGTACTACTATCCTCAAATTACCATTAGGCCGGGTTTCCACTGAGGCGGAGCTGAGCACGATGCTCGAAGTCTTGTGGAGAGGAGATTTCGACCATCGTGATTAGTTAATTCAGCTCCGCTCAGCTACGCCTCAGTGGAAACGCACCCTTATAAATGAGAGGGCCAAAATAAAACTCAAAATGCGGCACCGCCCGCCGCAAACATTTAATCGCTACTCGCTTCGCCATTCGACGATATGTTCGACGAAACATTCGCCTTCCTTAAACTGAGACGAGTGACTGTTTACACATTCGCGTGTATTCTTTTCTACTTCAACTTGCAAGAATGGACGACGTCTACGTTTTAGCAGCATCCGCGTGTCAATGATTATTAATAAATAATTTTTTGCTTATTTTTGTGTCGATCATGTGTTTGGTTTGGAAACCAAACCAAATAACTGGTTGAGCTTGGTAAAGTTCCCAAAACGTTAGAACTCTGTCGTTACTGTAACCCATTTTTAATATACAGTATATGTTGCTTGATCAACAATAAAAATACAATGAGCAAGAGAGCGAATGTGGAAACACTAAGTTCGCCTCGTCACTCGTGCCCTTTGACTCGCGTCCAAAAAACCGCTCCGAACGCGAGCGTCACGAGCGGCGAGACGAGTCGCGAGGCGAGTGACGAGCGTGCGTTCACACAATCGCGCACGCACCTCGCCTCGCCATTCGACTCGCGACTCGCGCGAATGTGGAACTGCGGCTTAAGAAGAACATTTTTGCGGCGGTGCCGAATGTGAATAGTTGGTGGCCAGCATTTTGAACATATTAAATCGTTATCGCATTTCGAGTTTTATTTTGGCCCTCTCATTAATAATGGTAATTTTGAGGATTGTAGTAGGTATGAAATGTATGTTATTAGTATCAATTGAGCTCTTCTTAAACGTAAAGGGATAATTAATCTCCTGATAGAGAAGAATATGCAAAGATACTAAGAAATTATGAAATACTAGCAGACCGCCGACGACTACGTTCGCGTGGACCCCGTACCCCGGCCCCGTGACGAATTTTCAAAATGACTCCCCTCCCGTACCCCAGTGACGACGCCTACATCGCATTTGTTCTATCATCAATAGTTTTCGTAACGCACGCGATGTAAGAAATTGATTAGAGTTTTAGTAAGGATCCCTATTTTTTTGGAAAATATAATATAGTATATGTCACCCGGAGATAGTGTAGCTTCCCAACGGTGAAAGATTTTTTTTAAATCGGTCTGTAGTTTCGGAGCCTTTTCAATACAAACAAAGAATCAAATCTTTCCTCTTTATAATATTAGTATAGATGAAAATTACACAATTTCCGATCTAACACGTTCAACGACCGATTTCAGCAAAAATGTCCCATTTAGCATATCTTTTATGAGTATGAAAGCATATTTGGTCGGGCAGTTTTTAAAACTAGTCAGAAGCTATGGAAACCTCTTTTAATTTTTTTTATTGAAGTTGTGAATCCCATTCTGTTTTGATTGACCTATTTTTTAAAGTTAGGATCAAAATTTTAGTAGGCTAAAGTTAGGAAGGAGATTTTTTTACTCATAAAAGTGCAACATTGTATTAAAAAAAAACATCGAAGAAAAGTCGACCAAAAAAAAAGATATTATAATTTTTTTTAGAGCCGTCTCGTCGTTGAATCATAAAATAACGAAAAAAAAATTATAACTCGAAAACTACAAAAAATCGTAGAACATACATGGGGGTTCAATAGAAGGGTATGGTAGTTCCCTATCACCACACATCGGCTTGACACCTTACAAGATTATACTAGAACACTGTTTTCATTCGTAGACAAATACAACACTGTTTTATTTGCATATTGTGTTGATAGGTGTAAGTAACCTATCGAAATATCTATAAATTGAAATCAATCGCTAGGTACTGCTCGAAATTTTTAGGTGGTTTTAGTTTAAATTGTTTCGATATCATTGTAACCACAATTATTAGTTTTTCTTGCAACGAAGGGCACGTGCATGGTCTTCATCTCACGTGAAGGCATATAAAACAAGGCTAAAGATGGAAGAGCATCTGACCCTAGAAGCTGGAACTGCCTATTTTATCGCTAAATGTTAAAACGCAACAGTCTGCTAACATTGTTGTTATGGCTACATACTTAGTTAAAATGACAACCTATTTTCCATACTATCGATATTTCATTTAATTTTTCATTTATTTTCAAATGGTTTTACTTTTTACTTGAATAAGTAACATATTTATC
Source organism: Scoparia ambigualis (assembly GCA_963921215.1). Taxonomy (NCBI): domain Eukaryota; kingdom Metazoa; phylum Arthropoda; class Insecta; order Lepidoptera; family Crambidae; genus Scoparia; species Scoparia ambigualis. Next base: position 6,089,243 of record OY992509.1, read on the forward strand.
ACTTCGCGGTAAGAGGTGAAGTTTTTTGCCGCACAGCTGATTTCGAAATGACAGCATAATTAATTAAACAATTTAAATGTGCGATTAAACGGCGCCGTCAGTTTTTATCTCAAAGGCATTTTCGCTCGTAAAGTTGCGGACGCGGCACAAGTTGGCATGCAGGCTGACTCACGCACGAGTCACGTATAAGTGAGAGAAATAAAACTTTTAGTAAATTCAGTTACTTTTATTTACATGACAAATATGTATTTTCGATCTGTTATCTTATCAATTAATGATGGAAATTTCGTTGCAATAACATATTATCGAATATAGCATTTCATACTAAGAGCCGGCCTAGTGGGTTTTAAGTGGGTAGCTACAATTTAGTAAGAATCGAAACAGCGCTACTTAGTACCATAGAATACATAATAGTATAAGTATAACTTTACGAAATAACAAAAAAAATACAACGATTGCTATTTGCAATCATTATCTACCCTCGATTTTCACCAAAAAATACTGTTTCTTTGGTGTACTCATAAATTAATAACAATTGACGCATTCGACACTCATATAAAGTTCCCTAAAACAAAATTAAGCATCTAACTATCTAGGCAGTCACAGAACAAGCAACTGAATAGAGTGAACTACGTCCGGCGCCGGGTACGTTAGCAAAGCTTCTTATTTGCATTGAGGAGTTACAGAGCCGCAACTTGCACTACACGTATGCAAGCCCGACTCCCACCGGTTCGGTTCCAGGAACATATAAGTTGTAAACGGAACGCACAGTTTCATTATTAAACACACGCGTATTAGAAAATGATCAAAGAAGCCTTACGCTTTCAGACGTTTCGAATCCTTTGTAGGGTCCACGTTCACAAGGAGACTTAGGTGTTCTAAATTATTTTGAAATATTTCAATATTATGGTGATCACTTTAACTTTAGAATATACAAGGACGCCTATTCGGAACCAGTTGTTCAACAAGCTCGACATCATGTAAAGTCTGTTAGTAATTAGCTGTCAACGTCAGGCAGGAACGAGGGCAGAATGCAACTTCGGAAGTTTAATTATTATCCTGGAAACTTCATCAATAGTGAAAGGACGTGAGTGGCACTGACAACTAAAGATGCAATAGCTTAGTAACATTGCCAGCTATTGCTAAGTCGAGCCATTGCTCTCAGACCGGCTCAATGAGATTGATTTAGTAGTGTCACTTCCAGGAGTCGCTATTGAAACATTTATAAGAATAAAAATAATCTCCGCTCGTACATTGAAAGAATGTTGGAGATATATCGTATACTGCAATGTTAATAAAACAGCAGAATTAAAAAAGTCTCTCCACAGGACTTAGCATCTCAGTGTTATTTATAACACAACACAAGTTACCTGTTCGCGACCACAAAAATATCAAAATACCCGCACAAAATAGCAGCCTATTTCAGCGTCGCTTCACTGGACTATGCACTCTCAACTTCTTGAATCAACACAGACGCGTGCATGCATGAAATAAAAGGGCATCGTCATCATTCAACCAAGTTGAACACACCAATTAGGAGACGGCAAGTGTCTGCCAGCCCCGCTGATGCGTTCCATGGGGCTGCTTGAATCGGGAGCAGCCCTTTGTCCTGCCTTTCGCAGGCGCTAACGAACCACTAGAGATAACGAATTGCAACCTCGGAACGGACCGACCCCAATACAGCTGGGTGATGTCGTTTGGGCGAATTCTGGAGGTATTACGATTTACGAGGTGGTACTCTCTCGTCTAGTAACTGGCTGCTAACAAAAGGGTATTACTTGCTAGTTATATAAATATCTTTGAAATATTCTAGGGTCCGTTTTCGGCAAAATATCAGTAATGGGTACTGACTATTTTGAGTAGTTATAATTGCTAAAACGGAGAGTACAGACTTAAAATTAACAAAGCAGAATAGAACGGTTGCTTTCGTTATAATAATAATTAATTGACGATAAGTTTATCATGCTGTATTAAAGTAAGAATTTTCTCACCAGATTTCATAAGAAAAAGCTAAAGGAAAAGCGTGCCGGATAAAATATTTCATGAGGCCATAACTCCGAAATATAAATTTGAAGCTTCGAAACAGGGCGCGGGAAAAAGTTGTCGTCGTAAATCTATCTCATACCATACAACCGATCTCAAAAATGGTTTCTTCTTTTTTCCTATTATCTTTGGTGAAACTAATATGGTTAGAAATAATGAGAAAGATTACAAGAATTACGTATCCAAAGACGGAACCTTTTAAGAACACAAGGACAGCCTAGAGCTAGCTTATACAGACATTATAAACAGAAAAGGAAAAGAGATAGTTACACTACTCAAGAAGGGCACTTATGTTTTACATAACAATTTCACTTGTATTTTGGATACTTATTTCTGACAATGGTAGTGTATTTGGATTAGTTCACAATTACATTAAGTTACAGACAAAACCGCCAGATAAGTGGCATCCACACAATGTTTGACAGACAAGTCCATAAAACGTTGGCTATCATAATACATTAGCAACGGACAGCGAGGGTTAGCTGAGTGTGCACGTCATGAGTCACGTAACGTATCAATCTGCTATAATAACAGCCTTTTAAGTAAATGTCATACTTAACTGTTACAAAGTAAATCTGCACATTATTACTAATATGAATAAACTTAATTCCTCACAATAACCAATTATTATAATGGGTGATTTTCCGAGATCAAAAAAAAAAGAAATTTGTTGCTAATGACTTCATAGATGGCGCTTAGGGCGAGTCCATGGAGGGCAAATGTATGGCTGCTTAATGGTATCAGAAAATATCAATATTGTGCAACTGTCAAACTGTGAACGAAATTATGGAAAATAAAAATAGGTCCTGAAATGAAAATACATTTATTTTTATTTTTTTTGTTTTACAAGCTAGTGCACAATTTATTACAGCCTTTGTGTACGGCTCGGCTTTCATAATACGCCATCTATCGAGTGTTTTGTACATATTTTTATTTTTTTATTTGGACTCCCAGAAAATCGCCCATTGCAAATATTGCAATAGAGTATTTTACAACAACCACCAAAAGCGCGATAGTTCAACTGTCAAACATCGGCAACTAGTTCTGGGGTACGGTGATATTAGGGATGTGCTAATAGATTGATATAATTTTCGTGTAACATTACAAAAGGCAACAGGAACGGATTGTACAAAATCAGACAAAAGTGTCAAACATGGATTAAAACTTTTCGGGATTTCTACATCACAAATTAGCTGATTGGTTTCCTATACTCAGAAACGAATGGCATAATTGAATCGCAATAGGATCGCATTGTAATTGTTTGACACATTTGGTATTCTGTTACTCATTTAAGAATACCAAATGTGTCAAACAATTACAATGCGATACAATTGCAATTCAATTATGCCATTCGTAAATTAGCAGACTTGGGCCCCTGTTCTGTATTTGTTCTACGAAGCATGTATGTTAGTAATATTTTACAGCACATTGTTTGTCCGTTGATACAGTAGTGTTCAATCGCTCTACTCGTTAACTATCAACCACTGTCATAGTTTACTTGACACTTTACACAAAATGTACAAACTGTGCAGAGCCGGAACAAAATGAAAAAAAACTGTAAAAATAACGGTTTCTTTTGTAATTGGGACAATTATTGTTCTGTCGGGTAAAAACAAAACATTCTGCCACGAGCTTATTCGAGTTGAACTAAGTCGATAGAGCCTTGGGTGAAAGTCGCTGTTAAAAAGCGTGGGCGAGTTATTTATACGTGCATTATGAATGGCAGGCAGATATGGAGGGCTTTGCTGTTGCTTAGGGCTTAGCTTACACCAACATCTGGCTGGGCTGTACAGTACAGACGCAAGCAGGTCAACCTACAACAGAATGTCAATCAATAAATATAAGAACTTTGTCTTTTGGGTATAAGGATTTATATCGATTAGATACATTTGACAGTTTTGTATAGGTTGACGTGCAGGCGTGTGTACAAGACCTTTCGATTTCTATGAGATTTGCATTCACAAAAATATTAAAAGACATACTTGCATAGATAAATTGACATCCTAGTCCAATAAAGCTACTCCTTTGATGATTCCTTTAATGTCTTGGGGATTCGTACGCATAAAGTACCGCATTGCCGCCGCCGTGATCCACATGATCGCTATTTGTTACCAATTAATTGTAAAGTAACTCATAATAACTCGATAGCTTGTCTAATCATATTATTAATTTAATTTTATTATGTGAATAACAAAACATAATTACAAAAATCGTATGGCACCATCATCAACATCGTCATAAAACCGTTTTTTTTAAATTATTCCTTTGTATTGCACAGCCAGTGTCGTGCAAATAAAAATACATACATATACTCACGACTATTAACCCCGAAGGGTTAGTCAGAGACTAGGCAATGAGGACCGCAAAAGCAGTCCTTTGCCATAGTCCACTTTCACCAAAAAGCGACAGGTGGGGAGCTCATCGCCGCTCTAAGCTGTTGGATGTATGTGCAGTCTTTAGTCCGTTAGTTGCCTTTTACGACACCCAAGGAAAGAGAGGGGGTGGTAGTATTCTTTCACCGCAACGCGACACGGTCAAAGAAAAAAATATATAATAAAACATACTCTATTTCAATCGATGTCACGTAACGTACTCGTAGGTAAGTCACGCAAGTAACTCAATCGCAGCGCGTCCAACACTAATCCTCGTTATCAGCTGCGCACACGTGGGCCCGTCTATTTCCGGTCGGTGCCAACGTCCGGCGAGGGCGGCCTTCCGCAGTCGGGCGCGCCGGTTGCTATGGCCTATGGCATTGGCACTGCTATCAGTTACAAACTTACGGGACTTTGCAACCTTTGGTACGTACAGTCAAGGAAGTTCTCGGTCGACGGAGAAAGAAGTAAGGCCCCCCTAGTTTCTTGCCAGCTTCTTCTCAGTCAAAGGCTCTCTTAAAATCCCAACTGGTGGTATCTACCACCAGTTGGGATTTTGGGAGAGCTAACTTATCTTAGTTAGATAGGTAGGTGGTTAAGTTAGTTGATAAGATTTAAGAGGGTTTACTCATTTCGGTTTCCCATACAAATTTCCAAGATGAAATTTTGATGAAACTCGGCAGGCTGAAGTAAAATATAGAGATCTAAATAGTTTGTCGAAAACATTTCTAAAAAAGGTTTTTTTTAATTGAGTTATTGCGATTTTAAACTTTCTATAGTAGACTTTAAATCGCAATAACTCAGGCAAATAAACCTTTCTTAAAAATGTTTTCAACAAACTATTTAGATCCCTAAATTTTACTTTAGCATGCAAAGTTTCAATAAAATTGGCTTATTGGTCTTTAAAAAATTATTGTATGGGAAACCGAAATGCGTACACCCTCTTAACTACTGTTAGTATATGATACATACAAGATCACACCTGTTTCCTTAATTAAGCTAGTCAAGTCGACCTTCATCATCATCATCACCTACGTCACACCTGTTTCCCGGAGGGGTAAACAGGGACTAAAGCTTTCCATTTGCTACGATCCTGACACAGTTATTACCTATGTGTGTTGCTTCATTTACTCTCAGAACATTATTCTTACAATACAAGCTAGTCGGTTTTCTAACATCAATTAACGCCTTGTTAATGTTATTAACCCGTAACTGCGTCCACGTAAACACGCGTAAACAAAAAAACTTTTCGAACACAACAAAAAAAGGATCAGCCAAATCGGTCCAGCCGTTTTGAAGTGATGCGCGTACAAACATTTCGGCAATTGATTTTTATTAATATATATTGATTAAAAGAATACAAATATTATCTTAAATTACTTAGCGCCTTTAACCCCGAATGGAATAAAATAAAATTTGTCTACGCGTTGCACATTCAGACGGAAAAAAAATTGGGTACGAATTTTAAATTGTTATGCCGGTTTTTTTAGCATAATACCTTCACCTTTTTGAAAACGTTGAAATGAAACAAGTAACTCTAAATAGCTCATCAAATATTGCTACCACATCATCGCCCGTAGGCGTCGTAACCGTAAGAGGCATTATTATGAGTGTCATAAAAATGTGGCAAACTGACTACAAAGTTTTACAAAGAAAATCTCGAAATATCTTTGATAATCCAATACATTGTCAAAGTGACGGTAGTCAAACGGATGTTCAGTTTATAAGTTTCAAAGTCTATCGTATAATTTGTATACCACAGTACGAAAATATAAATAAAGCAGTATTACGAGAAGCCTTGATTCATCTCCCATTACCACATCAGACTGCTGAAATAATATGTGAAATTCTTCTTGCATTAGGCTATATGGAATATTATACAAGGACATGAGCCCAACGCAAGCGTATTAACTTTCTGGAGGGGTTAACAGCATTCTAACCTTTAAAAAAAACAAAATTGCCATGGAGAAGGTTTCATTCATTGTTGCCGACACGTAACCCGTCCAACGTACCAGCTGTGCAAACACGCCCTATTTCCGGGCGAAGACACCGCTCCGTGGCGCGTCCTTGCGCGGCCTACAGCGAATCCATACAGCCCGTGACATTGACGAAGGCACGCTCAACTGACAGATAGGTAAAAGGAACGTAGAGCGACAGCAAGTTGGTGACAACATTACAGCTTTAAATGTCGCTGAATGGAAACTAATTAGAGAAGAAGCTGCAAAAGAAATTATGTTGCCAAAAGACCAAGGAACAATCAAGCTGGATTGTTCTAGATCAACTTGGTGACAACATTACAGCTTTAAATGTATATGCTGTGTTACTGAATGGAAAGGATTTAAAAACAGTGGCTTAAGGATAAAGTTTGGCAATAGACACCAAGGAACAATCAAGCAGGGTTGTGCAATATAAACTAGGTGGCAAAACTTAAAAATAAGCGTGAATGTCACTGAATAGAATCTTTTAAAAGGATTACCTACCTCCAGAAGAAAGGTTACCAATACCAATAGACGCCAAGAAACAATCAAGCAGAGTTGTTCAGGGTCTCGATTCTGTTATAATAATAATATCTATCATATTCTCAGTGGCCCGACTCAAACATTTTCCTTATAGTCCAAATCAAGGACAATAAGACAAGGGTTGTGCACTTTTTATATCTTTGGTTTGAACTCCGCCATTTTAAATATTAAATTAATTCGTTTTCGACATTCAAGTAAGTATAAGTACCCAGGTGATTTCTTATTCTCACCAGACTCTCTCGTCTCTGCTGTTAACTGCTTTTACAACAACTGGCAGACGAACCTGAAACAAATAAAAACGGTTTGTTATAACTACAAACTTCCCTCATAATTTGGATCAACACAAGATTATGTTTATTACCATCATCAACTTATATGAGTCTCTATAAAGAGGGTTATGGGGTTTAACAACTGCTATCTTACGACCACAACCGGGTCCAAGGGCTTAACGTGCTTACAAAGCACCAAATTTGGCCACCCATCCGGTGACACTGCATTACAAAAGATGCTCCTCCAGACTTAGGAGATTATTTTATTTACTACAATATAGGTAGCTCATGGAGATACTTACAATTTTAGACCACCCATGACAGAAATATCCATTTATTTTGGGCCTTGATCAATAAAAAATTTAGGTTTTTGTTTTGTTTTTTTTGTTATATTGTAACTATTTTGGATATAGGCTGCATTATTGATTTCACATAACAGTTAGTTATCTTATGTATATTGAGTATGGTAGTGTTTATTATTGTATGGTAAGGTATCTTTATGATTGCTTAAATGTGATATTATTAGATAATTTATGTTTAGTAGCTATTTTTTTCAGTGTTTAAAATTTTACTTAGGTATATTTAAGCGTTAATAAAACGCTAAAATATAAAAACATTAATTTAGTAGCTATGTTTATGTTCATGTTATTATTTCGTATTCATGTTTATTATTTTGTGTTTTATAAAGTAGAAATTGCACTGAATTAATTAAGTAAGTAAATAAATGTTATTATTTTTTGAGTTGGATCCAAGTATGTTATTTTGAAGCGTGGATAATAATAATTGACTTTCAAATTTTTTATATCATCTTTATACTACCACTGTAAAATGCTGTTGTAATCCCTAATAAAGAAAATAAATAAATAAATTAACAAAAACGTATACCACGATTTTTCCTGAACGCGCAAATCGCTACATAGAAGAAAATTTACAAAGGAATTATTTCTTTTGTTGTTACTTATTTTAAAAATTGACAGCAGTAGTTGATTCTGAGTACAATTTAGAAATAACATTTTTCCAAAACATCAAATACCTACCTACGCGAAATCCATTATTCTCATTAACACTTTACTGCCTGTATTTCAGTCTTTCATTCGGTTCAAACACACGTAAGTACCTACCACGTATATAGCTCGTGAGTAATTGGGATTCCCCGTCGTGTGTGCAACAAAAAATGAGCTCGGGCTAGGTTCACATAGCGGCTCGTGTGAACAAGAAAGCTTTCCACGCCAAGAATTCGCAAATTGGGTTAGTTACTATAATACCGTGTAACGAATGAAAGCTTTTCGAGAAGGTACTGTAGAGTTTATACCATGTTAGGGCGCTGGCTGGTTTTGCTTTATAGTAATTTGTAAAAAAACTTAATTTGAATTGACAAGATGTCAAACCGGGACAGAGGAGAACGATCTGAAGTGCCAACAGGGGTAGACTTGACCATGTTATTTTTATATTGTAAATATGTAATTGTAAATGTATATAAAAGTATACAATAAATGAACTCGTATACTAAATAAAGGTTGTTGTTATTAAAACAAACGCCCCCCAACCTTTACGTGTTCCACAATGGTGGAGGCGTCAAGAGCCGGCCGTGCGCGAAAAGTTTCCGTTTTTCAGGTGGCACGAAAGCACTGAAAAGAATGGTGAATAAGCTAAGTGTTGAAGAATGAAGAATAAAAAATTCCATGAAACTAAGATAATCTATACCTGAAAGAAGAGGAATTTTTTTTAAGCAAAATGGATCGCGTAGTCACTTGTTTTACGGGTCATTTTGATGAGTCGGTGAAAGAGTTTCTGGAGCAGTTCCAAGCAGTAGCAGTATATAAGAAGTGCACTAGCTCTGAGGAACTATTGTTGTTGTTGCCAGCATTTTTAAGAGGATCAGCACTTTTCTACTTTCGATCAATAAAAGCTACATGTAAAAGCTTTGAAAAAGTGGTGGATAAATTGAGGGAAGAATTTGAAGTGTGTGATTACTCCGAATTATTTTATAATGCCAAACAGGACTAGAAAGGCCTGAGCGAGCATTTTTATAATTTATCGGAGTTGGCTAGCAAAGCAAACATAACCAATGAAGCAGCATTCATTACGCAATTTTTAAAGGGATTAAAGCCTTACTACAAGAGTAAACTGGCATATTCCCACTATGCGTGTAAAAGAGACCTCAGGGAGGTTATTTTGCAATTGGAGAAGGTGTATCCACAAGCACGTGAAGAGCAGATGAACTTAGCACAGAATCCTGCTGCGTTCGTTCATAAGTTTGTTGGTGGGGGAGTTGATCGTAGTACGCCCACTCCATTTGGTCCGCCAATGACGACGGAAGTGCAAGATGTATGCCGCGTTGTACCAGGACCTGCACCTTCAAATAGCTATAATTTACGTTCTAATTTTAGGAAAACGCAGTCGCAGCCGGGTTTTCCACCGCGCCGACAATAAAGAAGGCCAATTGTCGCGACGGTGATGTTTTTGAGATGTCGTCTGGTCTTTTGCAAGCGCACACATCTGACGTGAAATTGCAAGCGATGGATGAAGCTAGTCAACAGGTTAGACCTTCTTCTGAGTTATTGCCATTATTAGTATTTTCTACAAATGAGGTAAATTATGTAGCTCTGGTAGACACAGGTGCCACGGTTTCCTGCATCAGTCAAACTGCCGCGGATGAGATAGGAGTAAAATGTAGAGATATAGAAAATAGATGTATTAGTGCGAGTAATGGTAGTAGGTTAAAAGTAGTTGGAAAATGCGACATAATGTTTTCTTTGTGCGATTTTTTATTTAAACAAGAATTTATAATTATAGCTGACTTAAAGTGTAGTGTAGTTTTAGGTCAGGATTTTTTAATAAAGAATAAAATGTGTATTGATTTTTATAACAATTGTGTGTCTTTTTCCCAAGGAAAAATTCATTTTGTTCAACCAAATGTGTTGGGCCAAAAAGATGAATCCGCTTTTGTTGCAAGACAGGACTCTGAAAGATGTTCGATTGTTAGACAAAAGTTAGGAAATATTCATTCTGTTCAGCAAAATGTGTTGAGCCAAAAAGATGAATCCGCTTTTGTTGCAAGACAGGATTCGCAAAGATCGGGTTCGATTGTTAGACAAAAGTTAGGAGATATTCATTTAGTTCAGCCAAATGTGTCGAGCGAAATATTAGGTAAAGCCGCTATTGTTGCAAGACAGGATTCGGAAAAATCGAGTTCGCTTGTTAGACAAAAGTTAGGTAAGTCATCGAATGTTCCATGTCAAACAATTGGTTTAGAAAGTATGAAGTTAGAACAAAAGTCAGATAGGTCATCGAATGTTCTATATCAGGCAATTGTTTTAGAAAGTTCCGAACCGGGCGCGGAAAAGAAAAACATTGATGTGTCAACAAGTGACAGGCATCAATCAATTGTTGACTTTATTGATTTTCAGAAATTGCGTAACAATGATTACGTATATTTCTTGAAGGCACCAAATAGTGGTGAATTTTCCTTGCCGGTGGAGGAAAAACGTTTTGTAACTAATGTAGAGTTAGGAACGGGTTATCCTAAAACGAAAATTCGATAGAACAGGTAGGTTGTATGAGTAGATTATTTACGAAGGCAATACGTAAGAATTAGACCGGTATTCTTTAACGTCAATGATTTAGTTTTATTATGTTCCAAGGCGAGTTATTGGCAGATGTACGAAACTGGCACGTCTTTATCAATGGCATAAAGAATCATTGAGCGATAGATAGATAGATCTAATGTTGGTGGCTTGTTAAGTTCGTTTTTCATACAAATCGCCTGAAGCATTTCATGTCACGATGATGTGTGTTTGTAGACACTATTGTGTATGTATGTTTGTAAAATATAATAGGTTTGTGTATAAAGGGAAGGCTTTAGTAGGTTAATTTTAAGTTATATGTTGTCATTGTTATTTACTAATATGTGTTTTAATGTTTCATAATGAACGAGGGAAATAAGGATAACGTATTTTAGGTAAACTAATGATGGCAGGGAGCATTGATGTATGAAAAAGAGGTCCTTGAGCATTGATGTTTGAAAAAGAGGGCAATAAATAGTAGTTTGATATAATTAGAAAGAAAATATTGTTAAAAAGCGTGAGATAGGTTTGTTAACGTATATGTAATGTTGAATGCTGGTAAAGTAATGATTTGAGAAAGATAAAAACGAGTTGTAAGGGTTAAGTAGAATTAGATTGTTATAGATCTAGTCGACTATTTCTATTATTTAGTGTAACATGATTAGGCAATAAGCTATTTGTCATGGATTCCTGATTTGGGTTTCACACACATAAATGATGGGATATAAGGTTAGTATCTGGTTTGTAAATGGTGTGTTATTATTACTGAGGGTTAAAGGATTGAGTATTTAGAGCATTAGTTTATGAAGGGTTAAGGAGTTAGTAGTATGGAGGAGTATGATGTTGTAGGTTATTTGATTTATAGAAGTAGTGTAACAGTAGTATAGGGTTAATTAATAGTTTGTTATTTTAGTAGTTTGTAGTGGGTTAATAAATTTCTCTCACGATAAGCAATTTCTGGTGTAGAATAGAGTGACTATTCTCATAAGCATTCGGAATTACTTAGTAGAAGTTCTACCTAAGTAATGGTTTGGAAATAGAGGGATTATCTTTTGCCTTAAAGTTTAATCAATAATTCCCTAATTCTATAGATTATGAGGGAATATTGTATTGTTGAGTATCAAGTCATAACGTGGGATAGTTGACATGTTTTTGGGGATTCTATTTCTTACCTTGTACTTGAGCCTCTTGAATTCTTGAGAGTTTTAAATATAATGGTGTAGAATAATTTTTCCTATTGATAAGTTGATAGTATCTGCTTTGAGTCTTGTTATGAAGCCTAAGTTTAAGAACGACTATCACACCCTTAGAGAGTGTAAATTTTTCTCTGCATTAACATTAAATATTTTAACATGCAGATTGATAAAGTTAGTTATGTAATTTTGGTTAAGGGTGATGTTTATGAGTCGTGTTAGTTAGTGTTGGAGGATGATTCGAAATAGGTATATAGTTTTGACGGGTTTATATGTGCCAAGTTCTTCGAAGTTTAATTCTTCGAATAGCTAAATCCAAGTCGGGTTTAGGTTGAATCATTCTTGTATTTTTTTTTCTCGTTTCCGCTAGGATGTTTAAAAATGGGTAGAAATGTAAAAAAAAAAAATGGAAAAAAATTTTTTTTGTTTAAAAATTTTTTTTTTCCCCAGGTCGGGAGGAATGTAGAGTTTATACCATGTTAGGGCGCTGGCTGGTTTTGCTTTATAGTAATTTGTAAAAAAACTTAATTTGAATTGACAAGATGTCAAACCGGGAAAGAGGAGAACGATCTGAAGTGCCAACATGGGTAGACTTGACCATGTTATTTTTATATTGTAAATATGTAATTGTAAATGTATATAAAAGTATACAATAAATGAACTCGTATACTAAATAAAGGTTGTTGTTATTAAAACAAACGCCCCCCAACATTTACGAGTTCCACAGTACGAATAACAATATTAACTCGATAACGCAGAGACTTGCATGTTCGAGTTGCGATCTTGCAAATTAAGCAACTTTCGAAAAGCCGGCCTACTGGATGGAAAGAAAAAGAAATAAAAAAACCTGTTTTGTGTTTACTTGCGACTATCTTTATAATTATGCATATCAGTTGACAAACTGATAAGTCAACACTAGTATTTAACAAATAAAGAAGTAGAACAACAGATTTGCATACGAAAACATTGAAACCGGCTAAGGTTAAAGTTAAGCTTATTTCTAACCATAAATATGAGTTCATTAAAAACTGTAAACAAAGAACCCAAATCATGTGATACGAGTAGGACACATTAATATTTTCAGCTCATATAACTTCAAGAAAATTCAATACGTATAGCATCATCGTTGGCGGACTGAGCCTTTCCAATTCAGAACTGTCTAAATTATTCAGTTTAAAATGCATACTATAGCGGCGAACGACGCTCAAGTTCACGTATCCCGCAAGTATGTGCGAAACCTATTTACCACGAAACTACATAAGATACTACATAGTATTCCTATTTACTTCTCCGCTACTTCTGACACACAATTGGGTCTCGAGTAGTCTCGACATTCTAAAGAATTATTACTTAAACCCAAAAGATTGTATGAAATTGAGACTTTGAAAGGAATTAAATTTAATGTTCTACCCGCCATTTGAGGAAACTGAAGCCGCTTGATACCTTTCTCACTCTCAAGTTTTGACGACCATTCAAACTTGTAAGAAAACGGAAACTTCCGGCGTTATTCGCACATTTTCGCAATAACTTCAAAGATTCAGAAAATTATAATTCTAATAAAAGTAATTGCTGTTGTGTTGCATTCAAGTTCAAAAGTGTACCTATCATATAAAAAATTGTAAACACATTTACAATCAAAACTTAAAAAGAAGTATGTGAGAAATAGAACAGTCAAAAAGGTTGCAAAACCAACACTTTCATCTATTTGTGTTGGGAGTTTTAAACGACAATAATATAATATCGTATAGATAAAGCATTTTCTGTGATAAAGCATCCATTTTAAATACGCCTATCGTCGCATATTGATTGCAGGTCGCCGCGGTGGCTGCGGTCGTGCCATCTCGGCACTTGCGCGATGCCGGCACAGAATAAAATATACTAGATGCCGGTTACCTTCGGCCTCGTCCTGGAAGGATGTTTTTCCACTAGACGTGCAAGGAAGTAATAAATCCACCAATAGGATCACCGACCGCCTGAGCGAGGCAGGCAGGCAAACGAAGTAATGCTATTGGTGGAAATAGCCTTGTCCACCGTTAAGCTACTTCGTGGAAAACCAATCGAAGTGTGAAGAGTGTAGAGGAACATGTTGTCGCATAATTTGAAGTCTCAAGCAATTTGAGTGCTTCATGCTGTTATGATTATGTAGCAAGCCGAGCTGCTTATCTTTCTAAGGAGCGGCAATTAATTAAATAATTAATAGATTATAATTTATTAGTAAGTGGTGTATCATTGATACTAATAGTCAAGAAGTTTTTTTTTATCAAGCACTGACAACAAAGCTATGGAAAGATGTCGGACGACATCGCATTGTCTTTATGGACATGTATTTCCCTCGCCTGTTTATCGAGTTTGGGTGCAAAGTTCACAATGTCCTTTTATTAAAAGGCGTTAGCAGTAAGAAAAGATCCCTCCCTCGGAGTCAAACGCCATTCATAAATTACGCAACTCTGTTTTTGTGCTTTTTGACAGTTCCCCACCCACCTACCGACCGTCGTCATTCCGTTCATCTTCCCATGTAAGTTGTGACGAAGTTCACCGATAGCTTCATAAATACCACAGGATTTATAAACAACAAGATAATTACCACTATACTACACTAGCATCATCATTAGATAAATTAAACTATAAGTTTTGTGGGTGTTAAAACCAAACCAAATATGGCAAATTCGCAAAAAAAAAAAAAAATCACATATAAAATACCAAGTCCGTTGCTTAGTTAATGATCAAAACAACATAATTATACTCTGTCGTATTTTATCAAGGTATTATTATAAGAAGTTCTCAACCTTATTTTTAAGGTTCAACAACCGTTTAGCAGTTGATATGTTTAGTTACACATTCAACAACTTCTCAAAAGTATAAGAATCTTTAAGGCAATAGAACCGTTATTCTCGCCGCGCCGGGTACAGTTTTTCGGACTGAAAACAATTATGTACAACAATGTCAACCGAGTGGAACTGAAGGCGCCGACCGTGACAGATGACCCCCATTTTAACAAAGAATCATTATTATGTACAGTCAAAAAAGTTTAACCTACCAAAACAAAACCTGTCTGGACGGATAACACCCTCATTATTATCTATTTTGGTCGCTAAGTAGTAGTGTTAATCATTGCTCTATTCCGGTTTGATATCTCCTACAATGAAGAATGTGTCCACGTCCACTACTTAGAAGAACCCGCAAGAAGGCACCTGCTTTTTCTTTTTCTGGTTTCGTGTTATTAATTATAATTAAACTTTAGTAAAACTCTAATCAGTAACAATCCCTCTCCTAATTTCACTAAGTTTATTTTTACTGGCACCCTCTACGACCGTTAGGGTAAGCAAGTACTGCCAGACGTCCCTAAACTCGCACAGGAGACGTTAGGTCTTGACGCTGAATTTAAACCCGCCGAAGCGCATTCTTCACCATTACCTTGACAGTAGTCTCTCGTGTTCTATTGTTTATAACTTTTTTTTCTTATTATTCTTGCTAACTTATTTTTATTTTTAGTATATTAGTAGTTGTAGTCTTTCTTTTATTTTTCTGTACTGTAAGACATTGATTAAGTACATTGATTATTTTATATTGATGAATACCTGAACTTTATTAATATATTTTTTATTTTTATGACCTTGTAGTTGTTTTATGTTTTTATTATTGTATTGGAAAGTGCCCTTCTATGATAGGGAGGGCATTTTTCAATTCTAATTGACGCTGTAAAAGAAAGGGAGAAAAGAAATGCCCTTGCTGAGTTTATTGCCGGTTCTTCTCAGTACAAGGCTCCCGCCCCATAGTTAGACTTACGAACTGATGGCATAATGACATTCATAAGTGCTGTGACCTAAACATGGCCTAACCTGAATAAATGATATTGAATCATAAATCTATAATGATGTTTAGTACCTAATACGTTATTATTATCAATCACATATTTCAGATCGTAATGTACGCATCGCTAAATCGCTGCTTAGTTTTAGTTATCCGTTTTATGCCATACAAAGATTGGAAACGCACGAAATATCATCAAGAGACCAACAATCGTATCCAATTCCACAGACCTACATTTTTATCAATCTCCTTGTCACGAAGACTCCTAAGTTTGCTAAAAATTAAATTTCTGTAGACTACCAGACATGGTATTACGACAGCAGAGCTCATATCAGAGCTGCAAGTGGCGCCGCGTGATGGCAGAAAAAAAGTCTGGTAAGTACAGATTATTTATTCTGTGGTAAAGCCCTCGATTATCCAATACAAACTACTCTTAGTCATTGTTCGCTTGTCCATAATCTTGCATTGCGGCCCTTTCCACGAGTTGCGTGATCACAGCATTTATCGTCGGAATGCATTTAAACGGAGTTCGTATTTCTACTAACCCCCCAGCCGACTGGCAGTCTGCATAATAATAATAATTATCTGATACTCAGGCACTGTTTTTACTTACAAAGAGGACTCTCTTCAGGCAGTCCAGCTAGTATTACTAATTAACTCTTTTCTAATAAGGGCATACAACAAAATACAAGAAAAAAAACGACTAAAAGACAAGTTAGCCGTAACGGTGGCGGCAGATCTAAAATTCAAAATGTTTATATTCTGACATTTAATTCTGGAACGGAACTCAAAATCAGGAGTTGGTGTACCAAAGTATGTCAGTTCAGTCATAAACGAGCGCAATTTAAAAGCAAACCATCGTCCCCCCTAAAAGGATTTTTATGACGTTGCAAGAAGCATAGTTTTACAATGTCATGTTTACAAATCAGCTAGGCAGGGGGTGGCAGGATCGCGTGTGCGCGGTCGTCGGCGTGTCACGCGGACAATCAATTACATGTGACGTACCAACCTACGGGACTTGTACTATTATACTCTGTGGCATAGGTTAATCTTCGTGGACTTCGCGGTGCTGTTTATTAAACTCCCTGTGGCAATCAAATGGAATAGCTTAAATTTCACATTCAGTTTACACCTATTGTGAAGGTTTTTTGTTGATGAGCCGGGAAAGGGCCGTACGGACCGCCTGATGAAAAGCGGCTTTCTCAGCTATCGATCATGGGATGCGATTCAGGGTATCACACGCGCGTCAATGCATAGCACATTTTTTGCCCTGAAACTTTTATCCCTTCTAATTTTACTAGCTCTAATACATTCCAAACCGGAACATAACAACGCAATACTAAGCAGCTTGACATTTTAAATAGAGAAATGGATACTTATTTAAAAACTTCCGAAACAGTTCAATTTTATATTAAGACTAAAACATAAAATTAATTAGAACATAAAAGCAAATAAAACCCGACATTATCGGAAATCAAAATTGTTTTCAGAAAACGCCCTTTCCGTCGAAATTGAGCGGTCACATTCGTACACAGCAATCTCCAATAACAGATCTCTGGCATCTGCGGGAGAGCAAAAAATGCAATTCATTTCAATTCCGAATCTAGAACGCGCGCCGATGACACGGCCACGACGACATTTCCTATTCGAACCAAACCAAACCCAAGTACCTACTATTGTTAATTGGAAGCAGGTCATCACATGGGAGAGTACCACTGCCGTCTAGAAGCTTTATGTTTCGTCGAAGAGAGAGAAGTACAACAAACGGCATAATGCATCGTCAAGCTCGGTACTTATCAAACTTCAAAGCTCCAATGATGTGGAACTCTATATCACGGCCGAGCGAATAACCTAAGCCTAAGGTCTTTTAGAGGTGCTCTCGAGTTCTGAACTTTCGATATCCGTTGGAACACCCCGCAATATCAATGCAGGGCGTGGATATATTCATATCGTATGGATTATGGAACTATGGAGTGACGGCAGCCCCTAAAAAGCCTTCAGGGTTGGTCAGCCTCAGAATGCCATTATACCCATAAAGGTTCAAGCCGTCACTTCCGGTTCGCTACAGACGGGTCTATAAGCCATAGGCAGTGTAGGCAACTTACAGCTAGACGCATAAGTAAGTAGATATATAATATAATATGTAGAATAGACTGTATTGTTTCTACAACATTGCCCAGTCAACTGACAACTGACAAATCCCTAGAGACTGCCACGGACTTCAGAGCAATACATGTACATATTTCTTATCTAGTTTGTGTGAAGCTTGTTTCAGTTCCTAATATAGCTGTGTATCTAGCCGAAGCAATTCACTGAATACATTATGTTTTAGTACGCCGCCCGAGGCTATTGTGCTCATAACAATAATATTTGGGTGGCATTGTTCACCGTCGGGTTTGTCTCTAATAATCCTAGTCCAAAGACTGTCTTAAATGATGGTAAATTCAGATGACATAAAATGAAGAGCAGACATTAGATTACCTTCACCTTAAACAGTAACCAAAATGACGATGAAAAAGGACATGGTATAATGAGTGCTGACGAACAAAGAAACAATGTCATGTCATTACAACTAAAACAATAATTGGAATAAAAATTAAGTTAGCTAAAGAGAGTTTACAAAAATTGCTACATTTAACAGCAAGGATAACCAAAAGTTTTCAGAAGCATAGGCATAGATTAAAGTAATTTATCAGCCGATTGTTGTAACTGAGCTTTTTTTATGAATAATCACTTATTAACTTCCCCGCTATTACAATGGAAGTGTACAAATGGAAGATGAAATGCATGTAGTGTAGAACACCTTTAACATGTCTAACTGCATCACTTCACAAGGGAAATGGCGACAGAGAGCCTCCGAAGCGAGCTAAATGTCTGACTTACGTATACGATACCGCTTCTTTTTTATTACGGTATCAAGAAATCCCAAGCAAAAGGTTAGGCGCACTAAACGGATAAAAATATATTGTTCAAGTGAAAATGTCAAGTAATAACATGCAAGATGCTTGTGAGTTTCAACAAAAGGAATACGCACCGTGGGTACAAGGGATTTCGCCTATTTCTGGCGAGAAATAGTGACAAAGAAACCATGTGATTTGCAATAGTGAACCTAAAATTTATGGCAATGGAGACGGTTTTTTGATGGATATGGAGCACTTCGAAAAAAGTTCGAACGCCCCTTGGAGTCAAAGTTCAAGCTGGAATGCAACGTGCAGAGTTGCGCTATTTTGCAGGCTACGATTTAAGCTTTATGCCTGAGGTTCAACGTCGATATTCGTTCGGCGCCATTGTTTTTTATGGTGGCGTGTGTCATATTCTGCAGGGTCTTGCGGTTCGCATTCAGTGAAATGCATGGTTTGTTTGTGGGTGAGGAGGACTTTTGTTTCCGCGAAAGAAATACTATGCCTTTGTTTCGCCTACCATACATTGATGTGATATTGACAAAATTTCAGACAACAGCAACTAACATGAGAAATTGTTAATCGTAACGTATAATATTGAACGCAAAAAAAATCACCAATGAATTCATAACAACCTTCTCGAGACTGAGCTATGGCTGAATTGGTAATATCAAGGCTATGAATTTATTGCCTTGATGGCCTATTAATAATACCGTCGTCGGCGAATTGATCACGATCCTAACCATAATATCAAAAGCCATACAATAAACAATGTATTATTGAAATTTTGCATTCACAATGCTTTAGGATAAAATGTTTACTAGAAAAAAATCAACCAGTCTCAGGAAGTTCGAATGGGATTTCAACCCATGACCTTTGGATTGCCGGTCCACTACTCTAACCGCTGAGCTACCGAGACTCCAGAAGACTCCTTGATTTTTTTTTGTAGTTTGTGATTTACGCTGTGAGCCAGCGGTATTACGTCACTAAGTGTACCCTCACAGTCGAAAGAAATACTATTGCAAGTATTTAACAATCGATAAAGACGTAAGTAATTGCATATAAATATCTTTATTTTTGAAATTTTGCATTCACAATGCTAGGTATATAGATATAGGATAAAATTTTATCCTATATCTACATAGCATTGTGAGCGGTTAGAGCAGTGGACCAGCAATCCAAAGGTCATGCTCATGGGTTCGAATCCCATTCGAGCTTCCTGAGACTGGTAGATATTTTTAATGCTTAATAAGACAGCTCTTGATCGATCTCGCCTGATAGTGAGCGTAGATGGGGTCTACGATGGAGCGAGCTGCCCCAGAAGATGCCTTTAAGGCATTCAGGTTAAAGTTTTTGGGAACACAGACGATGGCAGAGAATTCCACTCCTTGCCAGTGCGCAACAAAAATAATGACATGAAGCGTTTAGTGCAGCTAAAGCAGGTAATTATGCAATGACTAAACTTAATAACTTTATTAATAACCAGCGGCCCGCCCGCAACTTCGTCCGCGTGAACACCCTGTATCCTATATCCCGTGACAAATTTCAAAAAAATTACTTCACACAAACCTTGTGCTGACAATTACGAACACAACAAAAAAAGAATCAGCAAAATCAGTCCAGCCGTTCTGAAATGATGCGAGTACCAACATTTCGCCAAATGATTTTTATTAATATACTAAGGGAATTTGTTGAGATTTAGGATTGCAGTACGATCATATTATTAATAAGCAAATTAATCTGTTCCTGTGACAGTACTGTACCAAAAGTTATGTTTTGGTATTCGTTGGGAATAGATTAAGTACCTACTTCATTGAAATATTTAAAATTTAGTATTCCTTCGGAATAGAAAATTAGTTACGATAATAAACAAATACCATTGGTTTTACTTTTTGGTATTAGAAAGGAATAGATCGATAATTATTCTGAACTATAATGATTTTTTTACATTGGTGTCACACGTCAAATTTAAAATAAAATTCTAAACAAAAGGAATGATAAGCGAAGGATGCTTTCGCTTGTTAAAATATTAAAAGTTCCCACACAGTCACTTAAACGGGCGAGGTTGGTCCATGTGCATAATAAATAATGTTTTACGGCGAACTTTATTTTGTTCACGTTAAATAATAAAATGGACGGACTCCGAGCTCACATGTTATATGGAAAACGTTAGACAATGTTGACTCCAGATTTGGCTCTGCACCGCACTGTTACAAAATAATGGTGTAAATTTCAAAGTTAATATACGTGAACATTTCCCATTTTTAAGTTTGTTTTCGCTGAAATTTCGAACTGTGCATATTAGGATGCGTCTATGTTCACACGAGGACTGTTACTATTGTATGGTTGGCTAATAGAATAGGTGAACAGCTATGCGATTCCCTAAGCGACACATCGACGCTGCACGCTGATCAATCATCATAGATCAGCCGTCACATCGTTCACTGCAGTCACGGCTGTGGCCAAAGTTGAGGCTGTTTTACTTACAGAATACCGAATTTATACCTACAAGAAATGTCAAAGAAGTGACTCCCTATCACGCTGCTTACAGCCGTGCCGAGGCTTGTGTCGAACAGCGTTGAAAATGATTTAAAAGAATACCAAACCAATGGTAGGCTTAAAGAATAGCACTACTATAATTGACTATAAACCACAATTTCCATTGTGGCGCATTCCTACTTGTAGGCATACATCCTCAACATTATTGTTTGGTTTCATCATTGCAGCATGATTCTCGTAGACAGAAACGACAGCTTTCCATTTGCTGATCCTGACCCACATTCCTTACTTCATCTCATAACATTCTTCATCATAATCAACTATAAACGTCCCATTGCTAGACTCAGGTCTTTCCACACGATCAATAGCCCGTACCGAGGCTATAGCTCACCATGTTTTCCCTGTGGTGTAGCGCACAACATCAAACACCGACCGACAAAGATAATATTGTTTCTATTATAAATTAATATTCTATAATAGTATAATAAAATATACTTTCATTGCACACAAGAACATACACAGAAAAGAACATTTTTACAGAGACAAAGTACAAAAAGGGCCGCCTTATTGCTAACAAGCAATCTCTTCCAGGCAACCTTGGGTGATAAAAATATAAAAAGAAAGAATAATAAAATGGGTGCAAATATAAGGAAATAAGAAAATAGGAATATAAGATGTGTTGTTTAAAAACTAGATAGAGAAGATAAGACATAATAATTAAATAAATGAGATAAAATAGATCATGCTATATTATATAATAGGAAATAAATAAAGCTATGAGGATATACTTAAGATATGACTCGAGACCTGACCCTTGAACGAATTCAACGTGCGAGCACTCCTGACTTCTATTTAAGGTAAACGTGTAGCATGTAACCTGATACTTTGATAACTGTAATTGGATACTCTTTTCTATATGCGTCACCGAAACATGACTAACAACCTACCACACATTATTATAAAAACCCTGCTTTTCTGTCAATAAATGATCACTCAAGAATCGATATCAGTTGTGTTATTTCGTCTCCCAACGCCACACATTGCAGCCCAATGCAAGTTGGTGGGTTTTTAAGAAGGTGCCGCGCGGAGCCGCGCGATCGCAAAAACTAACATAAGTCTCATAATGAACTTCAAAGCAAAATCAATCATAATATTAATATTTAAAATTAGAACAATTCTGCTTTGAAGTTTTAGACCTAGTAATTTGATTAGAGCAATGTTTTTATTTTGCGAAATGTACAAAACCATCACGCGCTTGTGTTAAAAATTAAAATTTACTTTTTTAAGTGACCTGCGGAATATCAATACAAATATTTTCATGTAAGAATTATTGTTTCATGAGTAAAATTAAGAAAGTTGTCGAAGAAAAATGTTTTTAGGAGTCATTAGATTTATGAATTGTTTGTTATTGTTTAAAGAATTTGTTTCAAATTTCAACAAGGCCACGACCTTGTGCAATGATCAGGCTAACTTACGTAAGTTATTTTAATGTATTTAACTAATTCAGCGAATAGTACAAGTAACTTAAAAATACGTAAATTTTCACAATTTCGCGCAGGATCCCTTTAACGACTGCCATCTTATGCCGGCACTTCACATGGCGTATCGTGTTCGCGTATTTGCATTATTTGTCCGAACACGGCAATGAGTAGACGGCCTATTTGAATTTATTTGCTTTATTTGCACGAATAAGGCAAACAACGCAAATAGCGAATATGCGTTTCCGTCCACTTGTCGGTTTTTGATCACACATCAAAGGAATCAAATACGGCAAATATTTGCGTCGGCCGTCCACACTTGGTTCTGTTCAGAAGCGCGCGTGCGGCTGTCCTGTTCAGAAGTGTTCAGTTTTTTATACGTAAACACAGTAAAATGGATTGGACAAACGAAACCGTATTGCGTTTTTTGGAATTAAGTATACCAAATGCATCCTAGTGTTTGGGACCCCAAAAATGCCTCTCATGAAAACAAAAACCGAACACGTTGCATTAATCGATATTCAAAATAACTTAGGAGAACCCTGCACAATAAAAAAACAGGTGTTGGCTAGCCGCATTTAGATAAATACAATAAGCTGCTGCCACTGACACGTCCATCACTGTTGCATTCAATTTGTTTGTGAACAAGCAAATATGGTGAATATTTGCGTTGTTTGCCCGTATAGGCCATGTGTGGATGGCTTGTTTGACACCAAGCGATGTGCCAGATTAATTGGGCAAACACAACGATATCGCCACACGAACACGATACGCCAAGTGAAGTGCCGCCATAACGATAACTACTGGGACCAACGTCTAAGAAACTGCCACCCAAAGCAAGGAGGCGCTACAACTATTTTAATTTGGTCACCCATTCGGCTACATCATCCTCAAGTTCTTCATCTAGTTTACCTACATCTAATAGCATTAAACATAACAACAACTATGTTGTTTCCTTATATATGAAATAACTAGTTTGACTAATTTTATTATGAAACACTAGTCATACATACGATACGTTAATCTCGATGAACTTGAGCCACATTCTTTAGTTCAGAAACCGGTCCGATCTTCCCCATTAGCATAAATCAAGTTATTGGTTCATCTAACATTTATCTTCGATGTTATTTAATGTAGAGCGCTTAGCCCAAGTTATTATCAGGAAGTGATGACGACATAATAATAATAAAAAAAACCACGTGGCCAATTATATTGAAGTAGGTAGGACGTAAATACTAATAATGTCTTAGTAGTTAGGTGCCATAAATATTGTAACACACTTTTTCGGTTAATCGTGTAAAATTTATTTTAAGATGTTAGTTTGGTTTAAGATTTTTCAAACTAATCACACTTAGAAGAAAATGATCTCAAGAAACTAGTAAGTATCATAAAAGAAGAATGTCTACAGATTCATAAGGATTTATGACTCCAGCATTTGTAGTCAGAAGTGAGTGATTCTATTTCCATAAGAAGCAAAACAAATGAGGCGAACCAGTAGGTACTCTCAGCGTCAGACCGTACCCAACGGCCTTCTCGGCACAATGGAGGCTTTATTCAATCGCCACGAAATCAGCATAAGGCCGGTGCGGGATTCGAGACGCCAGGGTTCAACGCCCCGCCTTATCTCGGACACAAACTTTGTCTATCTGCGATCCACATCTCTAACGCCGCAGCCTGATCGATCTCCCGGCACGAAAAAATGTCAACCTTACCGTTATTCATATAAAGCACAATTCCTTGGGGAGCACAATGCTTTACGGCCACAAAGAACTTTGAATCTACTGCAGAAGGAGTTTGGGTGCTTCTTGCAAGAGCTCTAGTTTTACTACGAATGTGGCGAAACTTCGCAACGTGCGAACCCGATGTTAATATTTGTCTAGATAAGATAATTTATAGGGTTAGCCAGGAGTATCATATTTATTGTAACGTCTTGTTAATTCATAAATGAACTCGTCATTTACAGAACATACTGACACAAGACTACATTACTTCGTCGGCGTAACTCTTCAAATCTTATTTACTTTTGAATAGTAATGGAACTTGTGTCAAGTGTCAGTGAACTAGTCCGCCTTACTATCTTATGTACTTTCGTCGACGGTAGTAGGTATTATTGTATTCCGAACCATGAAGATAGGACACCCAGCCAGTTACTCAGTAGTGAGAATTCCGGAGGAAGTAAGTATACTTCCACGGTCAAATCGCCACATTCAATCGAGTGAGATGAAGGTCAAACGCATCATATTGTTGTGAAATGATGAATATAAATGTTTAACAAAGATATCAGATTTCGTGGAAGGTTGCACCATTTTTTATAATCTGTTAAGTTAACCGAAATAAATCTTCTTATTTTATCATGTTATGGACTGTCATTAAAACTCTTCCCTGTAACTATAACGTTTAAGCTGTTTGACCTCTAAACCCTATACATCAATACAACCAAACGTTCCA
The DNA here is from genome assembly GCA_963921215.1 of Scoparia ambigualis. Taxonomy (NCBI): domain Eukaryota; kingdom Metazoa; phylum Arthropoda; class Insecta; order Lepidoptera; family Crambidae; genus Scoparia; species Scoparia ambigualis. The sequence continues at coordinate 6,114,340 of OY992509.1, forward strand.
TAGACAACAATCGGCTGGCATTATAATGGCATACTTCCTCCGTGCCGCTTCTCCTTACGGAATCCTGAAAATAACGCCAGGTTTACTACACACCGGTTGACCTTTATCTTGACGACAGTGCTATTTTTACAAAAATCTGGGGCCTTTACCATCCACTTTTAGAGCTGTATTACTTTAAACTGTAAGAGAGATGCCAGTAATAGTTAACCATGTTGCGTAGCGGTGAAAGAATACCACCCCCTCTCTTCCCTTGGGTGTCGTAAAAGGTGACTAACTGACTATATACTGCACATGCATCCAACACCATAGCACAGAATAATATACCATAGAGCGGCGATGGCCTCACCAGTTCACCATCTGTCACACTAAACACTGTGCAGTCGCTATTTGGTGAAAAGTGGAATATGGCAGAGGACTGTTTTTGCGGTCCCTGACTTACCCTAATGTATCGGCCACACTACCTTACCGTCTACCGGGCTGTTACCGCAATAATTATGGCATTCATTTACTGTTTAAATTACTGCGTGAAGTGATGTGGTTACACTAGAGTTTACCTAGATATGTCAATAAATTAGGCGGTAAAAATATAATTTTTCAAGATGGAGGTTGAAGCTGCAGCTGTGTTGTGTTTTATGAGTGCCAATTATTTTTACATGAATCTTTTAAAATTTTACTAAGCTAAAGCAAGACTAAAAAGAAGGTCGTGGATGATAAAAAAAGCCGTACGCTTTTTCATTTCACCACTCCATGTCGGTCGATACGTGCATCGCCGTTGAGCTCATGTTGCACACTGACAAACGGTAGTGTGAAGTGTGATCATAAACGCATTTAATTACAGCGGTAATTTTCTTTTATGTGCGGAGCTATTGCTTACCGCCATTTGCCATATTGATTGGCATTGTAAAATTATGGCCATAAATCGTGGTTACACCTAGGCATTGTTGAAGTTATGGCAATAATGATTGGCATATCACGGTAGTGTGGCCGTAGCTTTAGGGGATAATAGTCGTGATTATATGTAGAGATGAACAGTAGGGCAGTAAGTAAAATATCTTCGAAATTCACGAATAGTATTTTTCCTTTGCTGCACCATCTTCAAGTCTCCACTATTCTCCGCCCTATTACTAGCGCAACCAAAGTTTTATAGAGAACAATCAGACCGTATTATAATAGGACAATCATTTTCTCATCACCGATCCAGTCGGCGGACTTCCTCCGGCGCTTCCTCCTAGGGCGGGCTAAACCTAAAAATAACTCCATCGGCCCGGCAAAACAATAGCTTACCACTGCGCACGACGATTCGATAACTCTGTTAGTTTATTAACTCGTTTGTGCCCCTAATCCGATTGGTCCCCTTGTGCGGAGGCTGACTCGTTATTGGCTATTGTAATCCAAGTTAATTGTATTTTATTTAATAAGAGAATATAAGTTTGTTTTGTGTGTAATAATGACTAATGTCTCATGTGTGTACGATTGACTTATTTAAAAAATCTGGGCTATACTTGTAAATATATTATCCTAATATACGACGTAGAAGGTCTTTAAGAAATCGAAAGTATGTTTGTATGTCACTTATTTCACGATACAACGTAGTGACGATACCATAGTCTGAGATTCTACTGACTATAAACAATTGGGTGGACTTAAGTTTAACAAAATCTGAAGGAGGACTAATTCTAATAGCAAGAGATTTGTCATCACATCAGTAAGATTCCATAAAAAGTTAGCCAGATTGTCTATCTAGCTCCTACTGGAGTTAATTGTTATTTCATTCGCATCTTTGATACATTTATGGCTTGAATAATTAACATAATTGCTAGAAACAAAATTATACAACACGACAACACAAATATTTGCTTATTTTTCCTTGAGTTAAGAGGCCTATTACATCTTGACTGTGATTTTTGCGTAAAATGGCCAACTTTGGCGTTATGGATCTCAGAAACGAAAATACATTAACAATTATGACTTATAGAATAGTGTAGAATAGCTATTGGAATAGTGCTTAGCGGCCTCGCTTTTTGTAAATTTTGCTTAACTTTTTAATTAAACCCAAAATTGCAGAGAAAGATTTTCATAAAGTGCGCGAAGGCACTTTTTTGAGCTCATCGATTGAACTACTGTTCTAAACAAGTGAAATAAAAAAATTATAATGTTATCTCTTATACAGTCGAATAATGCGTAGCGGCCTCGGAATTTTTGATATCATTAATTTTATATAGGAAAAAAATCTTATTATAAACCAAAAAACTTCGAAAATTGCTATAAATTAACTGTGAATATCTCCTATCTGCGATAATATTATTGAGCAAAATTTATACCAGAGTAACTGTTACTTCATGAGGAATAAAGATTTTTTAATGAATTTATTATCCTATTTCGATAAAAACGATAAATACAACTGCAAAATTACTACAAAATGCGATGCGCCGGCCGTCCGAATTCAACTTATGCTCACAGAATGGATATTTGTAATATTATGCACAAATTTATTATCCTATTTCGATAAAAACGATAAATACAACTGCAAAATTACTACAAAATGCGAAAATAGGCATTTTACGCAAAAATCACATTCGAGATGTAATAGGCCTCTTAACATAATAAACGCGCGATTTAACCTGTTGTATGCAGGTATAAAAATCCAACCATAAATAAAAATGTAGAGGCGAATTTTTGTACTTTGATAATTTAAGTTACAAATGGCGTGCAAATGTTGTTTATAAACCAAACAAATACACATACGGCGAAGCTTAGCCACTTGCAACCACACATCTTATAATTAAAACAATCTTGCTGTTTATAGAGTTCCCGCATAATAATATTATATATAACCCATTTGAATGGTAAGCTAGCATTCTCATTCTGTGTTTGATGCCAAGTAGAGCAGCAGCGTCTGGCTGGAATTGTTAGGTTTTTGTTTGAATGGTAGAAAAGGGCTCAGATCCGATATGTTAATCTATAGAGGTATAACGTCAATTGCCACGAATGTAATTATGTTTGCGCATTACTTCAGAGCGGCTGCACCAATTATGCTAATTTTATGTTGTGTTTGTAATTCTCAAGACATGGATTGTATGAAAGTTTTTTTTTAATTTTTTACGGAGTACGGGGAGTGTTCACGCGGACGAAGTCGCGGGCGGTTCGCTATCAAATATTATAAACTGATAAGACAACCAACCGAAATACAAACAGAATTAACATGAATCCATTGCCATCCCAAAGCTAACTATAATTAAAGCAACGCAGCGCTTGCTTATCTTAATTGAAAATAATTGTGGTAGCTCGTACGTTTAGCACCGGGAAAGTGGAATCTGTAATAATCATGCATCCACCCGATTTAGATCTCACGCTATGCAGCGGTCACGGCCCCGGTGTAGTAGCGTAAGGGGTCTTGCGTCACTGGTGCGGGAGCCGGCCGTCCAGATTGGGGAGGTCTATGGATTTTGCTAGGTTCCGTCTGCGGCGTCAGTTTGTTCAGGGTGCGGGGGCGGGTGGGTAGGCCACCGTAGGCTGGTTGTCGGAGCGGTTCCGGGCGAGCTCAGCGCGCAGCCTCCGCGCTATCGAGCGGCCGCGCCCGCACCACGTGCTCCATTCACCGGTGCATCGCCACGTGTGCGAACCACATCGTTTTAGTATTGCTATTTTTAATGCCAGTTCCCTAATTAGGAGCTACATCTCAATGTCCAATTTTGGCACCCAACATGGTACTCGCAAAAATGTTTGTTTTTTTCTAAATTCTGACAACGGGTAAGCGCTTGGCCTTCATCTCACCTGCCCCCTTACTCTTGAAACCGATCGCTATTGTATTTTCGTACTCCTAAATAACAATACCAGAGCTAATATGGATTCATATTGCGTGGATATTGAGTGAAAAAAATACAAAACTCATTGTCATTTAGTTCATCCAATATGAATCCAAATTAACGCTGGTGTCGTAACTTAAAAATACGATAATTCACAATACCAATCCGATCCAATATCGATCAGTTTCGAGAGTAGGTAAGGGGGCAGAAGATAAATGACGATAAGGCCGAAGGTGGAGGCGCGCTTCACCTGAAATCCTCAACCACTGAGGAACTGGCTATCTTATCTCTAAATTGTCGGAACACAACAATGCTTTAAACATCGTTGTAATGGTGGCAGACTGAGATAAGATGGTGGTAGCTAGCCAGGCGGACTTAACAGCCCTACCACCAACCAAACCAAGCATACAAAGATGTGCCCACCGTTGGCAATCAAACCCGGAACCTCTGGGTTTGAGCCCGGTAGCTTAGCCACAAGACCACAGAGGCGGTTACGTTCGTTCGTTGCTTGTTTTTATAACTAGGTCTGCTGGAACATGGCTGCGACGGAATCTCAAATAAACGACTGCTTTAAACTTTGTATCACAGGTTTATTTGTCAAAAGGAATAAGGAAAACCTCGAATGGTTCTAAAAAGCACGTCACGTGCGAATAACGCAGAACGTTAACCCTCACAGTCATTAACTGCAATCCCAAGAGTAAGTTGACGATTTGGCATATTTATAGATATTTGACGCGAGATTAAAAGCTCAAATTGTTTCCAATACTTTACACCATTTAAATACGTTGGCACTTTGTAAAGTGTGAATGACATAATTGGTTTATGAATTCATTTAGCGTCGGCCATCCGATCCCGTCACCGCCGACCGGTTGCAGTGGGAATGAAAGGCAGCCTTCGGAACGCGTCAATCGACGCATCAATCGGAGTAACTGATAAAATATTTTCCATTCTATCGCGTTAGACGTGGATTAACGCTAACTACATATTATAGGCATACTACACATACCTTTTTATACCCGACGTTTTGACCGAGTTGCACCGGTCGTGGTCACGGTCGGACTGACATTGGCAGTCCGCGTAGGTAGCGTTAATCCCCGTCTATATGTGTATTTATAATGGAACGCGAAAGTTTAAAAGTGTATATAAACACTAATATTTTTATAGAATACTAAGACTAAGACCGACACGGGATCACGGGACGTGTCGGCATGGAGGCCGTCCTCGGAAGCGGTGGCGCGACGACCTCGATGATTTCGACGGAAATTGGTTACAGCTGGGCTAAGGAGAGAGAGAGAGAGAGAGAACTGGAAGGAAGTGGGGGAGACCTTTGCCCAGCAGTGGGACACTATAGGTTAAGTAAAAAAATCTAATATTTTTTCGAAATAATACTATAGAAGTGTGTTTGTAAGCATGATGTGTTTTACGTGAAAACGGAGCTACTAATCGCAATATTTCGCCCAGAGTTAGTTTGAGGGCTGCAAAATGTCGTAAAGCTATTTTACAACGCGGACGGGCGCGCCGCGGCGGAATGCTAGTTTTGCTTTCCTACGTGTAATAATATAATTTTAGTTTAAAACTGACTGAACTGTGCACATGATCTTAGTCAGGAAGATATAAGGCCAACAAAGATAAAGTAATAATAAAAACTAACCTATTTCAAAAAAGTGTGAAATAAACTGAACTATAATTTTATTTACTTACCTACTTATTTTATTTCATTGAAACGGTTACTTAAAAACTAATATCAATAATAAAATTTACAAATTCAAATAACTTAACTATAACTATAACTTAAATAAGGTACATTACGGAGTGATTTAGTGATTACATTAATATACAATTGAAAAATCGTCCAAAACAGCTGAAAGCTGATCATTAAGTAGGTCATCAATTTCGCCGATGTAAAAAACACTTCCAAAAAGGAGAGCACGGTAAGTCATGTCAACACCCTTTGAGGATAACACGACGCCGCCGGTGCCATCCATCATTTCGCCTCAATCCGGAGGGCCTACTACGAAAACCACTGGCTGCTCGTATAGAGGTTAAAGAATTTGTATGAAAAAGTTGCATTACAACTCTACTTCTGTGCTTGGGACGGTTTAGTCAACATTAGGTTAATTTATGGTTTGTAACCGACTTATTTAATACGTTTGCACCACTACAAATTGTGTTTTAGGGATGCTGTGTTTGCCTTGTATTGTGTTTGCATTATACTTTTAAGTAAAAGTAATAAAATAGCGGTTAGATTATATTTCTACATACAATATAAAAGAATTAAAAAGTTGAGATGCAAAATTAAAAAACACCAACCAAGACAAAACAGAGCAGGAGCATAAACAATTTCTCTGCTCCTGCTCCCAATCTGTCGACTGGTCCAACATGGCTCGGCCCAATTAATCTATTAGTCCAATGAGCTGTGTTCTCCAGTAGGCGGACTTATTGATAAATTCATTTTGTTCTCCACCTTGACTGTGGACTATTGATTTTTGTCCCGTTTCCGGGGCGGCCGTGCCTTTGCAAGTTTCGGGCCGCACAAAACAAAGCGAGAAGCTAGGCTATGACTAATTCGTAGTACGAAATGGGTTTTGGACGTTGGGCTCCTTTTTGCGCCGCGCGCCGTGCCGGTAAAACAAATTTGAATAAAGCATTATATTTGTAACAAGTCTGGCTGGTTGTGACAGAGTGTATTATTAACAAAGGGTGCACATAAAAAGTGGAGAATAGGAAATCGTTTAATAGATGACATTGGAAAGAAATATACCAAAATAGCATAACAAAAACAAATATCAAAACCTTCTTATATTAACAGGCGAAAAACGTCACTGAAACAAGAATTTAAAAATATAGTTTGTATTAGTAGTGGTTTTATTTGTTACTAGCCGCCCGCTCGCTACTTCGTCCGCGTGAACAGAACCGTACTGACTATTAAAAATGCAACAAAAATAATTAGCCAAATCCCGTGAAAAAATTAAAAAAAAAACATAAACCTAGTCTTGACGGCTTGACAATTACGAACACAACAAAACCGATGTAAACAAAAAAAAAAGAATTACCCAAATATGTGCAGCCATTCTGAAGTGATGCGCGTACAAACAATTCGGCAAAATTATGCGTGTAAGTTAAAATGCGTGTAAGTCAATATGCGTGTGAGTCAAAATGCGTGTATGGCAATATGCGTGTAACCCATAAAAAGGGTCTTCCAATAGGCACGTCCGAACTTTGACAGTTGGTAGCGGCCATCTTGTTGAAGCTACATCTGTCAAATTGGTTGTCATTTATTCATTCTGTTTTGCCAAATCATCATGGATAGCTATAGCATTCAACAACACGTGCAAATGATAAAATTGTCTTATCAAAATGAGTGTTCTGTTCGAGCAAAGAGAATCCGAGGCAGTCGATTTCGCGGACTGCCTCGGATTCTCCTGCACACTCTCACGGACAGCGGCGATGTTTTCGGCAGACCTTGCGTTTGGTTGACGTACGGGTGTTGGTCGATCATTTACAGAACCAGTGGACTCAAATTTATCCACCACACGACGATTAGTCCTCTCGGTAGGACGATTATGGCGACCGTAAAATGGGCGAAGCGCGCGGTGCGTTGCCCGAACAGAACACTCATTTTGATAAAACAATTTTATCATGTGCACGTGTTGTTGAATGCTATAGCTATCCATGATGATTTGGCAAAACAGAATGAATAAATGACAACCAATTTGACAGATGTAGCTTCAACAAGATGGCCGCTATCAACTGTCAAAGTTCGGACGTGTCTATTGGAAGACCCTATAGATACACTAGCGGCCGCTCGCGGTTTCACCCGCGTGGTTCCCGTTCCCGTGGGAATATCGGCATAAAAAGTATCCTATGTGTTAAACCAGGTTATAAACTACCTGTATGCCAAATTTTATCCAAATCCATTCAGTAGCTTTTACGTGAAAGAGTAACAAACATCCAATCATACTTACAAACAAACTTTCGCGTTTATAATATTAGTAGGATCGAAGATTTGGTCAACACAATACTAAAACAGTGCATTTTCATACGCAGGATAACACACAATAATTCGTCGCAATCAAACTTAAAACGATAAACGTAATTAATTTCCGTCTTTAATTTAGTAACTATCATAATAACACCGCTCGCGACTGTGTAAGCCCGTAATCTCTGGGACTTTACATTGGCAACATCGGGATGTTATCACAAACAATACCATGTTATGGTTGAACACAATCCGGCTAACCACACGAACCCTGAAACAAAGGGAATTACTAACAAAAGGTTCATTAAAATACGTGGTTCCACTTTAAATTCTATTGACAACATTCAACTGCAATTATTATGATAAACAGCTTTTTGTTTTAAGGGCTCATCTTGAAAAACTTTTAATAATTTATGTTTTTTTTTCTATAGCATTTTGTTTAACGAATGATGTTTTTAGATGTTAATTTTATGATACGATTACATGCGTGGGTGAATTTTATGAGTAAATGTTTATTGTATTGTAATAAATATAATAATTTTCCTGTGATAAATATATTGTTAGTCGGTCACTGATAGCAAAGTGCTCGTGGACGAGTTATTCTTTGGTGCGGCCGCTGCTCTGGAGATGTTTACCATCGATCATCGATAGATCTGTTCTGTCCGTGACATAACCAGACGAGCACATTGAAAGAAATTAAAAAAAAAATTGTGTAAGATTTATACAATAATATATCTATCTCTACAATACTTGATAGAGTTGTTTTGTATGATCTTGACAATTTCGTGAATTATTTTATCAGAATGTGTGCACAGATGAATATCTTGTTTGACAACTGGCGCGCTTAATGCAACATGAGCGATGTGAGTAAATTAAATGTTGACTTAAAACTTACGTAATTTAACGTAGGTACTTTGTTAAAAATGTAACAGCTGCAGAAGCAAAAACAAAATGCGACAGTAAACAAAATTGCGCTGCTTATAAAGGGCCCCAACTTCTAACTCAGCGGAATTTGCTGGCGAACTAGGTTTTCCTGTGGTTGTAATTTTCAAATGTACTACTTTAAAGTCTGAAGCCTGTGAACTCCGACATTATGCACAAACATAATATTTTTATTCAAATAAACTTTTGATTCATCCAAAATGTTTTTACCCTACCCCATTCAAGACATATTTTTTGGCTGTAGAGAAGGATGGGCGCAAGCAACTAAACAGCTTTATCCAGAAGTAACGACTATAATATAACTAACGACAACTAACGTATACAACCCTATTTTTCTTTATACAAAAACAGTTAAGGGTGAGTTCCACCCATGAAACAGAACAACTTTCCCCAAGAAACCTATGTGCAAAAATGACAAAAAAAATTCGATCTCCCATACTATTCTCGTCAGCTGATCGGACCGTTTTGTATCATCATCAGCCAGAAGACGTCCACTGCTGGACAAAGGCCTCCCCCAAGGATCTCCACCACGACCGGTCCAGTGCTGCTTGCATCCAGCGGCTACCCGCGACCTTCACCAGATCGTCGGACCACCTTGTAGTTTTGTATGGGAGGTCGAAATTTTTTGTCATTTTTGCACATAGGTCTCTTGGGGAAAGTTGTTCAGTTTCATGGGTGGAACTCACCCTTAATTGTTTTTGTATAAAGAAAAATTAAGGTTGTATAGGTATGTCGTTACCAATAACAATAATATTTCATACCTTTAAATAATTAGTTAATTCAATAAAATAAAAAAAAATATAAAATACTTTCACCATAATCGTGGGCTTTGAATTAATGTAATAGTCACACACAGCAACACATAATCTGGTCTGAATTACATCACGATTAAAGGAACAATTTAAAATATCTATTTGCACGTGCAAATCGTGTTTTTAACTACGAAACGATAGACTCACGTCCCGACATGACCACATCACATTCTGCGTGAATCGAATGTCATTATAAAAAGTCGTGTTATTAATAATTGAATTATTCATGTCGCGCAATTACACGGGGTATTATTATGGCGCTTTTATAGTTTCCTCCTTTTCCTTTTGATTTAGCAGCCAAAGCTATTATTTTTTTACAGTTTAATTAAATACTTTGGTGTGAGTACAGGAAATAATTTGCATTGGTCCCACTCGCGCGTTAACAAGAGGTGATAAAACAACAAAACTGATTTTTTTTATTTTATTGTGGCACGCCATAATGGCCTCACTCTGGCTGATGAAAAGCAGCCAGTGAAGCCCAAAAAGTGAAAGCGTTCATCACAGCGCTACCACGCTATGTCGAACGCTCACACTATGGCGACCTGCAGAAATGCTTTTTCACGCCCCGCTTAAATAACCCGGGAGAGAAAGAGGAGGGAAACACGTGTGCGGGACGCGCATTCCACATACGGGCAGTTCGGCAAAAGATCGATTGTCCAAACTTTTTGGTACGTGTCTTGATAGTCAGCACGGTATGAGGGTGGCTTCTAAGACCTGCACGCGTCGATCTGGAAAGGAAAGGAGAGGGAGGGATGAGGTCAAAGAGCTCCTCAGAGCATTCAAGATGGTATGTTTGTTAAGCTGCAACGATACCAAAGCAGTTTTACATTTCGGTACCTCAAACTAAATTCTCGAAAATCAGTAAGTAATCAACAATTTATATAAAAAAAGTTTCAATAACGTAAAGTTTTTCCCTCTTTAAAATAAAACTTCGTAAATAAACAGTAAAGAAGTAAATAAAAAAGACACACAGAACACTTGAATTCCATCCGTGAATTTGAATTAATTAAATTGATACTGGCACCGGTTAGCTTCATTTGGAGACAGAACTACATTTCTATTATTTCTATTTATGAATATTTTAAATAATATAAATTATGTATAATACGTAATTTTTTTTTTAGCATATATGATGGATGACCCATAGCTGGGCAAAGGATAGAAGGTTTCCATGGGTTCCTATCCACAGGTCGCCTTAGAACATCCAGAATTTATCTTTCAATAAATAATAAATAACAGATTAATGTTAGCGATAACTATAAAGCATATTTCCCCGGTCCCATTCCCATCACCCGAATGTGTCATTTGACCGGTTAATATTTCATTGTTCCGACGGACGTTTAATGTGCCAGATAAATCTCGGGATGACCTCACATCGGTCGTAACCGAAGGATGACATATGTGACAATGCGTTTTAAATGGGATTATTTATTGGAATGAGTGATGCACCTCTTTATCAATATCAACTATTATACATAGAAATAAACAGGGAATCAATTTATTACGCACAATCGAAACAGTTCCTGCTACCCTATCAGCTAAAAAATATGAATATGAACATGGGCTTCATTTGACATCTGAAGTCCATAATATGCCCTTAAAAGGACAAAATATGGGCTTCAAATGTCAAATGAAGCCCATGTCCATATCTTTTAGCCGATAGACCCGCTGGTCGACCACTTTTAGGCGACATTTACTTGCGCTCCAATCTGACCGCATTGCCGTTAGGACAATTTAGTTTGTGGCTACATAACATAAAAAAGTGGCCAGTTTCGAAAACTAAATCGCTTCCGAAAAGTGGCTAGAAGTGGCTAAATATCAAAGTACTCTTTACCTATTATAATACTATATTACTGTGATATTAAAATAATATTATTATTATACAGGGATAGGGATAAGTGGGTTTAATTAAAACAGTATCTAATACATGTTAAAAATGTATTAACAACTTACAATAAAGTTTGTATCTAAATACTACTTATGTAGTAGTAAAAATTAAATATCAATTTGTAGGTCTACAATGTCATCTGGTTACCTATTTTAGGGAAATCTGTGGCGACAACTGCCCACAACCACACATTTCTTTTAAATAACATACCTACTTAATATCGACTTCCAACAGTAATAATCTAAAAAATTACCAAAAGTAGCTAGAAGTACCTAGATTAATTTTGGTGGCTAAAATTTATTATTTTTTGGCTAAAACCGTTGAAAATCCGCTAGATCTAAACGGCAACACTGCGGCAAAAAGTGGTCGGCCGGGAACTTCCTCGATCGTAGGAAGAGAATTATTAATTATTATATGAGAATTATCTTTCCTTCCTACCAGTGCAGCAGGCCCCGCTTGCTGCTTATACTGAGTTGAGCACAGTGTTGGCATCACACAACTGGGCGCAATGTATTATTTTTTTTATGATATTTTATTTTTATTTTTTGTTTTATAAATTGTTCATTTGTGTGCTTGTTGTGTGATGTCTACAAACGTTTTTTCAATTTTCAATATTTTTTTACATGCTATCTTTCTCTCTCCTCAGCATTTATTAATCCCATCTGATAGGGGTCTGCTTTTCACTTTGCTCTATTTATGCTTTGAGCAGCGACGGGCTTCACCACCTATCCCGCTGAGCACATGTGCAGTTGTAGTTTCGTGAAACGTGGACCACGGCAGTAAACTGCTTCTGCGGTCCTCATTGCTTAGTCTCTAACTAACACTCAGGTGATATTAGCCGTGACGTGAATCTATGTTTTTTTTATATTCGGCAACGGGTAAGCGCTTGGCCTTCATCTCACCTGCTGCTAAGTGACGATAAGGCCAGGTGGAAGCGCTATCTAGGAACTGGCTATCTTATCTCAACTGTCGGAACAAAACAATGCTATAAACATCGTTGTTATGGCGACACACTTAGATGAGATGGTGATATCTAACCAGACGGACTTAACAGCCCTACCACCAACCAAATCGAGCACACAAAGATGTACCCACCGCTGGTAATCGAACCCGGGAACTCTGGGTCTGAAACCGGTGGCTTAGCTACTAGACCACAGAGGCGTTTATATGTACAATGGCGGCACAAATGTGATGGCGGACTCCGTCGCTTTACCAGTCTAAAGGTCAAAATCCCTTGCACACCGCGTCGTCTATTTAGTATGGTCACGCACCCGGGCGGTCAGTGCGCTTCATACGAAAATCGCTGCAAAGTGGTAAAGCGACGGTGACCCCGACCGTACCTGTGTTATTTAAGATTAATTTCCAATTTTTACCACAAACGTAGAGCGCCGAAAGACATTTATTATTTGATCACGACTTGACAATAAAAATACAATTATACGTTAATACCGGATCAGGAGACATTCTGAGTGGAACGTGCCGTATATTATGCATCAGACGTGTGTTCTGCCCGCCAGCATATTTGGACAGCCGCTCGCTCCGAATACGGAGAAGGATTCAATGTACCCTACGTCCGGCCAGCTCTGTATTGTCTATGTGGAAGTTGTCTATGGCTTCCTGTTTCATAACTCGAATAGGTGTAAATGTCTTTGGTTCGGTACCTAACCTACCGTTCCTAGTAAGTTACGTATGTTTCACCATCCATGGAGCACTTTACTAGTACGACTACAAACTTAGTGATATGCATTTCACCATATTATCCTTATATCACAACCGGTATGTGCTTGACCTTCTCATTTGATGGTAAGTGATGATAATGCCGAAGTAGAAGAGCACTTAAGGCTATCTTATCTCAGTCAGATCATAACAATGTCATTATGGAAACATGCCTGTAAGATGGTCGTAACTAAGTAGGCCGACTTAAAGCTATCCCTGTCACCTACTTATTATCATTCTAAGGGTGGATTCGACCAAACTGGAATAAGGTCTTATACCTAGATTAAACGCCGAATTTGTATAGACTAATCTCGGAGTAAGTCTCATTCCAGTTTTGTCTGCAACCCTCAAATACCTAAATAAAGGCAACTCAAAAAAAAACGTTGTTTTTGTTTAAGCGTGGCCTACAAATTAACAGATATTCATAAAACCATTTAAACAAATTGATACAGCCTCATCATAGTTACGATCCAATGTTTTTTTAACAACCCATCACATTTCGTTACAGTGTACGAACAATTTTAATGAATAGCAATAGAGCCGTGCCGTAAATCAAGCCAGTCCGGCGTGTAATGGCTGCTCATCGAGTTAAACACTTATCGGACAAATCGCGGAGTGCGGAAAAACTGTGTAGGCAAATACTTGAACGGAAATGCTTGTATATTTTTTTATCTTCAACATTATGACTTTATTGAGCAATGTGTATTTACGGTTACGTATGTTAAGGGGAGGTATTTCGAGCGCTTCCCTCTCGTTCTCTCGACGGTACAACGGTAAGGGACGGGTATAACAGCGAAGCGGCGCGAATAATCGCGTTTTATATTTAAAAAAATTGATAGATGTAATAAATAAAAAACCATCGGTTATAATAACTCGAGTTATTTACGAGCTTCATTTTAGTAAATGACTCATAATATCAAATCACTTATTTTAAAAATAAAACCTGGAAAAGAAGATAAAATGACACAAAAATTTGTAACTTTGTGAATTTATTCTATCGAGCTAACTTTATAAAATCGTGTTTCCATCGGGTGTATTTCACAGAATAAAGCCTCAACAATATTTCATAATTTTCGCAGATTTTAATTTTACTATTTACTACTTCAAAAAGTAATTCTAAGAACGTGTTATTTTAATTTTTCACTAACACCTAGCCTTAAATAAACGCACATAGATCCTTATAAAGAGTTCCATTATGTGTTGCGTGTTGTAGCCACCCGCGCAATGGCTTCCAACCTTCTTTCCTCTCGGACCAAATATTTGGTCCGAGTTCTTTCCAATTTTTTTTACTGACATAACGCATATACATACTCCTTTGATTATGTAATTTTTTGGCCGAAAATTGGATCAAAGGATAGCCGGGCACCGATTTTTTAATTGCACCGACATTTTGTAGGATACGTGATTTGGTAGTAATGAATTCAACTAATCCATTATCTCCGGCAAAAACGGCACATTGATTATCGGTAGTTAAGACTTTTCAAGAAAATGAAGCATTGTTGTTTTTGTTCAACAGCCCAGAAGTGGGCTTTCCCACATCAATAATTGGAAATGCGAGTGAGGAGCTTAAACCATAAACCTACCATTCTGTTTCAATGCGGGTCGGGTTTTAAAGACAGCCATTTTTTAACAACCGCTTAATTTGTATACAAGATAGTTAAAAATATCCTAGTCTCTTCTGACTAACCCTTCGGGGATAATAGTCGTGATTATGTGTATTTATGTATATCCAACTAGCGGCCCGTTTGGCGCCCGCAACTTAGTCCGCGTGAACCCCCAAATCTCGTGGCGGTTTTTCATTTTTTTTTCCTTATACCTTGTCCTGACATTACAAACACAAGGAAAAAACATACATATACCTACATATAATCACGACTATTATCCCCGACGGGTTAGTCAGAAGGCAATGAGGATCGTAAAAGCAGTCCTCTGCCATAGTCAACATTTTCACCAAATATTAGCGACTGCACAGTAGTGCTCAGCTCAAAATGACAGGTGGTTAACCCATCGCCGCTCTGTGCTGTTGGATGTATGTGCAGTGCAGTCTTTAATCTGTCAGTCGCCTTTTACGACACCCAAGGGAAGAGAGGGGGTGGTAGTTACCTAGTATTCTTTCAAAGCTACGCGACATGGTTAAAACAAACAAAGAATCAAGTCAAATCGGTCAGCCGTTCTTTTTATATAAAAACAATAACGTAAAAGTAAATAGGTACATAACATAACATGTTGATGACTCGATAAGTAGCAACGAGCGGCAATCATTGTATTGTCAATGACATCATTGTTAACTAAACAGTTTCGAGGAAGCGCACAACGCTGCCAATGTTTAATTTGTATGTTAATGCAATGTATCATAATAATTATATGTGTGATATGATAAGAGTCCCGGACGCATTTGCCGCCCACTCACGTTCATACACAGATAAAATAATAAAAGAAAATATTCAACCGTAAACAATTACAGTACCTATAAGGCTGGCCTCATACATCCGGAATGGCTCTCTGGATTCATAATTTAAATTACGGCACCTTGCCTCACACATATCTTAAAAATTCAGATTGATCAGAGTCTTGTGATTCCCGGCACATGCAAACGTCTTTATGGAAGAGGAATTAATAATAATCGCATTGCTTTTGGCTTTACATAATAAAAAAAAGAAATGCAAACGCAAACACTGCCGCACTATTAAAATTTATGGGAATACGCGCGTTATAAAAATATTCCGATTCGAAATTCAGAACGCTTGTCAGTATCATTCTTACAGATCGATCTGAGAAATTCATAATCAGAATGTGTGTGGAGCATACTGATATTGTATGGTAGGTAAACCGGACTTTCTGAATAAATAATATGAATTCAGATTATGAATCCAGAGAGCCATTCCGGATGTATGAGGCCGGCCTAATACATTTAATTACTTTGATTCTTAACACATAACGAGTGATTGGCAGCTTAAAACAGAAGGGAATGGCATAACATGAAGGAACTTATACAGCAGAGGGTGGACACGAGCTGAAAATTATGATCAATGATAGAGCTACACCGAGTGACTACAATTCGCGAAGATACAGGGTGATGGGGTTTGTTATGGCCCATTCCCAGATGGGAACCCTGAGCCCAGCAGTGGGACGCATAGGCAAATGATAATGAAGAGTATGCCTGTTAGACTAGGTATTATCCCCAATGGGTTCGTCAGAGACTAGGCAATAAGGATCGCAGAAGCAGCCCATGTTACACCAAATTGCAACAAGGACATGACTGCTCACCGTGATACGCGGTAGGGATGAAGATTCTTTTTAAAAAATATCAATTTTTAAATCGATAAGAATCGCATTTAAAAAAATTGATTAAATAAAAGTCAGACTTCTTAAAGAGCAATTTCTCAAAAATCGATTTATTTTAGGGTTTATATTGACAACAAATCAAAGATTACAAACGTACCAACTTTTTTATTGCTTTTATTTATTAAGAAGAGGCGAAGAAAACGAAGCACACAGCCATATCTAGAGTTTTTGAGTAATTTCGTGAAAAACTATTATTTCTTTACATGTGTTTGAGTATATTCAACTATAGGTACCTAACTGTAAACCTTATTAAAACTGAAAAAATCGAATTTTGATTTTCTAATTTGAAATATCGATTCAGTACTAGGTAGGTACTATCAACAAAACCGATGCAGTACCATTTTCTAAAAATTTTGCTTGCACAAGATGACCATTTCGTCCCGCAGACCAATGACTGGTGGCCAAACCCCGTTCTGCCTTTTGTTTTCATTGATTAACGGCATACAAAATGTCTCTTTTTTAACATCTTGACTGTCTTCACAATTTATGATTTTTAAGTTACCTAATAGAGGGATGTTGTAGCAAGAGTTTAAAAAGGATGTTGGGACAGGACAAATCCAAATGAAAATAGCCCTTAAGCTGGTATACGGCAGATTATGTTGATAGTACATATCGACCCATAAACATAATTTTTTTTAGTTCCGTGAAATAGGTTCTTCGATTAATCGATCTTAGTTCGGCATTCCTATACGCGGTGAGCCTATCTCCGCTATAAGCTTTTAGATGTATGTGCAGTCTTTAGTCCGTTAGTCGCCTTTTACGACACCCAAGAGAAGAGGGGTTGGTGTATTTTTTTAGTGAGCCGCTATTAGCACACGGCTCAAGGACTCACGGCACGGCAAATAAATAAATACAAAACACATAAAGGATTAAAACGAATAAACATATAAAAACACCCAGACCCGAAATCAATTTAGAAAAACAGTTTTCTCTAAATTGACACGGCCGGGATCGAACCCGGGACCTAAGTAATGGCGCGGCGCCAGACCCGGCGTTCTAACCACTCGACCACGGAAGTCGTCGATATGTTGATGAGTTATAATATGAATGTTTATCTTATCTTATCTAGTGGGGCCTGCAGAGGTCTCCCTCTCGCAGCAGCACGTCGACCCATTGGGATCTTTTGATGTGCAACCCCGTCCTATCACTCTGCGTCCTCAGTGAAGATAATTGCCATAAGCTTGACAAGGTCCTTGAGGGCGCGAGTGCCTCAATGCTTCACGACTAATCACGACAGTAATTTCATTAGAGGTACCGTTTTTATTGGCGGTTCCATACCTGTTATTACCACGTCATTGGACGTATCCATTAATAAATCTATCATACAAAAAAGGTAATTCAATCAATTGCTTTTTGCTATAGCGTCATCGTTATTATTTATAATATGACTTATGTTCCGTGAAAAGCATCGTCATTCAATGGCTGGAAGTAGTCGTTTCTACAATCATCTGTTCATTTAAACATTAAAATTAACAATAAACATATTTCTATAGTATTTCAAAAAACACTAAATATGCAAAAAAGTCATCTGTAGCTAACAGCGAAAACCATTCCAATAAAGATTGTAGAATTCTTAAAAATAATCATTACTTATACGATTCGAATTCTTTAATTTATTTCTTATGTTACGAGGATATTTATTCAACCAATTCTAGCTGTAGTGTCGAAAGGAACTGCGCGGGACTAATAATTACGAGGGGCGTTCAAAATATTCTCGGTATTGATACGTTGCAACCTCTTTTATATATATATTTGTTACTGGCCGCTAAGATTCATCCATTGACATTAAAAAAAAGTAAAATTGGAACCGAGATGTTCTTTTGTTTTTCTGCAATTGCCGAACAAACATGAACACCATGAGCGAATTAACAATTTTAACGAAATTAGAGCACCGATCCGTCATAAAATTCTTGACAAAACAGGGTAAAAATCAAAAAACCATAAAAGAGGAAATGGATTGTGTTTACCGTGAGTCTGCTCCTTCTTTATCTACTATTCAAAAATGGTCAAGCGAATTTAAGCGTGGAAGGGAGAGTATTGAAGATGACCCTAGACCTGGCCGGCCTGTAGTGGCTACCTCACAAGAAAATATTAATAAAGTGGAAAAACTTATATTGGAAGACGGCCGAGTGAAGGTAAAATCTATAGCTCAAGTAACCAATCTCTCTATTGGTACCGTACATGACATTATACATGACCATCTTAATATGTCAAAAGTAAGTGCAAGATGGGTTCCGCGAATGCTGACGCTTCTTCAAAAGGATATGCGTGTGGCTTGCTGTTCAGATTTTATCGACCTGTGTGGTGAAAATCCCGATGAGGTGCTGCAAAAAATAGTTACTGGAGATGAAACCTGGGTTCATCATTATGACCCAGAGAGCAAACAGGAGTCCATGCAGTGGCACATTAAGGGTTCAGCTCATCCCAAGAAGTTCAAGGTAATCCCGTCAGCTGGCAAGGTCATGGCCACAATATTTTGGGATTGTGAAGGAGTTTTGCTTATCGATTATAAAGAAAAAGGTGTAAATATCACAGGGCAGTACTACGCTAACGTTATACGTCAATTAAGAGATGCGATCAAAGAAAAGAGGCGAGGATAGTTAACCAAAGGTGTTCTGCTTCTGCATGACAACGCCCCTGTCCATACTGCTCATATTGCCAAGGCAGCTATTGTTGAATGTGGGTTTGAAACTGTTACTCATCCACCCTATAGTCCGGACTTAGCCCCAAGCGACTTCTTTTTGTTCCCCAATCTTCAAAAGGATCTGCGTGGAAATAAATTTTCTGACGATGAAGCGTTGAAGACGGCCGTGGAGGAGCATTTTTACACCAAAGATAAAAAATATTTTTATGAGGGATTAAAAAAAATAATTGATCGATCTTATAAGTGTATGAACATAGGGGGGGAGTATATTGAAAAATAAAAATATCAAACTTTTCGTACTTGTTTGTTTTTATCCACATACCGAGAATATTTTGAACGCCCCTCGTATGTCACGAATAAGGGCCAGAGACCCAGAGCAGGCATGCTACTTTTAGCAGCGGCGATCGGCGATTTAGACGCTTTTTAGAAGCTGAATGCAGCGACTGAATCGCTAAAACGCGCGATTCCGATGCTGCAATCGAACGCAGAGAGTCGCCAAAACGCGATGCCAGTCGCAAAATCGCCGATGCTAACTAGCTAGTATCATGTGTGCGGTGGCTCAGAGTGAATGAAGCCAAGGATGTGTCAGAGGAGAATCGTACAAAATGAAAAGCTTTGCTTGCCTACTCCTCCGGGAAGCGGGAGTGATGTATGTACGTAAGGTAGGTACTCAAACTATTTACAAACCTATTCACTGCCAGGTACCTATAGTTGATTTTAAAGCTCTGCCTACCCTCCGAAAAACAGGCGTGATGTATGCATGTAGGTAAATACACAAACTAATTACAAACCTATTCACTGCCAGGTATAGCTGATTTTAAAGCTCTGCCTACCCTCCGGAAAACGTGCGTGATGTATGTATGTAGGTATTCAAACTAATTACAAACCTATTGACTGTCAGGTTTAGTTGATTTTAAAGCTCTGCCTACCCCTCCGGAAAGTGGGCGTAATGTATGTATGTAGGTAGATACTCAAACTAATTACATAATTATTCACTTCCAGGTATAGTTGATTTTAAAGCTGTGCCCCTACCCCTCCGAAAAACGGGCGTGATGATGTATGTAGAGGTAGGTACTCAAACTAATTACAAACCTATTCACTGCCAGGTATAGTTGGTTTTCCTATGTCAAAGCGAATCGTATCTATGCCAGCGAGAATTTAATTGAACCAACACACAGATAACCTTTGCATCTTGGGGTCACGACTGCGACCGTCGATCAATCTTCTGAATGTTACTGTTTATTTGCATATTCATTTTGATCACACCACAACCATGGCCTCTCTTAACTTGTTTAATTTGTAAGCAAATTGATTAACAACTTTGGCCCGGTTTCCACTATACACGAAGAGCTCTCTCGGTCTATAGACCGAATCGAAATTGTGCTTTGGTATCTATAAATCGCCAAATGTGTTGCTGAGCGCAAAACTTGAGAACGACCGATTTCAATGATTCCTTCGTGTGTGTACCCTTACAGGACAAAGTTTATATGAAACAATTTTTTGAATGTAGAAAAAGAAATGAAGAAATTCGTCACGGGAAACGGGGTTTCTACGCGACGAAGTAGTGGGCAGGCCGCTAGTAATACATACGTATAATAACGACTATTATCCCCGTAAGGTTAATCAGAGACTAGATGTCTAGTCACTAGACAATGAGAACTGCAAAAGCATTCCTCTACCATAGTCCACTTTTCACCAAATAGCGACTGCACATGTGCTCAGCGTGACAGGTGGTGAGTCCATCGCCGCTCTATGCTGTTTATGTGTAGTCTTTAGTCCGTTAGTCGCCTTTTACGACACCCAAGGGAAGAGAGGGGGTAGTAGTATTATTTCAACGCTTTCAGATACGGTTATGAATACTTACTTATTTCTAGTGCTTTTGTGTATAGGACTAAATACCCTGCTGTTGGTATTAGCTAGCCAGGCGAACATAGAACTAGCTCTACCACCGTCCATACCCATTATAATATATATATTTCGTCGAATCTGAAGGATCTAACCTGTAGACCGCAGATAAGTGGTTATATTAACCTTATCTCGTCAAATATGCATAATTATACAATTTAATTTATGGTTAAAAAAATATATATTTACTCGTATGTGTGTGACACAGGATACATTATTTTCATTTCATTTCATTACCCAGGTATACAGCATCTGTGGTAGATATCGGTCAGAAATTAGAGAGAGAGAGAGAGCCACAGATATCTTAGAAGTTATGGCTTCCTTTAGAGACAAAAAAAAAAAAAATGACAATACACCGCGTTAACGTACAAGTGGGCAAAAAAAGAAATTAAAACTGTTCTGAAGAGAAAAAAAACGTATTTCAATTTGAATGTACCAACACGCCCTTCGTTATCCGCACCAACTCAGTTTAATGTTGTATTGTTAGGGTGCGAATCCAATCACTCGCCCTCCGCCGCGTCGGATGCCTCTCGATTTTATTACTGCCCTGCTACGGGCGAGCTGCTTTACGACTCCGTAAATAAGTGAAGTGAGACACGAGACTTTCATTAATGGAACGAAGTTTGTTAAAATATGAACGTTTTTGCGAGAAAATTTACTCTGGCTGCTGATTTATTTTTTTTGAAAAAATACCGCTGCCATTACTACAGCGTTTACTAGATTAGTAGTGTAATATTGGGCATTCTAGATCACTTTTCACTCCATTGATCTCACTGACGTTCGATCAATGTCGTTAAAAAGTGATCTAGAATGTCCCAATATTACTTTTGAAAATCACTGCCATTCGCTCGTATATATGTTTAAGCGCTATGCTTCAAAGTCATTTTATTGAAACTCCCGAAACACTGTGGTCAATAAGAAAACAGCTGCTATGAGATTTGTTAAACAAAAACAGTCATTAAAATTAAAATGCATTTGCCCACCATCATCAAATGAGTTAAAACGTCATGGCAACTTATTGCCGAACAGTATCCGTTGTATTGTTTGCGGCCCTTCGAATTGTGGAAAGACAAACTTAGTAATTAGTTTATTACTACATACAGATGGTCCACGGTTCCGCAACCTTTATGTTTATTCAAAATCTTTGTATCAACCTAAATACATATTTTTAGAAAAAGTATTAAATATGGTTGCAGGTACATCGTATCATAAATATAATGACAACACCGAAGTTTTGAGTCCACATGATGCTTTGTCTGACTCGATTATTATATTTGATGATGTTGCTTGTGAAAACCAAAACCACATCCGAGATTATTTTGCTATGGGACGTCATAAAAATATCGATTGTTTTTATATTAATCAAACTTATACAAAAGTACCAAAACAACTTATTAGGGACAATTCTAACCTAATTATATTATTTAAGCAGGACGATGTAAATTTGAAACACGTATATGATGAACACGTAGGGTCGGACATGACTTGGTCACAATTTCGAGAAATGTGCTCAACTGTTTGGAAGAAACCATTCAATTATCTTGTAATAAATAAGGATTGTGAACGAAACAAAGGATGTTATAGGAAGACATTTGATACGTTTATAGAATTAGATTAATGTACAAAAGCAGTTGTAATTATGCCATAAAATCACTTTCATTTGTGACTTAAAGCTGAAAGGAAACCTATTTATTGAAATGGAAAGAGATTTAAAAGAACAAATTGTAAAATCAGCATCAGCTGTTAAAAGGAAGGTAGACTTAATAAAGGATGCTAAAAATTCTAACAATGTTACCCTGGAAACAATATTTAAACCTATTGTTGACCCTCTTAACATTTTAGCGAATAGAAATGATGAAAAGAACTTACAGGAAGTAAAGCTTTATGATCCCATATCAAAAAAAAACAGGAAAAATGAAAGCGAGAAGTCGTATTCTTCTTGTGAAGAATATATTGATTCTAATAGTGTAGATGAAGAGGAATATCAAGACACACCACAAAAATCAGACAAAATCCTAACTACGTCACCTTTTAAGAACCATGATGTAAGTAAAGGTTCTTTTAAGTCCCTCCAATCATCACCAAACATTATAAATCAAGATGAGTCTTCCTCATGGTCTACGTCATCTGAAGTATTTAATGCCATACCTTTTGGAATTAGAAATGAGCGAGGGAAACTTGAGCTTGGAAACACTCGCGTTCATGATGACGGTAGAATTCTTAAAGTTGGAAACATTACTTTTGAAAAGACTCTTGGCTTAAAAGAACTATTATATAAAAAGGTACCAAATCTAGATGTTATTACAGATGACGACCTTGAAAACTACAAGCTACTACTTATCAATACTAATGCACACAGACGTAACTTTGATCCTGCCAAACCAATAAACAGCAATAAAGGGTTTAAATACATGAGTATTATAAAACCATTATTTAAATTCTCTAAACAACCTACTAGTACTGAGAGTCCTCCACAGGGAAAAGGTATCAATCTTTTAAAAAAAGTTAAAACAAATACAGATTTAGTTTATTGGGATGATCCAAATGAATTAATAGAACGATTGAAATTACTGCTTGCGTCAAAAGCTGCTGGTAACACGGGTTTGGATAATGAAATCGTTGCAATAATTGAAGAACTGCGCGAAGCGGGCATCATAAATATGGAATATAAACAAATAGCACGGGGAAAATTAAGCAGTATACTCGCAGTAAGCAAAGCTTCGAGATTATAATGAATATAGATAAATTCGGTCATCACATTCATAAACGTTTGAGGTTATCTGAATACATCGATACCATAAACGATACGTTAAAAAAGTGCGAAACGGGCGAATACGACTTAAAATCATCAAAACTTAAAGGTTTATCATCTCCAGACAAGGACGATGAAGCTGTAAATAAGGCATATTTGGATAAAACTGTACAAGATCTAAGGAATGAAATAAATAAAGTTAATAGTCGTGTAAAAATTTACATCCAGAACTTAGAATCAGCTACTTCCAATCGCTTGTCTACTATGTTTTACTCAAAAACAGAAATAGACCGTATGATTCAAGCAAAGTCAAACAAAAATGAGTAAAAGAGATATAGTAGAAGAAATTCACAGAGCGGCGAGAAGAAATTTTCCTCGCCGATGTACAATTATAAAAGGAGTAGATGATTCATGGCAAGCTGACCTTATGGATTTTCAAAAGTATTCACAATTTAATAAAGGATATAAATATGTTTTAGTAGTTATTGACACTTTATCGAAATACGTTTGGACAAATCCTTTGAAGAGTAAAGATAAAATTAATGTCACCAACGCAATGGAAAATATATTATTGAATTCGTCTCGGAAACCAAAAAATTTGCAAACAGATTTAGGTAAAGAGTTTTATAATGAAAACTTTAAAGAGTTGATGAAAAAATATGACATTAACCATTATTCCACTTATTCTGTGAAAAAAGCAGCAATTGTTGAAAGAGTAATTAGAACGCTAAAAGGTCACCTTTATAAGCTATTTAGCTTATGCGGTCAATACCAGTGGATAAATAAAAATTTGAAAAACGTGGTACAAAGCTATAATAACACTGTTCATCGTATAACAAAATTTAAACCTATTGATGTTGACAAAAGAAATCAGACAACTGTAAAGTACAACATCATCAAATCACAAAATAATAACATAACGAAAAAAAATAAGTACCGTGTTGGTGATCATGTTCGGATTAGTAAATACAAAGGTGAATTCTACAAAGGTTATACTCCCAACTGGTCAACAGAAATCTTCAACGTTGTGAAAGTTAACCATACAAATCCTGTCACATACCACTTAGAAGACAAACATAAGCAAATCATTTTAGGATCTTTTTACGGATACGAACTGCAAAGAACCAAATTTCCCGATATATATCTTATTGAAAAAGTTTTAAAGAAAAAAGGAAACAAACTCTTTGTCAAATGGTTGGGTCTCAGTGATGGTGAAAACAGTTGGGTTGACAGAAAATTATTAATGACTTAATATAAATATCGCCTGATTATGTTGTACAGTCACTTTACGAACATCAATGAAGGAAGGAAGCGGCATTGTCAACAATTTAATAGATAACATTCCGTTCGAGTTACACTTACCTGGATATCAGTTTTGTGGTCCAGGAACAAAACTTAAAAAACGCTTACTAAGAGGTGAACGAGGAATAAATAAATTGGATGAAGCTTGCTTGTATCACGATATTGCTTACAATAATAAAGATTGGAACGTTAGACAAAACGCCGATTTAGAACTTTTAAATATGGCAAAGAAAAGATTGAAATCGAAAGATGCTGGGAAAGGAGAAAAGATTGCATCATGGATAGTAAAAAATGCAATGAAAGCAAAACTTAAAGCCGGAGCAGGAGTGCGGTCATTCATGACAGGTGTTAAAAAAATTCAAAAGCAAATGAAAAAAATAAAATGTAATGATAACCGCACGGCTATAAAATATGCGCATGCAGCTGCAAAAAAAGTGTTTTCTAATATAAAAGGAATACGCTTCCCACGCTGCATTCCTGTTCCGAAAACTGGTGGGTTGTTACCCCTCATACCAATCTTTGCTGGTTTATCAGCTCTTGGTTCACTCGCTGGGGGTGCTGCAGGTATAACAAAGGCTGTTAACGATTACAAGGTCGCTCAAAAAAATCTTCAAGAATCAGAACGACATAACAAGATGATGGAAGCTGTTGCACTTGGAAAAGGGTTGTATTTGAAGTCTCACAAAAAAGGAGCGGGCTTGTACTTGCAACCTCCAAAAAACTAATTAAACGGTTACCCAAACGAGCACTTACTAATTTAGATATATTAAAGCACTCAGTTGATATTCCATATTTTCGTGGCGTTTTTATGAGAGATACGTTACCCTCAAAACCAAGAAAAATTGAGTGTGCTATTCTTAATTTAGATAGTTCTTCAAATCCTGGAACTCATTGGGTAGCCTATGTAAAAGAAAATAATTACTGTGAATATTTTAACAGTTTTGGTAACTTAAAACCTCCATTAGAATTAATAAAATATTTGAAAGATAGGCACATAAATTATAATTACAAACAGTATCAATCTTTCGGTACTGTAAACTGTGGTCATCTTTGTTTATTATTTTTAAGAAAGTATTGGAAAAATCATTTATATAGGTTACAATTAAAATAACTTGACAGTATAAAAATGTCTTTCACTGTATCCATAACTGGGCAAGGAGCCTCATTAATAACTAACTATTCACCAACTTTAGAATTACGTGGGCAATATGAGTGCGGACTTATATACTTTTCTACTTTTAATTCTATTCCTAATATAGACGAAAGGAACAATAAGTTTTATTACGGTATCAATGAGTTCATCGAAATTCCTGAAGGATCATATGAACTTCAAGATATTTGCGAATTTTTAAAAAGCAACATTAAGAACACTGCATTAAAATTGACTTGTAATAATAATACTCTCAAAACCAAAATATTTTGTTCAGAAGATGTTCATTTCGAGAAAAATAATTCCATTGGTAGAATTTTAGGTTTTGCTAACGACACAATTAAGGCAAATATAAGTTGTGAGTCTCAGTACCCAGTCAGTATTTTAGCAACAACCATCGTACGCATCGAATGTGACGTAGTTAGCGGATCATTCGTGAATGGGAAAGCAAGCCATATTATTTATGAGTTTGTGCCTAATGTACCACCCGGTTATAGAATTATTGAAATTCCTAAAAACTTAATCTATTTTCCAGTCAATCAAAGTTCAATTAGTGCAATTAATATTAGGTTGTTAGACGCTGATAATAGACAGATTAATTTACGTGGAGAAGACGTACAACTTTATTTACATTTTAGAAAAAAATGATTAATTTTAATAAAAACCCTACCTCATCAGGTGTTCAAGTCAGTTCCAAAAGAGCAATAAGTAAAAGAACACCGTTTGACTTAAAAAAGAAGGTTACTAAAAATAATAAAGAATTTCTAAAGCTAGTAGGCTTGTTAAAATGAACATATTAAATATATCTCAGCCAACGTCATACGATAACAGTATCGAGAGTTTTGAATATCATTCGTATAAGCCGTATGTAACAAGTTTCAACAATAATGATGAAATAAGAATACCAATCAATCAGCAAGATTTGTATGTGTTGCCGTCACGCAGCACTTTGTATATTGAAGGTAAAGCTGATGTATATAACAGTACCACTAAAGAAAAGGTAACAAGTGTGCATTTTGTAAACAATCCTGCGTTATTTCTATTCCAAGATATTCGATATGAGTTAAATGGAATAGAAATAGATAAAATAAAAAATGCAGGTATCACAACGACAATGAAGTCTTATTTGTCTTTGAATGAAAATGAATCCAAAAGTGCAAAAGTTTGGGGTTGGTCTCCTGCAGGAATAACCAATGTTACAAACGGAGTTTTCTCTGTCTCCATACCATTAAATAAAATATTAGGATTTGCAGAAGATTATGAAAAAGTTTTAATTAACTGTAAACATGAGTTAGTACTGTTGAGGAGCAACACAAATGTCAATGCAATAAAATTGAGTAAAGAGCAAATAGTGGAAAATATAACAATAAATAAAATCGTTTGGCGTGTTCCACATATTAAAGTGTCAGATCGAGAGAGAATTAATTTATTAAAGCATTTAGAAAAAGATCGAGCCATTACACTAGCGTTTCGTAACTGGGACTTGTATGAATATCCGTTACTACCCAAGACACGTAAGCATACTTGGGCTATTAAAACTTCATCGCAAACAGAGAAACCTCGATTTGTTATTATTGCCTTACAAACAAACCGAAAACATAATGCTCAAATGTCAATGGCTGAGTTCGACCATTGCAATGTTCGTGACGTAAGAGTGTTTTTAAATTCATCATATTACCCCTACGAAGGACTTAACATAAATTTCTCTGACAACAAGTTTTTATTAATATACGAACAGTATGCAAGGTTTCAGCAGTATTATCACGGACGTCGATCAGCGGGCCGATCGCCGTAATTTTATGACGCATTGGTCGAGTGTACGTGCAGTTCACGCATACGTGAAGTACACCTTAAACGCAAACAACCGTCCGTATTGCCCTAAAATAAAACTAGGCGTCATCGTCACCTGCACTGCACGTCAACTGCACCTACGCGCGAAACCAGTGTGTGTTGCCGTAAGCAAGTTTTGATAATTCTATATCGATTATTCCTTATGTAATCGATTATGTCCACGAATAAAGTTGTTGTTACAGGGCTACATCACGCCTAATAACCTAGGATCTAAGTTTATACACAAACATAACACTTGATTTTGTTCAAAGCATAGTAAAAATGGTATTAAAACTGAGATATTGAACACAAAATATGGATGTATGGATGTATCCCTTTGCATACCCTCCCATGAAGAAAAAAGCACTGTTGGTTCTAATTGACAGTTGGGTTGACGTTAGGTTTAAATATTAAAATAGGTGTCCAATCATTTGACAAAAAACAAATACCAAATTTTCATTTGAAAAATAACATTTGACAAAATTATACTTGATAAATGTATCATTTTACAAACTATTGTTTAATAAACTGCTCATTAGACAATATACCTATTTACTAAAAAAAAATCATTATGCTAAAACATTATTTTACAAATTGATTATTTTTTAAACATGTTAGTTGGCAAAACAATGTAGAGCATAAATAACATTTAACAAATCAAATACTAGCTGCCTTGCTTCTGTAGGTATTGAAAAATTGAAATTGCTTACATCCTTGCTTATATAATATATCATACCTAATATACCATACTTTTTGTAAAATCACCAATTTGGCAAACGAATTATTTAGTCAAGTGAATATTATTAAAATAAGATTTTAACAGTAGAAATATTTCCTAAGAAAAACATTTGCGAAATCTGTATTATGTCAAATGATTCTTTTTAAAGTAATATGTTTGCGAAAAGAAAGTTCGTCAAATGATTAGTTTTTCAAACGTTGTTTGTAAAATTATCTTTTGTCATACGTTTTTTGTTAAACAATAGTAAACCATTAAAATAATTGAATTTATTTGTATTTCGCTCGGAGTTATTTTACTTGATAAGGTAAGGTATTGTGTAACTATTGTAAAAGTAAGTTGGCGTTTAATTGGTTTGCCGGCAGTAGTTACAAAGATAATATGAGATTATGACAAATTTTTACTTTGTAGATTTACGGTTCAATTTTTGATGGCGACACCCAGAAAAGAAATCGTCTCTGAGACAAATTGAGATATTGGTGGAGTTTCTCGAGAACCACCGGGACCTCGCCATTGGCGTTTCTCGCAGTTTGCTTTTTCTGTGTTGGGTTTGCTTTACTAATACACAACTCATTATCTAATGTGATACTTTTTGCTTTCCATGTTTATAAATTATTTGTGTATTTTTGTTCATTTCATGGTCAATCTGTGTTCGCTAGCATAAAATTGAAGAGGTATTTACTGAGCATTTTGGTAGTGATAAATTTTGTGTGTTCATTTGCTTTATATTAACTAAAATGCAGAGGCCACTAAAGAGCTTCCACAATCCATGCGGTTAGAAAAGGTGAACTATCCTTATTTTAAGTCAGGGATGCGAAAAGAAAAAGAGCTTTTGAGATGTGAAGATAGAATCATCATCATCAGCCTATAAACGTCCCACTGCTGGGCACATGCCTCCCACGTGGTCAATGGTACGTGGGGATATTGGGCCATAACCCACCACGCTGGCCCAATGCGGGTTGGTGGGTTTTAACGACTGTCATCTTACGACAACAACCCGGGACCAACGGCTTAACGTGCCTTCCGAAGCACGAGATCTTTTTAATTTGGTCATCCACCCAGCGACCCGGCATTGCCAAAGTTGCTTAGCGGGCAAGATCGCAAGCCGAACGCGCTAGCCGCTGCGCTATCGAACTCAACTAACGAGTGAAGGTAGAATACTGCTGTTTAAAAATGTATATTTTGCTTACAGAATAAACGTTGCTGCTGTCGTCGTTCTGATGATGAGCTAACTAATTACTTTCCCTAATATAAGTACCTATGTGTAGAATTTAAGGATTTGAGATATTGTGACAATAATAAACAATTTTTTATTAAATTTTATATTTGTTTTATTACATAAGGTTTCTCGCGTTCCAAAGCCTTTGAATAAGAGCCTGTTGGACTGTCCTCTCCTACATTAACTCGATATTTACACGCCTATCAATATTTTGTGGTACTTGAGCCACTCTTCTTAACTCTGCCTACGCAGCCACCCTGCGGACTTGATTTAAAGCCTCACGCTTGCGTTCTTGTAAATTAAGTTGAGGAGCAGGAATTTGAGCACGTAGAGCCATGTTGTGCAGCACAGCACATACATTCACGATTCGCCCAGCAAATACTGGATCGTAGTGAAGCATCCTCGCAGACAATAAACATCTAAAAAATAAGATTTACATTCACAGCTAAACAGATTTGGATGAAGCATAGTATGTAAATTTATTTATGTAAGATGGAGCACGCGCTTGATCAACAAATAAGCTACTTCATATCTCGATCCATCGAGTGGTTACTGTGGGAGAAACAAAATTATGCTACAATCCCAAATCTTCTTGATCTGCCAAATCCAACAATTGCCAACGCAAATGGTTCATGCTCAAATTTTGTGCCTGAAAAATTAAGTAGATAGGTATGACATTATAAGTTAGGTAAGTACATTACTCGGTAATTGTGTATGATGCTGTTTTTTTACTATATATCTGTAGGAAATGACATAAAAGTTACTAACAAGATTTGCAAAGTTAACAATCCATACACTTCTGCAATGCGTTACCAACACTCGATGAACACTGCAAAGTGACATTTCATTTGACATTTATGAAACGTCTAAATTTAGCGCGATACCGTTTTTGTGCGATACAAAACACGCGTAAGTGAGGTTCTAATATGACAATACGGCGGTGCGCTGCGTTGAGGTGAGCGTGACGTGTGCGTCATTATTTAATTACGGCAATACGAAATCAAACGTTATGACGCAAACGCAGTCAAGACGCGCTGCATAACATTACGGCGATCGGCCCGCAGAACCGTTGTCGAGTTTAAAAGAGTTTAAAGATATTGCTCCTTTATTCGTTGTTGACTGTTCTCGCCAACAAGAAATGCTGAAGGGATCAATCGACGTAAGAGTAGAAATCGAAACAGATCAAGAGATACCTGATCAGACCGCTGCATACTGTCTTATACTGAACGATTGCATATTTGAATATAAACCACTGAGTAACATTGTGAAAAAGCTATCATGAATAACGATACTATTATAGTGGATGTGCAAGGATTTAAGGATTTGAAAAATAATTTTATTGTAAAAGAGTTATCAATAGCAACTAAAAACCATACGCAGACGTTCTTAATTAAGCCACCATATGCTTTTAAAAACCTAACAGATGAAGAAAAGAAGCAAATCCGGTGGTTAGAAAGGAATCGCGGGCTCAAATGGAGTCAGGGATTCATTGATTACCGTGAATTTAGACGAATAATAGTTCCGTATTTAAGCAGTAAGAAGGTATTAGTAAAGGGATTGGAAAAAGGAATATGGGTTCGCGAGCTATGTCAAGATTGTGAAATAATGGAGTTGGAAGAAATAGGTTGTCCTAACTTTTTAAAATTATATAGTGATTACCATGTAGATGTAAATAAATTTAATTGTGAGTACCATAAAAAAATGTGTGCTTTAAAAAATGTTCTGTGTCTAAAAAAGTGGTACACTTTAAATGTTAATTGAGTTATTAATGTAATAAAGTATTTTCCTCAATAAATCAAATGTGTATAAATATCTTTTTGTTTAATTACTAAAAGTAAAAAGGGTGAATGAAACGATCTTAGTATTCAATTCAATAATATTTATTTTAGAATTTCTTAAAAACTATAACTATATCCACAAACTTTTTTCGATATATTGCTAATGATAGCCTCTGTTTGATCCATTATGGGGTCAATATGCTCTGTTACCACATACTGCGCAGATAATAATGGATCAGTATGATTTGTTTCGAAGTCCACCACTTCAATCTTAATTAATCGACGACCTTGAATCGGCGTACTTTTCATCACGTAAGAATGAGAATGCTTCAGATAACTTCTTCTTTTTCGAAGTCTCTTCTTGGTGATATTATTCACCACCTTGTTATACAGCGGGGAATCGCCTCGCCGTTCATCTGCTCTCCAATTCGGATACTCCTCTGTAAATCCCTCGAGCATATCTTGAGCGTTCTGTTCAAAAGTGGGAGATGACGGTTGTACGAACTCCTTGTTGATGCTGAGCGACACCAGGTTCTCTTGAGTATTCTAAAACATAAAATAAAATAGTTTATTACATACATAAAACCACGACTATTATCCCCGAAGGGTTAGTCAGCGACTACGCAAGGAGGACAGCAAAAGCAGTCCTTTACCATAGCACACTTTTCACCAAATAACGACACAATTACAACACAAATAAAATTAATTTATAATCATACAAAATTATTTAAACTTACCATGTTGATATTATCTAGCTGGACTACTGACGCCTTCACTTTAATAATTGAAATTGAAACTAATTTGAAACCCATTTATATTAATGTACATGATGACACAGCAAGACAATATAGGTAGTAAAACATGTAATTAATGGACATTTCAGCAAAATAAAAAGAAAGAATTGATATTATTAAAGAATGATTAACTTGCCAATAACGTGACCTGATTTGTATTAATTAGGTTTCATATTACCTTATAATCAGAAGAGTACAACCTACTCTGAATTTGACTTGTTCAAACTTGTTTGCGTTAGAATTTTCTTACTTATTTACCGTCAATGTTTTATTATACAAAGATATATAATAAATTAAATAAAAATGCAAGTTAGTCGGTTACTTTTATATTTTATTAGGTATATTAATACAGCTGGGTAGAGTAAATTTACATTACATTTCATAATCTAAGTTAGATTTCCTATTCAAACAATAAATGAATCTGAGCAAAAGCAACAACTTACATATTTTGTAACAATTTTTATAAATCAAAATATTCATTATATGTACCTACTTAAGTATATTGAAAAACTGGTTACAATAGTTTATAAAAAGTTAATATTATTTTAAATTCAACCAATGAATCTTAGTAATGGTAATAAATAATAATACATTTTTTTATTTCTCAAGCCTTAAGTATAATATAACTCTAATATAATATATCTAAATCATAGTCATATATCTAAATAATAGAATTTAAAAACACAGTGAAAAAAATAATTGCTAAAATATATAATCCCAGTGGCCCCAAGACATAGTAGATATTTTATTTTTTAATATTACGCGTTTGTCATCATTACCTGACAAAGCTATCTTGTTCTGTTCTTGGGTAAATATTTCATGCTTTAAGGATTTAAAAATTATGTTTTTCTTTCTTAAAAAAGTATTTTTGTTTAATACGTTATTGTAATCTTCGAAATGTACGTTTTTCAAAACCTGTTTCTGTATACCTTTAGCCCTTTTTAACTCCTCTTGTACTGTTTTTATACAGTATAATTTTGATCGTAAACCAACAAATTCAGAAATTAAATTTCCACCTAGTTCATCTTTGAAAAGACCTGGTACTTTTTTGTTAAGACCAGGTATACCGTAACAGTTATTTAATGGATAATTACTAGTATCAAAATATCTAAGGAAATTCAACTTTAAATCTGTATAAAAATCTTTGCTTTCTATTGAATAAAGAAAACTGTCAGTATCCGTATAACAAAGCTTTAATTTTTCCCGATAAAAAGGTTTCATAATAGAGTAATGAAAATCAAACATATGACTTTTGGATATTTCTAATACAGAAAAGCCAATATATATGGGTTTGTCTAAAGTAATTGTCTCGGGTTTCATTTGAACAGCTATAAAATTTTCTGTAAAAATAGTAGCACTATGGAAATTTGGTCGAGCTATTAGTTGCTCAGCACCGAAACTTTTCTTTGTTATATTCTTTTCATCATTCCACTTATTAACCAACTTCACGCTGACCCTTTTCTCGGTGTCTTCTAGTGTTTTACCAAATATACTATTATTTAAAAGTTTGAAGAAATCTTGTTCAAATATAGATTCGGCCTTTTTTCGTAACTCAGTGTTCATATCAATGTACTGTTTTAAGTATGGACTCTGATTGAATTGAATTACTCTATGTATTTTTTTTAGCAATAAACCATGTTTTAGACATGTTTTCAGATGGGAAAAATGAATGACATAAAAAAACTTATCGTATAAGTTTGGTATCAATTTCGAAGTTTTAGATCCTGGAGGAGCAAATTTTTGAGCACAGAATGGAAAATCGTTATGATAATTATGCAAATGGAAAGGGTATTCTAAGTCTACTTCGAGTATATAGCCAATGTCCCCGTCAATGGGTATATTATGAAAATCAATTTTTGAAATTTCTAGTTCACTTAATAACTTAAAATTTGAATGAGGTAAATAAGCGCACATAGCATAACCATAAAGATTATTACAATCAATATAAACAAGGAAGTTATCACTTTTTGCGGGGTCATAAGTTTGTAAGTACTTGTTATTGGCTTTCGAATATCTTGTAGAACATAAACATATACCACCGCGTATGCCTTTTTGTATCATTCTTATTATTTCCAAATCATTTATTAATTCTAATTTAACATCTGTTTTTAATAGCATAGCGTCAAAACTTAGGCTAGGTGCTGTTAAGTAAAAAGAAGGATCCAGTTTATAATTCGTCTTACACGTTTTTCGAAAACTTTCGAAGACGTCCGCTAGTAAGAGTACATCTGACTTAAGATATAAATCAGTGTATTCTCCAAGGCTCCGTAATTCAAAGGTTTGCCATACTCTTTTTGCGTGTTCATAATCTACTATTGATACGTTGCAATTGTGCAATTTACTAAAAAAGCATTTATAAGGAGGTATTTCTTCTTCATCATAAGAACTCCAAGTAGTGACGTATTCGTAAGGATAAACCCCTTTACGTCTAAGTAAATTAAAATGTTCCTGAGAAGGAAAAAAAAAAGATAGATGTTTAAAATCAATTGTATTTAAATTTGCAACTAGCTTCTCTAGGCTTGTGCCTAAAAATTTAAAAGAATCGACAAAACGAACAGGTATGATAGCTTCGTTACTAATTTGAAAAAATTTGGTAAACGATATGTAATTTTCTTTATTTTTTGCAATCACTTGTATCCTACCTGATAATTCTCCTAACTGTCGTATGAAAAGATGACTGTCGTAACCAGCTAAATTATGAAAAAATATGGGAACGAACTTAGGCAAACAATATTTTATATTACAATAAGAATGAGCTGCACCACGATATCGTCCAGTAAGATGACAGTGATCTTTTACTTTGTCGTCAAATAATATTTTGTTACAAAGATAACAGTTTTTAGCTTGAGCAAAATTGGTTCTATCTTTATCTGTTAAGAACATAGGGATCGATGAATGCAAAATATTATAAATTACAGTTATATCAGATAGAAGGTTATCAAAAAATTTATTCACACAGTCAGGTCCTCGATAAGACACATATTTATTAAGGGAGCTGTCGTAGGAGCATACAACGTAGTAAGCAAATGCAGCTGGTACATGCTTTTGCGTAATCGTTGTGCAACTTGTTTCAGAATTTGGTTCAACTGGCTCTAACAAAGATTCAAAGTCTGCGTATAAAACGAAAGGCATGTCTTGCATGCGTTCATAATGTTCAAATTGTATTCGAGTTCCTTGATTAGGTAAAATTGTTGCTACACCACTGCAAACGTGGGCTTCGAGTTTAAGATTGTTATCAAAAAATATCATACAATCCTCACATAAAAATATTTTGGAATGATGTTTAGTTAACTGCTTGCGAAGTAATTTAGCTAAATCTTTAATTAGACAGTAATGCGTACGTTTTCCATTTTCGAGAAAAAGCATGTTGACGTGATGTCTTTTACGTAATTCGCATTTGTACAGAGGTCCAACAACCTTACTGCTATTTTTAAGGCCATAAACATTAATACTTATGTTGGGATTATTCTTTTCAAAAATTCTTATATCTGTGAACCCTACTGGAAATGTCATATTTTTAACTTTAAGTACACTTTCAAAATGCGGATATGCGGTGGTTCGATTTGCGTTATTTTTTGCAGGAAAAAGTGATGCCATGACACACCATAAAAAGCAGTAATCATCCGAATTTTTAATGTTGATACATGCACGTTTGTTTTTTATAGCGTTAGGTAAATCTAAGTAACCTGAGGCTCTCAACGGGTTATATTTGTTTATATTTACTTCTAGATACAAGCTTCGTAAGTAAGCCCAACCACTATCTCTTTCCTCAAATTCTTCAACTTTTTTACAAATTTTATGGCTAATGTTTGTATACATAGCATCAAAATTATAACTTTTATGTAAGATAATGTTTTCAGTAGCAAAAGATTTCGTTGAAATCGAGTCATCCTTATGCAGAAAAAATTCAGAAAACAATTCGAAATTTACTTTAAGGTTTGTATAAGCCTCAATTCGGGCTGAGAGTAAAAGTTTCACGCGGAGGCGTAATTGCGATAAAAAATCTGCAGGAGCAAACACATGCATACGTTCTTCAACGTCCTCGCATTGAACACGGTACGACGCTATGCGACCGCGAAGAGCGCTATGCACTTGTTCGATACCCTCGCTCTCAATTACAGAACTATTATTTTTGTGTAAAATACTTTTTAAATGAGCAGAGAAAGCATTATTTTTAACGGATAAGTTGCAAGTTGAGCAGAATATAGTCTTAACCATTATGATTTTGTTTTCACTGTGTTAAAAAATTACAAGAGGTTAAAGTAGTTTTTAAGTAAAATGTATAAAACCTAACACACATATAATATATAAGTAAAACTAGTTAAGTCAAAATTTACCGAAGAGAGTGTAACTAGTTAATATGTAGTACCTAGCTGACTGTGACTATTTTTTCTTTTTATCACTAAAGAATACCCCCTCTTCAGTAAATTTTGATTTGACTAATTTTATGAATTTTTTTATAGTCAACAATTCAGGAGACTCAGCTTCGCCTTGTAGTCGAACCCAAATTATTGCCTTTTCACACCTTTCAAGACCGGTGAGGCTACGCACCTCCTCAGCGTCGTAGAGACGCAGCTCCGCCACCAGTTCACCGTCGAGCTTCGCAGTCCGACGCGTTACCCCGCCTGGTACTCGTCGCGTTAGTACACTGTCGAAGGTCTGGTCTGTCTTGCGTGGAGGCGGCGAAACTTCGTTATCTGACTCTGAATCATTTAACCAGTCTAAAGCGGAGCTAGACCCTTCTTGTTTTTTCACAATCGTTGTTGAAGTCTTAGGCACCGACGACGAGTACAGGCATTTCTTCTTAGAGCTAGAAAGATAAGAAATGTAATTAAAAACTAATTATTAATATTGACGATATACGAAATAACATAAAATATATTAACAGGTTTTAAAAGTAATCAACGCAAATTACCTTATGCTTTCGTTGTCCGAGTCAAATGAATTGGCTAACACACAGCTTTTCTTGGCAGAGCGTTTAACTTGCTTGCTTTCAGACCTAAAATAACAATAAATATTAGTGACATTAACATTTAACATATGACAGTAAATACTAGTACGATTAAATAATAACATTTGCTGGTCTAGGTCACTGCTCCTCTACAGACCTTCTTTAATAACTTCTTTACACATAGAGAGAGATCCGTGCTTCGGAAGGCATGTTAAGCCGTTGGTCCCGGATGTTGTCGTAAGATGACAGTCGTTAAAACCCACCGACCCGCATTGGACCAGCGTGGTGGGTTATGGCTTAATATCCCCGTGCTATTATTCACGTGGGAGGTCTCTGCCCAGCAGTGGGACGTTTATAGGCTGATGATGATGATGATGATGACATAGAGAGAACGGACCATAGCCCACCACGCACACCCACTGCGGTTTGGCGGTGCTAACGGTTGCAGATGCAGAAGGGATCAACCGTTGACATACCTTACAAAACATATACGAAGTCGAGCAAACACAACATTGCTAATAGAAAAATAAAAATATTTAAAACTTACGAACATTGTTTCGGTGTATATCTTCTGGATGATTCTCGTAGCGATGTCAGAGTACCGAAGCACTAAATATTAAAAACTTAGGCGTAGCTTAGGCGTACTAGTGGTCGATCTGACTTAGGAAGCACTGATACGACAACTACCATTTTTCGGGTATTTATTGGAGAAAAGTGTTTAACAGCAATTTTACTAAGCAGGAGTGATCAACTTTTTTTTTTTTTTTGCTTGTATACAATTAAACTATTAGTGCTAGTTTTTACTTTCAAGAATAACACCGTATGTAAAAACTGTTAATTCCAAATTTTTTATTTTATTATTATTGCTTTTATTACAAACCAAATAGGTACATATTGGGCTTATTATAAACACATACATTATCTAAGTAAAGCAAGCTTAATCGGTAGCGTAACCTTCTGTACTACAAACCGTTACCTATACGATGTACACATAAATGCTTGCATTCATCAAACCATTAGCCTGAGCCTTTTTCGCGTTATAGTCAAGTACCTACCTAACCACTACATTAGCTGTTATATTTTAACGAGTGTACGTTTAAGCAAAAGTAATTAAATAAGTATTACAATGTTATAAATAAATATGTGTTATTAGTAGCAAGAAAGGAAGTAATTACAAAATTGAAGCAATGTTTGTAACCTCTGTTTTTTTAAATTTTAAGCAAAATATTTAGTTTATCGATTAGTGCGAAAACTTGCAGCGAAAGTATTTTACATTTCCTGTGTAATTGCTAACCTTTCGATAAAGCGCTGACGACGATTGTCCGGATGTGCAACATTAGGACTGTTTTCACTAAGCATGAAATTTACTATTACATTTCATCTCATGATCGTCTTAACGAGAGTTTCATAACCACCACAATCACAGATCGAGTTCACCACTAGGTACCTCATCGAGTTCCTCACACTCTAACCCTGTCATTAATAAACGTTGATTAAAGTTACACTTAGGATTAAATTGACGCTGTCTCTATCTGTCTTCTTTAACAAAAACGAGACAGCGTCACTTTAAACCGAGGTGTAACATTTGGCCATTTTTATTAATGAGACGGTAAAAGTTAAACATTTTGATGTACGTACTAAATTAAACAAATGTCTCGGTATGTTACAAGTTAGCCGCTCGGATATCGAGAGACGCGGGTTCGATTACCGTGAGGCAGTCTATTTTTATAACTTCGGTGTTTATGTACTCATATTATTCCCACAATAATTAAATCTAACCATATTTAGTGGGTACGTATTCAAATCGACATTTGCTTTATAAGTTAAACCATAATTTGAAAGGTACTGTTATGAAAATCCTATCTGATCACTTGTTGCTAAACGTGACTTCAGCATGACGTAATTAATTGTTACTTGTTGCTCTGTCTATCCCACTTGTGGGAATACGCCGTGATGTTTGTGTTTGTATGTATTATGAAAATGTATGTTTAATGCGTTTGTCAATTAAAACAGTATAGACTTAGCTTTATCTTTCTAATTGTGTTTATGTTAAAGGTTATTCCCATTCTCCCACAACAAAATGGTCCAAAGTCCTCCCCAGAAAAAATACAAATATATTAATTTTCATGCTCCTCCGTGATAAAAAATGGTCATCATCATCATCATCATCCAAAAGACGTTCACTGCTGGACAAAGACCTCCCCCAAGGATCCCCACCACGTCCGGTCCTGCGCCGCACGCATCCAGCTGCTACCTGCAATCTTCACCAGATCGTCGGACCACCTTGTTGGAGGCCTGCCCACACTGCGTCTTCCGGTGCGCGGTTGCCACTCCGATCTGCCCCAACGGCCGTCGGTTCTTCGAGCGATATGCCCTGCCCACTGCCACTTATGTTTAGCAATTCTTCGGGCTATATCGGCTGCCTTAGTTCGTCTACGGATCTCCTCATTTCTGATTCGATAATATCTTTTATAATATTTGGTCTTTGGAGGAGTATAGGAATTGATGTATGGATTTCTTATATTTTCCAAACAAATTTTTGATGGCGCTTGGGAATAACCCGTATTAAAATTGTTTTCGTTAGCATTGAAACGGGAAGTTTCAAAGTCGAACTCGTAGTTAATGTATGTGTGTGTGTTTGTGTGTGTGTGTAGTGATTGCATACGTTGTTGTTTGCGGGATT
The DNA here is from genome assembly GCA_963921215.1 of Scoparia ambigualis. Taxonomy (NCBI): domain Eukaryota; kingdom Metazoa; phylum Arthropoda; class Insecta; order Lepidoptera; family Crambidae; genus Scoparia; species Scoparia ambigualis. The sequence goes on from OY992509.1 coordinate 6,154,572, forward strand.
GATATAAATAAGGTAACTAACAATTCCCTGCACAGTTGTCTGCATTGACTTAGATCAAAAAATACAAGTGTTTTTTTTATGAGAACCTTGAAAATGTGTTGAGTAGATCAGAGTCGACAATGACAATTGGCAACTGATTCTAATCAAAATACACAAGTGTTTTCCTTGGATCGAGGTTGAGGTGTTTCGACATAAAACCTTTTCTTCCAATTGTTGAAAACCTTGAAAATGTGTAGAGTAGATCGGAGTCACCGTATACTGAAATGAAGTTTGGTTTAAAAACACAAGTGTTTTCCTATGGGTCGAGGTTCAACTTTAGCAAATGTTATTCATAGTTCAACTTATTCGGGGATCCAGTCCTGGGAGACCAGGAAGCCCCATCCAGCTTAAGTTGTGCTGTAATTCCATATTGTTAAAAACCTTCGCATTCATTAGACGAAATCCTTGAAAATGTGTTAAGTAGATCGAAGTCGTTGTATACAGAAATTAAACTATTACATACTGGATTCTGATCAAAATACACAAGTGTTTTCCTATGGGTCGAGGTACTACTTTGATAAATGTTATTCATAGCACTAACTTATTCGGGGATCCAGTCCTGGGAGACCAGGAAGCCCCATCCAGTTTAAGTTGTGCTGTTATTCCATATTGTCAAAAACCTTCGCATTCAGTAGACGAAATCCTTGAAAATGTGTTTAGTAGATCGAAGTCGTTGTATACAGAAATTGAAATATGAATTCGATTAAAATACACAAGTGTTTTCTTATGGGTCAGGAATAAAATTTGACAAATGCAACTATATGATACACCTTGGAGCGTGGTGGCAAATAAAAACCGTATATGACGGATACTTAAGTTTAATAATGTGATCTCAATGATGAATCGAAACTATATTACAAAATGGCATTATAAACAATATAGAATAAATTGACCAAGCGCCTTCGGAAAGACTGAGGAGCGTAGCTGTTAATGGTATATTGCTATTTTAATCGTGTAGGCGCTTACGTCTAAACAACACTTATTCCGTACTGAGAGTTCACTAAGTCACATTCATTTATAGTTGTGCTGTAATTCCATATTGTCAAAAGCTCCTGCATCCTATGAACGAAAGACCTTGAAAATGTGTAAAGTAGATCGCAGTCGTTGTATGGGATTCTAGATCACGAGAAGTCGATTAGACATTCTAAAACACGAGAAGTCGATTGGACATTCTAGATAACTTTTTGACGTTGACTGAGCGAGTGGCAGTGATTTTCAAAAGTAATATTAGTCTAGATCACGAGAAGTCGATTAGACATTCTAAAACACGAGAAGTCGATTGGACATTCTAAATCACTTTTGACGTTGACTGAGCGAGTGGCAGTGATTTTCAAAAGTAATATTGGGACATTCTAGATCACTTTTTAACGACATTGATCGAACGTCAGTGAGATCAATGGAGTGAAAAGTGATCTAGAATGCCCAATATTACACTACTTAGATTTTATGGGCGGTGAAAAACTTTAAAGTTAAGATGCTATCTGGAATAGCATCACGCAATCTTGTCTCTGTGCCCTACTAAATTCTCCGAGGCGTTCGAGTTTGTTGTCAGAAGACCTAGTCTTCTGACAACAAACTCGGTGCTCGTAATGCTAGAAGAGGAATCAGATTGTCTGTGTCACGTAACGAAGAAGACACGAAGGGATCTAATAGAACGCTCTTTAAAATTGTGGAATATATCACCTCACCACAAAATGGTTTCCTCCATTATAGACTAACGTAAAATTGTAAACATTAACTGGTTTTGGAGTCGTGCAAGACTAGTTTATTTGTAGTGCATATTTTGCATGTCCTACTAAAGTAGTAGTACTACGTGCTCAGTATACCACCAACTAAACATATAAGTAATAGAAACAAGAAAGCTTTCCAGTTGGAATGATTACGCGAGACGCTACATTTTAGCATAAGAAGTAACATTAACCCAATTCTTAAAAGCTCGTTAGAGTCTAGACTAGCAGTTATCCTGAGAGCTGGAGAAAGGTCAACGACCTCTCCGTATGACAAGGAAAGCCCACTTGGCACAATTCGTATAATATATTAGGACCATTTAATAGTACTTTTGTGGAAATGATGTGGCAAAAAAGAATATGGCCGCCGACGACAGAGGCACAATTAATTATCTTCAACCACAAGACAACGCTTTACTCGTGAATGTAGTTATTTTACAAACAATTACTTACAATTAACATGGGTACTGATACATATCAAATTAACCGCGTATACTTAAACTTAACAAATGTAATAGGAATTAACATTTTTGTTATTTTAATTACTTCGTTTCGGTACTATCAGAGTTCATAGATTATGCATGAAAAAAAATACATACATATAATCACGATTACTATCCATAAAGGGTTAGCCAGAGACTAGGCGTTGAGGACCGCAAAAGCAGTCATAGTAATAGTTGAAAAAATTACAACAAACTAAATATCTCTTGAATTTTACTTTCAGGTATGCTATTATTACAAAATGATATCTGAAACTTTTAAGGTGCCGATCTAGCCAAATGGAAAGATGAGAATACTATGTGGATGGATGGATACCTACGTGGATTGGTATCGTTCAACGACATTAGCCCACTACCACTACATAAGAATTAGCTTATGAAAGAAAAAGTAAACACTGTTTTTTAATTTTGTTAAAAAATACTAGGATTCTAACTTACATTCTCTGAAATTCTAGGCCTCTTCCCGACCCATGTGAATTTATCAACATTTTTTACTTTTATTTATTTATTATTAGGGAAACAAAACAATTTTAATAATACATACGGGAAACACATAACAAAGCACATAAATCAGTACTTTTACTTTAACTTTGTTATAATATTTTATCATCAACATGTTCCTGCCCTTATCCTACTAAGGGTGGATTCGACCAAACTTGATTATGTTCTTATACCTAGATTAAGCGCCGAATTTGTATAGACTAATCTCGGAGTAAGTCTTATTCCAGTTTGGTCGAATCCACACTAAGTAGGGTTGGCTACTCGGCTTGGCACAGCACGTCTTACTCTTCCATTCTCCTCTATGTAATTTGTACCTAAATAATGATAACATCAGTAACAGCACACAACAAAGAAGTTTTTATTCAAATTAAAGCATTTATTTATACGAAATGGTAACCCTAATAGACAGTAAGAAACAAATCACAGCCGGTATCGCGGCCAATAATAACTTATCCCCACTCCCCACCCCACTAGCAAGTGGATGATTTATGCCTATTTGTAAATTGATGCTCCCATTCAGAGCCATTTCGGTGTGCTTAGTACGTGGCACCGAAGCAGGGGGACAGGTGATGACACGTAGCATAATCTTATATGTTTTGGCATTGACTTGTCTTTCTTTAAACTTCAGAGTCGAGTTCTTGTCAATATAGCCTACTCCATTTACCTCTGTGCCAAACCCAAACCGATTCCTTGACTTCTTGATAAGACACGATCTGTTCCATAGGATAGGTTATTGGTGTGTGGCGAGCACATCTCTATTGCAGAAAGCTGATGATGCGCAGTATACGCGTTCTGGCCGACGCGTAAAATTTACGAATTTCTTTCAGATTCCAGAACGTTAATTCTCCGCGGGGGGTACTGTGGCGAGCACATCTCTATTGGACGCGCCCGTCTCTACTCTCGACGCGGCATAGAGCGATGTCACTCTGACGCAGACTTCGATCAACATTGTTGATCGAAGGACGCAGACAAGATCTGAGATGACGCCCTACTAACTACTACTACTACTCTGCGTGCCTTTTTATATCTTTTACCAATTAATATACGTTGTACATACAGTGCTGAGGCTTTCAATCTGCTCCCCGGCGTTCTGCCATAGGTGCTATTGGTTTCTTCTTGACTGAAGAAACTGTTGACTGTTGATTGTAGTATAAAGTATGTTACGTAATCATTTCCAGGTAACCTCTTACGTACATTTCTAGTTGCATTAAAGATTCGAGACTTGCTCGAGCACCACATAACGAGGTTATTGCAGTCGAGGCTCAACAGCCAGCCCTCCTGATTACAGTATCGGCTCAAAAGAATAACGACATGCTGCGCCGACTGCGCTCGACGCTTTGTCGACAAAATTCTTGGGACATTTTCCCCGTCATTAACGGCTGGCTTTCATAACTCGACGGAATTTAGTTTTTTACGCAACAACGTCTAGCTTGGCACTCGAGGACCGCCGCGCCTGGTAAAGCGACGCAACTGTTTTTAAACATTTTAATTGACGATTAAGGACTATAAGCGGCGAAGGTTATTGGGGATGTATAAAACATTGATTGCCGATGTTATTTTTCTACAATTTGATTAATGATATTTACTTAATATTACGTAGTTATTATAACTTAAAGTCACACCTCATTGGTCTAAACTGTAAGGGTATTGTAATGACAATAAATAAATTTAAAAATCGACAGCATTCTCGTGTCCCGATAGTTACGAGTTTAGCAATTCTGTGATTGAGGAATACCGGTGAAATCGCTTCCATCTTCAGAATTATTGCTACTTTAAATGAGAATGAAAGCAAAGCGATGCACTAAATGAGTAGGTAGTTAAAAAATATGGTTCTGCTATAGTTTTGATAGCAGACACCTTGTCGATAATTTATAACTTCAACAACATTCTATCCAAGAAGGTTTCATTACTCATTTAGTTGTTACAATTTTATTTCTCGTAATAAAACCTTTATCGAGTCGTACAAATACATAAAGTGGCCCGAATTTATAGAAACCTTTTTACAGCCGATTGGATTCCCCGATTTCGTTACTTTCGCTACACTGACGACCATTAAAAAGGTGAAATTTATACAGTTTTATTTTAATTTTACTTTTTGGTCGAATACAAACGCTTAATGTTTCTGTATGAATTTTTTACTGTCATACAAGTATCGTTATATTGACGTTGATAAAAGTACTTAGGTAGTATAATGTTAATTCAGAAAAAATATTGCCTAGGTATTTACTTTTCACATATAGGTAGTAAGTAGTCGCCGCCATCTGTAAAACTATTAAACCGTAAAGCTCTAAACCGCAGATTTTTAAGCTGATTATGTGCCTTACGACGGGAGATTTACTGTAATTTCTAATCTCGCGAAATCTTGAATTTGCGATCTCGACTCGAGATTGCATTCCCTAGAAAAATATCGATTGACGGAATGCAGCTCCAGGACACAGCTAAAGTGGCAGAAAAGTTATTAACGGCTGAAAGTTACTAATAAATTGGTAATACGCAGTCCAAACCTAATTATATTATCATCAGCGTTATAATTTTACCGTACTATATCACGCAATGACGTTATCTCATGATTAAAAGAAGAATCATCTATAACCGTACGTGTAAAAATAAGAAACCCGACCTTTCGACATAGCCATGCTCGACAACTTCCCGGACGCAGTCCGCAATAGAACAAATCCGGAAAACCCGGACGGATGGCAACTCCTTTTCACATGGACGACGTGGAAAACTCAATTGTTCGAGGTAATATAGGGAACCTTTTTAGAACGTCGTCCTTGCCACGCAACATACATTAAAATGCAGTAGGTACCCTAATCCACGAATATAAATCGGCGACTCAGTTCCTAAAAGTAATACTTTTAAAGTTACCACTGACAAGGCATTTACGTAATCTTCCGTCATTCAAAATCTCTCAAAGAGAAACACATTTTTTAATAAGACACGTAATAATAACTGCAACCACCCCCAACAACCCCAACTATAAATCTACATTAGCATCTCGCAATTTTAATATGCCGGCAAAATATGATCCTAAAGACATTATCATATAAATATATCCTCCGACACAAAATAATCCCCCGACACCGCCCATGAGTCACCCTGGGCAGGGGGCTAGTACCCCTGGGTGAAGCCTGCGGCATCCTTGGGGCACCCTCGTGATTAAACCAGAATTGGGTATCGGTGCGGCGCGTGTTATTTTTGACGTCCCTAATGCAATTGCGAGTAGTTCAACTGTAACTAAAGCTCACTAATTAGTGGGACGACAACAAGGTAGTCTGTGTGCAATTTTAAAATTGTGAAGGGTAATTGAACGTTTTTCTTGGGTTTCGGAATGTCAAAAGTTCGTGTGCACAAATCACCGATAGGACATTGCACACTGCACAAAAGATCACTGGGTTGTAGTTATACCGAGACAGAATAAGAGTAGGTTTTCATCATCATCAGCGTATTAACGTCCCACTGCTGAGCACGTGGGAGATTGGGCCAGGGCCACCATCATCAGCCTATAAACGTCCCACTCTGGGCACAGGCCCCCCACGTAGCATAACATGTAAGGATATTGGGTCATAACCCACGATGCTGGTGCAATTCCGGTTGGTGGGTTTTAACGACTGCCATCTTACGACAACAACCGGAACCAATGGCTTAACATGCATTCCGAAGCACGGAGGAGCTCGAGATGTTTTAATTTGGCCACCCATTGCTAACGTTGCTTAGTGACGATCGCGAAGCGAACGTCTTAATCGCTGCGCCATGGGGCTCTTTCGCCATAACTTACCACAACGGCCCATAACATACCACACTGGTCCAATGCAGGTTGGTGAGTTGTAGGACAACCACAGGGTGGGAACAACAGCTTAACATGACTTCCGAAACACGGAGTTGTTTTTTAATTTGGTCACCTACTTGCAGCTAATAGTGTTGCTGTGGTGGTGAATTTCTCTATAATGATTATTTGAATATGAATCAATTTTTAGTTTTGGTTTTAGATTTTTTATATAAATTCTACCTGTATATAAAAATCTATCAGTACTAATTATTGCTAGTTATTTTGAATATTGACATTTTTTTTATTGTAATGATTTAAATTGATTCTTTAAAATTTTATTGACAATTATTTCTGCGGCATCTAGTCTATTCCGAGATAATTTCTAAGAAAGAACTGCCGTCCTACAAAAAACAGCTAAGTTTACTTTAAAATAAATTCCCTAGAAGAATGTAGAACAATTATAGACTTAATGTTTGTGTCCAAGCTGTTCAACAGTAAATTGCTTGTCCTCAACTATTGGCCAGGTTTAAACTTTTAAACCAGGTAGATATGCCAGGAATAAAATAAGAATTTTTAGTGCTCCATTCCACAAAGCTGTGTTTGGATCAAATTCTCCAATTTCAAGACTGCAAGTTGGTAAATGAATTCAGTGGTAGTGCTGGACTAGATGTTTTGTTTGTCTCACCTATCAACTTCAGTCTGACATTATAAAATATTTTGCCGGGGACTGATGATCTTGATCACAATCTGGTTTACACTCATTCTCATTAATTAGTTATTTTAATTGTTATTTATGGTTGTAGTAATTTTTAAATTTAAATAAGATAACCCACTAGGTACCTAGTTGTAAATATTATGTTCATGTTGTGCACCCATGATGTATTTACCTTTAAGTGTTAGTTACACTCAAACATATGTTACTTAAGCATGCTTTTTTTATAAGTACAAGTAATAGTGTAAACTGATGTAGGTTCATCAATAAATAAATACCTAATATGGTTTTTACAAATTGTTATTATAAATATTAATTCTATTTTTGAACATGTTTTAACCCTTTCAGCGCCAAAATATTTTAATTTTTTTTTGCTGTATGCCGTCATACATATAATCTGCTACGAGATAACTCGTACCTGGCATAGTAGAACATAAATCCCGTAGGCTATAACGCAAAGAAACAAGTTATTTTTGCACATTATGTCCAAAAACTCTGGCGTTACGTGTAGTTGATTGTTTTAAAGCTTATTACAGCTAAATTTTGTATTCCTACTGCAGAAAAGACGTAATTATGTCTTCATTTGTTTGTTTGTACTACTACTAAGTACCTTATGTTTGTCATGTCATATCTTTTTTCCGTTAAAAGTCTGATCTTTAATTTTATCATGTGTTTTTTTTGCTAATGCCAAACGTTCAAAATCCGACCTTACGTGTAGTGCCAATAAATAAATGTTTGTATAGGAGGCCCAACAAAATCTACGAATATATTCGTAGTTGGCACCATGCTAAAGACACGCACTACGAGTTATCTCGTAGCTGGCACGCAAAGGGTTAAAATATAACTTCTAAAAAATAATAAAGATGTCATAAAACATGTGTATGATTATTTCAGGTTTATGTCTAATATTCTTCTTATTTGAATATTTTATTTAACTCAAATAGATTTGAACAAAAACCATTATGTTAAAATAAAATGCCAAAACAGAGAAAATGAACTAAAATTTATTGGGGTATCACCCCAAATCCATACAGTAAGGGGCAAAGGCCCGCATATTCCAGAGTTATTGCTTCATCATAATGTCGAGTTTATAACATAAAAACACCAAAAACTTACTATGAAATAATTAATTTCTACGTTTAACACCAGATGCACATTAAGTTACCTTCTAAGTCTCCTGCAACGCAGATTTATGAAGAGCCGAAGGGGCAAATCCTTGCACAACCACTAAACAAAAATTCTACAGAAATAAATAACACTAAAACAAGCGTTGCACTTTCAAATTAGGGCAAATAAACACAGGAATCTATGTCACGAACAAATTGTGTCACAAAACGTCCAGTAAATCGAAAGAAAACAGGAATATTTTAGCATTTCCCATACAAAACCCGGTGTACGATTCATACAACCTTCGCTACAAAAATCTTTACAAAACTGAAAAATTGAAGCGTCAACCGAGGGCGCCACTGTCGCTTTTGGCGCATGCGCTGTCAACAAGACATAAGTAAAGCCTCACCACACGATAAACCTAATTTGGGGGTCTTTTTTTACATACTATTTGAAAACTTTTTTTAGAAATGCTGCGTGAAGCGTGATTGATTATTACTAAACCAATGTTCTATTTACTTTTAACAATATCCCTTTTATTTTTCACATATTTATAGCTTTACTGATGCTACACAAGAAAAACTACCAATCTAAGTAATTTAAACCGTTAAAGAGCGGGGCGGAATCCTGAAGGTCCTGAAGGTGTAAATCTTCATGGACAAGATGACAATATCCCCCATCCCTATGATACACATGAATAGGTTCATGATCCTACATTCCTACATCTTACCACAGGGTAGGTGCTTAGAGTTGGTTTAATACTTTAAGGGTAAGTGGCGTTCACGAGTATGACATTGTACTGACAATTTGACATAAATATCTTGTTAAAATAATAGAATAATAATTTAGTTAATAATCTGAGGTTATACTACGGTACCTACCTAGTACTATTTATTCTGTGGTTATTCTAGCTAGTGTGTCAGCCTCAGAACAGGCTACCACACTGTTGTAAACAAGCCTTTCCCACCAGGTCACCTTGGCGGGAGGCTCGTTTACAACTTGTTGTGAACGAGCTTCCACTTGGTTTGCCACAGTCCACAGTGTTGCCACTTTTAGCAGGATCCTGCTTTATTAGTATTTTTAAGAGTAAAATTTAGGCTACAGCAGGATGCTAAGCATTATCGTAAAATTTAGCATATTTGACATATTTTGTTTTATTTTCGAATTTAAATAGCGCTATTCAGAGATGTACAAAATACTTTTCGAAAAGTATTTAAATACAAAATGCAAATACTTTTTTAATATAGTATTTCAAATGCAAGATACAAAATACTTTTGCCTTTTGTATTGTAATACTAAATGCAAAATATGTATTTTCAAAATACTTTATTGAAATAAAATACTTTATGGTAAAATTACTGGTTTTCTTTATTTATTAAAGATTTTAAAATCACAAGTTCTTCAAAAAGAGCATCTGACATGTTGCGTCTGTGTGGACGCATAATCATACCACCATACGAAAATAGCCTTTCCACTGGTGCTGAACTCGGGAGACAAGTGTTGTACCGTAAAAACACTTTTTTTATAGTTGGATATAGTAACTGTCGGCGTTAGGTTAGTTAAAAAACGTAACCGAGGCAAAATGAAATGGAAAAGGCGCGTACGGCGTAATGACATGTAAACAGTGTTGCCAACTCTGAATGTCATTTAGTGCTAAAACTATGTCGAAATGTACTAAAAACGTGCAGTCTTAAAAAAATGGTGCTAAATAAAAAAAACGTCACAGTCTGATTTAAATGTTTTTACTATTATTATAGTTGTACAGTAAACAATTTTGAAATCTAAAGATTTTTATTAACATAGAATAGATTTAAATGTCAATTAGCACACAAAACGACCAAATTAACTTATGATATGATCGAAGCTTATATTTATATTACATACTTGCCACAATGCCCACAATAATGACATCTTTTTTGTAGTGCTGTTTACGTACCGGTTTTTTATAAATATATTTTTCTATTTTTGTATTTTTATTTGTCATTTATACATTCATAATCACTTAAATACGAATCGTTAAAATAACGTATTTTTGCCTACACGGCATATTGTTTAAATACAATTTGTTTTGGCATTTTTTTAAAGACATTTCGAGCGAACAACACAGAAATAATGAAATAGCTGCCAACACTGCAAAACATAACAGTGACTTTGAGTATTGGCAAGAGGGGTCCCTCATATAATAATGGTCAGGTTTTATATGCGTTTTGTTTCATCTGTCATTTTGCGCATAGACTTTCAAAGCTGCTGCGCCACTAGTGGTCATTTTTTGTTTTTACTAAAACGCGGAATGCTTTAGAAAAATGAAGCTAAGAATAAAAAAGTATTTTGTATTTTACAAACCATTTTACAAATACAAAATACGTCTCGAATAGTATTTCAAATAAAATACAAAATACTTTTTAAATAAAGTACTTAAGTACAAAATCCAAAATACGTATTTTGTATTTGTATTTTAAATACAAGTATTTCAAATATGTCACAACTCTGGCGCTATTGGCATCTTTTCCACAGTAAATATATGAGCTAATATAATTACTGTGTCCCTTCCTTGATATACGTAAGTAGAGAGGTAATTTAAAAAAAAATGATCAACTTGCTGGAGAAAAACGCGATTAAATTAATATAATTATTAGCTAAATATGAGCTTTTAAAGATGTAAAAAATACCGCGCTGTACGTACATTAATATATACGGAACTTGGCTTTTTCCAGTAACCACGTTGTATGTAGGTTGTAGGTTGAAGATAGCGGTTTGTGTGTAATGGTGTTTAAGGCAGAGTGGCAACACAGCGGTTTTCAACGCGCGCCCGTAAACAAAGGTCGTGGAAAGGTTGACCGAAATGTCGTTGGAAACAACCTACCACACTGTTGTAAACGGCTGTTGTAAACGTCGGTTTACAACAGTGTGGTAGCCCCTTAACTAAAGCATGTTCTGAGGTGTCAGCAACTCAGCATCAAAACAATGAAGTTGTTGGTGTAGGTAGATGCTCGTGCATGATAGAAAGAGAAAGCTGCATGGACTAAATTCCTTTGCTGTGTCTATATATTGAAATATGTAAAAACAAAGATTGTCATTATCAGTTGTCATTTGTCAGACTTCTTGGCGGGCACCAAGAAGCTTGCTTACCTACAATACAAGCTTCTTGGCGGGCACAGAACACATTGGCGGGGAAGTGAAGCGTCATGTCTGCAGTTTTGTTTTATTTTCTAAAATTTGTGTTCTTTCGAATATTAATGTGAAATAATAGTGGATTATTAACCGTTTAGTGTTTATGAACGTGCATGAGTGTTGGCAAATGAAACAAAACAGTGCAACATAACTTTTCAAATTCTCTCAAGAAGTCCGCGTGAGACCTCAGTAAAGTCCCACATCTTTACTGAGGGCCTAGTCAATTGGCAAACAAATTAAACGCTACGAAATCTTCGCTACGATAAACCGAATGTATGGGATTGACATAAGCAAAAATTACCTACGACGTAAAATTTACGCTAAAATAGACCTAATTGACAGTTTGACAAGCCAAGAATCGCTAATCTAGCGATCACTCAAACATTGAAGATAAAAATTCACACAAAATGGCGATTGTTTGATCAGCTGATGAAGGAATAGTTGTGTTGTGTTGAAAGTTTTGTTTAAAATGCTCTTTTTAGGGCTATTGTGGACTGTGATAATCAAGTGCTCAGGCGCTAAGGAAGAAATGTTTCCCTACGTTACTTGGAGCAAATTAACGAAATCGAGTTTGTTGTACTTGTGAATAGTTCTCGGAGTTCTCGTTTACGAACTTTCAAATATCTAACTAAGGTCTGCCGGGAATTGCGTGCTGATATAGTTGTTGCGATGCGAGTGTCCAAATAAATGTGTGTCATGCAACATTTTCCGCAACGAAGAGCAAGTCGCTGCATAACAATTTGTAGGGGCTCTCAAACCATACAAACATTTGGGCCAAGTAAATCCACCTAAGTACCTTTAATCATGACAAGAAAGGTCAAGAACAAGACAACAGTAAGGGACTTTTTGTATACTTAAATATTAAATGTAACCTATCCATAATGTCCATTTATCAATTTATAACTTAGATTGCCTATTTGTTTTACAGGTTCCAATGAAGATTTAATTTGCCAGGTAGCTTAGAGTATTAAACCAAGGCTCTAAGTGTAGTAAGGTGTACCAATTGACTATACCCTATAAATGTTATACAGACAAGCATCTTTCTCAATAGGAAAAGATATCAGTCCTTACGTTCAAACGGTAAGTTTTAATAAATAAATTATTACTTACATAATAAAGGTAAGTATTATGCCTATTATTATATTGGGATTTACCAGGAAATGTCAGTGTTGTTAAAATTGCTAGAATAAAGAGTATTGACATAAAGATAAAACTATTTTATGTGGTTTTGCAGATTTGAGACGACGATTCAAAAATCTTAAATGTTACCTAATAATTTGGAGGATGGACTTCCTCAGAATGGTGAACAAACATGGTTATTTGGTAAAAAACAATATAAAGCAATTTGTATAATACATAGGTACTTACCTACTAACTTTTTATCTATGACAATTTTCTATAAGTAAGTATATTGTTCTAATTTCTTAGGAGATTCTGGATACCTTCAAAAAGCATGGTTAATGATAATAACAACAATATTTAATGCTGCATCAGACTCACAAGAAAGGAGGGGTGTGTACCACATGTCATATCCAACAATGAAACTGCATTGAACATTGCTTTGGCATCGTTGAATTTAGTTATTTATATGATTTTTTTTGTGGAGCTCTAATGTTGACAACGTTTTTATTATACAAAAAGGAGCAGTCTGTGCCATAAATATATTTATCCATAAAATAGTAATTTGGTTTATTTGATGAGGAAAAATTAAGTATAAAGTTAATTTAGTTCTAAGTTTATTGTGCTTTATTTAAAAAGATTTACTTATGTACAAAAAAACAGTACCTTCGTTAACAACATTTTTATTTTAAGAAAAGGAACAGTGTGCCATAAATATATTTAACCCATAAAATAGTGATTTGGTTCATATGATGGGGAAAAATTAAGTATACTTAAAGTTAATTTAGTTCTAAGTTTATTGTACTTTATTAAAAAGATTTACTTAGGTAGGTACTAAAAAACAGTACCTTCTTATACACACAATTGGCATTTATTTTTATACACATATAGTTTTAATGTCAATAAGAGAAAGTGAAGCCTCATATTTAATAAACTTTGACTTTGAGAGAGTTAGGTAAGAAAATAAGAATATATTAAGAAATACAACATTAATGTTATTTTTTACTTGATATTTAATTTTACTTGCAGTAGGTACCTTGGTACCTATAGAAAAGGTTTAAGTACCTACTTATATCAATTTCTACTAGTCATAACATTAAGCTATTGAAGTTGTACTTGATTCATTATCAACATACAAAGGTAATTATATGTATAAACTTGCATTATTATTATCCGATTATTAAATCTGGTGGGTTCTATTGTGTTTGTTATAATATTGTTTTTTCTTTAAATAGGTGGCTTGTTATACTTATAATACAAATTAAGTTCCATATCTAGCATACTCTGTAATAGTTTAGTTATTATCAATTTGGCGATTGTGAAGTAATCGATTGTAATTGTTGCTTGAGTTTGTAATGTTACTATCACATTTTTATTTGTGTGAATCTGTAAATGGTTTGCTGTTTCACATTTTCAGTGTTATACTTTTTATAGAACTGTCGATTCACCTGTGAATATAAAATAAATAAATAAAATTAATTGTTTTTAAATTATTTTTGGTAAATATATACTACCTACTAACTTTTTATGTATGACATTTTTCTATAAGTAAGTATATTGTTCCAATTTCTTAGGAGATTCTGGATACCTTCAAAAAGCATGGTTAATCATAATAACACCAATAGTTAATGCTGCATCAGGCTCACAATAAAGAAGGGATGTGTACGACATGTCGTATCCAACAATGAAACTGCATTAAACGTGGCTTAAAGTTGTACTTGATTCATTATCAACATACTAGGGTAATTATATAAAATTAATTGTTTTAAAATTATTTTTGGTAAACATATAAATAATCCTATGTTTTATTTCGAAACATTATCAACCAACTCATAATGAATGGCAGTGAAATAAATAATAAAATAAATAAATATTTTAGGTTGTCGCGTAGAGACCACGATCATGTCATTGTGTCTGTGAAGGCGTATATTTAATAAATGATTTGACTTTTAATTTCAATTATTTTCGGTACCTACCGCTATAAATAAGTAACAATGAAACAATCCTTTAGTAAGGCGATGTTGTCTTCATCGTCATTCTATGAACGTCCTGAACGTTCCCACATGAACGACAGCACTAAGGCAGACTGGGCTATAACAGGCTTAAGCCCTGAGCCAATACAACCGCAGTGTGCTTTACGTGCCTTCCGAAGCACGGAGGAGCTCGAGACGCTTTTTATTTGGTTACCCATCCTTTAGCTCGGTAATGTGAAAGTTTCGTAACTAACTGGCAAGATCACAAACCGGTGCGGCGCGGGCGGGACTTTTTGCATTAGTTGAACCTCTAGCATTACCTTTCAAGTAACAGTAAGTACATTGCTTCGCTAGTTTGCATATTTTAAAATTAGTTTTAATTTAACCAGCAAAACCATGTACTTGGAATGTTTTTGATTTTATTTTATTTAGGACAATAATCAATTAGAAAAGTAATGTGATAGGTGTTGTAGTTAGACAACTAAACCCGAAAGCCTTAGCCGCTCATACAAGATGCAAACGTTTTAATCACTACCTAGTGGGTACTCGCATCTAAGATCAAACTGTTTAAATTTTCGCGCGGTTTGAAACATTTAGTGTTATCACTTATTTCATTACAGACGGACGTCAAGTTGTTAATATTTGAGAAATTCTTGGCAGCAAGCGTTTGCTTGTGGTCTTCAGTCTTAATTTATTTATATTATAAGCTGAAAAATGGGTTTGGTCTCATATCAATATCATATTATGGTAGGTAAGTCACTCGTCATCATTTTAAGTACTTATTTACAAACGTGCTTGCCTGGCGAACTTCCGGCGAAAAAAGCGATTGATTCATTTTTCAAATTGTCTCAAGGAGTCTTCCCGAATTTCTTAGTAAAGTGACATTCAATTCACTAAAACTCAAAAGGATCGGTGTGGTTACTACCTATTTATTAATCTTACTTATGCGTTACATTATCATCAAACAAAAAATACTAAGACAAGCCTGTATGTTCTATATCCCTTAGCTTATCGATATCGGTGTAGCCTAGCGAATTTGATGAGCGATTTTGACGCTGTCACCGGTCGAGCGTTTGCCAGTTGACTAGGCCCTCTGAGGAGTCCTCAGTGAGGACTCAAGGGGTTTGGGGAACATCATTTATCATTCATCATCTTAATCACCCTTACAGCATTACACCATTACTGCTCTAAATAATCACCACTCATTATCATCAAAGGAAAAAAAAGAAATAAAATAACTAATGACTAAGCAGTATGGTCTCAGACCTTAGCCTGTTCCTTCACGGAACAAATAAATTTAAAAAAAAAATTGTCATTTGTCATTTTACAAAATTAAATTACTTGAACTGATTGTTTGTGAAGAATTAAACTACACATATAAAATGCTAGACGATGTTAAACGTGTTATTTTAGTACTTTCAGGGAAAGGTGGTGTTGGGAAGTCTACAGTTAGCACACAATTAGCTTTGACGCTAAAAGAAAAAGGTTTCAAGGTAAGGTTATGTTGCTGAAAAACAATGCTTACTATTTACATTCCTATTCCATGATTTATGATTTATATAGATTGTAAACAAACTTAAAAGCTCTTTCTTCTGCCTCAAATGTAGGAACATACTTTACTACAAAAGACTATCCCGTCGCAATTTTATGATATTTTCACATAAATTTATTACTTCTCGAAAAGTATTGAAAATGTATTTTTGCAAATTGAAAAATTACTTTCCTTATTACATGACCTACTCCACCACAAAGAAAGAGGCCATTTGTAACAACATTCATGTAACATTTTACCTAATGTATGACCTGAAGTAAAAAAGGATACTAAAACCAAGAATTGTTTTTGAAAACTATAAATATATTTACTTACGTTCTTGATGTTTTAGGTTGGATTATTAGACATAGATTTATGTGGACCCACTATACCCTATCTCCTAAACTTAGAAAACCACAGTGTCCACCAGGGGCCAGATGGATGGATACCTGTGTATCTGGACAGCGAGCAAAAGTTTGGTGTCATGTCTATTGGTTTCTTGCTCAGTTCTCGCAATCAGGCTGTGGTATGGAGGGGGCCGAAGAAGACCTCGATGATAAAACAGTTTCTAGAGGATGTCTGCTGGCAGGACTTGGATTTTCTCATTATTGACACACCTCCAGGTAGTTATTTGTAAATGCATTTTGAAGTTATACTTCAGATGACTTTTATGTTACTTTATAATATAGTAAAAATGCCCTGTGCTGACAACAAGCTACTTTAACCCAAAATGTAATACAACTTTATCTCATCAACATTTTGCATATACATTAATAATGGGCGATTTTCCAAGCTCAAAAAAAAGAAATTTGTTCCTAATGACTTCATAGCATGTGTATGGCTGCGTAATGGTATCAGAAAATATCAATATTGTGCAACTGTCAAACTGAATGAAATTATGGTAAATAGAAATAGGTCCTGAAATGAAAATACAATTATTTTATTGACAAGCAAAAGTGCACAATTTTTTACAGCCTTTGTGTATGTCTCGGCTTTCATAAAACGCCATCTGTCAAGTGTTTTGAACTAAGTGGGATGTTTATAGGCTGATGGTGATGAATTGTAAAAATAAAAAGCCTTGCAGTTCTTACCCAAATTCTTTGCAGTATCAAAATAATACTTCATTATTTTGTAACTGATGGCAACTTTATTAATTTTCAGAATTCAGAAATGCATGCAATGCATGTTTAAATCAATAGAGAGATAATTTAACTTATCCTCATATATCAATACTAACACTTCAATGCATTTTTTTGTTATCTTCATTAATTCTTTTTATAAATAAAAACTCTTAATTTACTAATTTCAGGTACTTCAGATGAACACATAACAGTGATGGAAAACCTGCGTCAAGTGCCTCAGTGTTCAGCCATTTTGGTGACCACTCCACAACAGGTCGCCATCGAGGATGTGAGGAAAGAAATAACATTTTGCAGAAAGACAAAAATACCAATATATGGTCTGATTGAGAATATGAGTGGGTGGGTTACATTTAATATTATTCTTATTACTAGCGGCCGCTCGCGGTTTCACCCGCGTGGTTCCCGTTGCCGTGGGAATATCGGGTTAAAAAGTATCCTATGTGTTAATCCAGGTTATAAACTATCTGTATGCCGAATTTCATCCAAATCCATTCAGTAGTTTTTACGTGAAAGAAACATCCATCCATACTTACAAACATTCGCGTTTATAATATTAGTAGGACCAGGCCTCCGTCACTCCATATACTTGCGCGCTATAATTACCTACCGCCCGGCCGAGCGGTCTCGGGCCCATTGCGGACCAAATTCAGTGCGGTGTTCAATTTTAATTGTTCCATTCGTTTGTACGCGTACCTACGATGTCGTCTGGTGCCTTATGTGCAGTAGATAGGTTTGTTGTGTAGCAGTAGTTTTTTATTTTAGACCTCTATTTACTTTTGATGATGATGTCAGCACCAATTTATAAAAAAATATATTTTATAAACGATACAATTTTAAACTACCACCTATAGCCAAAACATATTCACAGTTTTCAATAAAATAGACAGAAATAGTTATTTATGTTAATTTTATTTTATCGAAGAGGCAGCCCTGCGATTGCTGTGGGATCGCGCGGTAGGTTTATTATAGTTTAAATATTAGTAGGCTATTATAGCAGTAGGTATTGGTAATTTTCTACTGAGTGAAGTATCTGTTAACTCTTCTTTAATCTGTGGTAGGACATACAAAAACATACAGCATCCCGTTTCGCAGCGGGGTAGGCATAGACAGCTTTCCATTTGCTGCATGACACATCCTTATTATTATTTCTGTATGGAATACTGCTGCCACCTCTGGGATGGATCTGCCAAGTTAGCCGCTGTAGACTATTGAGAAGCGTGCTAAGAGGGTCATTGGCGACTGTAAACTCGTCGAATCCAAGCTGCAGAGTCTTAAACATCGACGTAAGGTTGCCAAACCTTTCGGTTTTTTATCGATTGCACTTCGGCGAGTGTGCTCAGAAACTACACGAGCTGATTCCACCTTCCCCTTTCTATCTCCGGGGAACGAGACGTGGACTGACATCTCACCCTTACAATGTCAACACACCACCTATACGCACAAAGCGCTTTGCGTCATCAATTTTAATGCGGACAGCTAAGGAGTGGAATTCCTTTCCTGCGGATCTGTTTCCTGACACACAACCTGGATATTTTCAAGGCAAGGGTGAACAGGCATTATCTAGGCAAGTATGCTACATCCTAGGCCGCATTGTCACTTACCATCAGGTGAGATCGCGGTCAAATACTTGTCTATAAAGAATTAAAAAAAAATAAGGCTCTTTTGTCCCACAAAGGGAAAAAGACTCCCTTCCCTTCTTGTATCGCATTCTTAGTAAAATATAAATCAAACGCAGCATTTTGATTGACTGAAATATTAACTTTAAAGAGCAGAGTATACAACTTAGTTTTAGAGTTAAAATTAAAGTTTGGTATTTAATTTACAGTGGAAAGGAAATGAGCAATATTTCAATAGTATAAGAATTTGTGAGCAGTGAGCAGGTGAATCCAATTTTGGCAAAAAATTCCTGTTCATTGTTTATTTATTTAGATTTGACTTTAAATATATATTACCTTTGCTTGAATGTCACTACTTCCATCATTTCTTATGTCTGCCTGTGTCCTACCATGTACAAACAAACTTTCTTTTCTACATCACTGTTAACAATTTTCAACCAATCCTATGATTGTTATCTATATAAAGTTTATTTAATATGATTTTTACTTACGTATAGGCATGATGTATGTACAAGGAGGGGCAAAAGTAACACCCGATGTTTTTCTTTAATTTTTTATAATGAAAAACTCTGGTTCTGCTTGTGAAATATGTTTATTTAATCCATTAGAATTTATTCGTCGCCGCCAAAGTTGATGACCATACGGACCCGTTTTATGGCATTTTCGATCACTCTTGCCATAACTTCGGGCGACAGGTTCTCACATTCCTGACGAATATTCTCTTTAAGGGCTTCAAGAGTCTGAGGCTTGTTGACCTAAAACCCGCGACTTCAAAAAACCCCATAAAAGAAGTCTAAAACGCTTAAATCGGGTGATCTGGCCGGCCAGTGCAAATCACCAAAACGAGAGATTAAGCGACCCGGAAATGCTTCCTTCAGAATTATTCCGCGTTCTTGAGGAGCAAACCGATTTATGGCTTGTCGACTTGTATTCTACGTCTGTTTACTTCACCAATGTCAGAACTGAATTGACATTTGGCGTAATTAACAAAAGTTATAGCGTCTTCCAATAGGATGCTTTAATTAATATAACTGTGATTTTACTAATAGTAGAGGATCCGAGTATACAATACAACGACCTTCACCGAGCGGTTAATGGACCCGTTTTATGGCATTTTCGATCACTCTTGCCATAACTTCGGGCGACAGGTTCTCACATTCCTGACGAATATTCTCTTTAAGGGCTTCAAGAGTCTGAGGCTTGTTGACCTAAAACCCGCGACTTCAAAAAACCCCATAAAAGAAGTCTAAAACGCTTAAATCGGGTGATCTGGCCGGCCAGTGCAAATCACCAAAACGAGAGATTAAGCGACCCGGAAATGCTTCCTTCAGAATTATTCCGCGTTCTTGAGGAGCAAACCGATTTATGGCTTGTCGACTTGTATTCTACGTCTGTTTACTTCACCAATGTCAGAACTGAATTGACATTTGGCGTAATTAACAAAAGTTATAGCGTCTTCCAATAGGATGCTTTAATTAATATAACTGTGATTTTACTAATAGTAGAGGATCCGAGTATACAATACAACGACCTTCACCGAGCGGTTAATGGATGAAAAGTATTTTATATCAAATTTAATGTGTTAAAAAATATATTGCGAGTCGGTTAGCTATAAAATTTCCGTCCAGTATATGATTAAATAAATATTTAAAAATATATTTTTTTAAATATTGCACTTGTTTCGATAATAGATAAATTACATAGGTACCAATCGAAAGTATTAAGCCTATAGAATATGCAAACGTTAGGTTGACTATTTTTTTCCTGTCATAACATTGGGTAGGCAGGTGTAAACAGGCAAGTCAATATTAGTAATTTGCAACCGTCTGGTTAAATAAATAAATTTTATGTTTATATAAAGATAAGCTCATTACAAACACACACACACCAAACCAGTGCAATGTAAAAAATATTATTTTTTTTAATATTAAATTAATCATTAATGGTACTGGACTGAAATTTTCGCGCGATATATTATTTAACATATTAAATTTGATATAAAATACTTTTCATCCATTAACCTTCTCGGTGAAGGTCGTTCTATACTCGGATCTTAGACTATAAGAAGAACAGGCAAGAAAAACAACAAGGACTTGTTTTTTTACTTCTTTTTATATTGTTTAATTATTGGAAAATACCCTCCATATCATAGAGTCATTTGCTGTTATTATTTATTTTATTGCCAACCAGATGTCAATTGATTGATAATAAAATTTAATTCCAGGTATGAGTGCCCAGTTTGCAGTGAATGCACAAACATATTTTCCAGTGGTGGTGGCAAGTCACTAGCGGAAATAGCCAAGATACCATTTTTGGGCAGCATACCCATTGACCCTAGAGTTGGTAAATTGGCTGGTGAAGCCAAAGCAGCTATCACGGAACTCCCAGACTCGGCCACAAGTAAAGTGTTCAATGAAATGGCGAGGCAGTTAACTGAGTCGACCGCACAAGATGATGTTTAATATGGTTAGAGCAATCAATATAGACCTGTCTTGATATATTTATATTTACATTTATATATCCCTTTTGGCCGTCACGGCATAAATGCATCGTTCGACATGTACGCCACGCCATGCATTCAATTGATTTTGTTACCAATATTGCCAATATCTAAATACTCATGGCATATTTTAAAGCTTTTCCTATAGAAAATACTATTGCATAGATTAATATTTATGATTATGTTGTTAACAAAGAATCAATCAATAAATATCTTTATTTGTTTTTTTGTACGATAAGTATTGTCGAACATTGCCGGTATTGTCGAACGGCGGCCCGTTGGCTTACCAGCCACGCTATCGTTTGTCGATTATAGCTGACTGTGGCGGTCAAAAGGTTTAAGAAGTAGGTAGAACAAATGTAAAAAGCTATACTGTTGTACAATTTGTAATCAATTTTGTTACATATTTGTTTATAGGACTTAAGATGTGAATACTTTTATATTAGGAATAAGGTTGTTTCCTGTAATTGTTCACTATACCAGGGGCCCAAGTCTGCTAATTTACGAATGGCATAATTGAATCGCAATTGGATCGCATTGTAATTGTTTGACACATTTGGTATTCTCTTACTCATTTAAGAATACCAAATGTGTCAAACAATTACAATACGATACAATTGCGATACAATTGCGATTCAATTATGCCATTCGTTAATTAGCAGACTTGGGCCCCAGGCCTCCGTCACTCCATATACTTGCGCGCTATAATTACCTACCGCCCGGCCGAGCGGTCTCGGGCCGTTTGCGGACCAAATTCAGTGCGGTTTTCGCAAGCGAAGCGCACGCACGTTGTTCAATTTTAACTGTTCCATTTGTTTGTACGCGTACCTACGATGCTGTTGGTGCCTTATGTGCAGTAGATGGGTTTGTTGTGCAGTAATTAGTAGTTTTTTATTTTACCTACACACTGACTTCTATTTACTTTTGATGATGATGTCAGCACCAATTTATAAAAAAATATATTTTATAAACGATATAATTTTAAACTACCACCTATAGTCAGAACATATTCACAGTTCTCAATAAAATAGACACAAATAGTTACTTATGTATTTTATTATAATTTAATTTTATCGAAGAGGCAGCCCTGCGATTGCTGTGGGATGGCGCGGTAGATTGTTATAGTTTAAATATTGGTAATTTTCTACTGAGTGAAGTATCTGTTAACTCTTCTTTAATCTGTGACTATACTGTAAGCATTTGATTTAAAATATTCATTCCTTTTAAGTGTTATTGAAATATATTATATATGTAATTCAATTGTGGTTCATTTGTATATACAAGAATAAAACTAGAAATTATTAGTAAACCATTTATTGATAATTATAACATAATTATACATATATTTTTCTATCTACTACATGTAAACATGTTAACATCAACATTGAACATCTAAGTATTAATATTATACTAATATTATAAAGAGGAAAGTTTTGATTGTTTGTTTGCTTTGAATAGGCTCCGAAACTACAGACTGAGAAAAATTCTTCCTCCGTTGGGAAGCTACACTATCTCCGGGTGACATAGGCTTTATTATTAAATCGCGTGCACTGCGAAAACTATTGATGAGAGAACAAAATACTGTAAGTACTACGACTTTGCAGAACACATCATTATCTACAAAAAGTGTCGCGACAGCATATTATGTCTTAACTATTATAGTTATGTCACAAGAAGTGTTCTTTTATTTTTAAAAATTAATTGATATTCCGCCGCTAGAAAAGCTCTTTATTAGTACCTTGGTTTTGATACTTTTCAAAATAAATAGCTTCATATTCAAGACTGTTTCAATACCTTTATATAATGATGAATTATTGAATTAGGACATTTTATTCGAAAGATATCACGAGTTTAAAAATGTAAGTATTAGAGCTAGGCAGCGCCATAATACGTCACTGGGGTACGGGAGGGGAGTCAAGCGAATTATTTTTAGAAAATAGTCTCGGGGAACGGGGTTTACGCGGGCGAAGTCGCTAGTGGCCGCTAGTTTTATATATATTTAATGTGTATGTATTGTAATATAAACTATACTACACATTAATTTAAATCCCAGTATGATTTTTTTTGTTATATAAATATCCCACAGCCGGGGAAACCCTTCGAGGTCCCCTGTTGCTTGCCAAATTGTTTTATTTCCTACAGTGGCTACGAAACAAACATTCTCTTCTGGGAATCAATGTATGGATCACATAGGTTTTGAATAAATATATTTGCATACGCTTTTGGAGCCCTTGGGAACGATTTTACAAAATAATATTAATATATAATTTTACTCTTGGAGCGGGCGGGAATAAGCCTTTTCTTTGGTCTTCCTCTTTGACAATGTCTTTTCTTAAAATATATTTGGTATTTGAAATACTTACCTACTTACTTAAGTTAACATTAATTAAATTTTACCTTCATTACATACTTTATTATATGTCTACTACTACTTCACCATAAATCTATCAAAAATCAATAACTAAAATTTAACTCATCGAGACCGTCCAAACAGCGACAGACTCCCTTCTCCAACGGATCCCCTCGGCCGAGATTGTGGTATTGGGAGACTTCAATGCCCACCACGTCGAATGGCTTGGTTCACGCACAACTGACCACGCGGGTAGAGCCGTTCATGACTTCGCTTTGGCCTACAGTCTGTCCCAATTGGTAACCGAGCCAACACGGGTTCCAGATGTGGAGGGCCATGCACCTTCTTTATTGGACCTTCTGCTGACCTCGCACCCAGACGGCTATCAAGTTTCTGTTGATGCACCACTAGGCTCATCAGACCACTGTCTGATTCGCAGCACTGTGCCTCTCACAGAAACTTCAAAACCGCAACCGGCGGCTAGCCGTCGAGTCTGGCATTATAGGTCGGCGGGCTGGGATGGGATGCGAAGTTTCTTTGCGTCCTACCCGTGGTGGCGAGTTTGCTTCTCGCTGGATGATCCTGATGTCGCTGCTGACTCTGTCGTTGATGTGATACTGCAGGGAATGGAACTTTTCATTCCAAACTCTGTGGTTCCCATTGGCGGCAAGTCCCAACCATGGTTTGGTCGTTGCTGCAAAATGGCGTCTCGCCAAAAGCGACAGCATTACCAAGCCTGGGCTAATGCGGTGTCATCAAAGGATCCAAACACCAGTGCGCTCAGAAAGAAGTACAACTTTGCCGCCAGATCCTTTAAGAAGGACATCGCCAAGGCGAAGTCATCATTCATAGGTAGAATTGGCGAGAGGCTAGTGCGTCTTCCTTCGGAGACGCGTGCGTTCTGGTCTCTCGCCAAAGCTATCTTAGGGAATTTTTGTCAGCCGTCCCTACCACCATTGCACAAGACCGATGACTGCCTGGCCTATACTGCAAAGGAGAAAGCCGATCTCTTGGGCTCTCTTTTCGCATCAAACTCGACCTTGGACGATGGGGAAAACTCTCCACCAACCATACCGCATTGCGCTTGTACAATGCCAAACGTTCAGTTCCTGCAAAGGTCAGTTCGTAAGGCTCTTTTTTCCCTTGATATCCATAAGGCGAGTGGGCCAGATGCAGTTCCACCCATTGTGCTTCGGACGTGTGCTCCTGAATTGGCACCAGTTCTAACGCGCCTTTTCCAGCTCTCTTACACCACTGGCGTCGTCCCGAGCTCTTGGAAGACAGCCCTTGTGCACCCGATTCCAAAAAAAAGGCGATCGCTCAGATCCGTCTAACTACAGGCCAATAGCTATTACCTCTTTACTCTCCAAAGTAATGGAGTCCATTATAAACCGCCAGCTCTTAAGGTACCTAGAAGAGAACCAGCTACTAAGTGATCGCCAGTATGGTTTTCGTCGCGGTCGATCGGCTGGTGATCTTTTAGTGTACCTTACTCACCGATGGGCGGAGGCAGTCGAGAGTAAAGGGGAGGCACTGGCAGTTAGCTTGGACGTAGCGAAAGCTTTTGACAGGGTATGGCACAGGGCTCTTTTCTCTAAACTTCCATCATACGGGCTTCCTGAGAAATTGTGTTCATGGGTTGCCAGCTTTCTTACTGGGCGTAGCATCAGAGTCGCAGTCGACGGTTCGTGCTCCGACATGAAGCCCGTGAATGCTGGAGTCCCGCAGGGGTGTGTGTTGTCCCCTACTTTGTTTCTTCTGCATATCAATGACATGCTGCATAACAACAGCATTCATTGCTATGCGGATGACAGTACTGGGGATACGCTCTACACCGGGCGAGCTAATATTTCTCTGGAAAGCGTCATCGAGAGCCGGAATAAACTTGTGACTGACACCGAGAACATGTTAAGTCATGTCTCGGATTGGGGCCGACATAACCTAGTCCGCTTTAACCCCTCCAAAACACAAGTTTGCGCATTTACCGCGAAAAAACATCCCTTCGTCGTACCTCTGAACTTTGAGGGAGCTCCCCTTGATACCAATCCGATTATTGGAATCCTTGGCGTCGATATTTCGAGTGACGTTCAGTTTCGTGGTCATTTGGAAGGTAAAGCTAAATTAGCTTCGAAAAAGCTGGGTGTGCTCAATAGAGCGGGTCAGTATTTCACGCCGGCCCACCGTTTACAACTGTATAAAGCACAGGTCAGGCCGCATATGGAATACTGCTCCCATCTCTGGGCTGGAGCACCCCAATACCAACTCCTTCCATTTGACCGCA
The DNA here is from genome assembly GCA_963921215.1 of Scoparia ambigualis. Lineage (NCBI taxonomy): Eukaryota > Metazoa > Arthropoda > Insecta > Lepidoptera > Crambidae > Scoparia > Scoparia ambigualis. The sequence goes on from OY992509.1 coordinate 6,180,610, forward strand.
TTCAACGCAGAGCTGCTCGAATTGTCGGCGACGTGGTTATTTCAGGTCGGCTCGATCCACTGGCTCTTCGGAGAGACGTTGCGTCTCTCTGTATATTGTACCGTATATATCATGGGGAGTGTTCTGAGGAATTGTTCGGCTTGATCCCTGCCGCTAATTTCCTTCACCGCACTACACGAAATCGACTGTCATTCCATCCACATCGCCTTGATGGATGGCGGTCTACTACTGTGCGTTTTTCTAGAAATTTCTTGCCTCGAACTACAGTGTTGTGGAACCAGCTCTCGGCGGCGGTATTTCCGGACCGTTACGACTTAGGGATCTTCAAGAAACGAGCCTATTCCTTCCTTAAAGGCCGGCAACGCGCCTGCGATTCCTCTGGTTTTGCGGGTGTCCATGGGCGGCGGTGATTACTTTCCATCAGGTGACCCGCTTGCTCGTTTGCCTCCTTCTGCTATAAAAAAAAAAAAAAAAAAAAAAATAAACTCAAAAAAATTAAAATAAAATCAAGAAATAAACAATTATTTTGCATGGTAACTTGTGGTTTATACTGTGTAAGTTATAAGTAAGTTTTTATGGAATGTACAAAAAAAGAGGTAAAAGTCATGCACAGATTCTACAAAAACAACTCGAAATTGAGACGACAAATGCATTGTAATAATGCTTGTAAAAATGTGCTTTATAGACATCCATTTGTTTTGAATGCAATTAATGAAATGAGCTAAAAATGAAAAACAGCAATAAATCCACGGTCACATTATACTGCGCACTTACAAGAAGAATTAATAATAAAAACATAATAACAATTTGGCACAATATCAATATTTTTTTGTATTTCATGGCACAATAGAAACTTGAAACAAAAAAACTTATAAGTAAAACTTATCTTTATGATTGTACACTAACTTACACGGTTATAGACATCAATCAATTCACATTTAAACACGCATAATTTCACTTAAATCTTATTTAATACCAATAATATAATCAGATCATAATCCTATCCATTCTAAATATTATAATTTTATTTTTATAGGTACCTAGATATATAGTTTTCTCGTAAAATAATACCAATCATATATTACTATGTAGCTATTTCTACTATCACGATATGGGGATATGACAATAGTTTTATTGACCAGTTGGGAACTGGTGGTGGGCAATAATCCACAATCCGCAGTGTCGCACTTCCAAACTTAATAATACCATAGTATATATAAATATTTTATTATATAAAAAGTCACTAAGGCTGTCCATTGGAGCGGAGAAGAGAGACTTTTGAGAAGACTTTGTGAACCAATAGAATACGTCCAATAAAGCGGAGCTTATAGATTCCATTGGTTAATACTGGCACGGCTCTGCTCCTTTTCTCTCTTCTCTGATCCAGCGCCAGGCAGTCTTAATAAGTTTAAACTTAATTGAATTTTAATTAAAGTTAAACAATAGGTCTTGGCTATGTATGATTTAAATATATATTCAGCACTATAAAAATAAGAAGAGATTTGTTGGGGTACCACAGCTTAAAAATTAAAGGAACCGCTGCCTACAGTTGAGAATGTAAAGTAATAAAATTGATGAGAGTTAAAATTTTGCTGAACTAATTCTAGTTTTTATTTATTTAAATGAACTTACCTTCCAAAAAAACATCGTTCATTAAAGTGATTGGTAAATACAACTAAAATTGGGTGTAATTTATCTGTATACATGCATAAATGGTTTATTAATAACATAACACTCAATACGCATGTGACAAGGAGGCAAGTCAAAATGTTGCGATACAAATTCTCATTTTCGTTTCCGTGATCGAATGGTCAATGAACTGTGTAACATCAGCAGTGTTTCTGAAGTACCTGCACGGCTGCGCCAGATGAAAACCTAGCAAGTGCTCAAACCAACATTTTACAGGAGAGCGCCTAAACGTAAATCAAGCTAGCCGTTGAAGAAGTTTTACATAAACTATTTAAAAACGCTTTTATTATATAAAATAAATATAAACGATGACTATGTATTAAAAATATTATAATATTTGTGTATATTGCATAATTTATACCCCTTACTAACTCATTTAAATAATCGACAATCGATTCCCCCTTTTAGAAACCAGTAATTAACCTAGTATGAGCACTTGCTATGTTTGAATGTGGTTTACTGAATATTGTAAACAGTAGATATTATGAATTTAACCCTAGTAAGTCGATAGGTGTATTTAAAAGCAACAACTTAGTGAAAATAATTTTATTATAAGATTTATTTATAAAGAAATTTAATAACTATCCAATTGTCCATGACTTGTTAAGTCGGCAGATAAGTCATTAACTGGTAAATTGTACCAGAAGGTCTTTCTGGATTCTGGCATAAGATTCACAAGCTTGGTAATTATTTCATGCTTTTTTTCATGTTTTATGCCCCTTGGGCTGTCGTTGCTAGCAGGAGGAAGCTGGCAGTTAAATTTTTTCATTAGAAAATCTAATTCCACCAGGCCAGGACCAGGTTCACTGAAACTGAAAAACAAATAATTAATTTTTCATTGAAATATAAATAAGTATTCGTTTTTATATTACATATAAATAATAAATTACTACTAGAATATTATTAACTAAAATTTAAAAAATCATCAATATTAAAATAAATTATGTTTCAACCTTGTCCTATAAAATAAATTTCTTGATCCAGCTATCATTTTAACTTGAACAACTGAGTTTAAATTAAATTCTTTCAGTGGTTCATTCTGACGTGCAGCTCTTTTCTTTTTTGGCCATTCAAATTTGTTTGTTACTTCTATAACTTTAATATTCTTTCGCGAATTCATCACAATATCTTTAAAATCTTGGAAATCGTATACGTTTTTTTGTCTCTTCATTTTCATTTCAATATTGCCATGTACAGCATCCGCAGACATATGAGTATGTCCCTTGGTCAAATAATTAATAGTTACCGATTCAAGGCTATTTGATGGATTATTGACTATCATTGTCATTGCGGAGTATAAGGTCCAATTTTTATTCTGCGCTGTGCAGTTATCTGCCCATAGGTGCAAGTGCTGCATATCCCTATTGGATTCTATAAAAGCATATATGGCGTTTAGGAGAAAGGGCTCGGTGGCCGTGGCGAGCGCACGTGTGTCAGGCGGAGCTCCGGAGCACCGTAGCCAGCGACCGCCGCTAGCTGTCGGCCACGGCGCGCACATCTGGCAGCCAATTGACCATTTCTAAACAAAGGACTCGAAGAAACCCGTGTTTTTTGACCGCGCTCGAGGCAAAATGCCCACCGCTAAGAACAATTTTACGTCATAGTGATAATATTGGAGTGAATAAAATCAAATATAGTGACAGTGAACATCTAAAACTCAGTAACTATGGGCGACAGAGACGCTTATACACTCGCGAAGGGTAGTGATCCCCCGAACAAAGTTGATTACAAGTGCATAAAGTGTAACGAAAACCTTGGGAAAACTGGACCACTATCGTGGGTCGGGAATCAGACTAGACTCGACAGTATAAAGTGTGAAAAGTGTCGAGAAGTAACGGCTTTCAAGGCATTTACAAACTTGGACATTATTATCATCAACGGTGAAACCAAACCGGTTACATCCTTCTTTTTGTATTCCGCATACGACAAAAAGGTGAAATCAGTGAAGGCGACATGCCCCGCGTGTCACGCCGAGAATTTCATGAGAGTTATAGATCAATCCTCCTTCATAAACTCTGAAGAAAAATGCTGCGGGGAGTGCCTCTCAACCGTGGCTATGAACTGCGCTGGACCCACAGCTTCCGATCTAACAACGAACGTCGACAGCAAGGCAAAAGTTTTATATCGACCGCTCTCCAAAGTCGAAAGACGCAAGAGAAACCAGCAACAAAGAAAAGCCAACACCGATCGTGAAAATGAAATCGTAAAGCAACAAAACTTAGAACAATGGGTACAAAGAAAAACGGCAAATCAACAAATTTCAACCCTGATTGAGACTAGAAACTCTTTTGATGCCTTGGTTGAAATGGACACTGAAAATGAAGACAACGCAAGTGTGACCAGCGAGAAATCAACGATCTCGCAAAAACGCAAGCACACAAACGAGAACAAAGAGATCGCGCCCGCCAAAATTATGCGACATAAAACCACGATAACCAACGCCCACTTCAAGTTACAGAGGTTGACGGAAAACAACAGTAACGTCGCCCCCGCGGCACCTCCTGCAAACTTAAACGGCACAAACGCCAGTGCTGTGAACATCACCAACTTGCACAATGCAAACCAAATGCTCGCCGGCACCGTCGGCGCTAGTGAACCAATCATAGAGACACGCTCTCTTTCAAAAACTAAGCAGAGCGAAACAAAACATAATGAACAAATGAACGGCGAAAATGGTCAACAACATAAAAAGAAACTACCGCCAATAGTAATCAACGCTACAACGTGGAATAGTAAAGATGCAATGAAACTTGCGCAAGTACATAGAGCAAATATCAGATTTGACGGAAAGGGAAATAAATTCCATATATACCCATACACACTGGAATCAAGAAATGAGATCATCACTTCACTCGATGGGAAACAAGTCGGCTTCTATACCTACAGCACAAAACAGGACCATAAACCGTCGAAAAAAATAGTAGCAAAGGGCCCACTGAACATTGACCTGACTTCGGAAGAAATAGCGGCGGACCTATATGAAAAAACAGGAGTTAAATCCACAAAAATCGTAAAAATTAACGGCAGAACCACGTTGATCATTTTTCCGGGTGAACACGAAATCAGAGAAATCACACAGCTCCCCTTCATCATACATCAGAAAGTAAAGTGGGAAAAGTACAGAACCCCGAAAGACGTGGTGACGCAGTGTCGTAGATGCCTCGCCTTCGGGCATGCACAAGCTAACTGCCACGAACTCGATCAAGCGAAGCCCACAATCGAAAAAATAAACGAAAATGGAGAAGCCATGGAAGTGTGCGCTGGATGCAGAGCACAGGGACATACAGCTCTGCACAAATCTTGCCCGATACACATCGAGGAAGCCAAACGAAAAAACGAAAGAAAAGAAAATCTCAAACGCAACAACAGCAACAAACCAGCTAACACTCAGCAAACAGCTAACACTCAACAAACAAGAACGTTCACTAGTAAAAAAACAGAAGCGGGAACCTCATATGCAAAAGCCGTAAGGCCGCAACAAAACACGAGCGAACCGACCGTAAAAGATTTCTTCATGGCATTGCAACAAGTCATGAAAACCTTTGCCCCATTATTTGATGGATAATACAACTAACGCCGTTAAGCAACTGCGAATTATGCACTGCAATGCGGGTGGAATAAGAAATAAGATCAACGAAATCAGGGACCTGGCGGCCACATACAAACCGACTCTAATAGTTATCAACGAATGCAAGCTGGATCTGACCAAACACAAACTGAACATCCAAAATTATGACAAGATATGGGATCAACTACAGCCACATCTCGGCACAGCCATGTACATAAGAAGAGGCACATGCTGGACACAGAGAGACTTCCTTCCGATGCACAGTCACAATCGCCTCATAGAAGGAATTGGCATCAGAATGAAAACGACAGGAAACAACTACCTGAACGTGAACGGAATCTACATTACTGTGAACAAAAGGATTCCGATCCCTACACAAATTGAATCGCTGTGGGAACAGGGAGACACGTTATCCATAGGCGATATGAATGTCAGATCCGTCATGTTAAAACAGACAAGCAGTGACGCAGTCGGCAGGAAACTCGAAAACCTTGTCAACTGTGGCTCCGTAAACATACTGCACACGGGCCAGGCTTCGAGACCGAACAGTATCGGTAATGGTATACTAGATATAGCAGTTGAAAACCACACCGGAATTGATACGTTAACCTGCCGAACAAAAACGCTAGAATCCATCGGCTCAGATCACTCACCGTGGCTTCTGACCATACCCATTGAACTCGAGATCGATAATAAAAAAACAAGAAGAATGCGAGACCTATTAGAAAGCAAAGAAAATAAAGAGAAGTACAGGGCTTGCATTTACCACGAGCTGATGAGACGAGGATGGATCTGCAGAGCGATCGAGAGCAATGAGGATTGTGATGCGGCCATAGAAGCGCTGGAGGGCGCCATCACGACTGCATTAGACGAAACTATACCACTAAAAGCACATGACCGCAAAGATGAACTACCGGACGACCTAAGAGCACTATTAACACAGAGAAACAAGCTAAAAAACAAACATAACAGAACGAAGCTGCCAATAGATAAACATTTGTACGACGTGGCGAAAAATGAATTCACCGTCAAACTGAGAGAGTTCTGCAACGAGAAATGGCTCAAGGTGATTAACAGCACAGACAATCAACGAGAAAAGATGTGGAGGGTGCAGAAGGCGCTGAAGAAACCACAGCAACAACTCCCATACATACCGGGCTGTACCACTGAAAAAGAAACCGTAAACGTGCTCGTGCAATCCTCGATCGTCACGAATACTGAAGTAGAACTAACAGGGACCGTTACCGGAGGCACTGCCACGCTGAACGAGGATGATAAGACCACGGCTAATCAAATTAAAAAAGCCATATTTACCCTAAAAAACAGAAAAGCCCCCGGCCCAGATGGAATACAAGGCTATGCTCTGAAAACCGCCGGTCCCCTGGTATGGAAGAACCTCTCAGACGTCATTAATTATGTGCTGGCGACGGGTTACTTTCCAAAGCGATGGAAGACAGGAGAGTGTATTTTCTTGCACAAAACTGGAAAAAACCACACGCAGGCCTCATCCTACAGGCCGATTACACTCCTCAACACGATGTCGAAAGTATGCGAACGTATCATGTACGAACGTATATGGAAGGAAACTAAACATCTCATTCCGTCGTACCAGCACGGCTTCACGAGAGGCAAAGGCACGGGAACTCAAATTCTGAGAACAGCGAAGATCATTACGGACGCCTTAGAGAACGGAGAGAGTGCTGCAATGGTCTGCACAGATTTAAGCAAGGCTTTTGACACCATCCACCATGGTGGCCTCATCCACAAGCTCATGACATCCAACGTCAAAAACCACACAATCAGAATGATACAGAACTATCTCAGCGATCGAAGGGTGCGTGGCCGCTTCAGATCAACGATCGGAGATGAGTTCGCCGTACCACACGGCGTTCCGCAAGGATCAATCCTCGGACCGCTCCTTTTCAATTTGTACATGCACGACCTGGGTAATGAAGACAAGATCGAAGGCCAGAGAATACGTGGACTATACAAATCGCAGTACGCGGATGATTTCTGCGTCATAAACACCTCGAAACAACCGGACTTCGCCACAATGAGAGCGGAGTGGGCAACAGACGCACTAATAGATTACTACAATAAGTGGGGACTTAAATGCAATGTCGACAAGACCGAGTGTATTCTATTCACCAACAGAACTAAGAACTACAAACCCACAGTCAAGATCAAAGAAGAGGAGATCCCGTATAAAAAACAAATTAAATACTTAGGAGTGTGGTTCGACAAGAAGATGAGCCTTAACGTGCACTCCAAGTACGTTAAAAAGAAAGCTAGATCGGTTCGAGCCATTTTATCACCCATCATAGGTTGGTACTCGAACATTGACTTGGAAGTCAAACTTCTGGTAATACGGTCATGCCTTTTGCCTGTTCTCGACTACGGTATCGTCCAACTGCTCCCACGAGTCAGTCGGACGAACATCGACAAGATAGAGGCGCAGTACCGCATGGCACTGAAATGCGCCGCGAAGCTACCCAGAGAGACACCGACGAGCTTGCTTTGGGAACTCCTCCAAGATGACCCGTGGCACCTCCGAACGTGTGACCTACAACGAGATATGCTAGATAAACTAGCAACGAACCAAATCGAAGACCTGGAAGATCCCGGCGCACCCTTCGCGCGCCACGGACAACATAACACGGCGCTGCCAAGCCGACGACTAGGCCACGTCGCGCACGTGCCCAAACGTGAGAGGACTAAACCGCTCGATAAGCGAACAATTCCTCCTCGTGCGAGCATGCTGTAATTAAATACACGCACCACCTATGCACAACACACCTTGGTGTAGGGCACGCTCGCAAAGAAGTGCAAAACATGTATATATTAGTGATTAAATCTTAGCAGATAAATATCCTAGAACACACCCCGAACTTTAGGCGAGGGAGAACTAAAAATGTAACATAATAACACACAACTTAGCAAAATAAATTTCTTTCTATTCTATTCTATTCTATTCTATGGCGTTTACAATGTCACTCGCCTCTCGTCCAGCTATTGCTTCGTGCCAGAGCACACAAGTGGAACTGTCATCAGATTTTTTTTCAATAGGAGCAAATGTCAAATTAAAAGTAATTAATCGGCTCATGAAAAATGCATCCTTGATGTCGGGCATTTCTGGTAATATAATAACCTTTTGCAAGTCCATTGACACAAATTTAACTAAATTCGAATTTTTATTATTTCCGTCCAATCTGTATTTTTGAATAGATGATTCAACTTTAGCCTTATGATCTTCGGATTTTTGTTTCATTTCTTCAGGCATTAAAGTGACATCATCGTACTTCTTCAATTCTTCTTCATACAATGCACAATCTACACATTTATCACCCTTAGGCATGTGAAAAGATATTTTTAATTCTTTTATTTTTTGCCTGTAAAGTTCTCTGCCACAAGTGAAGTTAGGATTTTGTTGTTTAAAGTCTGTGTACATTTGTCGTAACGTTAAGTGCCTTGGCAAATATTTTGTAAAAGGCGCATTATGTCGGCGATAATGGCTTACCGTTGGATGAAAACTCATAATGTGATTAATTATTATGCTTCCATCAATCTTTTTTCTTCCACTTCTCTTATCTTTCGTAACTGACCCATACAATTTTCCTTTTTTTACCGCCTTGCTCAGCTCTGTTATTACTCCATCTGTTTTATGTCCCAAAGTAGCCAAAAAAAACTTTTTACAGACTGAAATTAGTATCCCATCAGAATTTGGCAAAAAGAAAAAACGACTTTCGTTTTTGAAAAAAGTTTCATTTGAAACTTCAACTTTTCGTCGCTTTATTTTAGATATTTGGATGCACTTATTAAGAAAGCTACGCCTGGATAAAAAACTTAGGTTCCAATATTCTTCCCAAATAGTTTTTCTACTTTCAAGAGAAAACATTGCACATTGCCTTTTACATTTGCTGTTGTCGCAACAATTTTCAATCATAGGATGCTTAGCTTTACGTTTTTGTTGAGAAGTTTGTAATGATGGTGGAGGTGCAATTACTGAAATTTCGCTGTCTGGTAAATTTTCATCATAAATATACAAGGGGCCGGGGTAAGCAGCTACAAAATTTGCTTTAAATTGATTGTTTGGAGGTAGATTCAACGAGGAAGCCAAAACATAGTCTCGAAGAGCTGTAGGTTCACAGCTCTCAGACATCGACGTGTCTTTATCAGATTCGTTCTCTTCTGATAATAGGAAATTAGGATCTTCAACAGAGTCGTCTAAATCACTCATAGTAATTAAATTATCAATGTCAGTAGCAAGATTAACGTGCGCATAAGAAGTGGACGGTGCATTTGGTTCAAGCGAACATTCATGAGTGGGAAAACTGAAGCAAGCAAAAGGAAAAATCAACACACATACACAACCGCAAACCATTTGAAAATGTTAGTCATAATTTATATAATAATGATGTTATAATAATTTATACCTACATTAGATATAATCATCTGAATTTTGTGTAGATTGTAGTATAGGCTATTTTGCTGATCGTGATAAGAAAGTAGGTATTCTTTCTTAGCTATTAAACTAAACGAATACTAAATGCCAATAACTAAAATAACTAACCTAACTGTTATCTAAATCTTATTTACTTAAATTATCTCATTAATTATGTGATCTCGTAACTAATATCGACCCCTGGTAGGTATATTATAACATCATTGCATGGAAACACAAAACCACCCATTAAAAATTAAGCATAGAAAAAGCTGAACTCAAACAGTGAACAAATAGGTTAACCATCATTCAAAATTTACATATGATAGTTAGTCAAAGGTACAAAAAAAATTGAGATACATTATTATGCCTAGTAAACTTACCACTCATTTGTCTCAGTACTATGTTCAGCAGCTTCATCACTGTAATTGTTCATATTAACTGCAGCCATTATTATTTTTGACCGATGCGATCGTAAACTATTCATTTTAGTAAATTAATAATCGCTATTTACTTATAAATTCGATGTGTGAATGTTGTACCTCTACGTAATGAAACACTAACAACAAACAAACAAGTCAATTACGCGCCAACGCACCGGCCCAACCGACTGATCGTGTCGTGACTTGCTGCCCGCGCCCGCGCGCTGTCCCCTCCATTCATTATGCTTGTTGACCACTTCATAAACCTAGCAAGACGCATCGACCACTTTAAAACCTACCAAGTCTCAGAGACTTGCTAGGTTTGATAATGGTCAGTGCGACATACTAGGTTTGTGAATGGTTCTGGAATGATACCTAGTGTACTTACTAGGTTTTGAGTTCTCAAAACTCTGGTTATTTGTGAGATTTATGCGCGGGTGTCTTTTAAAATTTGTAGGGACTTACTAGTTTATACCGATTCTGCAATAAAAACATTTTTGTCAAAAATGTCCCTTGCTAGGTTATCATCTGGCGCAGCCGAACAGGTGTGTGACACCGACATGAAGATCAAACTACTACAAAATGTCAAATTACATCAATCAATCTATCATTAAGAAGAGATTAAAGAGATGAAGGGGCCCAGTGGCCCTACTCACAGAGATACGGCAAATGCTCTCCGTTTGATAAAATTTAATAGCTTAGATAAATACTGACTGTATACCTGATGATTAACAAAATATAGGATAGTAATATTCGTGAAATACAAATATACTACTATTGAAAACTTCTCACGATTTGGATAAGTGTGATTCAGACCTTGTACCGAGAAGTATTTTATTCATTCATCAAAAACTTTCGTATGTTCTTAAACTTTGAGGCACAAAGCCGGAGCCAGACTCATAGTTATCGTCTTACAAAATATGTAGAAGAATTCTTTCATAATTCCGTAAGTTTCCTACCTAACTAAATCACTTTCAAAACAGTCTTAGGCTTTCCTTTTATGAAGAGTATCCATGCATTAAACTAGCCATCAATTGGTTGTGAGTTTTAATCATACCTATACGCTTTCAACTTTACCATTTTGAGGTCAAGAGTTCAACGCTGGGTACAACTTACGATAGGTACCCTCATCACCACACCACCCACAAGGTGGTGTGCAAAGACATGCCACAATAAAGTGTATTATTGTGGCGTGTCACAAATATATACCTAATATGTAAACGCACCGCAAGGCCTCAGCTTAACTAACGACTATCTTATCTTGTCCCGACTCTTGACACGACAAGAGTGCTATTTGATCCCGTTTTTTACTAACAGTCCCAAAGTATTTCGTAGAAAAAAATACCAAATATTGATTTTACTTGTACAGTACGTAGTTAATCCGGTTTCTCATTTATTCCTTTATGGAACTAAATGTAGTAAAGATTTGTCAAGCTTGGTCATACGCTTCGTTTACAAGAAGTCCTCTCCGAGACATAGTACGTCTCCAGAGTGGTCGGCGATGTACCCGTCGTGGGGCTGCTGGCATGGGAACGTTGACTGTGGGGGGTGCAAAGGCTTCGAATTCCATGTTGTAGGCAGCCTCTTTGCAGGGCGGGGCGCGTGCGGGCCTCAGGATCGGCTTTAGGGCACGCAGCTTTGCGCGGTCACGGGCCTTGGTGGCGCGGTGTGCTTGGGCGAGCCACACCGCTCTCAACACCTCGACGGCGCTCGTATTCAGCAGGGGTGGGGTAAGCTTCGTGGTCTGATGGGTCGTCCCTTTGTTTCCTCATGAACCCGCAGCAGAAAATTATGCTGACAATCATAATAAACGCGCACAAACCGAACGAGCCGTACACCACGAACTTTACCCAGTGTACGTCAGATTTCTTCGAGATACAGTACGTAGTTAATCCGGTTTCTCATTTATTCCTTTATGGAACTAAATGTAGTAAAGATTTGTCAAGCTTGGTCATACGTTTCGTTTACAAGAAGTCCTCTCCTAGACATAGTACGTCTCCAGAGTGGTCGGCGATGTACCCGTCGGCTGGCATGAGAACGTTGACTGTGGGGGGTGCAAAGGCTTCGAATTCCATGTCGTAGGCAGCCTCTTTGCAGGGCGGGCGCGTGCGGGCCTCAGAATCAGCTTTAGTGCACGCAGCTTTGCGCGGTCACGGGCCTTGACGCAGTGGCGCGGTGTGCTTAGGCGAGCCACACCGCTCTGAACACCTTGACGGCGCTCGTATTCAGCAGGGGTGGGGTAAGCTTCGTGGTCTGATGGGTCGTCCCTTTGTTTCTTCATGAATCCACAGCAGAAAATCATGCTGACAATCATAATTAACGCGCACAAACCGAACGAGCCGTACACCACGAACTTTATTCAGTGTACGTCAGATTTCTTCGAGATACAGTACGTAGAGTACGTAGTTAATCCGGTTTCTCATTTATTCCTTTATGGAACTAAATGTAGTAAAGATTTGTCAAGCTTGGTCACACGTTTCGTTTACAAGAAGTCCTCTCCTAGACATAGTACGTCTCCAGAGTGGTCGGCGATGTACCCGTCGGCTGGCATGGGAAAGTTGACTGTGGGAGTGCAAAGGCTTCAAATTCCATGTCTTAGGCAGCCTCTTTGCAGGGCGAGCGCGTGCAGGCCTCAGGATCGGCTTTAGTGCACGCAGCTTTGCGCGGTCACGGGCCTTGACGCAGTGGCGAGGTGTGCTTAGGCGAGCCACACCGCTCTGAACACCTTGACGGCGCTCGTATTCAGCAGGGGTGGGGTAAGCTTCGTGGTCTGATGGGTCGTCCCTTTGTTTCTTCATGAATCCACAGCAGAAAATCATGCTGACAATCATAATTAAAGCGCACAAACCGAACGAGCCGTACACCACGAACTTTATCCAGTGTACGTCAGATTTCTTCGAGATACAGTACGTAGAGTCACAGACATATAATAGAAGCAGACCAAACATTACAACAAAAAAGCGTGCCCATTACGCCTACAGACAAATTTCATGCACACATTTACAATAAAAGGGGCTGAACTCAGGCACGCAAGGGACCTCAAGTACCTACATCTATAATAATGTTATACCTACGTAAAGAGGATAATTTTATATTTTATAGACATTTGAAGATACTCATTAAATTTAGAAAAAATCACCAGTAGAATGCTAAGTTATCTATCATTGAGTGCCAGGCAGGCTATGTCTGTATCTGTATCTGGCTGCAACGCCACCTCATTAACTTAATAGGCCTATTACATCTCGACTGTAATTTTTGCGTAAAATGGGCAATTTTGGCGTTCTTGATCCAAGAAAAAAAAAATACATCACCAGTTTTGAATTATTGAATAATGTAGAATAGCTATTGGCATAGTTCGTAGCGGTCTCGCTTTATGTAAATTTTGCTTAACTTTTTTATGAAACCCAAAATTTATGAAGGTTTTCATAAAATGCGCGAAGGCACTTTTTTGAACTCCTAGATTGAAATACTGTTCTAAAGAAATGAAAAAAAAATTAATGTTATCTATTATATAGTCATATAGTGCGTAGCGGCCTCGGAATTTATAGATATCATTGATTTTATTTGGAAAAAAAATCTTATTCGAAACCAAAAAACTTCGAAAATCGGTTTAAGCTAACTGTGAATTTCTCCTATCTACGATATTATTGAGCAAAATTTATACCAGAACAATTGTTACTTCTTGAGAAATAAAGATTGTAAGTATAATGAATTTATTATCCAATTTCGATAATAACGATAAATATAACTGCAAAATTACTACAAAATACGATGCGCCGGCCGACCGAACTCAGCTTATTCTCGCAGAGTAGAAATTTGTAATATTAAGCATGATTTTATTTCCTATTTCGATACGTTACTACAAAATGCAAAAATGCGCATTTTACGCAAAAATCACATTTGAGATTTAATAGATCTCTTAATAAAATGCATAAAAAACTCGTAGTAGAATCGTTAGGTAAAATAAAAAAAAATGAAATAAGTAATTAAAAACAACATACCTATATACTCGTAGGTCTCTGCTGGTATTTTTTTTAATAAAAATAAAAATTACAATAAATAATGTCACAATTTTTAAAACTAGTGATAAGACCGCTGGGTGGTCGAGTAGTCAGCGACTCTGACTGCGGGTTACTGTATATTTTGCAAGACCCGAAAAAATTATATCCGGTATACTTTTTACTGAGTCTGTTCAGGAAGTAATGATGAAGGTTTCTGAAAACAAATAAATTTATCATTTTCTGTATATTTCAAAGTAACAGAGTTGAGATTGAGAGACTGCTCAGACCCATCTTCTTCATGTTATACCCTAGAATACTGTACAACAATATAATACTTACGATAACTCACTTAATGTAGTTAATACAGCACTTGAGTTGAGGTACTCGGCTGTAAATTTTGCAAATTCCTCAAAACATGATCTCCACTAGCATTGCTTCTTAGCGGACTTTTTAGTAAAGATTTAGATGAATTCTGAAAAACAAATGTAAAAAGTTATTATTTTATGCACATTTTCATACAAGAATACATCCCTACGACTACCATAGGGTTAAAGGGATAGGATAGGGTTTAAGTTAACAATATTATAAAAATAATTTACTCATATTTAATTTATCCCTAATGAAAAAATATATTGCATACTTAAATCTAATCAATCTTCAAAAATATACCTATTAAACAAAACTGGAGTCTAAATACGGCCCCGTAAAATTGTACAAGTATATGAAACGTCAAACGAGATCAAAGTTACTATATAATTGATTATTCTTACCACAAGAATCTTTCAGAAACTACTTTACGTTTAGATTTTACGAGATTTGCACTTATGACAATTATTCACTACTTCTAGAATGCCGAAAGATTAATAATAATCTCACAATGACTAAAAAAAACATTATGAGATTAGATGGCACAACAAAACTTACCAATGGAACGTAATTTCAGGTGTTTTTCTATATGAGGAGTTGCCGCACAAGGGCGCACTACACTTCACCATTTTATTTAGTACTTTTGGCTCATAAACTTTATTAGATCACAAAAAATAAGCGAAAACAATCTCCTGTACGTCCCTTGTTGACAAGTCTAGGAAGACATTTGTGTAGCTTAATTGTAGCTTGTCAAGATGGCGGTTTGCCTCACGGTCCAGTTTGTCTATGTGTGTGGAAGTGTTGCGACATTAAAAAGAAACGAGATAGTCTCATTAATTTGTGGTTGGAGAGAAAGAAGTAGAAATAATGTTTTATTCTCATCTATGTAGTTGTGAAATAATGTTTGGTCTGCTTCTATTATATGTCTGTGACGTAGAGTACGTAGTTAATCCGGTTTCTCATTTATTCCTTTATGGAACTAAATGTAGTAAAGATTTGTCAAGCTTGGTCATACGTTTCGTTTACAAGAAGTCCTCTCCTAGACATAGTACGTCTCCAGAGTGGTCGGCGATGTACCCGTCGGCTGGCATGGGAACGTTGACTGTGGGGGGTGCAAATGCTTCGAATTCCATGTCGTAGGCAGCCTCTTTGCAGGGCGGGCGCTTGCGGGCCTCAGGATCGGCTTTAGGGCACGCAGCTTTGCGCGGTCACGGGCCTCGACGCGGTGGCGCGGTGTGCTTGAAAGCGCTTCTCTTTTCGTAGGCGGCCTCTCTCGTTTCTTCACAGCTTCTGGGACTCTGCTTAGGGCGGTGTTAAAACCCAAGCTGTCGGTGTGGGTGTTCCATATAAAAACCTAGTGCCTTCTCGGTTTTCCCTAGGGTCGTCGTTTTCTCGGCGTTGCGTTCGCTCCCAACGGCGTTCAGAAGTTCTGTGTCTTTGCTGTTCCAACCTCGTAGATTAAAGCTGGCGTTCTTATGGATATTGTGGACTTGATGTCTGTTTCGCGAGGTATAAGTCCGCGAAGCTCTCTACGAAGTCGTCCATGTAATGCGCTTCGGTAATTGATGATAGTGCTTTCGGGAGGGTCTTAGCGTGTTCGCGTGCGTTCTTAATTCGCACGCTGTGCTAAGAAGGGCGAGCTTGAAGCCCCGAAGATCATGGAGCACATCTTCATTGGAGGCTCGTTCGGGTCTGTCCTCCACAGGAACATTTGCGCAGGTTGATCTTCCTTTCTTATACGTATTCGTAGAAACATTTCTGTGTGCCTGGGCGAGCCACACCGCTCTCAACACCTCGACGGCGCTCGTATTCAGCAGGGGTGGGGTAAGCTTCGTGGTCTGAGGGGTCGTCCCTTTATTTCCTCATGAATCCGCAGCAGAAAATCATGCTGACAATCATAATTAACGCGCACAAACCGAACGAGCCGTACACCACGAACTTTATCCAGTGTACGTCAGATTTCTTCGAGATACAGTACGTAGAGTACGTAGTTAATCCGGTTTCTCATTTATTCCTTTATGGAACTAAATGTAGTAAAGATTTGTCAAGCTTGGTCATACGTTTCGTTTACAAGAAGTCCTCTCCTAGACATAGTACGTCTCCAGAGTGGTCGGCGATGTACCCGTCGGCTGGCATGGGAAAGTTGACTGTGGGGGTGCAAAGGCTTCAAATTCCATGTCGTAGGCAGCCTCTTTGCAGGGCGGGCGCGTGCAGGCCTCAGGATCGGCTTTAGTGCACGCAGCTTTGCGCGGTCACGGGCCTTGACGCAGTGGCGAGGTGTGCTTAGGCGAGCCACACCGCTCTGAACACCTTGACGGCGCTCGTATTCAGCAGGGGTGGGGTAAGATTCGTGGTCTGATGGGTCGTCCCTTTGTTTCTTCATGAATCCGCAGCAGAAAATCATGCTGACAATCATAATAAACGCGCATAAACCGAACGAGCCGTACACCACGAACTTTACCCAGTGTACGTCAGATTTCTTCGAGATACAGTACGTAGTTAATCCGGTTTCTCATTTATTCCTTTATGGAACTAAATGTAGTAAAGATTTGTCAAGCTTGGTCATACGTTTCGTTTACAAGAAGTCCTCTCCTAGACATAGTACGTCTCCAGAGTGGTCGGCGATGTACCCGTCGGCTGGCATGGGAACGTTGACTGTGGGGGGTGCAAATGCTTCGAATTCCATGTCGTAGGCAGCCTCTTTGCAGGGCGGGCGCGTGCGTGCCTCAGGATCGGCTTTAGGGCACGCAGCTTTGCGCGGTCACGGGCCTTGACGCGGTGGCGCGGTGTGCTTGAAAGCGCTTCTCTTTTCGTAGGCGGCCTCTCTCGTTTCTTCACAGCTTCTGGGACTCTGCTTAGGGCGGTGTTAAAACCCAAGTTGTCGGTGTGGGTGTTCCATATAAAAACCCAGTGCCTTCTCGGTTTTCCCTAGGGTCGTCGTTTTCCCGGCGTTGCGTTCGCTCCCAACGGCGTTCAGAAGTTCTGTGTCTTTGCTGTTCCAACCTCGTAGATTAAAGCTGGCGTTCTTATGGATATTGTGGACTTGAATTATTGTCTGTTTCGCGATGTATAAGTCCGCGAAGCTCTCTACGAAGTCGTCCATGTAATGCGCTTCGGTAATTGATGATAGTGCTTTCGGGTGAGTCTTAGCGTGTTCGCGTGCGTTCTTGTTTCGCACGCTGTGCTAAGAAGGGCGAGCTTGAAGCCCCGAAGATCATGGAGCACATCTTCATCTTCATTGGAGGCTCGTTCGGGTCTGTCCTCCACAGGAACATTTGCGCAGGTTGATCTTCCTTTCTTATACGTATTCATAGAAACATTTCTGTGTGCTTGGGCGAGCCACACCGCTCTCAACACCTACACGGCGCTCGTATTCAGCAGGGGTGGGGTAAGCTTCGTGGTCTGATGGGTCGTCCCTTTGTTTCCTCATGAATCCGCAGCAAAAAATCATGCTGACAATCATAATTAACGCGCACAAACCGAACGAGCCGTACACCACGAACTTTATCCAGTGTACGTCAGATTTCTTCGAGATACAGTACGTAGTTAATCCAGTTTCTCATATATTCCTTTATGGAACTAAATGTAGTAAAGATTTGTCAAGCTTGGTCATACGTTTCGTTTACAAGAAGTCCTCTCCTAGACATAGTACGTCTCCAGAGTGGTCGGCGATGTACCCGTCGGCTGGCATGGGAAAGTTGACTGTGGGGGTGCAAAGGCTTCAAATTCCATGTCGTAGGCAGCCTCTTTGCAGGGCGGGCACGTGCAGGCCTCAGGATCGGCTTCAGTGCACGCAGCTTTGCGCGGTCACGGGCCTTGACGCAGTGGCGCGGTGTGCTTAGGCGAGCCACACCGCTCTGAACACCTTGACGGCGCTCGTATTCAGCAGGGGTGGGGTAAGCTTCGTGGTCTGATGGGTCGTCCCTTTGTTTCTTCATGAATCCGCAGCAGAAATTCATGCTGACAATCATAATAAACGCGCATAAACCGAACGAGCCGTACACCACGAACTTTATCCAGTGTACGTCAGATTACTTCGAGATACAGTACAGTCACGAGCACCAATATGTATACACTTTGACTCTTGTTCCATTGTATTAAGAGTTACAATTGTTTACATATTTTTGCTCGTGACTGTACGTAGTTAATCCGGTTTCTCATTTATTCCTTTATGGAACTAAATGTAGTAAAGATTTGTCAAGCTTGGTCATACGTTTCGTTTACAAGAAGTCCTCTCCTAGACATAGTACGTCTCCAGAGTGGTCGGCGATGTACCCGTCGGCTGGCATGGGAACGTTGACTGTGGGGGGTGCAAATGCTTCTTTGGTATTATTTTGGTAATAATGTTCTTTGTTATCAGAAGGATCGTGTCTGCTATCAGTCTGGAGTGAGTATCGGGTCGAAGAAATGAAACAGTTAGTTATGCACAACAGTTAATATATTGAACTCTATAAAAGCTATTTTTAGACACTTTACATTTACGTAATACGACGCGGCGCGTAACGCAGACGCGCGAGTAACCAAGGCGAGGATTCAGGGATGGCTGCTCATTCAACGTTAGCCGAGAACGAATTTGCTTACACGCAACTTTAACAACTGTGTCACCACATCAATCCTACCCTTTTTTAAAAAAAAATTTTGATCATCTTTACAAAGTTATAACTTCAATATTTAAACATGCTAAAAGTCTACACAAAACAATGCGAGGCACAGCGGAAATGCTGACAGAGTGTAACGTTATCGCTGGTCGCTGTGGCTCGGAATGTTGATGCAATATACTGCTACCTATAGTACCCGTTTCTGTGAAACAAAACATTACAATTGAACTGAATTATGAATATGAACCATTATTTATATAAACTATAATAATATGACGATTTAACATTGTAGGTCTTTGTTATGCTTTTTTCAAAATTACATTGTTATTTACTTTTAAGTTACTTACATTGTTTATTAGCTTACTTTATGTTGTAAAATTTTTTTAAAAGGAACATGTTGTACATTTTAACATAATTATTACATATTAGATAATATAACCCTTACTATATTTGTTTTTGAATACATATTAATCAACCGATAAACAATAAATTCCCTTTTTAAACTAACAACTTGTTTTATTTACTTATACATTAGTAAACTTAATATTTTGTAGTCATTAAAACATAGAAATCATTTATCTTCTCACATTTACCTTTGTCTTATATTAAGTAGGTAAATTAGTTTTTAACAAACAAAACACAAAACATCACATTTTAAAGTTAAGTCCTTTTTGAATTTAAAATCATAACACAAAATATTTAAAATAAAAATATCGTTGCACTGTGAACTCACTTATATGCTTACAACTTTTACTTTAGGCGGCGTCGAATTTGACGTCACAGGCACTGCAATCGACGTTGTTCCTTGCATGGTTTGTATCGCTTGCGGTGTTGCCGCTAGTACTTGTCGATGTACCCATCGCTTTCCGGATTTGTGGCATATTTTGTACAAAAAATATGCCATGATAATTATTAATATGACAACAATCACTGATATCACCACATTAAATTGACTTAATTGTGCTTCAACACTTGAAGAGTTTGCACCAGCTTGTGCTATGACTATCTGATCTTTATTTACTTCTTTACTTTGATTTTTACCCATTGTTATTATCATGAGCTTCAAACGAGAAATAAATAGAAATTAAATATAAATTTACTTTTATGTATTTTAACTTCACTACTTCGCAACATTTACGTAATACGACGCGGCGCGTAACGCAGGCGCGCGAGTAACCAAGGCGAGGATTCAGGGATGACTGCTCATTCAACGTTAGCCGAGAACGAATTTGCTTACACGCAACTTTAACAACTGTGTCACCACACTTCGAATTCCATGCCGTAGGCAGCCTCTTTGCAGGGCGGGCGCGTGCGTGCCTCAGGATCGGCTTTAGGGCACGCAGCTTTGCGCGGTCACGGGCCTTGACGCGGTGGCGCGGTGTGCTGGAAAGCGCTTCTCTTTTCGTAGGCGGCCTCTCTCGTTTCTTCACAGCTTCTGGGACTCTGCTTAGGGCGGTGTTAAAACCCAAGCTGTCGGTGTGGGTGTTCCATATAAAACCCAGTGCCTTCTCGGTTTTCCCTAGGGTCGTCGTTTTCTCGGCGTTGCGTTCGCTCCCAACGGCGTTCAGAAGTTCTGTGTCTTTGCTGTTCCAACCTCGTCGATTAAAGCTGGCGTTCTTATGGATATTGTGGACTTTAATTATTGTCTGTTTCGCGATGTATAAGTCCGCGAAGCTCTCTACGAAGTCGTCCATGTAATGCGCTTCGGTAATTGATGATAGTGCTTTCGGGTGGGTCTTAGCGTGTTCGCGTGCGTTCTTGTTTCGCACGCTGTGCTAAGAAGGGCGAGCTTGAAGCCCCGAAGATCATGGAGCACATCTTCATCTTTATTGGAGGCTCGTTTGGGTCTGTCCTCCACAGGAACATTTGCGCAGGTTGATCTTCCTTTCTTATACGTATTCATAGAAACATTTCTGTGTGCTTGGGCGAGCCACACCGCTCTCAACACCTCGACGGCGCTCGTATTCAGCAGGGGTGGGGTAAGCTTCGTGGTCTGATGGGTCGTCCCTTTGTTTCTGAATCCGCAGCAGAAAATCATGCTGACAATTATAATTAACGCGCACAAACCGAACGAGCCGTACACCACGAACTTTACCCAGTGTACGTCAGATTTCTTCGAGACACAGTACGTAGTTATTCCGGTTTCTCATTTATTCCTTTATGGAACTAAATTTAGTAAAGATTTGTCAAGCTTGGTCATACGTTTCGTTTACAAGAAGTCCTCTCCTAGACATAGTACGTCTCCAGAGTGGTCGGCGATGTACCCGTCGGCTGGCATGAGAACGTTGACTGTGGGGGGTGCAAAGGCTTCGAATTCCATGTCGTAGGCAGCCTCTTTGCAGGGCGGGCGCGTGCGGGCCTCAGGATCAGCTTTAGTGCACGCAGCTTTGCGCGGTCACGGGCCTTGACGCAGTGGCGCGGTGTGCTTAGGCGAGCCACACCGCTCTGAACACCTTGACGGCGCTCGTATTCAGCAGGGGTGGGGTAAGCTTCGTGGTCTGATGGGTCGTCCCTTTGTTTCTTCATGAATCCACAGCAGAAAATCATGCTGATAATCATAATTAACGCGCACAAACCGAACGAGCCGTACACCACGAACTTTATCCAGTGTACGTCAGATTTCTCCGAGATACAGTACGTAGTTAATCCGGTTTCTCATTTATTCCTTTATGGAACTAAATGTAGTAAAGATTTGTCAAGCTTGGTCATACGTTTCGTTTACAAGAAGTCCTCTCCTAGACATAGTACGTCTCCAGAGTGGTCGGCGATGTACCCGTCGGCTGGCATTGGAACGTTGACTGTGGGGGTGCAAAGGCTTCAAATTCCATGTCTTAGGCAGCCTCTTTGCAGGGCGGGCGCTTGCAGGCCTCAGGATCGGCTTTAGTGCACGCAGCTTTGCGCGGTCACGGGCCTTGACGCAGTGGCGAGGTGTGCTTAGGCGAGCCACACCGCTCTGAACACCTTGACGGCGCTCGTATTCAGCAGGGGTGGGGTAAGCTTCGTGGTCTGATGGGTCGTCCCTTTGTTTCTTCATGAATCCGCAGCAGAAAATCATGCTGACAATCATAATAAACGCGCATAAACCGAACGAGCCGTACACCACGAACTTTACCCAGTGTACGTCAGATTACTTCGAGATACAGTACGTAGTTAATCCGGTTTCTCATTTATTCCTTTATGGAACTTAATGTAGTAAAGATTTGTCAAGCTTGGTCACACGTTTCGTTTACAAGAAGTCCTCTCCTAGACATAGTACGTCTCCAGAGTGGTCGGCGATGTACCCGTCGGCTGGCATGGGAACGTTGACTGTGGGGGGTGCAAATGCTTCGAATTCCATGTCGTAGGCAGCCTCTTTGCAGGGCGGGCGCGTGCGTGCCTCAGGATCGGCTTTAGTGCACGCAGCTTTGCGCGGTCACGGGCCTTGACGCGGTGGCGCGGTGTGCTTGAAAGCGCTTCTCTTTTCGTGGGCGGTCTCTCAGGGGTGGGGTAAGCTTCGTGGTCTGATGGGTCGTCCCTTTGTTTCTTCATGAATCCGCAGCAGAAAATCATGCTGACAATTATAATTAACGCGCACAAACCGAACGAGCCGTACACCACGAACTTTACCCAGTGTACGTCAGATTTCTTCGAGACACAGTACGTAGTTATTCCGGTTTCTCATTTATTCCTTTATGGAACTAAATTTAGTAAAGATTTGTCAAGCTTGGTCATACGTTTCGTTTACAAGAAGTCCTCTCCTAGACATAGTACGTCTCCAGAGTGGTCGGCGATGTACCCGTCGGCTGGCATGAGAACGTTGACTGTGGGGGGTGCAAAGGCTTCGAATTCCATGTCGTAGGCAGCCTCTTTGCAGGGCGGGCGCGTGCGGGCCTCAGGATCAGCTTTAGTGCACGCAGCTTTGCGCGGTCACGGGCCTTGACGCAGTGGCGCGGTGTGCTTAGGCGAGCCACACCGCTCTGAACACCTTGACGGCGCTCGTATTCAGCAGGGGTGGGGTAAGCTTCGTGGTCTGATGGGTCGTCCCTTTGTTTCTTCATGAATCCACAGCAGAAAATCATGCTGATAATCATAATTAACGCGCACAAACCGAACGAGCCGTACACCACGAACTTTATCCAGTGTACGTCAGATTTCTCCGAGATACAGTACGTAGTTAATCCGGTTTCTCATTTATTCCTTTATGGAACTAAATGTAGTAAAGATTTGTCAAGCTTGGTCATACGTTTCGTTTACAAGAAGTCCTCTCCTAGACATAGTACGTCTCCAGAGTGGTCGGCGATGTACCCGTCGGCTGGCATTGGAACGTTGACTGTGGGGGTGCAAAGGCTTCAAATTCCATGTCTTAGGCAGCCTCTTTGCAGGGCGGGCGCGTGCAGGCCTCAGGATCGGCTTTAGTGCACGCAGCTTTGCGCGGTCACGGGCCTTGACGCAGTGGCGAGGTGTGCTTAGGCGAGCCACACCGCTCTGAACACCTTGACGGCGCTCGTATTCAGCAGGGGTGGGGTAAGCTTCGTGGTCTGATGGGTCGTCCCTTTGTTTCTTCATGAATCCGCAGCAGAAAATCATGCTGACAATCATAATAAACGCGCATAAACCGAACGAGCCGTACACCACGAACTTTACCCAGTGTACGTCAGATTACTTCGAGATACAGTACGTAGTTAATCCGGTTTCTCATTTATTCCTTTATGGAACTTAATGTAGTAAAGATTTGTCAAGCT
The DNA here is from genome assembly GCA_963921215.1 of Scoparia ambigualis. NCBI lineage: Eukaryota > Metazoa > Arthropoda > Insecta > Lepidoptera > Crambidae > Scoparia > Scoparia ambigualis. The sequence continues at coordinate 6,204,416 of OY992509.1, forward strand.
TGGTCACACGTTTCGTTTACAAGAAGTCCTCTCCTAGACATAGTACGTCTCCAGAGTGGTCGGCGATGTACCCGTCGGCTGGCATGGGAACGTTGACTGTGGGGGGTGCAAATGCTTCGAATTCCATGTCGTAGGCAGCCTCTTTGCAGGGCGGGCGCGTGCGTGCCTCAGGATCGGCTTTAGTGCACGCAGCTTTGCGCGGTCACGGGCCTTGACGCGGTGGCGCGGTGTGCTTGAAAGCGCTTCTCTTTTCGTGGGCGGTCTCTCTCGTTTCTTCACAGCTTCTGGGACTCTGCTTAGGGCGGTGTTAAAACCCAAACCAAACCATGACCTGGTGGCGGTCTCGTATGCAGCATTCGGTCGAGCACATCGGCCAATCGATCAATGCCCTTATTTTGGGCGTGGGCGATCGCTTGCGTCCTTTTGGTGCTGGGGTGTCTTCTCGGTCGAACCGTGCTTGACGTGCTGCAGGCGTTGCGGGTATGGTCGCCGCAGGCCCACGTGCCCACGTGGTTCCATATGTCGTGGGCTGCAACGTTGGTGCCGGTACTCGTTCTTGTTGATTTGTATTGAGCCACGCTTCGATTCGTTCACGCGCTGGCTCTTGATCTCTAGTCGTTCTTCAGCTTCGTACTGCAAGCGGGCGATCGCGCTAGCACTAGATTTCGTTGAGCGCGCGGTTCGAGTGCGCTGCTCAGCGGGCGTAGTTCGGGCCATCACGTTCGTAGATGGCAAAGCTTCCGTTGCGGTCGTGGTCGCCGGTCTCCGCGTGCCGTGTGGTTGTTCGTCGGTCGCGGCGTGCGGTGGCGGATTATGTTCCCGAGAGGAGTGCAAAACCTCATCAGCTGCAGTAGTTTCTCCGATGTTCCGATCGTGTATGTCTCTTCGTGTTTGAGAAGCGGCGGTTGTGGACGGCGATCGTGGTGGTTGGTCAAAGACACGAACCTCTGGTTGACCGCTGCTCTGGCCTCTTGTTAAAACCATGTTGATTTTCTTCAGCAGTAGAGAATGATCAGGCTGTAGATGTTCGTAATTGATTCGGCGACTGTAGTACCAAACTGTAGGCGAAGGTGCTTCTTTATATCCGGCAGCGAAGAGCCAAACTGTAGACTGTGGACTGTATGAAGTTCTTGGTTGGTTCTTATGTTCAATGTTCTGGCTGGTCAAAATCACGGCGTTGGTTTTCTTGCTTTAATATTTACACGTTGAGTATCGGAGTACAACTCAATGAAATGAATTACAAATTTTCTACGCTACTTAAGTACATTTACAGTGGTTCGCAACTAGCGGTCTTGCGCACGAGCCGGCCGGCCAATCACAGGCCGCCGTGCGTTCACGCTATTTCGGGGGCCGGGCGTTCGGCCAATGGGACGCTTGATAATGCAGGCTCTCTGATTGGAGTTTGCAGTCGTCGCGCGCGCTGTCGTCAATAAGTATTCTTTAGCTGATAATAACGTACTGGCCACTTGTCCTAGGGCAGCCTTTCTCAATCTTATTCAAGGGCGGACCCCTAGCGCCACCTTTTCATGATCCGCGGCCCCCCAAAAAAAACCACCTTAAGTGAATAATTATACTTTTATTGCATTAGCTACAGTGGTGTGTACAAATCTATTTGTTTATTTAATTTTAGTGAGATGGTTGATGTTGCCTTTTTGCGACTAAAGCCGTAATGTTGGGGTTGATCTTGCTCAGTTGGATCCTTAACAACTTCCCTGTCCACTGAGTCATATATGACTCATAGGAACGTATTAGAATAAGTTCATGAGTCACAGGTGACTCATTTCTATATACAATTTGAGGCACATTTTTCGGTATGAACGTTACGTGATATTTATTTCAATCATACGTGGACGTATAGCAAAAAAGCTAATGTTTACAATGACAAAAGGAAATTTCGCGATTTTTTAAATATTTGTCATTTAATCACTACAAGAAATTTGCCTTAAATAAAACTCATATACATACTGGAATGTAAGGATTTTATTCAAAGTAAATTTTATAAAATCAAGCATGTTTCTCATTATAACATTCTAAACAGAATGCTTTTTCACACCTTTTGCACTCAGTGTGTACTTGCTTCGCTTTTCTTGCCAATAATCCTTCATTTTTCAATTTGACATAGCACGCAGTGCATCTTTTTCGGACGAGTTGATTATTTGCCTTTCGAGGTATTTCTTGTAGAGAATGTCCAGAATTGCTAGAAGAAGCTATTGAAGATCTTGGAGAGCTACAGGAGATTGAAGATCTTTGAGGTTGGTTACTTTCTGTGGTAGATGCTGCAGGTCCAAGGAAATGTCGGACTAGATGTTCTTGGACTTGTAAAACTGTCAACTTAGGACCGTCTGTCCTCTCGTTGTAGATGCATCTGGTATTGATAATGGCGAATTGAAATAGCAAATTTATTGCTATCTTTTTGTACCACGTTAAACTTTTACGTAACGGCGAATGAAAGGAAGCAAGTTGATCTGAAATATCAATGCCTTTTTTGGCATCATTGTAATCGATGATTGCATCAGGTTTCATAACGTCGCCGCGTTTGGTAGTGACGTTAGACATACCGTTTCCATGGCAGGTTGAGATCATAAGGACATCGCGTTTATCATGCCATTTTAGTACAGTATAGAGGTTGTCCTTTTGTCTAGCTATTTGTTCTCCCCTTTTTAGCTTCGCTTTTACTACTTCTTGCAAAAATCTTTTATTTTTACGTAAAGTACCGCATAAATCAGTATTGCGACCTTTTAGATACTCAGCCAATGGCAAACTGGTATAATAGTTGTCAGCGACAATAATACGACCTGCATCTAAAAGTGGCTCTGTGAGCTGTACCACTGTTGAACCAGGTTTATCAAGACCCTCTAATTGATGCGAAATCCCGGAATAAATTTGGTAGGACCATGTGTAGCTATTTATTGTGCAGGCCTTATATATTTTCATACCGTAGCGATCTGTTTTGGCTGGGTTATAAGTTCTTATTAGCAACCTTCCATGAAATTTGACCATTGACTCATCAACGACAATAATATCAGAAGGTGTATAAAGACCACGAAAATTGTTTACCATTTTATGTATGAGTGGGTCTATTTTATGAGTTCTTTGCTCTCCAATGACTCCTATTTGGATTTCTGTAAAGTGCCAGCATCTTAGAATGGAGCTGAACCTGTTAAACGACATATTTATTCTGTGCATAAGAGGATTATAGTAAAGCACGTCTAATTTCCAGTAGTGCTCGATTGACGGCTTAGGATTGAGACCCATGTAGATTATCACTCCAAAAAATGTTTTCAATTCCTCTTTTGTGACGTCTTTCCATCTCGCCATTCGACTAAATTGTGCAGTTCGTAATTCTTTCAATAACGCAGCGTAATTATTGGTATGAATGACCATCACATCAATTAAATCATCAGGTACAAAATAAGCATAAATTTTGTACAAACTAACTCGCCTATCTTCAGTAATTGCGTCGATGTTTTGTACACCGTGATTCCCTATAAACGTTTCCCTCCCTAAAGGCAAAACGTCCCTTTTCCATTGGGCATCGGATGGATTAGATGATGATGAACTTGCTGGTGTGGGTGACGGACTCTCAGTACTTCTGCCTGCACTACTTGCTATATAATCTGCAATTACCTTTGTATCCTCGCTTTGTTCATCTTCATCGTTGGGCTGATATTCTTCGTCACTTCCACCACTAAATGGTTCTTCCTCTGAATTTTCTAAATACCGCAATAATTCTTCATTTGTATATCTTCTACTGGCCATTTTTTTGAAAAATATTAATTTATAACCACAAAAAACCTTTTTCCAATAAACTATCAATTATAACCTCAAATAAACATTCAACTTTCTAATCTAATTGTAGTTATGACAGTTGATTGACATTTGACGGATGATGTATTGTAATTGTCACTCAAAACTTCACTTGGGTGGGTGTGTTCACATATGACTCATTAAACGTGGTCAATAAAATTTATCGCCCTACGTTCATGAGTCACATGTGACTCAAAAATAAAATAACCGAAATAAAATTAGTTTATTCATTATAAATTACGAAAGTATTTTTTTATGATATTATAATGATTTTCTGTAGTGTAACAATAAAAAAAACCTGTGGACGTGGGGCATTATCAAAATGAGTTGTATGGGGACAGGGAAGTTGTTAAATCTGCCTCTACTTTTAGTCTATTTCTGTATTTATTTTTTACGTATAACTACAAGAGTGGAAAACCCCTTTTCGCATAAATATGATGTGGGAAAAGACAAGAACTTTTTAAATTTAGCTAAAACTTTGTTGAAGTAAAATGGCAAGTTTTTCTTAATGTTTTTTTCTGAAACTTTTATGTTGCACTGTTTGACCATTACTTGATACAAGAAAAATATTTTAAACTAACTCCATCAATAACATATAGTAATAAATATGGCAGAATAATTCTTACCTGATGGTGACAATTTGTAAACAGTCATTTTGTTTTTCGTTTGTTTTTGGTTGTACACGATCTCACTTCCACTGAACTGCGCTGTAATAAAAAGCATCCGCGTCTTTACGCAGATAATGGCTAAGTATTTCCCAATGTTTATTATGTTATACGACGTCTATTGGATCACTACACAACAAGATGGTTTATAGCAGTTGTGAAAGTGATTAATATTATAACCATATAATATTAATCATTTTCACGACTGCTATACGAATATTTATCTTATTCTGATATTAAATGACTGTTACCTTCCTAGTAGCCACTAATACGACCTTAACACGATCGCTATACCAATAAAAGTGTTATAATTTCCACCTATTTCGCGTCATATATACGTTAATACGACAGCTATATAACCAAAACGGTCTGACCTTAAGTTGTGACGAAAACTATACGACCAAATTTTGTTAGTTGGGTATGTCTATAACTTTTTAACTATAAAGGTACTACATATTTATTTCCTTTGGGCACTATTTGGGTAGGTACAGTTTTTTTTACATTTTTGAAATAACAGAATTCCATGGTGAGGAAGCCAGGCGGAGGTACACGAATTCATCATATCACCAATCATACACTTTGTGTAAACTAATATTTTTTTTCATAAATTTTATTATACTAACTATCGAAACGGAGGTACACGAATTCATCATATCACTAATCAATTAATCATACACTTTGTGTAAACTAATATTTTTTTACATATTTTTTTTTATACTAACTATCGAAACTCCTATTCATTCTATTACATAACGACAATATTCATAAATTCATCATCATCATCATCATCATCATCCACAGCCTGACTTCACCCACTGCTGGGGATAGGCCTCTCTTCGTATGTGCCACTGTTTACGGTCCCGTGCCAATCTCATCCAGGTCTTGCCCGCGATGTTCGCCACATCGTCTGCCCATCTTGCCGCAGGACGACCGACGTTTCTGTGTCCAGTTCTTGGACGCCATTCAGTTAGCGCCTTACTCCACCTGTCATCACCTTGCCTTGCCAGGTGTCCTGCCCAGCTCCATTTTAGTTCCATTATACGATTCCCAACATCTTTGACCTTTGTTCGACTTCGAATCTCGATGTTGGGAACACGGTCCATAAGCTTGATGCCGAGCATGGCACGCTCCATTCATAAATTGGTTTTATACTAATATCTGTTTTCAAGAAAAAGTTTAGTATCTATGCAAAACTATAGTTCTGTCGGTTAGATTAGGTTAGATTTGTGACAAATAACAATGCTGTGTGCTTGCATGCATGTTGCATGTAATGAGCAGCATGAGCCGCAGCCTCCCCCCCCCCCCCCTTGTTTACAATGTAATAAAAACAATATTATAAGTTTAAATATTTTCTTAGTAATTAATAATTAATAAAAAAAAATGTATTATATGTCTGTTAAGAACACAGAAAAATATATTTCTGTGGTTATAAAGGAAACAATTATAATAAAAAAATTAAGAGTTCAACATGTTTTTAGTAATGACGGTATTAATAAAAAAAATATGATCCACTGTCTGTTAATGAACAAAACAGTATAAGGAAAAAAATTATAAAGAGTGATTCTTATAAACACTAATCGCTAGTATAACAAAAAATAGGAATTATAGTTTTATGTGAGCCAAGATGGACCGGCTTTGTTGTCAAGTTTGCAGCCGAGGTGTCATCTCTAGTTATAATACCTCAATGATGCACGGCTGCCCCATTTCAAAACCTAGTAAGGGACATTTTTTGTAAAAATACGTTTTTGCATGAATCTACCAAATATAGTAAGTCCCTACACAATACAAAAACACCAGCATTGAAATCTATGATATAAACAAAGATATTGAAGCATCAATACCTATTAAGTGCACCATTCACCACCTCATAACCATTTTTAAACCTAGCAAAGCACTTTAACCATTTCAAAACCTAGTAAATCTCTGAGACTTGCTAGGTTTTTATGTGGTTTGTGCTCCTTACTAGGTTTTTGAAATAGTTGAAAGGGAATAAAGAGGGGAGTGGGTACGCGGGGGACGCAATAGCAAGTCACAACTAACTGGCACACGTAGGCTCGCGCTTCATTGGGCCAAAGAGGATTTAATCACTACGTCATTCGGCGCCGCGCGCCTGCATTTTGATGCTCTAAGGGTGGATTCGACCAAACTGGAATAAGATTTACTCCGAGATTAGTCTATACAAATTCGGCGTTTAATCTAGGTATAAGACCTTATTCCAGTTTGATCGAATCTATCCTAAGTCGCGCGCGAACGGAGTAAATACGTGTCGTCGCAGTGTTTGCAGTTATAAAAATGTGTCGCCAAATGCAATCTTGCCGTTAACATCGAAAACATGAATGAAGAACATGATTCAGAGACGGATAAAAGGTAAGTCTACTTGTATTATAGGAATCTACAAAAAATCTTGTCGCTCATGCAATAATTTATTGTTTTGTTTGGTGTGGTTATGAGGGCATTATGGGTTATTGTTTTGCCTTGAAAATGGGACAATTGATAATATTATCTTTACAATAACTTACAAACAAATAAATTAGGCTATTTTCATATGTCGACATACCTAATGTTCCCTTTAAAGCCACATAAGTTAATAAAACCAACGAAAATATAATATGGCAAACTTTGAATGACAATTTCAATTAATTCAAGAAAGTCCATACAACGTTATATTATGGAATGTTGAATTTTTCACTGGCTCGAAAAATCTTTGTTATAGACAAGGTGTAAAATATTTTATTTTTATTTAAATTATTTTTCAATATGTTTTCTGTGCTAAACTAACTTAACTAACTTTGATTAATGTATTTCAGATTTGATGCACCCCTCGAGGAATTAGACTTTCTAGTTAAAAAATTCGATCACACTGTTCTGCCTAAAAGTATTGTCAATCCAAGGGGTATAAAACAAAATACAAAAGAAGAAATTATTAATAAATTGGTGTGTTTAATGCCTGAATCACGAAGATCATTTTGGATGAATTTACCCGTCAATGACTCTTCAATAGATTTGACAAATGATAGGCAAATGTTTGAAGCTGAATAGCACTCTTTTAAGGAATTTTAATATCCATTGTCTTTTTGCTTTGGTTGATTTTGTTACGAAGGACAATAATGGCATTGTCTGCATTTAGTAGTTTTAATTAAAAGATACTATTAAATAAATTGTGAGTTTATTTACATTCCCTACTCACTACATTATTATTTTATTTACACAGTATAATACAGTTATTAGATTTGAATTACTGTGATAATACTAAATTAACTATAGCAAAACCTAGTAAAAGCTCCTACTATGTTTTGAAACAGGCTTTTAAGTGCACTAAACCACAGCATCTCAATTTTCAAAGTTAGTAAAGGGTTTAAAATATGTATTAAACACCTAAATCAATACATCAATAATACTTTATGTTAAGTATTTAATATATTATACAATCGATAGATTTTTTCTGACCCAAGATAAATATTTTTAGAAGGCTGACCTATTTTACGTTTTTACGCTCTCCTGTAAAATTTGCTTTTAGGTCCTTACTAGGTTTTGAAATGGGGCAGCCGTGTTGCATATGGCCGAAATTGGATTTCCAGTAACAAAGGATCAATTGCTACACTCGGTAGCTAAATTACTGCTGGAATTGAAGCGACCAAATCCATTCAGAGACGGAATCCCTGGCAGACATTGGTACGAGGCATTTCTGAATAGAAACTCAATAATAAGTAAGAGAGTACTCGGTATGTCAAGCATTGACTACTGCCCGTGTAAAAGCAACTGAAGAAAAAATTAAGGGCTGGTTTCAGCGAGTCCGAAAATATTTTGAAGACAATAATCTCATGTATGTATTGGAAGACCCCTCACGAGTGTTCAATTGCGATGAGTCCGCCTTTTTTTGTGTCCGAAAGGTCAACCAGTCCTTGCCAGGAAGGATTCTTTCCAGATTCCGATTCTTGCCAGAAGAATGTTCACTGCCGATCTGGCAATGACGATAAAGAAAATTTAACACTCTCTCTAGGTTCGTCAGCTGACGGAAAACTAATGCCAATATTGGCATTATTTCCATATAAAAGGATACCACAAAATATATTGTTAAAATATCCCAAATATTGGACCATCGGACGTACTGACTACTACTGACTCGGGATGGATGACATCAGAGGCATTTTTTGAGTACATAGCTTACAAATTTGAACCATTTTTGACAAAAGAAAATATTAAAAGACCCGTCGCTTTATTTTTGGATGGACACGTTTCGCATCTGACGCTCCTATTATGTGAATTTTGCAAACAAAAAGATATAGTACTGATAGCTCTGTTGCCTAGCGCCACACATGCTTTACAACCCATGGACGTTGCAGTATTTCACAGCCTCAAAAACGCTTGGAGTAAAGAGTACATACTTGGAGGATGGAGAATAATGGTAGTCGCTTAAAGCGTGAAGATTTTGGCCCGGTACTTGAAAAAGCCATAAAAAAACGCTGCGACCAGAAATTATTCAAAATAGTTTTAGAAAGTCCGGCCTGTTTCCCTTCGATGAAAATGCAGTTACTTATGAAAAAATACATAAGTCTTCTGCGGCACCAGCGACAAGTTCTGGCACAAGTACTCCTACAAGTTTGAACTCCTTAGAAAGCAGCACGTCGTTACAATCTAAAGACTTTATAAAGTGGTTTGAAATTAATTTAAATGGTCAAAAATTAATTGACTTCCGAGAATGTTCTGGAGAATGGACAGGCAATGTGAAGGACCACAGTCTGTACTATTTCTGGAAGCAATTAACGCAAACCAGAACAAGTCATGCAGCTAGACCAGATTCGATAAGTCTTGGCAACGCCACTCATGACGCAAATGACTGTACGTTAACCGATCTTGACCTCAATTGGGTCAATGAAGACACTATTTTTAATCTGCTCTTCTTAACGAGATAACTTTGACCAGTATTTTTTCCTGTTCGACTCCTGAAATTACAAGTAATATCGAAACCATTATTTTCCAAGAAACGCAACAAATGTCAGTAACAAATCCTATAGCGACAGATTATTTGCTAGAGGTCGTTACTAATGTTCCTGTTATAATAGTATCGCCCCTGGAAACCACACCTCTCACACAAGAAACCATTAATGTTCTGGAAGAATCCTCAATCGTCATTTCACAACAAGGTAACACTTGTGATGTACCTACAATAATAGTATCGCCTCTACAAATCTCAGCACTCATACAAAAAGTCCCAAATTTAGTTCAACTTTCTGACACATTGCCCACCAACAATTCAACGATTTCTGTGACATCGCCGCACTCTCAAGAAAGAATCTCACCACCTCATGAAACCGATAGTAAATTAGAAAAATCTTTGATTTTGGACAAGGAGCCGTTTGCAAACCAACCTACTATTCTCGAAGAAGCATCATCTTCTCGAATAGCAACCTCAGTGCAAAATGATATACATACAGTAAGTTCAGTTACTGAATCAAATTCCGCAACCCAAGATCAAAGCGAAAGTTCTCAAAATTTAAGAAAAGCTGGATTCCCCACTCCCTTTAAAAACGCTTTGTTGTGGCCAGAAATTCCGTCGGTCAGTAAAGATAAAAATCTTATTAAAAACTGTTAAAATGGAACGTGCATATATGGAATAATAGACAATAGAATTAATAGTTTGTCTATGGTAATATATACTCTCGAGGGTAATGGCGTCGGAGTAGTAGGGTGATTTTCTGTGTGCTTTCCAAATAAAGTACTCAATTACTAACAACATCTTTTATTTCCTCCTAAAACCATAACAGGTTATGGGCCCAGACCGTTCCATAACTCTGTTTCAAGTGGTAAGAGGAAATAAAAAGAGGTGTGACTACGGCGTGTTCGAGAGGCTCAAAACGACCGCGTGGGCGAAGGCTTCGTTAACATTGTGCGAGGCGTTCGAGGCAGCTGAGGGATTGCGCTGTCAGGTAGAGGCAGAGCAATAGAAAAGTTCAGCGTGCGCGTGGCATTTTTGAAGGAGGCTTCATGTGGAACCGATGGTTGGAGTGGTGGGCGGGGGAGCCATCAAGTTGGAGGGTCAGCGAAATTGGAATCTATGGAAATTTCAAGTTTCGGTGTTGCTGAGGGGTATGGAACTCTACTCGGTAGACGGCTCAGTAATGAAACCTGAAAATGAAGAGTGGAAGAAAAAAGATGCAAAAGCGCAAAGTCAAATTGTGATGAGGTTATGTGAAAATACTATGGTTCATATCCTCTCGTGCCAGACCGCTGCAGAGATGTGGAACAAGCTCCACAGCGTATATGAGCAGAAGTCAAGTACCAGCTTACATATTTTACAACAGCGCTTCTTCCAGTTCAAATTTGAAGAAAGCTCGAACATGGCTACATTTCTTGCAAAGCTTCAGGAGCTGAAAGCTCAGTTGAAACAGGCTGGCGAAGAAGTATCAGAGAAATTCATGATAACCAAAGTACTAATGTCCCTGCCATCAACGTTGAATCACTTTGTGTCAGCGTGGGAATCGGTCGAGCCGGCCAGGCAAACCTATGATGAGTTAGTAGTATAATATGGGTTAAACAGTCACAGGTAAAAGCGGTAACGTCGTCCTTCGACATATCGACCAATTAAGACGTAGTTCTAGGAATTGTTTAGCTTGTCCTATGAATATTCAATCAAATTCTGGCCATAGTTTCGCCATTGACAAAAGTTAGTCGGAGCAACCGGAGGGGCCAACACAAGATTCGCCGGTGCGTGGCATGGCCGAGGGGAGGTGGTAGACGAAGTATACTATTTGACTTTGGTGAAGAAGATTTGTCTCGGTCTTAGATGACTTCTCTCTCTACTCGAGGAGGTCTCCCTTTACTCGATACTTTAGAAAATTCCAGAAAAGATACTCAGTTGCAGCCTGCAAACCTGGAAGATTCGCCTCAGCCTGCGTATACATATTCAGGTTTTCAGCCTCTATCAAATTTGGTTGACACGCAAATAGAGCTGCAGTCCCAGATGACTCATTGCCAGTCCAATCTCGGTAGAGATCACTCCTGATCACCTTGAGATAGAGCCTCAGATGCAACACATTGACCGGCAGCCCCGCCACAACCTGCCTGTTCACATTCAGGTCCTCAGTCAAATTTTATTGACACTCATTGTTTTTTATAGCAGCAGTCTCGGATTACTTTAACGTCAGTCCAAATCACCACTCCGGGTTCTCCTAAAATAGAGCCTCAGTCGCAGCCTGCTGACATGGCAAACTTACCTCAATCTACGTCTTCGGGTAATCATCAAACTCAAGATGCAGCGTCTAATGTGCGAATAATTACTCCAACGACAAGCACGACAACCTCAACACTCTGGTCAGCACCAAGATGGCCTCCATGGAGAGCAAGATCATAGTTGCGAATCAACGAATAGAGGGTCTTCAAACAGCACGTCTAAACACCTATACATCCCAGTGCATCCCGTCCGTGGTAACTCCGCCTTCGGGAACAACCCCTCACATAGTACCACCCAACAGCAGTACGTATCCCAGGGCATACCTCTCGTCCTGCCCTCCTCGGCCAGAACAGGAATATGGGACTAGGACCTCGACTCGGACCCGATCAGTATTATTAATTACTCCATCTCGACCGCCAGTTTCTTCTCCAGATTTAACAGGATTATTAGAAATGATACCTGACCTCGTCGCGGCCGAAAAAGAGACGTTAAAAAACTAAAACGAATGAATGGCGAATGGCGAATCTTTTCTTTAAGTGAATTCAGCACATCGAAAGAACGAAACGAGAAATGGGACCGAGGTGTATGTCAGATGCATGCTTAAAAGGAGGACTTAACTGCCGGGACATATCAGACGAAGATCGGAAGAAAAATTTTAATTGTTTTTGGAGGGATATGGATTGGGACAGCAAAAAAATATTTGTCAAATCTATGGTTGATGTCTTACCACCCAAACGTAGACAAAACACTGTGGGGCTACACACATACTGCATGAAGATTAAATTAAGTTTAATATTAATATTAACAAAAATGTAAAAAAAATGCTTGATATTACTATCAATGAACTTTAAAATTAATATAGATAAATTAAAATGCGTAATTCAATGTTTGCAATGTAAATTAATTAGGTTCCCATGCATAGTGATAGTGAAAAATAAGTTGTAAAAGAAATATACTTGTTACCTATAATATAATTATAGTAATTGTAATGTATGGTGTCATTTGTTAATACATTTTGAAATTGTTGGTAACTTTATGTAGCTAAATCTTATTAGAAATATGAAAAATAAGCCACTTAACTAATTAAATTATTTTGTGTTATGCTAATTATTTGTTATTTAATTTAAAATTAATTACATATTGTTAAAATAAATATCTCTAATTAGGAATTGTACTATTACCTCTCTAGGTAACTGACATGTGTTTTTGTACTTAAATTATTTGTTATTTATTCAATTACGTATTCAATTCAATTTCAATTTAAAATATTTATTTAGGGTAAATACACCCATATGTATTAGCAACAAAATAATATAATGTTTCATTTCATTCAATTATAAAAAAAGAGGATGTCGTTATACTTTAATAATTATTGCTACTTACTTACCTACTGTATTATTTGCATGTATTCAGTTGCTAAAATGTTTATTGGTGAAAAACTTATTTTGTTGTATAGATTTAAAAGAAGGGGGATGTGGAAGGTAGTTATAATACTTTGTTTATATTGTGGGTAAGACACGAATATAATAAAGTTAGTGATTGCTCGGATACCGTGTTTGATTGACCTGCCCATAACATAACAGATCTAAATGCCAATAAAAGGAATGATGCCTTGCTTGCACCTGGTGGATCCGCCAGTTACTTTACCACAACCAATGATGATTTTTTTTTGTGTGTAGGATGAGCGAACTATCCTCGTCGCCACTGATGTGTAGGAAGGTGCCATAAAACGACCGTTTAGTAACCGAGCCGGTTTATTACTGCTTTTGACAATGACGTGACACAAGTGGTCAACCTCCTAAAAGACGTCGTGGTGGAACATCTACTGAAAGTCATCAAACTGATATAGACTTCATTGCATCTATGCCAAAAGTACTATTGCACTATTGCCGAAAATTAACTTCAAAGCTGTACCTTGAACCAATAGTACACAGCGTCAATCATTTGTATCAATTATACAAAGATTATTATGCTGAAAAAAAAAGACCAGCATAGTATTTTTTATTACTATGAAACTAAGGACCAATTCAATTTGTATTCTATATACTTACCTACTTACTGATTTTCGACTGTCAAAATATGTAGGTATCTACTTAAAATATAAAAAAAAACATATTTATTATTTTTAAGTAAATTATTTTAAACTACTTATTAAAATTAAATAGATACTTACTTACCAAAATTGTTTACAAAATAATTTTGTTGGGTTTTCTATAACATAACCACGAATATGAAAGGACATGACCAAAAGTAAATACATGCCAAAAATTACAACATACGGATAAGCACTTTAAGTCGAAAGTATAGAAATATAAACTGCACGCAAGAAAAAGCGGGACACCCAACTCTACTTTCAAAGGAAGAAAGAAATTGGAAGAAGCTAACAATTGATCATAATCGACAACGTATTAATGATTCATAGCGCTGTTTGGCACTGTAAAGGATTTTTTACGTCGTCGGCATGTGACAATGGATGAAACATGGATTCACCATTTCACTCCGGAATTCAAACGGCAGTCAGCAGAGTGGAGAGCGGTCAGTGAAAGCCGTCCGAAACGGCTTAAGACATACCAATCTGCCGGGTAGGTTACGGCCTCTGTATTTTTGGATGTGCATGGAATACTCTTCATCGACTACCTTGATAGAAGGAAACATATAAATAGCAAATATTACATAGGATTATTGGAGCGATTAAACTACAAAATCGCGGGAAAACGGCCTCAAATAAAAAAAAAGATCTTTCACCAGGACAATGCTACGACTACACTCATGAAATAGAAAAGTTAGAAACACGTCGGAGAGACTATTGCATAAAATGTTTACTAGAAAAAAACAACCAGTCTCAGGAAAGCTCGAACGGGATTCGAACCCGTGACCTTTGCATTGCCGGTCCAGCACTGCTCTAACCGCTAAGCTACCGAGACCCCAGAAGACTCGTTGAATTTTTTCTAGTAGTTGATACGCTGCAAGCCAGCGATATTACGTCACTGTGAAGTCTACCCTCACATTCGAAAGAAATACTTACTATTGCAAGTATTTAACAATCGATAAATAAATAAATAAATAATAAATAAATAAATCGTTTATTTGCACAAAACATGGTATACAATGATAACATTTACAATAAAAGGTGCTCATGTTTCGCTAATAAAATAGCATGCAAATCGTTTACAATGTTAATGATATTAATTACATTACATGGAATCAAGATTGCAATAATAAATAAATGTCCAGAATCAAAATTTCAATAAATTGTATGTCGGTAAGATCAAACTAGTTGTCAATAAATTCCTTAACACTATAAAAAGGAGATCGGCGAAATTGGGCCTAACCATTACAGGAATCAGACTTTAACAAAAATCATAGTGTAATTTTTAATAACTTGTGGAATAAAAAACAAATAATAATTATATGGGGAACAATTTTTTGTAATTAATAATAATAACCACACCAAGGACGCATATCACGTGGTAGTCGAAGGACAATGCTGCCAGTAGAAAAACTGCCTATTGTTTCGATTAGTACGAATTGATCATTGTATTTTTATTCAATTTAGGTAGTATTGAGATTGACTTATTCATTGATACTTCACATAATAAATAAATTAGTGATTTTGATTTCGCTACTTATTACGGACTTTGACGATAGCTGCCATTACGAACAACCCGCGCCTGCAAAACGGACATTGATCACTGCTTGTTTGACTTTCTAAGTACTACTACGTACTCTCTAAGTAAGTACTATCTAAGTATTCTAGCAGTGGTGGAGACACCGACCATTGCTTCCGATTGTACTTCTTTTAAAGATAAACTTCATAAACTGTTGCGTTCGTTTTACTCGTAACAATGCTTTAGGTTCGCATTTGACACAAGACGAAGCAATACTGTCAGTTATTCAACAGAGAATACTCTTACGGTAAGTGCATATATGTAAACATTTTAGTTACATACCAAATACACAATATAAATAGTAAGTAAACAGCTATTTGTTTAATTTACGTTAACTAACCTCACTTTAAGTTACTTAACTCCCAATATTTGTGTTATCCCGTAGAACAGATTTATAATTGTTATATTGTTGGAATCCGCTGGTTTTGATCTACAAAACCGCATATAAATCATCAGTGTAACGGTCAAGGCCCAAGGTCCTAAGGAATTTCGCCGGTCTCCTTTTTGTCCATAAGCCATTCAGTTAGTCTTTTTTTAAATAAGAAGCTATTTAGCACTTTCAATTCATTTGGTATCTTGTTATATATTCTGACGCACAACGCAAGACAATTTTTTGTGTATTTACATGTTTTGGGAACATTTCTTAAGACAAGTTTATATTTGTCTCTGCGCACTCTAGTACTCTGTGTATCACATGCTTTAGCAAACAGATACCTATGTTGATGGACAAAATGACATACCTCATACAAGTAGAGCGACGGAAAGGGCAGCAGACCTAGGTTTTTAAATATTGGTCTGCATGATTCATCAGGCAAAATTCCACAAATGGCCCTAATGCACTTTTTTTGTGCCACAAACACTCTATTCCAATCTGTGCTATTACCCCATATCATCAGACCGTATCTCAATACGGATTCTACGTGCGCAAGACCGCTAGTTGCGAACCACTGTAAATGTACTTAAGTAGCGTAGAAAATTTGTAATTCATTTCATTGAGTTGTACTCCGATACTCAACGTGTAAACATTAAAGCAAGAAAACCAACGCCGTGATTTTGACCAGCCAGAACATTGAACATAAGAACCAACCAAGAACTTCATACAGTCCACAGTCTACAGTTTGGCTCTTCGCTGCCGGATATAAAGAAGCACCTTCGCCTACAGTTTGGTACTACAGTCGCCGAATCAATTACGAACATCTACAGCCTGATCATTCTCTACTGCTGAAGAAAATCAACATGGTTTTAACAAGAGGCCAGAGCAGCGGTCAACCAGAGGTTCGTGTCTTTGACCAACCACCACGATCGCCGTCCACAACCGCCGCTTCTCAAACACGAAGAGACATACACGATCGGAACATCGGAGAAACTACTGCAGCTGATGAGGTTTTGCACTCCTCTCGGGAACATAATCCGCCACCGCACGCCGCGACCGACGAACAACCACACGGCACGCGGAGACCGGCGACCACGACCGCAACGGAAGCTTTGCCATCTACGAACGTGATGGCCCGAACTACGCCCGCTGAGCAGCGCACTCGAACCGCGCGCTCAACGAAATCTACTGCTAGCGCGATCGCCCGCTTGCAGTACGAAGCTGAAGAACGACTAGAGATCAAGAGCCAGCGCGTGAACGAATCGAAGCGTGGCTCAATACAAATCAACAAGAACGAGTACCGGCACCAACGTTGCAGCCCACGACATATGGAACCACGTGGGCACGTGGGCCTGCGGCGACCATACCCGCAACGCCTGCAGCACGTCAAGCACGGTTCGACCGAGAAGACACCCCAGCACCAAAAGGACGCAAGCGATCGCCCACGCCCAAAATAAGGGCATTGATCGATTGGCCGATGTGCTCGACCGAATGCTGCATACGAGACCGCCACCAGGTCATGGTTTGGTTTGATTTTTAACACCGCCCTAAGCAGAGTCCCAGAAGCTGTGAAGAAACGAGAGAGACCGCCCACGAAAAGAGAAGCGCTTTCAAGCACACCGCGCCACCGCGTCAAGGCCCGTGACCGCGCAAAGCTGCGTGCACTAAAGCCGATCCTGAGGCACGCACGCGCCCGCCCTGCAAAGAGGCTGCCTACGACATGGAATTCGAAGCATTTGCACCCCCCACAGTCAACGTTCCCATGCCAGCCGACGGGTACATCGCCGACCACTCTGGAGACGTACTATGTCTAGGAGAGGACTTCTTGTAAACGAAACGTGTGACCAAGCTTGACAAATCTTTACTACATTTAGTTCCATAAAATAATAAATGAGAAACCGGATTAACTACGTAATGTATCTCGAAGAAATCTGACGTACACTGGGTAAAGTTCGTGGTGTACGGCTCGTTCGGTTTGTGCGTGTTTATTATGATTGTCAGCATGATTTTCTGCTACGGATTCATGAGGAAACAAAGGGATGACCCATCAGACCACGAAGCTTACCTCACCCCTGCTGAATACGAGCGCCGTCGAGGTGTTGAGAGCGGTGTGGCTCGCCCAAGCACACAGAAATGTTTCTATGAATACGTATAAGAAAGGAAGATCAACCTGCGCAAATGTTCCTGTGGAGGACAGACCCAAACGAGCCTCCAATGAAGATGAAGATGTGCTCCATGATCTTCGGGGCTTCAAGCTCGCCCTTCTTAGCACAGCGTGCGAAACAAGAACGCACGCGAACACGCTAAGACCCACCCGAAAGCACCATCATCAATTACCGAAGCGCATTACATGGACGACTTCGTAGAGAGCTTCGCGGGCTTATACATCGCGAAACAGACAATAATTCAAGTCCACAATATCCATAAGAACGCCAGCTTTAATCTACGAGGTTGGAACAGCAAAGACACAGAACTTCTGAACGCCGTTGGGAGCGAACGCAACGCCGAGAAAACGACGACCCTAGGGAAAACCGAGAAGGCACTGGGTTTTATATGGAACACCCACACCGACAGCTTGGGTTTTAACACCGCCCTAAGCAGAGTCCCAGAAGCTGTGAAGAAACGAGAGAGGCCGCCTACGAAAAGAGAAGCGCTTTCAAGCACACCGCGCCACCGCGTCAAGGCCCGTGACCGCGCAAAGCTGCGTGCCCTAAAGCCGATCCTGAGGCACGCACGCGCCCGCCCTGCAAAGAGGCTGCCTACGACATGGAATTCGAAGCATTTGCACCCCCCACAGTCAACGTTCCCATGCCAGCCGACGGGTACATCGCCGACCACTCTGGAGACGTACTATGTCTAGGAGAGGACTTCTTGTAAACGAAACGTGTGACCAAGCTTGACAAATCTTTACTACATTAAGTTCCATAAAGGAATAAATGAGAAACCGGATTAACTACGTACTGTATCTCGAAGTAATCTGACGTACACTGGGTAAAGTTCGTGGTGTACGGCTCGTTCGGTTTATGCGCGTTTATTATGATTGTCAGCATGATTTTCTGCTGCGGATTCATGAAGAAACAAAGGGACGACCCATCAGACCACGAAGCTTACCCCACCCCTGCTGAATACGAGCGCCGTCAAGGTGTTCAGAGCGGTGTGGCTCGCCTAAGCACACCTCGCCACTGCGTCAAGGCCCGTGACCGCGCAAAGCTGCGTGCACTAAAGCCGATCCTGAGGCCTGCACGCGCCCGCCCTGCAAAGAGGCTGCCTAAGACATGGAATTTGAAGCCTTTGCACCCCCACAGTCAACGTTCCAATGCCAGCCGACGGGTACATCGCCGACCACTCTGGAGACGTACTATGTCTAGGAGAGGACTTCTTGTAAACGAAACGTATGACCAAGCTTGACAAATCTTTACTACATTTAGTTCCATAAAGGAATAAATGAGAAACCGGATTAACTACGTACTGTATCTCGGAGAAATCTGACGTACACTGGATAAAGTTCGTGGTGTACGGCTCGTTCGGTTTGTGCGCGTTAATTATGATTATCAGCATGATTTTCTGCTGTGGATTCATGAAGAAACAAAGGGACGACCCATCAGACCACGAAGCTTACCCCACCCCTGCTGAATACGAGCGCCGTCAAGGTGTTCAGAGCGGTGTGGCTCGCCTAAGCACACCGCGCCACTGCGTCAAGGCCCGTGACCGCGCAAAGCTGCGTGCACTAAAGCTGATCCTGAGGCCCGCACGCGCCCGCCCTGCAAAGAGGCTGCCTACGACATGGAATTCGAAGCCTTTGCACCCCCCACAGTCAACGTTCTCATGCCAGCCGACGGGTACATCGCCGACCACTCTGGAGACGTACTATGTCTAGGAGAGGACTTCTTGTAAACGAAACGTATGACCAAGCTTGACAAATCTTTACTAAATTTAGTTCCATAAAGGAATAAATGAGAAACCGGAATAACTACGTACTGTGTCTCGAAGAAATCTGACGTACACTGGGTAAAGTTCGTGGTGTACGGCTCGTTCGGTTTGTGCGCGTTAATTATAATTGTCAGCATGATTTTCTGCTGCGGATTCAGAAACAAAGGGACGACCCATCAGACCACGAAGCTTACCCCACCCCTGCTGAATACGAGCGCCGTCGAGGTGTTGAGAGCGGTGTGGCTCGCCCAAGCACACAGAAATGTTTCTATGAATACGTATAAGAAAGGAAGATCAACCTGCGCAAATGTTCCTGTGGAGGAGAGACCCAAACGAGCCTCCAATGAAGATGAAGATGTGCTCCATGATCTTCGGGGCTTCAAGCTCGCCCTTCTTAGCACAGCGTGCGAAACAAGAACGCACGCGAACACGCTAAGACCCACCCGAAAGCACTATCATCAATTACCGAAGCGCATTACATGGACGACTTCGTAGAGAGCTTCGCGGACTTATACATCGCGAAACAGACAATAATTAAAGTCCACAATATCCATAAGAACGCCAGCTTTAATCTACGAGGTTGGAACAGCAAAGACACAGAACTTCTGAACGCCGTTGGGAGCGAACGCAACGCCGAGAAAACGACGACCCTAGGGAAAACCGAGAAGGCACTGGGTTTTATATGGAACACCCACACCGACAGCTTGGGTTTTAACACCGCCCTAAGCAGAGTCCCAGAAGCTGTGAAGAAACGAGAGAGGCCGCCTACGAAAAGAGAAGCGCTTTCCAGCACACCGCGCCACCGCGTCAAGGCCCGTGACCGCGCAAAGCTGCGTGCCCTAAAGCCGATCCTGAGGCACGCACGCGCCCGCCCTGCAAAGAGGCTGCCTACGGCATGGAATTCGAAGTGTGGTGACACAGTTGTTAAAGTTGCGTGTAAGCAAATTCGTTCTCGGCTAACGTTGAATGAGCAGTCATCCCTGAATCCTCGCCTTGGTTACTCGCGCGCCTGCGTTACGCGCCGCGTCGTATTACGTAAATGTTGCGAAGTAGTAAAGTTAAAATACATAAAAGTAAATTTATATTTAATTTCTATTTATTTCTCGTTTGAAGCTCATGATAATAACAATGGGTAAAAATCAAAGTAAAGAAGTAAATAAAGATCAGATAGTCATAGCACAAGCTGGTGCAAACTCTTCAAGTGTTGAAGCACAATTAAGTCAATTTAATGTGGTGATATCAGTGATTGTTGTCATATTAATAATTATCATGGCATATTTTTTGTACAAAATATGCCACAAATCCGGAAAGCGATGGGTACATCGACAAGTACTAGCGGCAACACCGCAAGCGATACAAACCATGCAAGGAACAACGTCGATTGCAGTGCCTGTGACGTCAAATTCGACGCCGCCTAAAGTAAAAGTTGTAAGCATATAAGTGAGTTCACAGTGCAACGATATTTTTATTTTAAATATTTTGTGTTATGATTTTAAATTCAAAAAGGACTTAACTTTAAAATGTGATGTTTTGTGTTTTGTTTGTTAAAAACTAATTTACCTACTTAATATAAGACAAAGGTAAATGTGAGAAGATAAATGATTTCTATGTTTTAATGACTACAAAATATTAAGTTTACTAATGTATAAGTAAATAAAACAAGTTGTTAGTTTAAAAAGGGAATTTATTGTTTATCGGTTGATTAATATGTATTCAAAAACAAATATAGTAAGGGTTATATTATCTAATATGTAATAATTATGTTAAAATGTACAACATGTTCCTTTTAAAAAATTTTTACAACATAAAGTAAGCTAATAAACAATGTAAGTAACTTAAAAGTAAATAACAATGTAATTTTGAAAAAAGCATAACAAAGACCTACAATGTTAAATCGTCATATTATTATAGTTTATATAAATAATGGTTCATATTCATAATTCAGTTCAATTGTAATGTTTTGTTTCACAGAAACGGGTACTATAGGTAGCAGTATATTGCATCAACATTCCGAGCCACAGCGACCAGCGATAACGTTACACTCTGTCAGCATTTCCGCTGTGCCTCGCATTGTTTTGTGTAGACTTTTAGCATGTTTAAATATTGAAGTTATAACTTTGTAAAGATGATCAAAATTTTTTTTTAAAAAAGGGTAGGATTGATGTGGTGACACAGTTGTTAAAGTTGCGTGTAAGCAAATTCGTTCTCGGCTAACGTTGAATGAGCAGCCATCCCTGAATCCTCGCCTTGGTTACTCGCGCGTCTGCGTTACGCGCCGCGTCGTATTACGTAAATGTAAAGTGTCTAAAAATAGCTTTTATAGAGTTCAATATATTAACTGTTGTGCATAACTAACTGTTTCATTTCTTCGACCCGATACTCACTCCAGACTGATAGCAGACACGATCCTTCTGATAACAAAGAACATTATTACCAAAATAATACCAAAGAAGCATTTGCACCCCCCACAGTCAACGTTCCCATGCCAGCCGACGGGTACATCGCCGACCACTCTGGAGACGTACTATGTCTAGGAGAGGACTTCTTGTAAACGAAACGTATGACCAAGCTTGACAAATCTTTACTACATTTAGTTCCATAAAGGAATAAATGAGAAACCGGATTAACTACGTACAGTCACGAGCAAAAATATGTAAACAATTGTAACTCTTAATACAATGGAACAAGAGTCAAAGTGTATACATATTGGTGCTCGTGACTGTACTGTATCTCGAAGTAATCTGACGTACACTGGATAAAGTTCGTGGTGTACGGCTCGTTCGGTTTATGCGCGTTTATTATGATTGTCAGCATGATTTTCTGCTGCGGATTCATGAAGAAACAAAGGGACGACCCATCAGACCACGAAGCTTACCCCACCCCTGCTGAATACGAGCGCCGTCAAGGTGTTCAGAGCGGTGTGGCTCGCCTAAGCACACCGCGCCACTGCGTCAAGGCCCGTGACCGCGCAAAGCTGCGTGCACTGAAGCCGATCCTGAGGCCTGCACGTGCCCGCCCTGCAAAGAGGCTGCCTACGACATGGAATTTGAAGCCTTGCACCCCCACAGTCAACTTTCAAATGCCAGCCGACGGGTACATCGCCGACCACTCTGGAGACGTACTATGTCTAGGAGAGGACTTCTTGTAAACGAAACGTATGACCAAGCTTGACAAATCTTTAATACATTTAGTTCCATAAAGGAATAAATGAGAAACCGGATTAACTACGTACTGTATCTCGAAGAAATCTGACGTACACT
Source organism: Scoparia ambigualis (assembly GCA_963921215.1). Taxonomy (NCBI): domain Eukaryota; kingdom Metazoa; phylum Arthropoda; class Insecta; order Lepidoptera; family Crambidae; genus Scoparia; species Scoparia ambigualis. Next base: position 6,227,290 of record OY992509.1, read on the forward strand.
GAATAAAGTTCGTGGTGTACGGCTCGTTCGGTTTATGCGCGTTTATTATGATTGTCAGCATGATTTTCTGCTGCGGATTCATGAAGAAACAAAGGGACGACCCATCAGACCACGAAGCTTACCCCACCCCTGCTGAATACGAGCGCCGTCAAGGTGTTCAGAGCGGTGTGGCTCGCCTAAGCACACCGCGCCACTGCGTCAAGGCCCGTGACCGCGCAAAGCTGCGTGCACTAAAGCCGATCCTGAGGCCTGCACACGCCCGCCCTGCAAAGAGGCTGCCTACGACATGGAATTCGAAGCCTTTGCACCCCTCACAGTCAACGTTTCCATGCCAGCCGACGGGTACATCGCCGACCACTCTGGAGACGTACTATGTCTAGGAGAGGACTTCTTGTAAACGAAACGTATGACCAAGCTTGACAAATCTTTACTACATTTAGTTCCATAAAGGAATAAATGAGAAACCAGATTAACTACGTACTGTATCTCGAAAAAATCTGACGTACACTGGGTAAAGTTCGTGGTGTACGGCTCGTTCGGTTTGTGCGCGTTAATTATGATTGTCAGCATGATTTTCTGCTGCGGATTCATGAGGAAACAAAGGGACGACCCATCAGACCACGAAGCTTACCCCACCCCTGCTGAATACGAGCGCCGTCGAGGTGTTGAGAGCGGTGTGGCTCGCCCAAGCACACAGAAATGTTTCTACGAATACGTATAAGAAAGGAAGATCAACTTGCGCAAATGTTCCTGTGGAGGACAGACCCGAACGAGCCTCCAATGAAGATGAAGATGTGCTCCATGATCTTCGGTGCTTCAAGCTCGCCCTTCTTAGCACAGCGTGCGAAACAAGAACGCACGCGAACACGCTAAGACCCTCCCGAAAGCACTATCATCAATTACCGAAGCGCATTACATGGACGACTTCGTACAGAGCTTCGCGGACTTATATATCGCGAAACAGACAATAATTCAAGTCCACAATATCCATAAGAACGCCAGCTTTAATCTACGAGGTTGGAACAGCAAAGACACAGAAATTCTGAACGCCGTTGGGAGCGAACGCAACGCCGAGAAAACGACGACCCTAGGGAAAACCGAGAAGGCACTGGGTTTTATATGGAACACCCACACCGACAGCTTGGGTTTTAACACCGCCCTAAGCAGAGTCCCAGAAGCTGTGAAGAAACGAGAGAGGCCGCCTACAAAAAGAGAAGCGCTTTCAAGCACACCGCGCCACCGCGTCAAGGCCCGTGACCGCGCAAAGCTGCGTGCCCTAAAGCCGATCCTGAGGCACGCACGCGCCCGCCCTGCAAAGAGGTTGCCTACGACATGGAATTCGAAGCATTTGCACCCCCCACAGTCAACGTTCCCATGCCAGCCGACGGGTACATCGCCGACCACTCTGGAGACGTACTATGTCTAGGAGAGGACTTCTTGTAAACGAAACGTATGACCAAGCTTGACAAATCTTTACTACATTTAGTTCCATAAAGGAATAAATGAGAAACCGGATTAACTACGTACTGTATCTCGAAGTAATCTGACGTACACTGGGTAAAGTTCGTGGTGTACGGCTCGTTCGGTTTATGCGCGTTTATTATGATTGTCAGCATGATTTTCTGCTGCGGATTCATGAAGAAACAAAGGGACGACCCATCAGACCACGAAGCTTACCCCACCCCTGCTGAATACGAGCGCCGTCAAGGTGTTAAGAGCGGTGTGGCTCGCCTAAGCACACCTCGCCACTGCGTCAAGGCCCGTGACCGCGCAAAGCTGCGTGCACTAAAGCCGATCCTGAGGCCTGCACGCGGCCGCCCTGCAAAGAGGCTGCCTACGACATGGAATTTAAAGCCTTTGCACTCCCACAGTCAACTTTCCCATGCCAGCCGACGGGTACATCGCCGACCACTCTGGAGACGTACTATGTCTAGGAGAGGACTTCTTGTAAACGAAACGTATGACCAAGCTTGACAAATCTTTACTACATTTAGTTCCATAAAGGAATATATGAGAAACTGGATTAACTACGTACTGTATCTCGAAGAAATCTGACGTACACTGGATAAAGTTCGTGGTGTACGGCTCGTTCGGTTTGTGCGCGTTAATTATGATTGTCAGCATGATTTTCTGCTGCGGATTCATGAGGAAACAAAGGGACGACCCATCAGACCACGAAGCTTACCCCACCCCTGATGAATACGAGCGCCGTGTAGGTGTTGAGAGCGGTGTGGCTCGCCCAAGCACACAGAAATGTTTCTATGAATACGTATAAGAAAGGAAGATCAACCTGCGCAAATGTTCCTGTGGAGGACAGACCCAAACGAGCCTCCAATGAAGATGAAGATGTGCTCCATGATCTTCGGGGCTTCAAGCTCGCCCTTCTTAGCACAGCGTGCGAAACAAGAACGCACGCGAACACGCTAAGACTCACCCGAAAGCACTATCATCAATTACCGAAGCGCATTACATGGACGACTTCGTAGAGAGCTTCGCGGACTTATACATCGCGAAACAGACAATAATTCAAGTCCACAATATCCATAAGAACGCCAGCTTTAATCTACGAGGTTGGAACAGCAAAGACACAGAACTTCTGAACGCCGTTGGGAGCGAACGCAACGCCGAGAAAACGACGACCCTAGGGAAAACCGAGAAGGCACTGGGTTTTATATGGAACACCCACACCGACAGCTTGGGTTTTAACACCGCCCTAAGCAGAGTCCCAGAAGCTGTGAAGAAACGAGAGAGGCCGCCTACGAAAAGAGAAGCGCTTTCCAGCACACCGCGCCACCGCGTCAAGGCCCGTGACCGCGCAAAGCTGCGTGCCCTAAAGCCGATCCTGAGGCACGCACGCGCCCGCCCTGCAAAGAGGCTGCCTACGACATGGAATTCGAAGCATTTGCACCCCCCACAGTCAACGTTCCCATGCCAGCCGACGGGTACATCGCCGACCACTCTGGAGACGTACTATGTCTAGGAGAGGACTTCTTGTAAACGAAACGTATGACCAAGCTTGACAAATCTTTACTACATTTAGTTCCATAAAGGAATAAATGAGAAACCGGATTAACTACGTACTGTATCTCGAAGAAATCTGACGTACACTGGGTAAAGTTCGTGGTGTACGGCTCGTTCGGTTTATGCGCGTTTATTATGATTGTCAGCATGATTTTCTGCTGCGGATTCATGAAGAAACAAAGGGACGACCCATCAGACCACGAATCTTACCCCACCCCTGCTGAATACGAGCGCCGTCAAGGTGTTCAGAGCGGTGTGGCTCGCCTAAGCACACCTCGCCACTGCGTCAAGGCCCGTGACCGCGCAAAGCTGCGTGCACTAAAGCCGATCCTGAGGCCTGCACGCGCCCGCCCTGCAAAGAGGCTGCCTACGACATGGAATTTGAAGCCTTTGCACCCCCACAGTCAACCTTCCCATGCCAGCCGACGGGTACATCGCCGACCACTCTGGAGACGTACTATGTCTAGGAGAGGACTTCTTGTAAACGAAACGTATGACCAAGCTTGACAAATCTTTACTACATTTAGTTCCATAAAGGAATAAATGAGAAACCGGATTAACTACGTACTCTACGTACTGTATCTCGAAGAAATCTGACGTACACTGGATAAAGTTCGTGGTGTACGGCTCGTTCGGTTTGTGCGCGTTAATTATGATTGTCAGCAAGATTTTCTGCTGCGGATTCATGAGGAAATAAAGGGACGACCCCTCAGACCACGAAGCTTACCCCACCCCTGCTGAATATGAGCGCCGTCGAGGTGTTGAGAGCGGTGTGGCTTGCCCAGGCACACAGAAATGTTTCTACGAATACGTATATGAAAGGAAGATCAACCTGCGCAAATGTTCCTGTGGAGGACAGACCCGAACGAGCCTCCAATGAAGATGTGCTCCATGATCTTCGGGGCTTCAAGCTCGCCCTTCTTAGCACAGCGTGCGAATTTAGAACGCACGCGAACACGCTAAGACCCTCCCGAAAGCACTATCATCAATTACCGAAGCGCATTACATGGACGACTTCGTAGAGAGCTTCGCGGACTTATACCTCGCGAAACAGACAATAATTCAAGTCCACAATATCCATAAGAACGCCAGCTTTAATCTACGAGGTTGGAACAGCAAAGACACAGAACTTCTGAACGCCGTTGGGAGCGAACGCAACGCCGAGAAAACGACGACCCTAGGGAAAACCGAGAAGGCACTGGGTTTTTATATGGAACACCCACACCGACAGCTTGGGTTTTAACACCGCCCTAAGCAGAGTCCCAGAAGCTGTGAAGAAACGAGAGAGGCCGCCTACGAAAAGAGAAGCGCTTTCAAGCACACCGCGCCACCGCGTCAAGGCCCGTGACCGCGCAAAGCTGCGTGCCCTAAAGCCGATCCTGAGGCCCGCAAGCGCCCGCCCTGCAAAGAGGCTGCCTACGACATGGAATTCGAAGCATTTGCACCCCCCACAGTCAACGTTCCCATGCCAGCCGACGGGTACATCGCCGACCACTCTGGAGACGTACTATGTCTAGGAGAGGACTTCTTGTAAACGAAACGTATGACCAAGCTTGACAAATCTTTACTACATTTAGTTCCATAAAGGAATAAATGAGAAACCGGATTAACTACGTACTCTACGTCACAGACATATAATAGAAGCAGACCAAACATTATTTCACAACTACATAGATGAGAATAAAACATTATTTCTACTTCTTTCTCTCCAACCACAAATTAATGAGACTATCTCGTTTCTTTTTAATGTCGCAACACTTCCACACACATAGACAAACTGGACCGTGAGGCAAACCGCCATCTTGACAAGCTACAATTAAGCTACACAAATGTCTTCCTAGACTTGTCAACAAGGGACGTACAGGAGATTGTTTTCGCTTATTTTTTGTGATCTAATAAAGTTTATGAGCCAAAAGTACTAAATAAAATGGTGAAGTGTAGTGCGCCCTTGTGCGGCAACTCCTCATATAGAAAAACACCTGAAATTACGTTCCATTGGTAAGTTTTGTTGTGCCATCTAATCTCATAATGTTTTTTTTAGTCATTGTGAGATTATTATTAATCTTTCGGCATTCTAGAAGAAGTGAATAATTGTCATAAGTGCAAATCTCGTAAAATCTAAACGTAAAGTAGTTTCTGAAAGATTCTTGTGGTAACAATAATCAATTATATAGTAACTTTGATCTCGTTTGACGTTTCATATACTTGTACAATTTTACGGGGCCGTATTTAGACTCCAGTTTTGTTTAATAGGTATATTTTTGAAGATTGATTAGATTTAAGTATGCAATATATTTTTTCATTAGGGATAAATTAAATATGAGTAAATTATTTTTATAATATTGTTAACTTAAACCCTATCCTATCCCTTTAACCCTATGGTAGTCGTAGGGATGTATTCTTGTATGAAAATGTGCATAAAATAATAACTTTTTACATTTGTTTTTCAGAATTCATCTAAATCTTTACTAAAAAGTCCGCTAAGAAGCAATGCTAGTGGAGATCATGTTTTGAGGAATTTGCAAAATTTACAGCCGAGTACCTCAACTCAAGTGCTGTATTAACTACATTAAGTGAGTTATCGTAAGTATTATATTGTTGTACAGTATTCTAGGGTATAACATGAAGAAGATGGGTCTGAGCAGTCTCTCAATCTCAACTCTGTTACTTTGAAATATACAGAAAATGATAAATTTATTTGTTTTCAGAAACCTTCATCATTACTTCCTGAACAGACTCAGTAAAAAGTATACCGGATATAATTTTTTCGGGTCTTGCAAAATATACAGTAACCCGCAGTCAGAGTCGCTGACTACTCGACCACCCAGCGGTCTTATCACTAGTTTTAAAAATTGTGACATTATTTATTGTAATTTTTATTTTTATTAAAAAAATACCAGCAGAGACCTACGAGTATATAGGTATGTTGTTTTTAATTACTTATTTCATTTTTTTTTATTTTACCTAACGATTCTACTACGAGTTTTTTATGCATTTTATTAAGAGATCTATTAAATCTCAAATGTGATTTTTGCGTAAAATGCGCATTTTTGCATTTTGTAGTAACGTATCGAAATAGGAAATAAAATCATGCTTAATATTACAAATTTCTACTCTGCGAGAATAAGCTGAGTTCGGTCGGCCGGCGCATCGTATTTTGTAGTAATTTTGCAGTTATATTTATCGTTATTATCGAAATTGGATAATAAATTCATTATACTTACAATCTTTATTTCTCAAGAAGTAACAATTGTTCTGGTATAAATTTTGCTCAATAATATCGTAGATAGGAGAAATTCACAGTTAGCTTAAACCGATTTTCGAAGTTTTTTGGTTTCGAATAAGATTTTTTTTCCAAATAAAATCAATGATATCTATAAATTCCGAGGCCGCTACGCACTATATGACTATATAATAGATAACATTAATTTTTTTTTCATTTCTTTAGAACAGTATTTCAATCTAGGAGTTCAAAAAAGTGCCTTCGCGCATTTTATGAAAACCTTCATAAATTTTGGGTTTCATAAAAAAGTTAAGCAAAATTTACATAAAGCGAGACCGCTACGAACTATGCCAATAGCTATTCTACATTATTCAATAATTCAAAACTGGTGATGTATTTTTTTTTTCTTGGATCAAGAACGCCAAAATTGCCCATTTTACGCAAAAATTACAGTCGAGATGTAATAGGCCTATTAAGTTAATGAGGTGGCGTTGCAGCTAGATACAGATACAGACATAGCCTGCCTGGCACTCAATGATAGATAACTTAGCATTCTACTGGTGATTTTTTCTAAATTTAATGAGTATCTTCAAATGTCTATAAAATATAAAATTATCCTCTTTACGTAGGTATAACATTATTATAGATGTAGGTACTTGAGGTCCCTTGCGTGCCTGAGTTCAGCCCCTTTTATTGTAAATGTGTGCATGAAATTTGTCTGTAGGCGTAATGGGCACGCTTTTTTGTTGTAATGTTTGGTCTGCTTCTATTATATGTCTGTGACTCTACGTACTGTATCTCGAAGAAATCTGACGTACACTGGATAAAGTTCGTGGTGTACGGCTCGTTCGGTTTGTGCGCTTTAATTATGATTGTCAGCATGATTTTCTGCTGTGGATTCATGAAGAAACAAAGGGACGACCCATCAGACCACGAAGCTTACCCCACCCCTGCTGAATACGAGCGCCGTCAAGGTGTTCAGAGCGGTGTGGCTCGCCTAAGCACACCTCGCCACTGCGTCAAGGCCCGTGACCGCGCAAAGCTGCGTGCACTAAAGCCGATCCTGAGGCCTGCACGCGCTCGCCCTGCAAAGAGGCTGCCTAAGACATGGAATTTGAAGCCTTTGCACTCCCACAGTCAACTTTCCCATGCCAGCCGACGGGTACATCGCCGACCACTCTGGAGACGTACTATGTCTAGGAGAGGACTTCTTGTAAACGAAACGTGTGACCAAGCTTGACAAATCTTTACTACATTTAGTTCCATAAAGGAATAAATGAGAAACCGGATTAACTACGTACTCTACGTACTGTATCTCGAAGAAATCTGACGTACACTGAATAAAGTTCGTGGTGTACGGCTCGTTCGGTTTGTGCGCGTTAATTATGATTGTCAGCATGATTTTCTGCTGTGGATTCATGAAGAAACAAAGGGACGACCCATCAGACCACGAAGCTTACCCCACCCCTGCTGAATACGAGCGCCGTCAAGGTGTTCAGAGCGGTGTGGCTCGCCTAAGCACACCGCGCCACTGCGTCAAGGCCCGTGACCGCGCAAAGCTGCGTGCACTAAAGCTGATTCTGAGGCCCGCACGCGCCCGCCCTGCAAAGAGGCTGCCTACGACATGGAATTCGAAGCCTTTGCACCCCCCACAGTCAACGTTCTCATGCCAGCCGACGGGTACATCGCCGACCACTCTGGAGACGTACTATGTCTAGGAGAGGACTTCTTGTAAACGAAACGTATGACCAAGCTTGACAAATCTTTACTACATTTAGTTCCATAAAGGAATAAATGAGAAACCGGATTGACTACGTACTGTATCTCGAAGAAATCTGACGTACACTGGGTAAAGTTCGTGGTGTACGGCTCGTTCGGTTTGTGCGCGTTTATTATGATTGTCAGCATAATTTTCTGCTGCGGGTTCATGAGGAAACAAAGGGACGACCCATCAGACCACGAAGCTTACCCCACCCCTGCTGAATACGAGCGCCGTCGAGGTGTTGAGAGCGGTGTGGCTCGCCCAAGCACACCGCGCCACCAAGGCCCGTGACCGCGCAAAGCTGCGTGCCCTAAAGCCGATCCTGAGGCCCGCACGCGCCCCGCCCTGCAAAGAGGCTGCCTACAACATGGAATTCGAAGCCTTTGCACCCCCCACAGTCAACGTTCCCATGCCAGCAGCCCCACGACGGGTACATCGCCGACCACTCTGGAGACGTACTATGTCTCGGAGAGGACTTCTTGTAAACGAAGCGTATGATCAAGCTTGACAAATCTTTACTACATTTAGTTCCATAAAGGAATAAATGAGAAACCGGAATAACTACGTACTGTACAAGTAAAATCAATATTTGGTATTTTTTTCTACGAAATACTTTGGGACTGTTAGTAAAAAACGGGATCAAATAGCACTCTTGTCGTGTCAAGAGTCGGGACAAGATAAGATAGTCGTTAGTTAAGCTGAGGCCTTGCGGTGCGTTTACATATTAGGTATATATTTGTGACACGCCACAATAATACACTTTATTGTGGCATGTCTTTGCACACCACCTTGTGGGTGGTGTGGTGATGAGGGTACCTATCGTAAGTTGTACCCAGCGTTGAACTCTTGACCTCAAAATGGTAAACTTGAAAGCGTATAGGTATGATTAAAACTCACAACCAATTGATGGCTAGTTTAATGCATGGATACTCTTCATAAAAGGAAAGCCTAAGACTGTTTTGAAAGTGATTTAGTTAGGTAGGAAACTTACGGAATTATGAAAGAATTCTTCTACATATTTTGTAAGACGATAACTATGAGTCTGGCTCCGGCTTTGTGCCTCAAAGTTTAAGAACATACGAAAGTTTTTGATGAATGAATAAAATACTTCTCGGTACAAGGTCCGAATCACACTTATCCAAATCGTGAGAAGTTTTCAATAGTAGTATATTTGTATTTCACGAATATTACTATCCTATATTTTGTTAATCATCAGGTATACAGTCAGTATTTATCTAAGCTATTAAATTTTATCAAACGGAGAGCATTTGCCGTATCTCTGTGAGTAGGGCCACTGGGCCCCTTCATCTCTTTAATCTCTTCTTAATGATAGATTGATTGATGTAATTTGACATTTTGTAGTAGTTTGATCTTCATGTCGGTGTCACACACCTGTTGTCCTCTGTAGTTTAAGAGTTGCAAGTATAAGATCGCTTTGCAGAGGCAAATCTAATTCTGCTTGATGTAGTAAATTCGAAACTCAGAAGTTGAGTGTAATTCATTATTAATTTAAGACTTTAGTAGTAAATTTATTATGTAGGTACGTAAAACTTTAGTAATTAAATTTTAAAATGTTCATGTTTTAGAAGTTAAGATTGCTGTGAATGTTATCTGAAAATGCTGCTGAAAATAATGCGTGTGACGTTCACCGTAAAAATACGTATAAGAAATCTTTTCCTACAAAACCGAACCAAGAACCGCAGAACGAGCCTCAGATCGCGTCTCCTCAGAAAGCTGGTCGAGGTAAGTGTTTTTTGCCATATTATGGGTTGTATGTGGTAGTTGCCAAGGCAGATTACAATACCGAAAGCATTGTGTGATTTAATAGTTTGATTCCAACACCTAAGTACACAGTCCACTCTTTAAATTATTACCGTGGTACTTTGTTGCCACATTTTCTGGTCACTCACTCACTCACTCTAGTCCAAAGCAGTTCATTTAGTTCAGTAACCAGTGATATGAGAGTAAAATGTACGGATATATTTGTCAGTAAGGTAGATGTACCATATTACGTAAGTGTACGGAATTGCGTAAGTTTTCGGTTTAAGCCCAAAACAAAGGAAAACTACTAATTGTTTCAAAAACATATGTAATTATACATCAAGTGTAAACATTACAGCGTCAGTTACACACGGTAAAAAAGAACTGCAAACATTATCGATCCGTCTTTGAAGTCTCCTTATGTCAGCCAGAGCCCAACCGCCATAACGGTCTTGCGTGTAGTGCATAACTAGCAAGTTGCCGCACGGATTTTCATAAGGATATTACGAGTGTTAAGTAAGTATGTTCATAACAAATTGTCGTTATTATTTTTAAGAACTTTAAAACAAACTGATTGATTGCCTTTTCAAGTTAATTCAGTTACTTTTAGCGAGTTAATTGATAATTTACTGGTTACCGCAATTACCTACACTAAAAACCTACCATGTTCGATATTACGTTACAATATTTTTTTTAGTTTTGATTTTATTGATTTTGAATAACGGAATTAAGGCAAATAAGGTGATTTTGTTTTTGTAACTTTCTAGGAACCGAGATGAGCTAAGTAAACGCAAAATGCTGTTACGGGTCTAAAGTATAACATGGTTTCTTTGTATCAAATTACGTGTCACGATTTTATTTGCCTTTATTATAAAAAAACGCGTGTAAAGTGAAACTTTTTTTTACTTTGAACAGAGTTGTCACAAATATCTTCGGTGCAAAATCACTAATTTATTTGATACTTTTCGATGTTATTGCATAATTTTTGGTACCTGTTACTAGTATATTATTATATTACTAAAGAATTCAAGTCATTTTGCGTTGCTGAGAAGAGTTATTCGTTAGAAATTACTGTTAATCAAACTACCGCAAAGGTCTGTGACCGCAAATTACCTACAAGCTTTGTTGGTACAATGGGTGTTGCATATGGCCGAAATTGGATTTCCAGTAACAAAGGATCAATTGCTACACTCGGTAGCTAAATTACTGCTGGAATTGAAGCGACCAAATCCATTCAGAGACGGAATCCCTGGCAGACATTGGTACGAGGCATTTCTGAATAGAAACTCAATAATAAGTAAGAGAGTACTCGGTATGTCAAGCATTGACTACTGCCCGTGTAAAAGCAACTGAAGAAAAAATTAAGGGCTGGTTTCAGCGAGTCCGAAAATATTTTGAAGACAATAATCTCATGTATGTATTGGAAGACCCCTCACGAGTGTTCAATTGCGATGAGTCCGCCTTTTTTTGTGTCCGAAAGGTCAACCAGTCCTTGCCAGGAAGGATTCTTTCCAGATTCCGATTCTTGCCAGAAGAATGTTCACTGCCGATCTGGCAATGACGATAAAGAAAATTTAACACTCTCTCTAGGTTCGTCAGCTGACGGAAAACTAATGCCAATATTGGCATTATTTCCATATAAAAGGATACCACAAAATATATTGTTAAAATATCCCAAATATTGGACCACCGGACGTACTGACTACTACTGACTCGGGATGGATGACATCAGAGGCATTTTTTGAGTACATAGCTTACAAATTTGAACCATTTTTGACAAAAGAAAATATTAAAAGACCCGTCGCTTTATTTTTGGATGGACACGTTTCGCATCTGACGCTCCTATTATGTGAATTTTGCAAACAAAAAGATATAGTACTGATAGCTCTGTTGCCTAGCGCCACACATGCTTTACAACCCATGGACGTTGCAGTATTTCACAGCCTCAAAAACGCTTGGAGTAAAGAGTACATACTTGGAGGATGGAGAATAATGGTAGTCGCTTAAAGCGTGAAGATTTTGGCCCGGTACTTGAAAAAGCCATAAAAAAACGCTGCGACCAGAAATTATTCAAAATAGTTTTAGAAAGTCCGGCCTGTTTCCCTTCGATGAAAATGCAGTTACTTATGAAAAAATACATAAGTCTTCTGCGGCACCAGCGACAAGTTCTGGCACAAGTACTCCTACAAGTTTGAACTCCTTAGAAAGCAGCACGTCGTTACAATCTAAAGACTTTATAAAGTGGTTTGAAATTAATTTAAATGGTCAAAAATTAATTGACTTCCGAGAATGTTCTGGAGAATGGACAGGCAATGTGAAGGACCACAGTCTGTACTATTTCTGGAAGCAATTAACGCAAACCAGAACAAGTCATGCAGCTAGACCAGATTCGATAAGTCTTGGCAACGCCACTCATGACGCAAATGACTGTACGTTAACCGATCTTGACCTCAATTGGGTCAATGAAGACACTATTTTTAATCTGCTCTTCTTAACGAGATAACTTTGACCAGTATTTTTTCCTGTTCGACTCCTGAAATTACAAGTAATATCGAAACCATTATTTTCCAAGAAACGCAACAAATGTCAGTAACAAATCCTATAGCGACAGATTATTTGCTAGAGGTCGTTACTAATGTTCCTGTTATAATAGTATCGCCCCTGGAAACCACACCTCTCACACAAGAAACCATTAATGTTCTGGAAGAATCCTCAATCGTCATTTCACAACAAGGTAACACTTGTGATGTACCTACAATAATAGTATCGCCTCTACAAATCTCAGCACTCATACAAAAAGTCCCAAATTTAGTTCAACTTTCTGACACATTGCCCACCAACAATTCAACGATTTCTGTGACATCGCCGCACTCTCAAGAAAGAATCTCACCACCTCATGAAACCGATAGTAAATTAGAAAAATCTTTGATTTTGGACAAGGAGCCGTTTGCAAACCAACCTACTATTCTCGAAGAAGCATCATCTTCTCGAATAGCAACCTCAGTGCAAAATGATATACATACAGTAAGTTCAGTTACTGAATCAAATTCCGCAACCCAAGATCAAAGCGAAAGTTCTCAAAATTTAAGAAAAGCTGGATTCCCCACTCCCTTTAAAAACGCTTTGTTGTGGCCAGAAATTCCGTCGGTCAGTAAAGATAAAAATCTTATTAAAAACTGTTAAAATGGAACGTGCATATATGGAATAATAGACAATAGAATTAATAGTTTGTCTATGGTAATATATACTCTCGAGGGTAATGGCGTCGGAGTAGTAGGGTGATTTTCTGTGTGCTTTCCAAATAAAGTACTCAATTACTAACAACATCTTTTATTTCCTCCTAAAACCATAACAGGTTATGGGCCCAGACCGTTCCATAACTCTGTTTCAAGTGGTAAGAGGAAATAAAAAGAGGTGTGACTACGGCGTGTTCGAGAGGCTCAAAACGACCGCGTGGGCGAAGGCTTCGTTAACATTGTGCGAGGCGTTCGAGGCAGCTGAGGGATTGCGCTGTCAGGTAGAGGCAGAGCAATAGAAAAGTTCATCGTGCGCGTGGCATTTTTGAAGGAGGCTTCATGTGGAACCGATGGTTGGAGTGGTGGGCGGGGGAGCCATCAAGTTGGAGGGTCAGCGAAATTGGAATCTATGGAAATTTCAAGTTTCGGTGTTGCTGAGGGGTATGGAACTCTACTCGGTAGACGGCTCAGTAATGAAACCTGAAAATGAAGAGTGGAAGAAAAAAGATGCAAAAGCGCAAAGTCAAATTGTGATGAGGTTATGTGAAAATACTATGGTTCATATCCTCTCGTGCCAGACCGCTGCAGAGATGTGGAACAAGCTCCACAGCGTATATGAGCAGAAGTCAAGTACCAGCTTACATATTTTACAACAGCGCTTCTTCCAGTTCAAATTTGAAGAAAGCTCGAACATGGCTACATTTCTTGCAAAGCTTCAGGAGCTGAAAGCTCAGTTGAAACAGGCTGGCGAAGAAGTATCAGAGAAATTCATGATAACCAAAGTACTAATGTCCCTGCCATCAACGTTGAATCACTTTGTGTCAGCGTGGGAATCGGTCGAGCCGGCCAGGCAAACCTATGATGAGTTAGTAGTATAATATGGGTTAAACAGTCACAGGTAAAAGCGGTAACGTCGTCCTTCGACATATCGACCAATTAAGACGTAGTTCTAGGAATTGTTTAGCTTGTCCTATGAATATTCAATCAAATTCTGGCCATAGTTTCGCCATTGACAAAAGTTAGTCGGAGCAACCGGAGGGGCCAACACAAGATTCGCCGGTGCGTGGCATGGCCGAGGGGAGGTGGTAGACGAAGTATACTATTTGACTTTGGTGAAGAAGATTTGTCTCGGTCTTAGATGACTTCTCTCTCTACTCGAGGAGGTCTCCCTTTACTCGATACTTTAGAAAATTCCAGAAAAGATACTCAGTTGCAGCCTGCAAACCTGGAAGATTCGCCTCAGCCTGCGTATACATATTCAGGTTTTCAGCCTCTATCAAATTTGGTTGACACGCAAATAGAGCTGCAGTCCCAGATGACTCATTGCCAGTCCAATCTCGGTAGAGATCACTCCTGATCACCTTGAGATAGAGCCTCAGATGCAACACATTGACCGGCAGCCCCGCCACAACCTGCCTGTTCACATTCAGGTCCTCAGTCAAATTTTATTGACACTCATTGTTTTTTATAGCAGCAGTCTCGGATTACTTTAACGTCAGTCCAAATCACCACTCCGGGTTCTCCTAAAATAGAGCCTCAGTCGCAGCCTGCTGACATGGCAAACTTACCTCAATCTACGTCTTCGGGTAATCATCAAACTCAAGATGCAGCGTCTAATGTGCGAATAATTACTCCAACGACAAGCACGACAACCTCAACACTCTGGTCAGCACCAAGATGGCCTCCATGGAGAGCAAGATCATAGTTGCGAATCAACGAATAGAGGGTCTTCAAACAGCACGTCTAAACACCTATACATCCCAGTGCATCCCGTCCGTGGTAACTCCGCCTTCGGGAACAACCCCTCACATAGTACCACCCAACAGCAGTACGTATCCCAGGGCATACCTCTCGTCCTGCCCTCCTCGGCCAGAACAGGAATATGGGACTAGGACCTCGACTCGGACCCGATCAGTATTATTAATTACTCCATCTCGACCGCCAGTTTCTTCTCCAGATTTAACAGGATTATTAGAAATGATACCTGACCTCGTCGCGGCCGAAAAAGAGACGTTAAAAAACTAAAACGAATGAATGGCGAATGGCGAATCTTTTCTTTAAGTGAATTCAGCACATCGAAAGAACGAAACGAGAAATGGGACCGAGGTGTATGTCAGATGCATGCTTAAAAGGAGGACTTAACTGCCGGGACATATCAGACGAAGATCGGAAGAAAAATTTTAATTGTTTTTGGAGGGATATGGATTGGGACAGCAAAAAAATATTTGTCAAATCTATGGTTGATGTCTTACCACCCAAACGTAGACAAAACACTGTGGGGCTACACACATACTGCATGAAGATTAAATTAAGTTTAATATTAATATTAACAAAAATGTAAAAAAAATGCTTGATATTACTATCAATGAACTTTAAAATTAATATAGATAAATTAAAATGCGTAATTCAATGTTTGCAATGTAAATTAATTAGGTTCCCATGCATAGTGATAGTGAAAAATAAGTTGTAAAAGAAATATACTTGTTACCTATAATATAATTATAGTAATTGTAATGTATGGTGTCATTTGTTAATACATTTTGAAATTGTTGGTAACTTTATGTAGCTAAATCTTATTAGAAATATGAAAAATAAGCCACTTAACTAATTAAATTATTTTGTGTTATGCTAATTATTTGTTATTTAATTTAAAATTAATTACATATTGTTAAAATAAATATCTCTAATTAGGAATTGTACTATTACCTCTCTAGGTAACTGACATGTGTTTTTGTACTTAAATTATTTGTTATTTATTCAATTACGTATTCAATTCAATTTCAATTTAAAATATTTATTTAGGGTAAATACACCCATATGTATTAGCAACAAAATAATATAATGTTTCATTTCATTCAATTATAAAAAAAGAGGATGTCGTTATACTTTAATAATTATTGCTACTTACTTACCTACTGTATTATTTGCATGTATTCAGTTGCTAAAATGTTTATTGGTGAAAAACTTATTTTGTTGTATAGATTTAAAAGAAGGGGGATGTGGAAGGTAGTTATAATACTTTGTTTATATTGTGGGTAAGACACGAATATAATAAAGTTAGTGATTGCTCGGATACCGTGTTTGATTGACCTGCCCATAACATAACAGATCTAAATGCCAATAAAAGGAATGATGCCTTGCTTGCACCTGGTGGATCCGCCAGTTACTTTACCACAACCAATGATGATTTTTTTTTGTGTGTAGGATGAGCGAACTATCCTCGTCGCCACTGATGTGTAGGAAGGTGCCATAAAACGACCGTTTAGTAACCGAGCCGGTTTATTACTGCTTTTGACAATGACGTGACACAAGTGGTCAACCTCCTAAAAGACGTCGTGGTGGAACATCTACTGAAAGTCATCAAACTGATATAGACTTCATTGCATCTATGCCAAAAGTACTATTGCACTATTGCCGAAAATTAACTTCAAAGCTGTACCTTGAACCAATAGTACACAGCGTCAATCATTTGTATCAATTATACAAAGATTATTATGCTGAAAAAAAAAGACCAGCATAGTATTTTTTATTACTATGAAACTAAGGACCAATTCAATTTGTATTCTATATACTTACCTACTTACTGATTTTCGACTGTCAAAATATGTAGGTATCTACTTAAAATATAAAAAAAAACATATTTATTATTTTTAAGTAAATTATTTTAAACTACTTATTAAAATTAAATAGATACTTACTTACCAAAATTGTTTACAAAATAATTTTGTTGGGTTTTCTATAACATAACCACGAATATGAAAGGACATGACCAAAAGTAAATACATGCCAAAAATTACAACATACGGATAAGCACTTTAAGTCGAAAGTATAGAAATATAAACTGCACGCAAGAAAAAGCGGGACACCCAACTCTACTTTCAAAGGAAGAAAGAAATTGGAAGAAGCTAACAATTGATCATAATCGACAACGTATTAATGATTCATAGCGCTGTTTGGCACTGTAAAGGATTTTTTACGTCGTCGGCATGTGACAATGGATGAAACATGGATTCACCATTTCACTCCGGAATTCAAACGGCAGTCAGCAGAGTGGAGAGCGGTCAGTGAAAGCCGTCCGAAACGGCTTAAGACATACCAATCTGCCGGGTAGGTTACGGCCTCTGTATTTTTGGATGTGCATGGAATACTCTTCATCGACTACCTTGATAGAAGGAAACATATAAATAGCAAATATTACATAGGATTATTGGAGCGATTAAACTACAAAATCGCGGGAAAACGGCCTCAAATAAAAAAAAAGATCTTTCACCAGGACAATGCTACGACTACACTCATGAAATAGAAAAGTTAGAAACACGTCGGAGAGACTATTGCATAAAATGTTTACTAGAAAAAAACAACCAGTCTCAGGAAAGCTCGAACGGGATTCGAACCCGTGACCTTTGCATTGCCGGTCCAGCACTGCTCTAACCGCTAAGCTACCGAGACCCCAGAAGACTCGTTGAATTTTTTCTAGTAGTTGATACGCTGCAAGCCAGCGATATTACGTCACTGTGAAGTCTACCCTCACATTCGAAAGAAATACTTACTATTGCAAGTATTTAACAATCGATAAATAAATAAATAAATAATAAATAAATAAATCGTTTATTTGCACAAAACATGGTATACAATGATAACATTTACAATAAAAGGTGCTCATGTTTCGCTAATAAAATAGCATGCAAATCGTTTACAATGTTAATGATATTAATTACATTACATGGAATCAAGATTGCAATAATAAATAAATGTCCAGAACCAAAATTTCAATAAATTGTATGTCGGTAAGATCAAACTAGTTGTCAATAAATTCCTTAACACTATAAAAAGGAGATCGGCGAAATTGGGCCTAACCATTACAGGAATCAGACTTTAACAAAAATCATAGTGTAATTTTTAATAACTTGTGGAATAAAAAACAAATAATAATTATATGGGGAACAATTTTTTGTAATTAATAATAATAACCACACCAAGGACGCATATCACGTGGTAGTCGAAGGACAATGCTGCCAGTAGAAAAACTGCCTATTGTTTCGATTAGTACGAATTGATCATTGTATTTTTATTCAATTTAGGTAGTATTGAGATTGACTTATTCATTGATACTTCACATAATAAATAAATTAGTGATTTTGATTTCGCTACTTATTACGGACTTTGACGATAGCTGCCATTACGAACAACCCGCGCCTGCAAAACGGACATTGATCACTGCTTGTTTGACTTTCTAAGTACTACTACGTACTCTCTAAGTAAGTACTATCTAAGTATTCTAGCAGTGGTGGAGACACCGACCATTGCTTCCGATTGTACTTCTTTTAAAGATAAACTTCATAAACTGTTGCGTTCGTTTTACTCGTAACAATGCTTTAGGTTCGCATTTGACACAAGACGAAGCAATACTGTCAGTTATTCAACAGAGAATACTCTTACGGTAAGTGCATATATGTAAACATTTTAGTTACATACCAAATACACAATATAAATAGTAAGTAAACAGCTATTTGTTTAATTTACGTTAACTAACCTCACTTTAAGTTACTTAACTCCCAATATTTGTGTTATCCCGTAGAACAGATTTATAATTGTTATATTGTTGGAATCCGCTGGTTTTGATCTACAAAACCGCATACAAATCATCAGTGTAACGGTCAAGGCCCAAGGTCCTAAGGAATTTCGCCGGTCTCCTTTTTGTCCATAAGCCATTCAGTTAGTCTTTTTTTAAATAAGAAGCTATTTAGCACTTTCAATTCATTTGGTATCTTGTTATATATTCTGACGCACAACGCAAGACAATTTTTTGTGTATTTACATGTTTTGGGAACATTTCTTAAGACAAGTTTATATTTGTCTCTGCGCACTCTAGTACTCTGTGTATCACATGCTTTAGCAAACAGATACCTATGTTGATGGACAAAATGACATACCTCATACAAGTAGAGCGACGGAAAGGGCAGCAGACCTAGGTTTTTAAATATTGGTCTGCATGATTCATCAGGCAAAATTCCACAAATGGCCCTAATGCACTTTTTTTGTGCCACAAACACTCTATTCCAATCTGTGCTATTACCCCATATCATCAGACCGTATCTCAATACGGATTCTACGTATGCACGATAACATAGGATAGCAGTTTTTTTATTTGTCACTTTTGTAACTTGACTTAATGCATACACGAATTTATTTATTTTTTTACAAGTGTTTTCAATCTGATGTTTCCAGTTCAAAAATTGGTCTATTGTTACTCCAAGGAACTTTACGTTTTTAACTTCATTGATTTTAGTGACATTTAATTTAAAATTATATTTCTCATGTTTAGATTGATTGAATTGAATAAATACTGATTTATCTAAATTAATTTTTAAATTGTGTGCATCGAGCCATTCAATTAATATGTCAATAGTTTTATTAATGTCAAATTCATGATAAGTTAATGTATTATTTCTCTTTTCAGTCGTCACAATTATGGTAATGTCATCTGCGTACAAAATGCATTTATGATTCGTAATTTCAAATATGTCATTAATATATAATATAAATAAAAGAGGACCTAGAATACTTCCCTGTGGGACACCGCTTTTATTTTCGTGACAACTGGACGAGAACGATATAATTTCACTATTCATTAATTTATCCACTGTTACATATTGCTTACGGTTAGATAGGTATGATGATAACCACTGAAGGGTTATGCCTCTCACACCTATATTTTCTAACTTCTTTAAAAGTAAATCATGTGAAACATGGTCAAACGCCTTAGATAGGTCAAAAAAGAGTCCTGTTGACCAAAAATTGTTATTAATATTACTCAAAATATTATTCATTAAATCAAAAATAGCTAATGTCGTGGATTTACCGTTCTGAAAGCCATATTGGCTATTATTAATAACGTTATATTTGACGCAAAAATCGACCAGTCTCTTGTGCATGCACCTTTCAAAAATTTTTGACAAAATAGGGACAAGAGTGATGGGTCGATAGTTATCAACATTATCTTTTTCACCATTTTTATAAAGTGGTCTAACAACAGACAGCTTTAAAGCTTCAGGAAAAGTTCCTGTGTAAAACGATTGGTTTATGAGGTAGGTGAGAACTGATAGTATTTCGTTAATGCAACTTTTTATTATTTTAGTACTTATACCATCATAGCCTTCCGCATTTGTATTGTTTAATAGAGTCGTAATTGCTTATAAATATCTTTATTATTGAAATTTTGCATTCACAATGCTATATAGATATAGGATAAAATGTTTACTAGAAATTGACTTGACTTTGGAGACTATGTTGATGAATAAAAAATAATTTTATCAAAAGAACTTTGTTTTAGTATTTAGTCGCAGGACTTATTGAACCAAGTGTTGTGTTTTAAAAAAATATGTGTTACCAACAATTTCTAAGATGTACTAAAAGAACCATTCTCACAATGCTTAAAATCACATAAAATACCTATTAAACTTTATATTTAGATTTTCAAGAGGTTTTTAAGGATTGTAAGAGAAATATTTAATAACATTGTCTCATGCAGGCATTGTGTTTAATAAGCTGTATTATATCCATAAACAAGTTACGTGTCTTACTTTATATGTATTAAATTAAGTAACATAAACAAACATACTTATTTCTATGAAATTTGTTTTTCAGGTGTACCAACAGATAACACCATTGACCCTATCCCAGGCCCCTCACGTATACTTATGGAAATAACAAATATGAAATCGGTTGCCAAGATAATTATAAGGAATTGTAAAAGAAATATTTAATGTAGAATATTAACATTTTTCCATATTCAATAGAAGTTTATCTTTTATACTTGCACAGAGACAATATTACTAATTATTTAAAATTCATTTATTCAGTCTACGCTATTACACACACTTGTGAATGTCAAAGAAGTAATGCCATCGGTTCGCAAACATTAAGCGGGAGACCTTGTAACGAGAAGAACTGGCAAAAAATTCATCAAGGGCTGCTTTTTTCTCCCTGTATATTTCATACAGTCGTTAAAATTAAAAAAATTCTGATGACACATAACTATGGGTTTTTCAGCAAGTTCCTGTACCTGTGCCAACACGTCATATAATAGATCCTATCCCAGGCCCATCACGCACACTGGGCATTACAAATGTCAAACAAGTTGCCGAGGTATCATAATAATTATATATTTTTATATTGTACTGAGTATTAATAATGACAATATCTATTTTGCATACTCAACTGATTAATGACTCTTTAAGTCTTACCAATTTCTCCCTTACCAACTAATACAAATTATCTATTTAGGTATAATTAGCAACTTTTATTTCAGTTAAGGATGCCTAGTACTAGTAGTACTAGGGCAGGGCGAAAAAAAAAATAAAAGCTTTGTATATGAAGTGTAGATTGTAAAAAGAATCTCTAAGTTGAGAAACACTATCAAAACCAAAAACCAACTGAAAAAGTTAAATAAACTTCATGAAAACAGTTCTTATCAAAAGCTAAAAAAACGGTTGACCCCACCGTTTGCCATACTTCTTCAATCACAAATGAAAAATGTGTCAAGAACGAAAAAGGGTAGACGATAGACATTTGATGACAAAATTATTGCACTACGACTGTACAAGAGGTCGCCTATGTGTTATCGCCTTTTAAGAAGCATGTGGACCTTGCCAACTCCACTCCAGCAACCCTAAAATCGTTGTTACGCCAATTCAATTTAGCTGTTGGCAATAATGACAAGATACTTAATGCCTTAAAGGAACATGTTAAACGTCTACAACCTTAATAATGAATATGTTTTCTTATTTGATGAAATGTCTCTCAGAAAACATTTAGAATATAAGTCCAAACTGGACATAATAGAGGGTTACCAAGATCATGGGGCTCAACATGGACCCTCTGAACAAGAAGCAACTCATGCGTTGGTATTCATGGTGGCTGGAAAACGCAGAAAAGAAAAACAATCAATTGCTTTTTATTTGTCCAGTTCATATGTCACTGCTGACAGACTAGCCGTAGTTTTATATGAGGTATGAATCTTATTTATAATTTAAAAAGTTGACTCTCGCTCGATACACTACATTATCAAGTTAAGTACTTATTATAAATTGCATACACCTCTTGAGTGTATTTCTTACTTAATATGGCAATAATAGGAATAAAACTTTTATTACAGACATTTTATTCATAGAGTATTAGTAGTAACAAGTGACTTATCAAACAATTCCATTTAATATTGCAGGTTTTACTTGTATGTTTTAATATTGGGCTTAACATTGCAGCAACAGTATGCGACATAGATGGCGTCAATAGGAGATCCCTAACAATTTTAGGTGCAACTAAAGAAACCATATTTTACTATTGTAAATAATCAGGTGGTTGCCATATTTGACCCACCACACCTGTGTCTGAGAAATGTTTTCCTAAAATATAACATCAAATGCAGCACAAATAGAATGTTAAATAACCAAATTGGTCAAGGTAATTATCGATGTTCAGGTTTTTTGTCATGTTAAGTGCCTTTTAAATCACTTTATTTCTGTATTCTTATATTCTTGTCTGGTTTACTTTTGTAGTATTTTTTATACAGAAACATATAATGAATATATAAAAAACAAAAAACTTATAAATTAAATAATAATTATCTTTCAAAATTCATCTTATGTCACAGGTTTGGCGAAATGGAGCCACATTAAGGAATTTTATGATTTAGATAACCAAAACCAACATTTTGTTTTTGCTCCTGCTCTACGCAAAGAGCACTTAAATCCAAACAATAAAGAAAAGATGAAAGTAAAGTTGGCTGCAAAAGTTTTTAGTCACTCGGTTGCGGCAGGCATGTTTGTCAAAATAGCAACAGGTAACACCAAAATCTGTTGTTTCTTCTCATAAGCTATTGCGAATAGGTATTTGTTACTAACTAAATAACGTTATATCTTTAAATTAAAGTAATATTTGACTGTATAATTTAACGGCGTAAGTTGCGATGTTATTGTAAATAAATTTTCGAATGTTAGAGACATATATATATATTACATAAGTAATTATGCCAAAACTAATATGTATAAATCTTAACCGATACATTAATTAAAGTCATAAAGAAGTAGGCCTAAACGAATCTATTTCATAATTTTCAGGGGAATTGCAATCGGATGCATTAGCCACAGCCAAACTCTTATCCACAATGGACAAGCTGTTTGACAGCTTAAATACCGAAATATAATACTAAAATATCTCCTGCACAGTGACGCCGTCCTAAATCTGGAACAGGTAATAAGAAAAATGTTAACATTGTTTACTAAGCACGAAGAAGAAACTGCTTGGTATCCGTATGCAGAAAGACATTTCTTTCCATTTTAGGATTGAAAAAAGGAAAAGTAAATAATTATGCGTAATTTCAAGAGTGATGGATCATCAGCATCCGAAAATAGAGATGGAAACCGTAAAGAAATGAAGTATGCTGGTAAAAGACTTCATTAAAAAGTTAGTACCGCTTGAAATTCATTATTGTCGAAGCAAAATAAAAAGTCGACAATACCTTGCTTCAGATTTAAATAAACATATCTGACGTGAGTTGCACAGTCCATCAACTGCAACTGCGTGTTCGTTCTGCGCTCAAAACCAGGGGGGTTACAGTTAGAACAAATTTGACAGCTTTTAAATCGTAGTACAGCGCCACCTAGCGAGAATTTATAATCAAACACTATAATGAGGAGAAAAACTCTTAAAAACTAACTTTTGCTCTCGGCAGATGGCGTTTGGTCAACTGTACCGATATTTGACATTCGAGCTGTCAAATCGTATGGATTTTTTTCATAAAAATCTTTTGTTGTGGTCTCTTGTAGCTAAGATGCCTGCTTGTAGTGCGTTAAACTGTAAAAATAGAGGCGTTCATATTTTTCCTAAGGATCCACATCGAAGAAAACAATGGGAAACAGCACTACGCATTACAAACTTTAAAGTAAGTACTTCTGCCCAATTATGTGCAGCTCATTTCAAAGAGAGTGATTATTTTTGGAAAAGCAAATATCGTCGTAAGTTTAATTAATCCTACTATGCCTTTTCCTTAATTGAAACAATAACAAAATGTAGTATTATGAACTGTGAAACCTTTTGAATCAAAATAAGTGCTTTTGATTTCAGATTCAGACCATCAGCCACTGGCCAAGTTTTTTACCAAAACAGCTGTGCCATCAATATTCAGCTTCACTAAACTTAAGCCAGAAACACCTGCAGCCCTCGAATGACAAAAACGGTTTGAAAAAAGAAGCCAGATAAAACTTTTTAATGTAGATGAATCATCAACATCTTTATCAATAACATCAGTTCAGTTTGAACTACCTAGAGAAGAAATTGCAAGGGAAACACCACAAGTAGGTTGTGAGCTGGAGGTTGGTGAAGCAAGTCAAAGTGACAAATTATATCCATCACATACACCAGAACATTCGTCCAAAAGCACTGAGCATGTCTATGGAACTATACAAAGAATTAAAGAAGATGACAATTCTGTTAAGTTTTACATAGGGTTTGAATGTTACAAGAAATTTTATTTTGTCTACTCAACTCTCAGTCCAATGGCACATAAAATTAAATATTATGGTAACAATGTTATTAATCTAAGCACAGAAGATCAGTTTTTTATGACCATGATGAAATTAAGACAGAACAAATGTAACTTTCAACTAAGAAAATTTTTCAATATAAGTCAAACAACAGTGCCAAACATTTTTATTACTTGGGTGAACTTTATTTGTCAACTGTGGACAAAAATAAATATTTGGCCTAGTAAACAACTAGTTCAATATTACAAGCCTAAGAATTTTAAAAATTATGATAAGAATATTAGAGTTATATTAGATGGAACTGAAATAAATGTTCAAAAGCCTAAAAATACAAAGTCTCAGCAAGCATCATGGAGTACTTACAAACATGCTAATACCCTGAAAATATTAGTTGGTACAACGCCTGGTGGATTGTTGTCATATTGCTCACCAGCATAATATGCAGGATCAATCAACGACAGACAGGCCGTGAAGAGAAGTGATTTAATCAATAAATGTGAAAGTGGTGACAGGGTTTACAATACAAGATATGTTGGCTGATAAAAATGTAACTGTTAACATACCAACTTTCTTAAGAGGAAAGTCACAACTACCAGGCATGACTGTGATTAAAGACAGGCAGCTTGCAAGTAAGAGAGTGCATATAGAAAGAAGAAAAAAAAATAACTTCTCAGTCCTTATGCAACTGTTTTGTAATAATAATTAAAATTTGCCGAGCCACACGCAGAAGTACTTTCAAGTTCCCTCGCAAAACACGTTAAGGACGAACACAACTATTTATCAAAACCATTTAGATCTGTTAGACGAGGTTGGTAACGTTACTCTGTTTTTTTCATTAAAAAAGTTAAAATTCTGACAGATTTTTTAAATATTTTATTGATTTGTGTTGTATACCAATATAATGTGATCTTAGATTCAGGTACAAGATGCAAGTTTTCTGAATAAAAAAAAAGAAATTATTAAAGACGTTACTAAATTTAGCAATAGACAAATTATTTAAGTAAATGTTATTATTTTATACATTTTTGTTACAGGTAAAAAAGGATATCACGCAATGGAATCCCGTCTCATGAAGTAGCAAAATTGCAAACATGTGTTAGGCAAGTCAAGAACTTAAAGCGTGAGATTTTACGACTAAGAAAACGAGGCTTATCGTTCAAGGCCAGGTTGGAAAATGCCTTAAAACTGAGTGAAAATGTAGCTGTTCAAACCGTTACCAAAAACATGTAATTTTTTTTACTTTGATGCAATTTAGAGAGGGAAAGAAAAACCCAAGGGACGTCGGTTCACTACTTTCTATAATATTTAAAAGGAGCTCCAAGTGCTACTCCTTACTATCGCAACAATTTGCACTACCATCAAAAAAGTAGCTTAAATTGCTTCTTTCAACTGTGCAATTAAAGCAAAGAATAATCACAATTGTGTTTGAAAAAATTAAAAAGACTTTGTCGACTGTAAACACTGATTATAAACTATGCACCCTCATATTTGCACCTCAAATTCATTATAAATAATAGTAAATTAAATTAATTATTATTAAATTATTATGATGCAGCCAAAGACCAGTTAAAAGGTTTTACGTGTAATGGACAAAAAATTGCTGACCATGTTCTAGTGTTCATGATAAAAGGCATCAAGGCTAATTATAAACAACCAGTGGCTTACTATATTACTAATACTATAAATAAAAATGATTTAAAATCGCTTGTTGTTGACGTTATTAGAAACGTTCAATCCACTGGATTACAAATTATGTTCACTGTATGTGACAAAAGCACAGTCAATGTAAGCACCATTAATAGTTTGGTGGCGGACACCAAAGCACAGTATATGCGGAGGGTACGTGATTTTCAGTTCACACATTTTTATGTAAATAAACAAAACATAATTCCTCTTTATGATGTACCACACCTATTAAGGGGAATAAGAAATAACTTATTGAACAAAGATTTAAATTATGTAGATAATAGTAACGCTAAAACTGTAAAATGGGAGTATTTTGAAATGTTATATGCCGCAGATAAATCGCACGGAGAATTGAGGGTTGCATATAAACTCACAGAAGAGCATATAATTAAAGAAATAATAAAAAAATGAAGGTAAAGGCTGCAGCCATAGCGTAGCTGTTGCAACTGAACATTTGTGCGCAAGAGGTGATTTGCCACCACATTGCCGCGACCTCATTCCTCTCGTCTAAATGATAGACAAGGTGTTTGATTCACTAATGGCAACACATTCCATATTCCCAACGGAAAAATTTACAGGGGCAGTGTAAAGAGGAATTAACCTCACCATTTACTGTGGCAAAAAGCTATTGAAATGTTAAAAACCATCAAATTTATTGTTTAAAAGAGCCGTAGAGGAAAGGTTAGAATAATTGAGTCGACTGTACCCTCAATAGTTAATTTTATTGAGACTATTGAGGGTGTACAGAATGTTTGGAAGATCCTTAATCAAAACTATTCTTTCGACACTTTGTTAACGCGGCACTTGAACCAAGACCCAGTCGTAAACTTTTTCGGGATTATTAGAATCTATGGTATAAGGAATGTGGCGCCAAATTGTGTGGCTTTTGAAGGTGCTTCTAAGTCGTTATTATTAAATAATTACAGTACGCCACATTGTATCCAAGCTAACTGTGAGAAAGATGACAATGATTGTTTGCAAAATTTAGATTTTGATTTGCCCCAATATTCCCGTTGTAAAAAATGTAGAATATGCATTAAATGAAGAGATTTTACCCCCCTATCTACCCGTGGGAGTCGTAGAAGGCGACTGACGGATCAACCCAGATGATGGGCAGCAGCATCCTCTGAGATTAACACCGTCATACTGCGATCGCCAACCCGCCTGTCAAGCGTGGCGATTATGACAACATTCCCCCTATTATGAACGACAGCACTAACCGTAGTCCCCGGCGGCCCCGCTCGCTTTAGGTACGGTAGCGGCCAAGGCAGCGACGGGGCAGGGGGTGCTAAGAATCTCCGGCAGAGACCTGGCTACCGCCAACAACGAACTTTGGCCCTGGCAACCTACAACACGCGTACACTGCGAACCGACGAGAAGGTTTGCGAACTGGAGGAAGAATTGAGCAAGATACGGTGGAGCATTGTGGGATTATCTGAGGTCCGAAGAGAGGGGGAGGACTCGATAATCTCGAAGTCTGGTAACTTGCTCTATTTCCGGGAGGGCGAACAACTGTCCCAAGGTGGTGTCGGGTTTATCGTCCACAGCTCTCTCGTGAACAACGTTGTCAATACCGGAAGTGTGTCGTCGAGGGTAGCGTACCTTATACTCAGAATAACCAAACGGTATTCGTTGAAGGTTATACAGGTATACGCTCCGTCTACGGCACACCCCGACGATGAGGTGGAGGCTACGTATGAGGACATCTCTAGAGCCATACAAGTCTCCAAAACTCATTACACCGTTGTCATGGGAGACTTTAACGCAAAACTGGGCAAACGAAGCGGCGATGAGCTGAAAGTGGGACGATTTGGAGTTGGAATTCGGAACCACCGGGGTCAACTGCTGGCGGAGTTTCTGGAATAGGAGGGACTCTTCAGATGAACTCCTTTTTTAGGACATCTGAACACCGCAAGTGGACCTGGCTAAGTCCCGATGGTGCAACAAAAAATGAGATTGACTTTATCATGTCGACAAGAAAGCAAATATTCAATGATGTCTCTGTGATCAACGCGTTCAAAACTGGCAGTGATCACCGGTTGGTAAGAGGCATATTGAATATTAATATCAAGCTGGAAAGACGTCGATTGATGAAGTCTACGCTCCGCCCTGCGCCCATCCAAATCCAAAACCCCGAAAGCTTCCAGCTCGAACTGAAAAATCGCTTCGAATGCCTGAAGGATTGCGTAGACGTGAACGATTACAACAACAGGTTTGTAAAAACTATCCATGCGGTTGGGTCTAAGTTCTTCAAAACCCACCAAGAGGACCTAAAAAGCTCTCAGACCATACTCTCAAACTGATGAAAGAGCGGTGCGTGATGGTTCTGCGTTCTTCGGATGATTCGTCTTAGCTTCGGCGGCTCAATAGGCAGATCTCGAAGTCTTTGACTCGCGACACTCGCCGATTTAATACCGACCGTATTAAAGAGGCTATCGAGCGAAACAAAGGTTCAAAAGTGTTCGCAAGAGATTTGGGTATTGGGCAGGGCCAACTGACGACGCTGAAAACCGATGACGACAGAACTGTCACGTCCAGGTCCAAAGTTATGGGAGAGGTCGAGAAGTTCTATGGACAGCTATACACATCCACGCGGCCACCTATACATAGCTTAGCTACAGACCCTAGAGCTAAGCTAAACCGACACAACACCAAAGATATCCCGGACATCCGCCTTTACGAGATTGGTATGGCTCTCAAGCAGCTTAAGAACAGCAAGGCATCGGGTGCTGACGGAATTACGGCTGAGCTTCTGAAAGCAGGCGGAAGACCGGTACTCGCAGCTCTTCAGAGACTATTTAATTCCGTCGTACTCGGAGGTAGAACGCCAGAAGCGTAGCATGAAAGTGTGGTTGTGTTGTTCTTTAAGAAGGGCAACAAGACCCTACTGAGGAACTACAGACCCATATCACTTCTAAGTCACGTTTATAAGCTGTTCTCGAGAGTCATAACTAATCGTCTCGCACGCAGGTTTGATGACTTCCAGCCAATCGAACAAGCCGGATTCCGAAAAGGCTTTAGCACCATAGACCACATACATACGCTGCGGCAGGTTATACAGAAGATCGAAGAGTATAACCAGCCACTTTGCTTAGCGTTTGTGGACTACGAGAAAGCCTTTGATTCGATCGAAACATGGGCCGTGCTACAGTCTCCCCAGCGGTGCAAAATTGACTATCGGTACATCAAAGTGTCGAAGTGTTTGTACGAAAACGCCACTATGACAGTTCGTCTTCAGGACCAGAGCTCGAAGCCAGTCCAGCTGCAGCGTGGAGTGAGACAAGGAGATGTCATTTCTCCGAAACTCTTCACTGCTGCACTGGAGCACGTATTCAAGCTTCTGGACTGGAGAGGACTCGGCATCAATATTAACGGCGTGTACATCAGTCACCTTCGATTTGCCGACGATATAGTAGTCATGGCTGGAGGACCTCGGAACAATGCTCGGTGATCTCAACAGAGTCTCTCAACAAGTGGGCCTTAAAATTAACATGGAGAAGACGAAAATCATGTCTAACTCACGTGTCGTACCCACTCCACTGAAGGTTGGATACTCTGCTCTTGAAGTTGTTGACGAATATGTATACCTGGGACAAACAGTCCAGTTAGGTAGGTCCAACTTTAAGAAAGAGGTTAATCGTCGTATCCAACTCGGCTGGGCAGCGTTCGGTAAGCTACGAAATATCTTCTCGTCCAAAAGACGAAAGTCTTCGACCAGTGTGTGTTACCAGTGATGACATACGGTACCGAAACGTGGTCGCTCACTATGGGCCTAATTAGCAGGCTCAAAGTCACGCCAAGAGCAATGGAGAGGGCTATGCTCGGGATTTCTCTACGTGATCGAATCAGAAATGAGGAGATTCGTAGACGAACTAAAGTAACCGACATAGCCCAAAGAGTCGCCAAGCTCAAGTGGCAATGGGCAGGGCACATCGCCCGTAGAACCGATGGCCGTTGGGGCAAAACGGTTCTCGAGTGGCGACCGCGCACCGGAAGACGCAGTGTGGGCAGGCCTCCAACAAGGTGGTCCGACGATCTGGTGAAGGTCGCGGGTAGCCGCTGGATGCAAGCAGCACAAGACCGATCGTGTTGGAGATCCAGCAGTTGACGTCTTCTGGCTGATGATGAAGAGATTTTAAATTCTTCGGAATAACCAGATACTGATAAAGGTAAAAAAAATTATGTTTGCGGCTGGGTCATTAACAAATGTTTTAAAAATATTGTTAAATCATGCAAAACATGTAAAACAGAGTTAATTGACAATAAAGAAAATGATGCTAATTTGTTAATAAAGCCAAAAGAATACAACAAAAAAAAAAGGTTGAGCTATCCTAATAAAGATATAGAAAGGATCTTATTTTTTATTTTTTTATTTAAAGAAAAATGGCCTAAAAGCAAATATTAAAATGATGTGCGACACATTAATAAATTACAATTTTACTTGCGATGAGCACAAGGAAAAATTAAAGGCCTAATTTGTGGATATTTCTATAAAAGTAATAATTTACAGCTGGTGTCGCTCTATAAATCACATCCTTTCAGGAAAAATTACCTATAATGATATGAATGATAAAACTAGCGGCTCACTTGTACTATGTAAAACAAAAAAAATAAAAATCCTAGATATCTATGTACTAAAACGTACATTGCAAGCTGAAAAGAAAAAGTCAGACACAAATCAGAATTTCCGGAGCATCATTCAAAAATTAATTGAAGATATCAATTCCAGATTCTATGACTAGTGCTTTGCTCCGGATCTCGAAAAACCGGTACAAAACCGGAGAAAACCGGTACAAAACCGGAGAAAACCGGTTTTTACGAAGCTTCGAGGGGTACTTTTCCAAAAATAAATAATTTATTACTTAATCAATAAAATAAATAAAACAAAGATAAATATTTGTAGTAGGTAACTAGTCGAGTTTTATTTTTTGACATGACAAGCATGAATTTTGGTTGGGGATTCCCTTTCACCTTATGTTCGTACTTGATGGAAAACCTTGAGTTGAGTAAAGTAGATTTTAGTCGCGCTTAGCATTCGAGACGAGAGTATGAGAGTTGTTTATGTGAAATTTTTATTTATTAAGTAAGCATTGGTTTTGTGCATACTGTTGGAGTGCCCGTCTTTCGTAAATTGTTTTAAAGGTGTAGCCAAGTTGTTTCAGGCAAGTACTTTATCTTTTTTATACTTTAGAAGTATTTTGAATTCATTATTATATTGAATTGATTAGAGGATCGTTGATATTGCATGTTGTGTAACATAGGTTTTAACACATTTTATCTGTTGTTTTAGGATGCCGAAAGTTAAATCAAAAACTAAAGATCATTTTGACAAAGTTGATGACGCGAAAGTTAAGTGTAAGCTATGTCAAAAATAAATAAGTGTAACTGGAGGAGGAACATCGAATATGCTTGCACATTTAACCAGAATGCATCAACAAATTAACCAAGACCTACAAACAAAACTGTTCCAAATAACCCACATCCAGTATCAAAGAACAATGACCATTATATTATAGACCTGAATTTTTTGGAAATGTATAAAATCAAAATAATTGGCAAATATAGCTCTAAATTCATTAAATCAAACCATGTTATCTACGTTTCCATTAAAGCTCTAGGAGTAATACAATATTTGTTTTCTATTTCTAGGATAGTAACTAAGTTAAGGTTTTTGAACGCACCCTGCCGCCTGTGAGCCGGCAATGTGCGTTCCGTTTCACCTTTGTATTGTCAGTTGAACGTGATGTTTGATAAATTATGGTTAGGTAACACAATAATTCATAATTCACTTATAAAAATAAATAAATAAAAAAAAGAAAGGAATAAATAATGAAGACCAGGCTGTATGGGCTAGATCACTTTGCCTTATCCATAACGGAAGGACAAACAAAACCAAAAAAAAAGTCTGTCGTTGTCGTTGTGTTCAGTGCGTTTGATTGTTGGTTTTTACTTTTTGACCTACGCTATCCTCTGGCTGGACACTGATATTATCTTCTTTTAATAACGAGTTTTGGCTTTTGATTTTTGGAAACCGATATCTTCTTACACCGACTACACCGGCTTGGCGTTTATTGCACACTGTTGGCTTGCGATTTGGATTTCAAGATGCAGAGTTTATATCAAGTGGGCGCATTCTGTGCATAGAATGCATAGTTTGTATAAATACAATTCGTTGGGGTTGGCTTTTGAATCGAGTCGCCTGAATTTGAAGAAAGTAACTCTGTTAGGGGGTCTAAGTAAGGGGTTCTTAAATAAAGGTTTTATTAACATTTTAGCAGCCGCAGTTGCGTTAAAATATTTTAAAAAACCACTTGAAAGTTTTGTCAAAATCGGTTTATTTCATTTAACCATCTACAATGATTTTCATACATTTTACTTACATATTTTGTACTATACCCAAGCAGAAGCACAGTAAAGCTTACTTATTTATTGTGGCAGAAGTACCTGAATTCTGTTGCGATTGTCATTGTCACATTTGAATATACCTTTGCTTTGCAAATAACTTTATTGTGTGAAAATACTGCTAAGTATATTATTATCAGTCTATTCAAATTGGTTCAAATATAATACAATTAAACTAGTATTCTGTTGTCTGTGACAATAATGTGCTTAATATATGTATTTGTGTTGCTAGTTTCTTTTTGTAATTTGTCCAAGATTACTGAAGAGGATTATTGTGAAACATGCTATGACATTGCTATGAGGGAAGTGAATCAAAGAATGGTCACTTTAAATGGTGATGGACAGAGTGCAAGCTCATCTCGTCAAGTAAGACATACACAAGTCTGCCTACAGTGTGGTTGCTCATTAATAAGACAACAGAGTCGTCTTATTTGTATTGATAATCCATTACCCATGGAAAGAATGATAATAACTATTATAGAAACAAGAATATTGTTGAAATTGTTTAGTGGGGCGTTGAACAATAGGCTTTTGAGCCCACGTAATGCTGTTAGTCTGGTACCTTGGATAGGCTAAATATCAATCTAATACATCAGCACCAGTTGAGTTTTGGATGAGGTAGCTGTAAGATTAGGTAGTGATAATGAATAAAAAATATTATGTACCGAACAGAGGTGTTTCATTTATTAGTACCTTAACATCTACAGGAAGAAATTGTGCATAACTTCTCAAGTACAAACAAAAGAGAAAATTAATAATACAGGCACAAACTCATTTAAGACTTTAAACTATCGCGTTGCATTGCATTAAAACTGTTTTAACGGGACTAAACACGATTAATTTTGTAAGTAAGTACATATCTACTGCCGCAGCATCGCGGCCGAAACGTCAAGCAGTAAGTAGATATGTACTTACTTACAAAATTAATCGTGTTTAGTCCCGTTAAAACAGTTTTAATACAAAATCATTTGTTATTTATGGTTGCTTCATACATATCCGTGTACTTTTATGTAAACCATTATAAACTTAATCAAAGATGTAAACATGTGGATATTACTTACTAAAAAGTACTTAAGATGTGCAGGAAAACTGAAGCATAAAGGTTGCTTCACACATATCAGTGACGCCACAGTTCCGGCACAGTTCTTTTAATATATTCCGTATGAATGCATCCCCACTTGTCAGTGTTATTGCTCTCAGTGTCAGTGTCGGCACCGGCAAATCACGGACGTATTCTTTTTGACAATGTTCATAGTAGAGAATGTATAAAAGAAAAAATATTTTTCACTGTGCCGGTACTGTGTCGGAACTGTGACTTCACTGATATGTGTGAAGAAACCTTTATGCTTCAGTTTTCCTGCACATCGTAAGTACTTTTTAGTAAGTAATATCCACATGTTTACATATTTGATTAAATTTATAATGGTTTACATAAAAGTACACGGAAGTATACCATAACAGTCGTGAATAGTCAGCATTGGTTTATCAATGTAATGTGTTCTAGAGAATTAATTTAAATAAAAATGATACCTTTTATACTTAATTAGCATGACATAATGTCAAAATACGATAAAAAAGATTTCTAACCTCAAACTTTTAAGTGTTATTTTTAGACTTCCTAGACCTTTATTAATAAATCTGACTATAAATCCTTAAACAATGATAAATAACGATCACATTTTGCTATGAAGAGGATTTATACAAGTTAACCCTTAATTACTCGCGTGGGGTATATTTAACCCCACAGCGTATTTGAAGCGTCGTATCTCCGCCATTTTTAAAGCTACCTCCATGCCGTTATTGCCGCAGCTACTAAGTAGCTGCCTAAATACCTCCCCCCGCCGCGAATCAGTCGCGAGCGCCGCTCCGTGTCGTGTGGTTGTGTCAGGAGATCGCGTCTGGGGTATATATTGCCCCACGCGAGTATTCGTGCAACTTTTTTGGGACGAGTGAGTATTTTTATTTTTATTTTTTAATGTGCAGTACAGATACTAAATGGTTCGTTTTTTTTACTTATCTTTGTTTTCCGTTTTTTTTTAGGTTAGAACGCCTAAAATGGCAAGTAAGCGTCTTTCTGACTACCAGATTGTTGATCGTATATTAGAAGACGACGAAGAAAGCATTATAGATAGTCCCGATGAAGATGAGGGAGACGAAGAAGTGATCCAGAGTGACCACAACTCAGAATCTCAAGAAAGTGCCAATGAAACCGAGTTAAAATGGAGTGATGACGATAATGAACCGCTGAGTAGACACGTAAGTGAAGTTTCTGATAGCTTTTATTTATCAAAAAATAAATGCACAAAGTGGGCAAAAGAGCCGCCGCGTACTAGCGTTCGAGTTCGTAGACACAATATTATGAGGGAAACACCAGGACCTAAGGGAACAGCCAAGGAGATACATACAATGTCAGAAGCATTCTTTTGTATGTTTTCAATGGATACTGTCAATTTAGTACTGCAACAGACCAACGATTACATAAAATCGATCCAAGGAAAATTCCAACGCGAACGTGATTGCAAATTCCTAGAATACGAGGAACTTTTGGCTTACTTAGGTCTGCTTTACATGTCTGGTGTGCTGCGTTCATCTCACTTGAACTTCAAAGATCTGTGGGCTACCGATGGAACAGGCATCGAGTTTTTTCAAAACACAATGTCATTCAACAGATTTCTTTTTATATCAAGATGTGTTCGTTTATATGACAAAAATACCAGATCTGAAAGACAAAAGACAGACAAACTAGCAGCAGTCAGAGAGTTCACTGATTTGATGAATGATAATTTCATCAATAATTACTCTGCATCTGAAAATGTCACCCTAGATGAACAATTACCAGCCTTTCGAGGAAGATTTTCTGGTGTTGTTTATATGCCCAACAAACCCACGAAGTACGGCATAAAGCATTATGCACTCGTAGACTCGGCAACATTTTATTTACTGAAATTTGAGATTTATGCTGGAGTACAACCTGAGGGTCCATATCGAATGTCTAATGATACAGTAAGTTTGGTAAAGCGCACGACAGAACCCATCTGGGGTACTGGTCGAAACGTTACGATGGACAACTGGTTCACTAGCGTCCCTCTTACAAATACGCTTCTAAAAGTTCACCAGCTTACTATGGTTGGAACTATTCGCAAGAATAAGCCGGAAATCCCAACTTGCTTCCAGCCCAAACGAACACGAGCTGAGCATTCCAGTCGTTTGGTTTCCAAGAAGACGTAACACTTTGCTCTTACGTTCCAAAAAAATCTAAAGCTGTACTGCTGATTTCGTCAATGCATCATGACAATAAAATAGTCGAAAGTGAAAACAAGAAACCGGAAATTATTTTGTACTACAATCGCACGAAAGGTGGCGTAGATACCAACGACCAAATGTGTGCTAACTATAACGTCGGCAGACGTACAAAGAGATGGCCTATGGTTATATTTTATCACCTTCTCAACGTTGCTGGTATCAATGCATATGTCATTTATAAAAATAAAATTGACCACGGAATATCAAGAAGGGAGTTTTTGAAGCATCTTGCAGTTGATTTGGTAAAGGCTCGCCAACAAACTCGAGCAACTATACCACAACTGCCTAGGGCCATACAAAAACGGCTAAAAAGAAATGCTCAAGTTCAGGATCCTAGCCCCACTTCCAGAGGTGGTCCATCGACAACTTATAAAAGGTGCCATATCTGTCCAAGGTCGAAGGATAAA
Organism: Scoparia ambigualis; assembly: GCA_963921215.1. Classification (NCBI taxonomy): domain Eukaryota; kingdom Metazoa; phylum Arthropoda; class Insecta; order Lepidoptera; family Crambidae; genus Scoparia; species Scoparia ambigualis. Next base: position 6,263,634 of record OY992509.1, read on the forward strand.
AAAATAAGATTTATGTGTGCCAAATGCCACCAGCAAGTTTGTCACGACCATTCCACTATGATATGTGATTAAAAAGTTCCTAAATTTTAAGTTTCATATCTTTAAAAGTTTATAATAATGTTGATTAAGGATACTATTACAATTTAGAACAATGTTGTCTTTTTCTAATTTTTATAATAAAAATAAAAGTATATCACTAAAAATATGTTTTATTGTACCTTTAAAATTGGGGTTATATATTCCCCACGCGAGCGTAAGTGTAACTATATGGACGCGAGTAATTAAGGGTTAACTCATTGACAGGTTTTTAAATGTAGGTATGGACAGTGGCCATTGTTCTTTAATGCCATCATCGTCAACTACAATAACCTTAAAGCAATCGACATTACAGGTAAATACGTACCTACAGTAAAAAAAATGTTGTCAAAATTGATGAGAAGCTTACCTTGATGATAGCGACTGACTTCCAGCCTTTTTCTATGGTAGAAAATTCTGGTTTCAAGAAATTTGTAGAAGCTCTTTGCCCAGACTACAAAATACCTGACAAGCGAAAGATACGTTATGAAAATAATGCCCAGACTTTACAAATCAGCAAGTGCCAAATTGAAAGACATTTTGAATGAGATAGACAACTTATCACTGACCAGTGATTTGTGGACGAGCAGGAATATGGAGGCGTTCCTTACAGTTAATGCTCATTTTTTTATAACGAACTTCTGCGCAGCTGCGTTTTGAACACAACCGCTATGCCAGAACCCAATTAGCATATCAAGCTGTATAAAAGCTGTATTTGAACTCATTTTTATACTTACAGCTGCATATTGAGGCTGTAAAAAGGCTGTATAAGCTGTATAAGATTATACAGACCTTATAAGCTCAAAAAGGGACCATATTATAAAACTTTTCGTGTTAGTATAGTTGTATAGTAGCTGTAGAAGCAAAGCAGAAGCTGTTTAGTAGCTGTTTAAGAGATTTTATTCGGTGTAAGAAAAAGCAACTACACTCCAAAAAATATTTTATAAAGATAAAAGTTTAAATAAAATGTGAGTTATAAGTGAATTAGAAAATTATTAAAATAAAAGAGAAACATGTCGTACAAAAATAATACTATAATAATGACGCATAATGTTCATATTTCAAAGTGCAATCAAGTAATGATAAATCTTAGAAATCTGATGGTGTTAATTGGTAAAACAATCCAATTTTATTGTCAATGTGTGGTTGGTTATTGGCAATATTTTAACGCGCCAGTAAAACTATAAAAAACATAAAAAAGGATATTAAACACGGGTAAGTAAGTGTTTGTTTTTTAGGTTATAATACAAATTATTTATAAAATAATAGATTGTAGGACACAGCGATCAAATTTGTAGCTGATAATCATGAAATGGTTCAAACTATTAACAAACATTGGTTTAATTATATTTGAATATCTTTTTTCATTCGTTCTAAAATGGCGACATTTTGTTATACAGCTTAGACGATATTTGGAGGGTACTTTTTTATATTGACTCGTCATAGTGACTGCATCCTGCCTGATGGTAAGCAGCCGATGCAGTCCAAAATAATGAGAGCGCTCCCCACCGTGGAATAAGCACGATAACGAGCGCTCCCATTCATGACGGCCTGCATAAATGCCGTTTCACGCCCCGCTTAAAAGACCCGGGACTGTAGGAGCTGGGAAACACATGCGCCGGCAAAGAATTCCAAAGCCGAATGGTCTTACAGAGGAACGACTTGCCAAATAATTTTTTGGTACGAGTACTGATAGTCTGTACAGTATGATGGTGGTTCCTAAGCCGAGCACGTGTAGTCCGGGAGAGGAAAGGGGAGGGCGGGATAAGATCAAAAAGTTCTTCAGAACACTCTCCGTAGTAGTTCCGGTAGAAGACACTGAGAGAAGCAATGTCTCTACGTAGCTGGAGGTCCTCAAGGGAGGCTGTAACCTCAGCATCTCCAATAATGCGTACCGCTCGCCTTTGCAGCCTATCAAGTGCATCGAGGAGGTATTTAGCGGAGCCGTCCCATAGATAGTACACAATACTCCATACTCGATCGCACCTGAGTTTTGTACAGCAAACAGCGCTGCGCGGGAGTGAAAAACCGCCTCACCTTATTGAGAATACCCAACTTCCGGGAGGCAGTTAAAATAGCACTCTCGATGTAACATTTTGGATTCAGTTCCTAAAGTCTTACTAGCTGTACTACGGCGGATATGGATTGCATAATACACCTCTTAGTTTTTAACCAGCTTTATTAGTGTTTTTTTTATTATTTAGGCTGTATATAAGATCTGGTAGATAAATTATAATTCTGTTTAGAGATCCGTGTAAGAATTGATTATCCCTAAGTTGTGTTTTTGTTTTAAAAATTAAACCATGAAATGTAATTGAATTTAAAGAAGGTAATTAAAAATTAAAATATAATACCTAATTTATTCTACATTGGTTCCAGATTGTTAATCAACAAGAGAAATCATTAACTTCACCTACTATAACAATATCCACACAGATAGGTACTTCCAGAAGTGACAACTGCTGAAAAATATGTTATTGAATATATAGACGAGTGCGAGCTGGCAACAATTTCTGTCGACCCCCATCGTAATGAGTTTGAAGCTCAAACCCCTTTTCAAACCCAGAAGATCACTGAAGTAAATCAGATTGAAAATAATATATTAGGCAAACAATAAATGTTCTTGCAGACAATCAAAATAACATTTAATCAAATAAAACATCTTATTGCAACAGATACTTTCTTTTTCACATTTTGCATATATATCCCGTTTTTAATTAAGTGTTCCATTTCGTACACAAAATCATCTAAATATTGGTCAATTTGATTTGGTTTTCCAACACCAATATAAATTCCAATTACAAACGGCTCAATATCTGGTCTTTCAAATATAGTGGACAAAATTGGCCAAAACTCTTGAGCTTATAAATATTGGGAGAAAGTAACACTAACGATTTTTTAAAGATTTTTTGAGGCCATTATGTCAGTATTCACCTTGCTCAATCGTTTTGATACGTATTTGTTTGATAGTACCTAAAATAGTTCTAGCGTCATGTGGAGCTAAATCATTTAGAGCTATTTGAAATGTATATTTCTTTCTGTAGCCCATTCTTTTGTTCACTGGCGAAACAACATATTTTTTGAAAATTCGTCATCATCATCATCATTATTACGTCGTTAATCAGGTTCCAAAGTTTAAACTTAATTCAAACATTCGACACCATTTATTGTTTTTTCTACAGAACCTTCGTTGGACGTCAATGGAATTGGCGCTTAACTGTGGGTTGTCAAATTTAAAATATTCTTTTCTTCCCCAATAAATAATTACTGTCATTTGGTTTATTTATATTTCGTTATTAACCGACGTAACACAAGGAGGAGGTTCTCAAGTCGTCTGTCGTCAATCTTTTTCTTTGTTTCCACATTATAAATGCGAGCTTCAGCAAACACTATGATGCAATCGTGACGACTCTGTCAGTAAAGTGGGCTAAAGCTGTACTATTGATGTAGTTTAGGAGTCGCGCAGGTGTGCTCGTTAAGTTTCGCGTTGCAGACGCTCCCGCATCGCGTCCCGCTTCCCGCGTTACTGACGCGGAGGTTTGACCGAACCTTTAGGATTAATCGCATTATATTTATACTTACATGACAATTACCGTCATTGTAAAAACAGAGATATTAAACTGATTTTTGCATCTCCTAGTAAAACTAACACACACAGAAAAGTAGGAATTAAAACTACATCGAGAATTTATGAAAAAGCGTTTGAAAGATTAGACAAGGCTCTCGATTTTTTTTGAATTTATTTACAAATTTAACTAAAGGCAACAGAAAGACAAGAGTCAATCTACTGCGATCTCCTTGATACACTGGTTTCCTTGGCATTTTAATTTGTATCACCAGTACTAAGGCCATGTTCAAAAGTCTGGTTTTATAAATGAAAATAAAAATCTTTCTTATTTGCCAACGCATACGATCAGCCAGGATTATATTGAGATATTTTTTTCTGTTATACGTAGCCATGGTGGATTCTCAGATAATCCTACAGCGCGTCAATTTGAGGCTATATACAAAAAATTACTTATACATGGAGAACTACAATCCTTTGCAAAAGGTACCAACTGCACACCGTTGGAAAAAAATGGTTATATTAAATTGTTCGTCATCTTTAAAAAAATAACCAAACTGCACGAAGTGATGACGACAGTAAGTAGTATAGCTAACTTGGACAAAATTGACCTTGAAGATATGAACACAGATAGAAAGTGAAATGTTCCTTTCACCGTTTGGGGAAAAGGTTCTAGAATATGTAGCAGGATTTGTCGTTTTTTCCATCACTAAAAAAATCAAATGCAAAAATTGCATAAAAGGTTTACTAGGGCCACATAACAAACAGAGCCTAAGTTACCAAAAAAGCAGAGGTTATCTTGTTTATGCATCAAACGACGTCATCAGTATATGCTGACAGTGTGATAGATACGCAGAAATCTCGATGACAATAAAAGACTTAAGCCGACAATAAAAACTGCTTACGTAGTGACAAAAACATTGAATAATTTTAAGGGAAAGGACATATTCCCAACCATCGATCAACATGTTTATGATAATGATTTCGTCAACCACAACATGGAGTTTGGAAGACTGGTCATGCAAAAGTATACAGATACTAGAATTTCATATCTAATGAAAAAGACTGATCCTCAAAAATGTATCCATCATATATACAATAAGCTAATACATTTTAAAAACCAATAAAAAAGAATATGTTATTTCAGTGTTTGATTGATACCTTACCTACTAGGTCGTCAAGATCGTGCATAAGGCGCCTACGGGGTATAGGCGTTGGCGGTAGGCTTGCCAACCGTCCCGCTTCTGGGTCAATTTTGGGCCGTCCCGCCGTGACCCCTTGCGGGACGCTTTTTGTCCCGGAAATCAGTGATAATAGTGATAAGTAGGTATCCATCTTGTACCAATTACCCTCGGGCTAGATAGTTGGCCCAAGTATTTAGTTAGGTACGCATTATTAAAATTTCTTAATATCTACCTATGCATTGCGTATTTCAGGTCAGGAGCAATCGGTGTTCGTTCACTGCGCGGGCGGGCGGGTGCGTTGCGCGGGGGTGGGTCCGCCCGAGTTGCCACGAGTCCAGTCCGCCCGCACATGCAGTCGATCTCCGTTCGTGCGATAGATATTACGCAGTTCTGCATTGTAGGTATTTGGTGTGTTTGGGTCTTGGGTTCGGCTTCTTTGCTCTGCTTGGTTGTTTGTGGTGTGGGTTTTGCTGATAATGTTGGACAGTAACAGTGATGGTGAAGAAGTTAGACGAAAGAAACAAAAACGGCTTTGCGTTTACCGCGACCAGTGGGAGAGTACGTACGATTTTTTAACGAAAGATTCTGCAAATGCTTTTAAAGCTTTTTGTAAAATATGTCGCAAAGGATTTTCAATTTCACATGGCGGTCTAAATGATATTAAAAGGCATACAGCGGGACCAGATCATCAGAGGCAGGAAAAAATTTGTAAGAAAAATCAAACCTTGAACATGTTTTTGAAGCGAGATATTTTGTCTACAGATGACGAGAAAATTATAGCGGCTGAATTAGTGCAGGTTTATCACGGCGCTAAACACAGTATTCCGTATACGACTACTGACTGTCACGGAAAATTATGCAGCGTCATATTTCCCGACTCGAAGATCGCTAACAAAATTTCACTCGGTAGGACTAAGGCAAGTTCCATTGCATTTAATGTGCTTGCACCAGCTTCGCTAGAGGATATAGTGAACAAGTTAAAAGGTGACATTTATTTCAGTATTTCAACTGACGCATCCAACCACGGCAACATAAAATTATTTAACATAATTGTACGATTTTATAGTCCCGATGTCGGACTTCGTATTTCTTTATTAGATTTTTATGAAGATCCTAACGAGAAGGCCGTAGACATCTTTACAAATTTAAAGATCAAATTAGAAGCGTTCGATTTAAAAATGACAAATATTTCAAGTTAATGTGCAGATAACTGCAATGTTAATTTTGGAATCCAGCACTCCGTGTATCAACTCCTTTTAAAAGAAAACGCAAATATTTTTCCTGCAGGATGCCTAGCTCATCTTTTACATAATACGGTAAAATATGCTATGCAGAAGTGTGATTTTGACATAGAAAATCTGGTGTTGAAAGTTTACGGTCATTTATTACACTTACCATTCACAAAGAGTGCAAAAACTAAAAGAGTTTTTTGATGACGCCGATTTAGAATATCAAAATATAAAGATTTTAAACACTGAAAAAAGACGACAACCTCAGGCGGGAATCGAACCACGCACCTTCCGCATTCCGGGCGGCTGCCTTAACCACTTGGCTACCGAGGTCTGGCTTTCAACCGTCGAAATTTGTCAGTGCTTGATGCTTATGTTTTTAGTCAACATTGCTTCATCAAATCTTAGAAGTTTTCACCTCTGATTCTTACCTCACCTCTTTTTTCAGTGTTTAAAATTTTACTTAAGTATATTTAAGCGTTAATAAAACGTTAAAATATAAAACATTAATCTATAAACGCAGCTTCATCTTAACCGAATGTTCAAATATTTGTAAAAATATTTCTTTCGGATCTCAGAGGTGAAAACTTCTAAGATTTGATGAAGCAATGTTGACTAAAAACATAAGCATCAAGCACTGACAAATTTCGACGGTTGAAAGCGAGACCTCGGTAGCCAAGTGGTTAAGGCAGCCGCCCGGAATGCGGAAGGTGCGTGGTTCGATTCCCGCCTGAGGTTGTCGTCTTTTTTCAGTGTTTAAAATTTTACTTAAGTATATTTAAGCGTTAATAAAACGTTAAAATATAAAACATTAAAATATAAAGAGACATGTTACCACTCGTTGGCTCTCTTTGTACCCTGCCGTAGAAAAGCTATTACGCAGCCTTACGGTTTTAAAAGAATACTTTTTGTCACTTGGAGAAAATTGCCCTGTGGCATTACTGAAATATTTTGATAATGACAATATTAAAAAAACTGAATGCTATCTTGGCTTTTTCACAATACACTACGAATGTTTCACGATTCTATATTGCTTTTAAAGAAGGATGAAGTGCTATGTTGCGAACTTTTAACATTATAAATGGCTTGCGCAATAAAGTAAAACAGCGGATTGACGATGAATTTGTTGGATTTACTTGTGCTAATGCAATGACCAATTTAGAATTTGTAGATAAAGAGTCAACAAAAGAAAATCTTATGATGTTATACAAAAACGTTTTGAAATATTGAGAAGATCACTTTGACTTCTCGGACAATAATCACCTGTCAGTACTAAGAATATTCTCATTAAAATCGATGTTTAGTTTTTCGGAACTCTCAGAAGCTACAAAGAAGTTAAAACTTGTTGATCGATTGGATATGGATAAACTTTACGATGAGTATTGTGTTATTAAAGATATGTTAAAGTCATTAATAAAAGAAAAACAAAAATTAGCCGCTGAAAAAGTATTGGGTGCTTATGAACAATGGCATAAATTATTTATCTCTATTAAAGAGGCACCTGGTTTTCTACATATCTTTCAGATGGTAGTTTCGATACCACCTTCAAATGCATCAGCAGAGAGTGTTTTCTCTCTGTGGTATTTCCACTGGTATGGACAGACAGCAGAAATAAGCTGTCTGTCGACCACGTCAAGGCTGAACTACAAATTAAAATAAATTTTGACCAAAAATGCAGTGAATTTTATAACTACGTATTGCAAAACAAAAACTTGTTTAAATGCACAAAACCGCAAAATAAGTACAGTTTTAAAATTTAAAAATAAATTTAATTTAATAATTTAAAATGTTTGTCATACATTTATTATTTATATGTACTTATTGATTTTTTTATTAAATGATTTAAAAAAATATATGTAGTTTTTTTTCTAACCATTTTATATGTGGTATGTTGTGTCCCGCGTAATATACCCAAGTCCCGGATGTCAAGCTGGATAATTCCGGAAATGCCTTTTTTGGAGTTGGCAAGCCTTAGTTGGCGCGGACGAGGTAAAACGCTCTTGGAGGGGACGCGCGCGGTGTAGTGGGAGGGCAAGCGAGCGCGCCGCGTGCCAAGGACAGCGTTGCCACTTTTGTAATTTTGTCACTAGATTTAGTGAATTTGAGGAGTTAGACAGTAATAATCTGAATAAAAAATCACTGAAAAATTATGATGACTTTTAGTGATATTTATCGAAAGTTGTGTTTTGGATCCAGGATACACTTGGCCGAGTAAAAATTACCTGTTTCAGAACGTAGCTTTAGACGTCTTTGTTGGTTATGCTTGGGGATTCCCCAACTAATAAATCAAACCTAGCACGTATATAAAGTTTGTATGGGTGAGTACTGCATTGCTCGTATTTAGTTAGTTGCTAGATTTCGTTCGCGAAAGTATGAGACAATACTTATCGAAATCATTCAAGTCAAGATCTAAAGTTTTTGTGTGGGTATTTATGTAGTATTTATTTCGCATAATCATGAACGTGCCACTGAAAAAAAAAGAGTTTTTATTCTCAAAAATATCGGAAAGAATGGGAAACCCAATAAGAGGTCAAGACTTGGTTACGGCCTGTAGCGAACGATCCTACAAAAGCCTTTTGTACTTTTTGTCATTGTGAAATGTTTGCAAGAATTGGCCACATTAAGAAACATAGAGTATAAAATAAAATAACATATAGATAAATCTGACCAAGTGTCTAAAAACCAACAAATTGAATTTCTGCCCGCGTCTAAAAATAACACAAACACGTTAATTGAAGGAACATTGTCTCTGTTCATTGTAGAACACACATCCATGCAGCAAATTGTCCACTTAACTGAAGCTTTAAAAAAATGTATTACTGATTCAAAAAGTGTTAGGGACATGAAAATGCACAGAACAGTGCAGTAATAAATAATGTGTTAGCTCCTCACTTCAAACAGATGATATTGGATCATAAAAGTATAGTGCACTATTAGATGAATCCACTGACCTCAGTGTATCAAAATTATTGGGCATAGTAATTAGATATTTTAGTTGCACGCAAAATAAAGACGTATTTGCATTTCTATTCTAGCATAAGAACTACTGAGGAGCGCGGATGCTCGTGGAATTGTTACTGCCTTGGTAAACTGTTTACAGGCACATGGTATTCTATTAAAAAAACTTAATTGGAGTGGATAATGCCTCTGTCATGACTGGAGTTAATAATGACGTACATAATATTTTAAAAACCGAATATGGCATACCTAATTTAATTCTAGTCAGATGTGTTTGCCACTCATTGCCAATTGTCGGTGTCACATGCGTCAGAGCAAACGTTACCGCGAATTAAAGAGTTTCTTATTAGAGAAGCCTATAATTGGTTCTCACATTCACCCAAAGGCTGTGATGAGCACAAAGATATAATATGAGACAACAAATTGTGGCGAGCAGCCTTTAAAAATATTGCGGTACTCGTTGGCTGTCGATTGAAGAAACTGCGACCAGAATATTGTCTCAATAGGAAGAACTCAAATTGCATTTCTCTTTGAACAAAGATAATTGCTATACAGCAGAATTGCTTCATTCGATGTATGCCAATGAGAGGAATCCCCTCTAAATGTGCTTTTTAAGAAGCATCTTGAATGAAGTCCAAATTGGAGTAAAGAGTTTCAAAAGTGAAGACTCAAATCCAGTTGCCCTACTGAACACAGTAATGACATTGCTTCGCACTATTTGCAATAGAGTACTGATGCCGACGGCTGCAACGACTGACAAAGATTATTTGTCCATTCAAATAGAAGCCCACTTGAATCCGGTACCGTATTTAGGATATCTTTTTGAATCACATGTACAAAAGACCACTTTACCCAATGATGTCATCAATGCAGTCAGGAAACGTTGTATTGATTTTACAGTCAAATTAGGAAAACAGATTCAGCAAAGACTTCCTTCTAACTACAATATTATGGAGAAAATGTGTCAACTGAGCTGTGGAGTTTCTTGCACCCATTCGTCTCCAAAGCTAAAAGACCCCCATGATTAGTAGACAAAAAAATTGGATGATCTTTCAAGTAACCAAGAAAAGTGTTCTATAATTCCTCAATAGCTGCTCAAGACTTTGGCAAATAAAAGACAGAAGTCTTGTAATTACGAACCTTTACATGAAAGCGATATCACTGAGAGTTATGGGGATTATGTTCGCAACTTAAGCTAAGTTACTTAGCCATTGGGTATGGCCAAAGGGAGCCCTTTCGGTTGCATAATCTCTTTCGTCATAATGTAGTTTGGCATAAAAGTTTCAGCATAAAGTTTATTCGCATAAAATTTGTGTTATAAACCATAATGGTTTCATCGGCATAATTTTCACTTACTATAATTGTCTTTATCATAATTTTAATCAGCATAAATGTAAATAAGATAATAAATTGCTATACGTCTAAATTTAATTTTTTTTTATTATTACACAACAGAAATACTAGCTGCCCTACTCCTGAAGTAACTTTTTCTCTAAAACATCATACCCAGATTTTGGTTTTCTTTTGTTTTTCATATATTCATATTATTAGGTAAATACAGAAAAATGTCTTAAAAAGTTAATACTTTGTATTTTCGGTAAGGTTGTGCTACAAAAGTCAGTGACAGAAACGAATCGCGGCAAAACCGACTCCACGTAGTCTTGTCTGCCCTACACTAGAGTGTAATTTAAGCCCGCGTAGGCGCGGAGGGGCGATGCGGCCCGCGAGCTGAGGAGCAGGTGGGTTTAACCGGCTTGCTGCTTGGTTGCTGCATACTTGCTTGCATGCTGCATACTTGCTTGCATGCTGCAGCTTGCTTGCATGCTCCATGCTTGCTTGCTTACATGCTCCATGCTTGCTTGCATGCATGCTGCATGCTTGGTTGCTTGCTGCATGCTTGCTTGCATGCTGCATGCTTGCTTACATGGTCCATGCTTGCTTGCGTGCTGCATAATTGCTTACATGCTGCATGCTTGCTTGCATGCTGCATGTTTAGTTGCTTGCTGCATGCTTGCTTGAATGCTGCATGCTTGCTTGCATGCTGCATGCTTGCTTACATGCTGCATGCTTGCTTACATGGTCCATGCTTGCTTGCTGCATGCTTGGTTGCATTTTCCATGTTTGCTTGCATACTTCAGGCTTGCTTGCTGCATACTTGCTTACATGCTGCATGCTTGGTTGCTTGGTGCATGCTTGCTTGCATGCTACAGGCTTGGTTGCTTGCTGCATGCGTGCTGCAGCTTGCTTACATGGCCCATGCAAGCTTGCTTACATGCTTTATGCTTGCTGCATGCGTGCTTGCTTGCTGCATGCTTGCTTGCATGATCCATGCTTGCTTGCATGCTGAATGCTTGCTTACATTATGCATACTTGCTTGCATGCTGCAGATTACTTGCATTCTCCATGCTTGCTTGCTTGCATGCTCCATGCTTGCTTACATGCTTCATACTGCATGCAGCATGCTTGCTTGCATGTTGCAGGCTTGCTTGCTGCATACTTGCTTACATGCTGTGTGCTTGCTTGCATGCTGCGTGCGTGCTTGCATGCGTAAACGTTGCTACGATTAAAAGTTGTTCAATGATTCAAAGATTTGCTTGCATGCTCCATGCTAGCTTGCTTACATGCTCCATGCTAGCTTGCTTACATGCTCCATGCTTGCTTGCATGCTGAATGCTTGCTTACATTCTGCATACTTGCTTGCATGCTGCAGCTTGCTTGCATTCTCCATGCTTGCTTGCTTGCATGCTCCATGCTTGCTTGCATGCTGCATGCTTGCTTACATGGTCCATGCTTGCTTGCTTACATGCTTGCTTGCATGCTGCATGCTTGGTTGCTTGCTGCAGCTAGCTTACATGGTCCATGCATGCTTGCTTACATGCTTGCTTGCATGCTTGGTTGCTTGCTGCATATTTGCTTGCATGCTGCAGCTTGCATGCATGCGCCATGCTTGCTTGCATACATGCTCCATGCTTGCTTGCATGCTGCATGCTTGCTTACATTCTGCATACTTGCTTGCATGCTGCAGCTTGCTTGCATTCTCCATGCTTGCTTGCTTGCATGCTCCATGCTTGCTTACATGCAGCATGCTTGCTTGCATGCTGCAGGCTTGCTTAAACGTTGCTACGATTAAAAGTTGTTCGATGATGTTATGGATTTCAATTATTTGAAATGTTGTATTTTTGTAATATTGGAAACGTTTTTCTGGAAAATGAATCATCTAGCATTAATAGCTTCGGCCAAACGTTGAGTGGGATTTCAAAACAATAAAGATTTTGAAAAAAATAACAATCGATAATAGGCATTTCAAAACTTTGTTAATTGTGTTTTAAGCAAAAAGAAAATTATGGAAAACAGAAAATTACAAAACGTTTTCGGTCAACTAAAATTCATACAGAAAAATTTCAAATTTAACAACTTCCCTGTCCCCATACAACTCATTTTGATAATGCCCCACGTCCACAGGTTTTTTTTATTGTTACACTACAGAAAATCATTATAATATCATAAAAAATACTTTCGTAATTTATAATGAATAAACTAATTTTATTTCGGTTATTTTATTTTTGAGTCACATGTGACTCATGAACGTAGGGCGATAAATTTTATTGACCACGTTCAATGAGTCATATGTGAACACACCCACCCAAGTGAAGTTTTGAGTGACAATTACAATACATCATCCGTCAAATGTCAATCAACTGTCATAACTACAATTAGATTAGAAAGTTGAATGTTTATTTGAGGTTATAATTGATAGTTTATTGGAAAAAGGTCTTTTTGTGGTTGTAAATTAATATTTTTCAAAAAAATGGCCAGTAGAAGATATACAAATGAAGAATTATTGCGGTATTTAGAAAATTCAGAGGAAGAACCATTTAGTGGTGGAAGTGACGAAGAATATCAGCCCAACGATGAAGATGAACAAAGCGAGGATACAGAGGTAATTGCAGATTATATAGCAAGTAGTGCAGGCAGAAGTACTGAGAGTCCGTCACCCACACCAGCAAGTTCATCATCATCTAATCCATCCGATGCCCAATGGAAAAGGGACGTTTTGCCTTTAGGGAGGGAAACGTTTATAGGGAATCACGGTGTACAAAACATCGACGCAATTACTGAAGATGGGCGAGTTAGTTTGTACAAAAATTATGCTTATTTTGTACCTGATGATTTAATTGATGTGATGGTCATTCATACCAATAATTACGCTGCGTTATTGAAAGAATTACGAACTGCACAATTTAGTCGAATGGCGAGATGGAAAGACGTCACAAGAGAGGAATTGAAAACATTTTTTTAGAGTGATAATCTACATGGGTCTCAATCCTAAGCCGTCAATCGAGCACTACTGGAAATTAGACGTGCTTTACTATAATCCTCTTATGCACAGAATAAATATGTCGTATAACAGGTTCAGCTCCATTCTAAGATGCTGGCACTTTACAGAAATCCAAATAGGAGTCATTGGAGAGCAAAGAACTCATAAAATAGACCCACTCATACATAAAATGGTAAACAATTTTCGTGGTCTTTATACACCTTCTGATATTATTGTCGTTGATGAGTCAATGGTCAAATTTCATGGAAGGTTGCTAATAAGAACTTATAACCCAGCCAAAACAGATCGCTACGGTATGAAAATATATAAGGCCTGCACAATAAATAGCTACACATGGTCCTACCAAATTTATTCCGGGATTTCGCATCAATTAGAGGGTCTTGATAAACCTGGTTCAACAGTGGTACAGCTCACAGAGCCACTTTTAGATGCAGGTCGTATTATTGTCGCTGACAACTATTATACCAGTTTGCCATTGGCTGAGTATCTAAAAGGTCGCAATACTGATTTATGCGGTACTTTACGTAAAAATAAAAGATTTTTGTCAGAAGAAGTAGTAAAAGCGAAGCTAAAAAGGGGAGAACAAATAGCTAGACAAAAGGACAACCTCTATACTGTACTAAAATGGCATGATAAACGCGATGTCCTTATGATCTCAACCTGCCATGGAAACGGTATGTCTAACGTCACTACCAAACGCGGCGACGTTATGAAACCTGATGCAATCATCGATTACAATGATGCGAAAAAAGGCATTGATATTTCAGATCAACTTGCTTCCTTTCATTCGCCGTTACGTAAAAGTTTAACGTGGTACAAAAAGATAGCAATAAATTTGCTATTTCAAGTCGCCATTATCAATACCAGATGCATCTACAACGAGAGGACAGACGGTCCTAAGTTGACAGTTTTACAAGTCCAAGAACATCTAGTCCGACATTTCCTTGGACCTGCAGCATCTACCACAGAAAGTAACCAACCTCAAAGATCTTCAATCTCCTGTAGCTCTCCAAGATCTTCAATAGCTTCTTCTAGCAATTCTGGACATTCTCTACAAGAAATACCTCGAAAGGCAAATAATCAACTCGTCCGAAAAAGATGCACTGCGTGCTATGTCAAATTGAAAAATGAAGGATTATTGGCAAGAAAAGCGAAGCAAGTACACACTGAGTGCAAAAGGTGTGAAAAAGCATTCTGTTTAGAATGTTATAATGAGAAACATGCTTGATTTTATAAAATTTACTTTGAATAAAATCCTTACATTCCAGTATGTATATGAGTTTTATTTAAGGCAAATTTCTTGTAGTGATTAAATGACAAATATTTAAAAAATCGCGAAATTTTAAACCTTTTGTCATTGTAAACATTAGCTTTTTTGCTATACGTCCACGTATGATTGAAATAAATATCACGTAACGTTCATACCGAAAAATGTGCCACAAATTGTATATAGAAATGAGTCACCTGTGACTCATGACCTTATTCTAATACGTTCCTATGAGTCATATATGACTCAGTGGACAGGGAAGTTGTTAAGATAGGTAACCCTAAATGTTAACTTTATGGTATTTTATATGACTGCCAATAAATGTTATGATTAGTAATCGTTATTGTAAAAACATTTATGGATAAACATTTGATGCAGATATTATTATAAAAGAAGTTATGGGGAAATAAAGTATGCCTAATGATTTATTCTGAATAAACGTTATGCGAAACGAAGATAATGCCAAAAAACGTTATGCAGCCTTAAAATATGCCTCTTTAATTTACGCAACCCAATATGGACCCATGGTCAAAGTACTGTGCCGATGCTTCAGACATTTGAGCCCGCGAATCCATACGCCATAGATTGGCATCACTATTCCTGTTTGAAAAGAACACCACATGATTTGTTGCTGGATGAATTATTATTAACCCGTCGAGCGTCATATGTACGTATGGGTGTACAAAATAGTTGAGAGTCATGCGTGTCTCTTGTACTTACCGGTGTACAACAGACTTGGCTCAGATTGGTCGTTTTATTTTAACCGGTCCGAGTTGTAGTATACAAGTTTTGGCTATCAGTGAATTTTCTATGGTCCTTATAGATTAATTAACATATCTAGTGGGATTCGGACCAAACGAAATATTTTCGAGAAAAAAAGAAAACCAAATGTTACTGCAGTTATGACCGGACGTCAGCCATATTGGTGAAAAGTTGTGTTGTTGTGATTTGTTTTTATGATGTTATCTCGACGTTAAATATGAGTTTTTGTATGATTCTTATCTATATTTACTGGAAACTTAATACAGATTTTGTGCAATGCAATAGTTATGTGATATAGTGGCAATTTAGATTAAACGAAGAGCTAGAAGTATAATTATGATATTTTGATTTTGCTAACAACTATGGCTAACATTGTGTGTTATAAAGTTCTGTAATTTCCTTCATGTTTTGATTTTTTGATAAAAGTGATTATAAACATTAATCAGTTTGTAGATTATTACATCAGCAACCTTTTTTTATTTACAGTTAGGCATATGTACTTTTAGGTCACATGTACACGGGCCGGCCACTTTTAATGGCGGCGGTTGTTTATTTTGGTTCCTTAGTTAAAAATCGTATTGTGAGTGAAGTTCAGTGCCAAAGTGTTTATGATTCATGTGACCGGTGCATAGTAATGTAAACTAAAAAGTTATTATGTCAATTGTGTTGTGTGTCGTTTGTTAATTATTATAACAAACAGTAAAACCAAAGGTTACCTTTATGAAATATTGAAAACAAAAGAAAATCGTTCCAGTGCCACTACAAGTAAGTCTTTATTGTTCATTCTAAGTAGTTAACTACGTACAAAAACTCATACAGAAAAGAATGACACCTCATTCACGCGATAATCTCGTATAGTTATTACGCAATAAATATTTTTCCCTAATCAAACAATAAAAAAGTGATGTATCGCAAAATGCCTGACACGTAAAGCATTTAATGATTTAGGGTGGCTGGCGCGCCACGGGTTAAATAATGTCACAGAAAATCAAATTCTGTCAATTGAGGAAAAGACCAGAGCACAAAGATATTCCCGCTATGGCTTAAAATAAAATCACACAGAATTACTGCGAGTATGTTATACGTTGTGTGTCACTACAAAACAGGTGTAAAACATTTATTTAGTTAATAAAATTTTGCACCCTAAGCCAATACATTCAAGATCAGGTAGGCTACTCTTGAAACAGAATTGCATTAATCAATTTCCAATCACAAAACTAAAAAATATCAAATGGCACTTTTGTAAGCGACAATAGCGCCACATTGGAATTAAATTGCGTGGAAATTGATTGAACAAATTATTATCGAGATGGCGTTCCGGAATTATCTTTACTTATCCCAATATCGATACATATTAATCGCATTGGAATTGTATTAAGATTGAGTTTGCGTTCGAGAGTAACCCCCCTGTGGTCCATGGAAAAATAAATGAGCCCATATCAATTAATAAGTACGAGCAATTATATGGATTGACTGTCACAAAATGTAGATTATTCATTTCATTATTAAATCCTTTTTTAGCAGCTTCACCAGATGGGTTTCTGACAGCATAGAGCGGCGATGGGCTCACCACCCGTCACGCTGAGCACATGTTGCAGTCGCTATTTGGTGAAAAGTGGACTATGGTAGAGGACTGCTTTTGCTATCCTCGTGGTCTAGTCTCTAACTAACCCTTCGGGGATAATAGTGATTATATGTATTTATGTATAAATAAAAATCAATGGGCGATTTTCTGACAGCCCAAATTAAAAAGTAAAAATTAGTTCAAAAACACTCGATAGATGTCGTTTTATGAAAGCCGTACCTACTTATGGGCTGTAATAAATTCTACACTTTTACATGTCTACCAAAAGAATAAAAAAATAGTATTTACTTACCTATTTATATTCAGGACATCCAGAACCTATTTCTATTTTGGAATAGAATAAATATTACGCAGCCACACACGTGCTCTTCATGAACCCGCCTTTTACCATGCGCCATACTAATCTATGCTAAGCGCCATCGATGAAGTCATTTACGAACCAATTTCTTTTTTTTTTGATCTCGGATAATCGCCCATTGCCAAAATGATTGTACACGCATCACTTCAGAACGGCTGCACCTATTTGGTTAATTCTTTTTTTTTGTTGTGTTTGTATTTGTTAAAGGTTTGTATAAATGAACATTTTTGGAAATTCGTCACGGGGTAAGGGACAAAGTCGCGGGCCCCCCTTTTTTGGTCACCCTTGGTTTACTGTTATTAAATATGTATTTTATTTTCGGTCGTCGTCTATTTGTTAAATCCATAGTTATTCCAATCTCATATTTACCATTGACTTAAAAATGTGCTTGACTGGTACCTCACGTAATTTTTGTATGTAGAAGTTTGCTATTAAATTTAATGCTTTTCTAGTGTAAAAGTCAATTTACAATCACACTCATAAAGGGTACCATTTCCGGCACAAACTATTGAGATAGTAATGAGAGCCATAGCTGGTTCTGATTCCGCGCAATAAACGCAATTTCCGCGTACACACCAAACTATGTCTATAACTTTGAAACTATAAGCTCACTATTTATATCCTTTGGGCACTATTTGGGTACAGTTTTTTGAAATACTATTTATATTTGTACTCAGATTTCCCAAACAGAGGTGAGTACGCTAGGCGTAAATTACGCCTGACTTCCTCACCAAACTATGTCTAAAACTTTTAAACTATAAAGGTACTATTTATTTCCTTTGGGCACTATTTGGGTACAGTTAAGACTTTAAACAATTGCGTTGCATTGCATTAAAACTGTTTTAACGGGACCTAACATGATTAATTTTGATGCTGCGGCCGTGGTCACAAGCGAACTGTTGTTTAGTTTCGAATCGAAGCAGTAAGTAGATATATACTTACTTACAAAATTAATAGTGTTGGGTACAGTTTGTTGGCATTCTTGAAATAACAAAATTCCTTGGTGATGAATTCAGACGTAGGTACACATGAATTCTGATAATTATGAGTTTCAATCGTTAGTATTCAATATTTTTATGAAGAGTCATTATTATGATTTAAAATGGTATGAGAAATATTTTCGAACTTCTTTGATTATAGGACTTAAAAAGATAATGTGAAAAAATGCGCACCCCAAAAAAGCACCACCGGACTTTACTTTAAAAAAAGTGTTTTATCGAATATTAATGTGAAATAATGGTGAATTGAAAACCGTTTAATGTCCGGAAACGTGCATGAGTGTTGACAAATAAAACAAAACAGTGCAACATCACTTTTCAAATTCTCTCAAGAAGTCCGTGTGAGATCTCAGTAAAGTCCCACATCTTTTCTGAAAGTCAAAGAGTTTGAGGGAATATCATTTACCATTAAAAATTCATATTATCACTCAATATCATCTACTTTGCAAAGAAAATATTCATTAATGACGTTGGCTAAATGTGCTGACCGCGCCAAGCCATCATTTAAGAAAAAAATAAAGCCCCGCCTCCTACGCCCCACTCGTTACCAGCTGTCATTTAGATGAGCACATTTGTATGGAATAGCCGCTCTGGTTATAATACCTCACTGGCCTATATGAATGGCGTTACTAAGCGGAGGCCACAGTAGCCAGCGCCGGGTTGTCTTCGTGCAGCCACATGAACTGCCTGATCTCATCCTCGGAGGAGGGGCAGCAGTGCGGCGGCGCCGTTTGCAGCATCACGCGTAGCTCCTGTAGGGATTATGAATGTGGCAGAATGTCAGAGGAAAGTGAAGAAAAGTACGACTACTGAATTTAGCAAAATGTCGGGGGTAGTTTTAGGTCAATGAAACAATTCACAAAAATATTAAAAAAGTTAAATATAGTGTGGGTAGAAAATTAGAAATATTGAAAAATGTCTTCAGTTTTTTTTTCGGCAAACGTACTTATTTATGAGGTTATCTACTTAGTGCCTTACAAATAAACAAAGAATAAGCTACGAATAGTTATTCCGTGTTTTGTTCCTGTCATGCAAAAGTAATTTTAAATTAGAGTAAAAAAGACAAAACACGGAATAACTATTGCGACCTTATTCTCTGTTTATTTGTAACTAAGTTAGAGTATAACACGATTTTATTTTTTGTAGGCTTTTTAATTATGACAAATCTTGATATCTTCTCCTGTCCCATAGAAATCCTAAGATATTTAATTATCACACACTTCCGGGGCCGGTGAAGCAAACGGGCCCCGTATCATTGATACCGCTGATACGGTGATAGCTACGCCCCCCTGTATCAGGGCTTAATTAGCAGTAGAGTAGGCTCGTTTTGATATGAAATCGCACCGCTAGATGGCGTTACCTTCATGGCGTTCTTGTTGCGCTGCGCGGCGGCGAGGTGGTTTACCACGGGCGCCGGGTAGTCGCGGCCGATCACGCAGCTCGCGCGCTCCTGCACCTCGATGGGCGCCTTCCACGGCTCGTAGCTGTTATACATATTGTGTCATCATCACAGCCCATAACAGTCCTCTGCTGGAAATTCTCCACATTTTGCTGTAATCTCCACGCTTGGCAGGCGGGTAGATAAACCAAAGTTTACATACCAAAACAAACAAATGTTTAGTTTTTTTTAAATTCAAATCAGTCAAGAAATCGAAAAGGTACCTATGTGTTTATGTTTTTATAGGAATTATTATTGTAAAACACGGTCGTAATGTGCATTTATATGAAATTTTAGAGGTAACTTCAGTATTTTTTTCTATCGAGCAAAATGTTTCCAATCGTGTTTTGGAAACAGTCATCCCCTCAAACATACGTTTTGTAATACATATTGAAAATTTCAGTGCGAAACATATAAAATATTTTGAACCAGCGGCCGCTCGCGGTTTCACCCGCGTGGTTCCCGTTTCCGTAGGAATATCGGGATAAAAAGTATCCTATGTGTTAATCTAGGTTATAAACTATCAAAGCCAAATTTCATCCAAATCCATTCAGTAGTTTTTTACGTGAAAGAGTAACAAACATCCATCCATACAAACTTTCGCGTTTATAATATTAGTTGGATAACAGCTAATAGAAAACAGTCAAGTTTTCCGTTTTCATCGCCTGAGCCCCTTTAACCAAATTAAATAATAGCAAATTGAAGCGTAAGAGCTTATGATAACTCACATGTACGTCTCGGGCATGCGCCCCAGCTCGGGCAGGTACCGGCGCACGTACTGGCCGCTGGGGTCCAGCCGCTGCCCCAGCCGCACGGGGCACGCGCACTCGCCCGAGTCCAAGAGCGCCTCGAACGCCGACGATGATACCCACATCCAGTTGCCCGCGCATACCGACCTGCAGCGACATTAACCGTTTCCTTTCATTTCTCGCGACACGCGCTGATGCGCGCCTTTTATTTGTAATTGCCTATACAAATTGCCTATCAGAGTAATATTACTGTCTAGTCTTATTATGACATTTTGCGTAGTATTTTGCATAATAAGACTAATACGAGTTTGGGCGAAACCACAACCATGTGGATGCCATGCAGGCCTAGAAGGAGATGACGGGACGAACTAGACTTCTACTGCAACGACTGGACATCGAGAGCTCTTGATCGCAAAAAGTGGAAAAAGGTAAGGGAGGCCTTAGCCCTGCAGTGGGACGACCATGGCTAAAATGAAATGAAGACAGGAGAGCCTTAAAGGCGCTCGACGACACACGACCCGCGCACACAGACCTGAAGGGAAATTTTGGTAAAAAAGACTTTCGCAATGCTATGGGGACCTACTCTTTAACCGCCTATGTGCTCTCAGGCCCAAAGGTTCGATTCTCAGCGGGAGCACGTCGTTGTGTTTTTGGTTTGGTTGGTGGTGTTAAGTCTGCCTGGCTACTTACTACAATCTCAGTGGTTGAGGAATTCGGTTAAGTAACAGTAAACTCAGCCATCACTCACCAATCAGCGTATAGCAAGTACTTGAGGAAATCATTCAAGCCGTGTTCCCAAGAAGTGAAGAAAGCGTGCCGCGCGTGAGGAACGATGCCACAGTGTTACGACATCAAACATCCAGTCACAACTACACACGCTACAGTAATGCGATATCAGACGTCACTCACCAATCAGCGTCCAGCAAATACTTGAGGAAGCGATTCAGGCCGTGCTCCCACGACAGCTTTTGTTCCGCGCGTGAGGAACGACGCCACAGTGTTACGGCATCAGACATCCCTCACAACTAAACACGCTACAGTAATGCGACACCAGACGTCACTTACCTATCAGCGTCTAGCAAACACTTGAGGAAATGGAGACATCACTCACCAATCAGCGTCAAGCAAGTACTTGAGGAAGTGATTCAGGCCTTGTTCCCACGACAGCCACAGCGTGCCGCGAATGAGGAACAACGCCACAGTGTTGCGGCATCAGACATCCCTCACAACTTAACACGCTACAGTAATGCGACATCAGACATCACTCACCAATCAGCGTCCAGCAAGTACTTGAGGAAGTGATTCAGGCCGTGCTCCCACGACAGCCACAGTGTTCCGCGCGTGAGGAAGGACGCCACAGTGTTGCGCACGGCGTGGTGCAGCCAGCCCTCCGTGCGCAGCTGGCGCATCGCCGCGTCCACGAACGGGAACCCGGTGCGGCCCTCCGTCCATCTGACGTCACGTGATAAAGGGAAATTCAAAATGGCTATTTCACAGTTGTAACAACAAAATATGAAATACTAGCGGCCCGCCCGCGCATACGTCCACGCTAACTTAGAAAGACCGTCATAGTTCAGTCATTAAAAAAAACCCATCCTCAGTTAACGCTCTATCATTTAGTGAAAACCGCATAAAAATCCATTGCGTGGTTTAAGAGAATAGTGCGGTGCCACAGACAGAGGAAAACGGCGACTTTACTTTATAATATGTAATGATAATGATGATGTCGGATATGGTAGTTTATAATTTAACGATAATTATCGAATAGCTTTTTTTATTAAGATAATTTGTAAATATTTTATTTTTACAAAATAAGTTTGCGATTTTTAATCTGTGAATTACAAGACCCGAAATACGGGCTGCAATGACTGAGCTTCGTGTGACGTCACATCTCACAAAATAAACAAAACTATCTGTGAGGTTTCAAGATAAAGGACATAATTTTTTGGACCTTTTCTGAAAGTGCCGGCCATCAAAAAAAATTGTACGTTTGTTAGAACTAGCCAATAGTTGCGTTGCTTCGATAGTCTATCGATAGTTGAGCAAAAGCAATAGTATTGATTGGCCTATCGATAGTATCGATAGTTTTGATAGCCCCGTAACCGTCAATACTATCGACACACAGCCATACTATCAATAATATCGATACTTTTGTTGCTGAATGTAGCAATAACAAGTAGTTATTGCTACATTCAGCAGTTATGTTATAACTAACTAACTATTATAGTTTTGTCCTATCGATAGTGACCTTTCTAGTCATAGCCGATACTATTGATTAGCCGATACTATCGATAGTAATTACGATATTGAGCATCAATACTATCGATATTATAGATGATTTCCGAGGCCAACTATTGATAGTCAAACTATCGATATTTCCACAACACTATTTATAATAAAAAAGTGGTGGTGGTGATAAAACGAGCCATACCTCTGCAGCTCGTCGCCCTCGGGGCTCCTCCACGGGATGTCCAGGCAAATAGGGTTGCCCGCCATTTGGCCGTAGTTCGGGTTGTTCACGCTCATCGTGTAGAAGTACTCGCGCCAGATCAGCTGACCTGATTTAGATACAACATTCAAAATCATTTCACCAAATGGGAAATGTTGAAAAAATCCACGAGCAGGATTCGAACCTGCACCCTTCTGACAATCCCGGTAAGGTTACTCTTCCAATTAAGCTACCGTGGACTTATCCAGCCTGCCGAAATTAATTATCACTTTTTTCCTTGGAAAGCCAAAGGCGTTCATTCAATTTCAACACCTACTACGTCATCAACATCCGATCCTAATATTTTTCTCTCAAGATCTCAAAATCATTTTTCATCATCTCATTGAGGAGGTATAATGGTAGGACGAGGAGCTCGATGGAGCAGCGGCTAGCGCGATCGACTTGCGATCTTGCTCGCTAAGCAACTTCCGCAATGCCGGCCGCTGCATGGGTGACCAAGCATCTCGATCTCCTCCGTGCTTCGGAAGGCACGTTAAGCAGTTCATCCCGGTTGTTGTCGTAAGATGACAGTCGTTAAAACCCACCAACCCGCATTGGGCCAGCGTGATGGTTTAAGGCTCAATATCACCACGTGCTATTGTTCACGTGGGAGGCCTGTGCCCAGCAGTGGGACGTTTATAGGCTGATGATGGTGAAGATGATGATAGTAGGACGGGGATGCACAAAAGATCCTGTTAGACCAACGTGATACAGCTAGAGGGGATCCTTGGCAACCCCACTAAGAGATGATAATATCATCTCCATTCCTGCCCTGCCTTACTTACTTAGGACTTAAGAAAAATGTAAAAAAAGTTCATTTTTACTTTATACCATTATAGAAGTCGTTATTCTAAAACCAATAGTTTTTATTTCACTTCGATACGAGAAGTGTTTACAAAGCTATTGTACATAAATAATCCGATGACGTCACGCCGCGGGTTTCGCGCGTATTTTGATTGTCACAAAAACAATAGCGCGTGGTCATTATTATAAATCTTTAAAAAATTATTGTAAAGTATTTTGAAGGGCTACAGAAAAAAAAAATGTCATATTTTAAGTTAAAATGTAAATATTTGAAAAATAAATAAATAAAAATACTTTTTCCAAGCAATGAGCTTGGGTGAAGGGGGTTTTAATGACTGCCAAGTTAGGACAGCATCAATTTTTGCCTAGTGATATTTTTACAAATACGGTTATGTGGACTCCCTCCCTGATGTTATGGTCTACCCACTAAAACACCGGGATAACCTCGCTGTATTTTGGGGTCTGGGCTACGGGAGCAGATTCATACTAACGTTCGCAGCTCTACAACAACCAAGACCACCTGTTTAACATGCCGAAATATTCTAACTTAGGGTGTTACCAGACCAATCGATCAATCGTCGATCGACGGCATCGATCGATGGTAGAATGGATTGGTCGACGTCGATCGATAGTGTCTACCAGACCTATCGATCGATCGTCGGTCGACGACATCGATCGATGGTAAAATGGATTAGTCGACGTCGATTGATAGTGTCTATCAGACTAATCGATCGATGGTCGATAGACAATCGACCGGTAGAATGGATTGGGTGTAAGATCGAGCGGTTTGGTTAGACGCGCTGGCTGCTTCACTTTTTTTATAAATTTATTTATTTCTTGATTGGATACCTAGTCGTAATAATAGAGTTCATTGATTATGCTTAAAGTTGATGATAATATGAAGCACTTTAGATTAAGATTAATAGCCGGATTGTTTGGATTATTAGCGATTATAATCCATTAATAGCCATTATTAGCCATCCATTGGTTAATAACCCCGCTATTAATAGTTTCATACAATTTCAACAGACGTTCTGTTTACAGTCACAAAAGTTAAGCTTTGCGCAGGTAGAGTAATTGATGGGAGACCAGTAAGCGACCTCGGCGAACATTGCTTAACTTTCGCGATCGAAAACCTCGAGATTATATGAACCTACGGTCACCCATCCCTTTGGCGACCTCGGCGAACATTGCTTAATTTTCGCGATCGAAAACCTCTAGATTTTATGAACTTACGGTCACCCATCCCCTTGGCGACCTCGGCGAACATTGCTTAACTTTCGCAATCGAAAACCTCGAGATTTGATGAACTTACGGTCACCCATCCCCTTGACGACCTCGGCGAACATTGCTTAACTTTCGCGATCGAAAACCTCGAGATTTTATGAACCTACGGTCACCCATCCTCTTGGCGGCCTCGGCGAACATTACTTAATTTTCACGATCGAAAACTCGAGATTTCTATGTACCTACGAGTGATGTATAGTGTAACGAGCAACATCGTACTGGCCAAGAAGAACGAGTCCTCTTCTGAATACATTTCGAAAGAAACTGATGGAATATCGATCGCCGGGGTTAATCGATCAACGTCGACCGTCCGTCGATCGATGGGTTGGACGAACGGTATCCGTCGATCGATTAAAGCTACCACACCTATCGATTAACGTCGACCGACCGTCGTCGATCGATTGGTTTGTCAAACGGTATCCGTCGATCGATTAAAGCTACCAGACCAGTCGATCAACTTCGATCGACGTTGATCGATGCCGTCGATCGACGATCGATCGATTGGTCTGGTAACACCCTTAGTGACCCAGCATTGAGAAATTTAGTTTAACTTGGAAGATCACAAGTCGCAGCGCTATTGTTTAAGACTAAGTATTGATTTTTATTTGAATTTACCATATTTATAAAGTGTATAGGTAATTAAGCTCACTTTTTGAACATGGTCCTTCGAACCGGATTCAGATATCCAACGGAGATTAGCCGTTGCTAAAATTAGCTGCATTGTAACTTAAACCTGTTGACTAACCTGTAATAGAATGAGTGGCAGCCAATCGACCTTGGTGCACCTTACGGAAGAGGTCTTGGACTGCCCAATAGAATCTGAAAATGTTTGATATGTTTACTATTTGATGTCTATGGCTAAGAATTCAAAAACATCACCCCAGTTATTTTAAACGCCTACTATAATTTAATGTTGAAAACTGATGTCATTCTTTCTTTTTTTTTATTTTAGTAATTATTCTAATGTCAGCTTAGTTAACAATAGTGACTCTCTGATTACTTACCTCCTCACAGAAAGACAGCCGAATCGCAGCGCTGGACTTAGCGAAATAGGCGGGCCGAGCAGGTCGGGATTGCCGTGCGTCGGCAAATACGATCCTCTGTAGACGAAGCAAGCACGAACATAAACATGGCAAACTAATTTTAACTTTACATAAACAGCAGTAAGGTATTGTATAAAGCAGTGTAAATAATACTTCAGAATCCTAAAATAAAATATTTTGTACAGCTACCACCACCCATTCAGGATCAGGTAGCTCTAAAGAAGAATGGGCGCAAGAAATTTGATCTTTCTGATCCTGAATGGGCAAAATCCTGAATAGGTAAAAAAATGTTTTTGAACGACTCGAAAGTACATATTTATTAAGTTAATTTGAATAAAGACATTATCTGCCGTACTCAGAGACGTCAAGTAAGTTTTAATGACAATTAAGTCTCCTGCTATTACTTTCTTATGTATAGTGCTAAATAGAGAGGAAAGACATTAATAATGTCATTGAAACCTAATTGACGTCTCTGAGTATGGCAGTAAGACTATGATTATGACTATGAAGATGGCGATTATTACATAGGGCCAGCATGGCAATCTTCTCATGAGCTATTGCCAATGTTGGAAAGCCTGTGCCCAGCAGTGGGACGCTTATGAGCG
Organism: Scoparia ambigualis; assembly: GCA_963921215.1. Lineage (NCBI taxonomy): Eukaryota > Metazoa > Arthropoda > Insecta > Lepidoptera > Crambidae > Scoparia > Scoparia ambigualis. Next base: position 6,290,368 of record OY992509.1, read on the forward strand.
GATGATGATGATGCCGCCCAGTACCTGCAGAAGGTCTCGTACTCCACGCCGAGCCGCTGCTGCATCTGCTTGAGGGCGGTGGTTTCGCCCCCCACCCACCGGATCATGCGGATGTCCTCGTTCTCCAGGAATACGCCGAAGTCTTCAGGCTTCGGTGTCTGTCAAATGATACTGAGTCAAAGCGACGCGCTTTCAAATGTTTTTACATACATATATAATTACGACTATTATCCCCTAAGGGTTAGTCAAAGACTAAAGGCAATGAGGACTGCAAAAGCAGTCCTCTATCATAGTCCACTTTTCACCAAATATCGACTGCACAATGTGCTCAGCGTGACAGGTGGTGAGCCCATCGCCGCTCCACGCTGTTGGATGTATGTGAAGTCTTTAGTCCGTTAGTCGCCTTTTACAACACCCAAGAGATAAGAGAGGGGGTGGTAGTATTCTTTAACCGCTACGCGACACAAATGTTTTTCTTTTCGTAAAATTTGATTAATTGCGTTAATAACTAGAGATGCACCAGGTACACGGCGGTTTCAACACTCTTTCAGGATCCGGCCGGATACCGGATAATGATGCCGGATAGCGGGTAAAGCCGGGTAATAAAAAAGAAACTAACTGTGTGTGTATAGGAAAATGTTTTTAAACTTTGCACTTAAAGCAACTTATAATTTTAACGAGATGGGGATGTTTGTGCTTTAAATGTTTCTTTAGTGCCGAAGTACCAGCTTTTCTTCCGTCTCCACCACGTAAAATATTGGACAAGCACAATTTACACTTGCTTGTGGCTTTTGGGCCAACATTATCAACAAAGTGTTTCCAAACTTTTGATCTTTTACCAGAGTTTGGCACGATTATTGTTAGTTTAATTTTACGAACCGGTCCCAACACTCACTCAAAATCACATTTCACTCAAAATCTGTCAGTTCTCGTAACGAAAATAGCGCCCGACAAACAAACTCGTAAACAAACTGTGCAAATAATTAACAGAGGGGGGCGCGCGGGCGGGATGCGTTTGCCGTCGCTAGACAGACACGCTGGCGCCATCCCTCTCCTCTCTGCCTCATCCCGCACCGCTGTGGATTTTAATGGCATTTTAATGCCGGGTAATTTTGCCGGTTACCCGTTAGATCCGGCAAAAATTATGCCGGGTACCCGTTACCGGCAAAACCAGGATCCGGCCCATCTCTATCAATAACGCTCAAATAAACTCCAAGATATAGAAACGTTTAGTATGAAAATTCTTAGAGGTTTGGTGAGATACCGTTGCTATAAAAACAAAGTCAAAGCGTTTAAAAATTCAAAAGTGGGACGGCCTGTGCTCAGCCGTGGGACAGGCTGATGATGAATCAGTTAATCTTGCGACTGACGTTTACTTGTATTATGTAAGTCTTTCGTGTTCCTTTGCGATGTTTGTTTGTGCCTAAACGTAATTATACAAACATTATAACAAAATCCAATTTTAGCATAACCAACAGTCAACTCAAAGGTTTCCTAAATCAATAAAACTTGGAAACTTCTTGAAAGTGTTAGTTACGTAACATTGATTTCGATATCAATTCGTTAATTACTTGACATTTATAAAACAATAAGAATGTAATACCAATCCATCATTACATTAGTTTTATACGTCTTCCGTATATTATTCAAAAGCTTAAGTGATTTAACCCTTTACCGGGCCCGATGATTTTCGTCCTAATATAGGAAACCAAATGAAATAAAGTTCAAAATAAAAGTATTTTGGGTATATACAGGGCGTCCCACGGCTATGCCACATGGAGGGAAAGTACCTTGAATATTGTAGATGGAACATTTTACTGAAAGAAGACATTATTTGAATTTAAAAAACAATTTAAACTGCATTCATAGATATTTCAATAATTACATGGTTGAACCGGGAATCCAACCCGTTACATGAGAAAAATAATCATCCTGTAGCTTTATCATACCGATCGAAAGGCTTCATCATAAGGATTATCTTTTGCTAAATAACTTAGTGTCACAAATAAAAGGAAGACCATGAATTTTAACATGTGATGTGAAATTTTGTTCAGAAAAATGAAAAGCTGACATTGCCGTAAGGACATACAACTAACATTATCATAAGTACCTATTACTAATAAATGTGCCCACTTGAGAAGTAACTAGTATGAAAGTGTCCATGAGCAGAACTTAGACGTATTATTCTAAATATCCACCACAACAAGATCAAAAAATCGACAGGGAGCGAAATAATCAAAAGAGTGCGACTTTGTATTCAACAGAAAGGGACTCATTTTGAGCATTTGATAAATTGATGATGATGATTAACCCACCAACCCGCATTGGGCCAGCGTGGTGGGTTATGGCCCAATATCCCCACGTGCTATTGTTCACGTGGGAGGCCTGCGCCCAGTAGTGGGACGTTTATAGGCTGATGATGATGATGATGATGATAAATTGATTAATTTTGTATTAAAAATGTTAAAATTCATGGTCTTCCTTTTATTTGTGACACTATGTTATTTAGCGAAAAATAATCCTTATGATAAAGCCTTTCGATCAGTATGATAAAGCTACAGAATGATTATATTTCTCATGTAACGGGTTCGATTCCCGGTTCAACCATGTAATTATTTAAATATCTATGAATGCAGTTTAAATTGTTTTTTAAATTCAAATAATGTCTTCTTTCAGTAAAATGTTCCATCTACAATATTCAAGGTACTTTCCTCCCATGTGTCATATCCGTGGGACGCCCTAAGTAATTACCATGTTGTTTTTTTTATTTCTCTTATTCGATGATTTTGATAGTTTATGAAGTAAAATAAAGATATTCTTTTCAATTCCGTCACAGTTCTTACCTTATCGAAGACAGTGAACTCCTCATAAAAGCTCTCGGGCAGAACGCCGAAGTTGATGCCGTCCAGTATTGGGTCCTCAACGGGGCGGGGCGGGTCCCCGATGGTGGTTACGGTGTGCTACAAGAAAACACATGAATTCACGACTATTCTCCCCAAAGGGTTAATCAGAGGCAATGAGGACCGCAGAAGCAGCCCACTGCCATAGTCCATGTTTCACCAAATTACAACTGCACATGTGCTCAGCGTGATAGGTGGTGAGCACATCGCCGCTCTATGCTGTTGGATGTATGTGTAGTCTAGTTCATTAGTCGTCTTTTACGACACCCACAAATCTGGTAAAAAAAGCTCCAAAAAACAATATGAAATAGAACCGGACAAAGATCTCGTGGTGTAAAAACCTCTGTGTTAACTAGTTTTGAAGCCATATAGTTTCATAAATACCTACAGAGCTCAGACATCAGTTGCTTTTTAAAGCAGCAGCGTCCGTATAAATCATGTGAAAACCACAAACATTTGAGGACTGTTTGAAAACGGTCCCAATAGTATGGTACAAAACTTTATTAAAGAAATTATTCAAAAAGGTCGATTGCAGGTTACATTTTTAAGTACAAAAATTGAAGATTTACATTGCTAACTTATATAGCAAACATGCAACGCCAATCCAATGTAATCATCTAACATGAAGACATCGAGTTATGCAAGAAGCACTAAAATCGCCTACGCTGATCTCCTAGCACGCGCCCTTGAAGCTGTCACGCGTCTTTTAAGCTGTCACGCACGCATCCTTCACGCTGTCACGCGCCCTTCACGCTTTCACGCGCCCTTCACGCTGTCACGCGCCCTTCACGCTGTCACGCGCTTGACGCTGTGGCGTGGCGTTGACGCTGTGAAGCGCCCTTGACGCTGTGGCGTGACCTTGATGCTGTCACACGCCCTTAACGCTTTTACTTGTCTACTCACCAGGAACATCTGGTATGTGAGCGGCGGGATGCCGCCGTTGGCCCGTATCACCGTGTCCGGCTCCCACAGAGTATGGGACACGTGCTCGACGCACTTCACGCCTATCTCCTGGCAGGCGACCTTCACGCTGTCGTCGCGCGCGCGCCACACGGGCTCGCAGTCTTGCTCGAAGCACAGCTTACGGATGCCTGTGGAGAAGATTTTCTGACGGTGTTTCTTCTAGAAATAACAAGTAAAGAACAGTGTCCTTCTTTGATAAATTTGTTTGCCGTCGGCACCTGCTGCACCATCAAAATGCGAAAATGATAAAAAAGTGTTTGCTGGTTGTTAAATAAAAAAAACATACCGAACTCTTCCCATAGTCTCCTAAACACCACATTAGGCTTCCCCTTGATCATGATGAGGCGGCCCCCGTACTTCTTGAGCTGGCTATCCAGGTCATCCAGGGCTTCCAGGAGGTAGCGCATCCGGTTGTAGCCAACCACCTTCGTTCCTGTTGACATTTGCAAATGGATGAGTGGTTAAAAGAACCCACAGAAAGTCAAGGTTGTGCGCGCCATTCTAGCAAAATTCGGACTGTATGGCGACCACCCTAACACTTATGTCTGCCAAGCAACTGCGTTCCGGTTTGAAGGGTCCAGTCCAGTTAAATTACAAGCTATAGAGTCTTAAGAACTGAAGCTTCAGGGTGTCGCGCCCGTCAATGGGCTGTGATTAAGTATTTCCTTCAGGCGGCCAAGCATAAGCCCGCTTGCCGGTTCAGTATCATAAAAAATATGAGGTGACTTACTCTGCCTTGGTTTAAGTAATTGTATGGAAATTGAAGAAGCTCTAACCTGCCGTTTCTCCATCGAATATGAAGACGGGGAAGAAGGGCATGCTCCTATCTTTCAACGCGCACAGGAGGGACGGATTGTCGTGGAGCCGCAGACCATGGCGGAACCACAGCACGCTGCCGCCCAACATCTTCGAGTTAGTTGCACAGCTTCAGCACCTGATTGAAGAATAACCATTATTGGTAACAACAAGACTCACACATTTCGGTCGGTATCCCATACAAACTTCCAAGTTCAAAAGCAAGAATTGGCTTATGGGTTAGTAAATTTTTTAATTTGATAGTTTGCATGGGTAAGGACATTCGTCTATGGTATGGGAGGGATTTCAAAAGGTGTAAACCTTCATAAGCAGTTGGTACCGGTTATTGTCGTAAGCGGCAGTTGTTAAATCCCTCCAACCCAAAACGATATGCTGGCAAATTCGTGCGTGACGTGAATCCCATGGTCTGCAGGCGTAGGGGGAGAGGTGACATTTGCACACAACTGACGTTTCTACAACGCGGCCCACCCGCAAGCGCTCTTCTTTCCAGCACTCGCAACCTTCCGTCCCCTCCCCCGTCCCGTAGACCATGGGTCTGTCACGTATAAATTTGCCAGCCTATTAATAATCAATCTGTTGTTTTGCCTTTAACGGACACGGCATGTTGATTTTTTTTCATTGTATTTCGACCTTATTCCAATGGAATAAAGTTAAAAATATGACGAGCCCTTCAGAGGGTTATAGGCTGCCAAATGTCTATTACTTAAGTAGGTAAGTACACGTTTGTGCTTTTTATTATCATCAATATTAAAATACCAGTATTCCCGTTACTGGACAATGACTAAAGATAGATACAAAGTATTACATAAGTAAATATCATACAACTTTAATATCATAAGCTTAATACAACCTTTTTAAGGACATTAGATTGGATACATGTTATTGTATAATGCTAAAATGCTCATTTTTTATTTTTATTTTTGCTTGCGTTGCGCGTAAACGTTTTCGTAGTTATGCATGCAGCATAAGGACGATTGGATTTAAGTAAATCAAAGCATAGCATCGTAGCCTTAGAATAATAACGTTTAGAAAGATAGTCTTCATACAAGCTCTCTGTCAAAACTGAAGCACTAAACCGATTCACACTTTCGTGACGATTACTTGCTTGCGCTCGGCGACACGCACACGTATGCTTGTAACTCCGTAGTGTACATTGGAAACTCGGCGTTTGGAGCCATATCTGGCTCCAAAAAAAGTGCTTCAAAATGGGCGCGCGGACTTACCTTCTTTATGTTATTATTCTAAGATCGTAGCTTATATTATTAGCCCCTCACTGTCCCACGGCTGAGCAAAGGCCTCCCTCCATTTCTTCCATTGATTGCGTAGGTCTATTGTAGTCTAGTCTTTTAATAAAAATGATCTCCATATAGTTACTTTTCTTGTTTCTTTTTATCTTCACATAGAAATAAATATTTTTTTTATCTACTACGGATGAGCACTTCGCCTTCATCTCGCCTGATAATTAGTGATGATGAGGCCGAAAATGTGGAAGCGTGCTTCACCAGGAATTCTGAGCCACTAAGGAAATATGGCTCTCTAAATCTTATCTTTAAACTGTCGGAACACAACAATGCTAATGTAACAATTTTGTTATAGCGCCAGACTTTACACAACCTTAATTTTTCTTTATACAAAACCAATTAAGGGTGAGTTCCACCCATGAAACTGAACAACTTTCCCCAAGAAACCTATGTGCAAAAATGACAAAAAAAAAATCGATCTCCCATACTATTGTCGTCAGCTGATCGGACAGTTTTGTATGGGAGGTTTTTGCAGGAGGAAGAGTTTTGCATAGGTTTCTTGGGGAAAGTTGTTCAGTTTCATTGGTGGAACTCACTCTTAATTGGTTTTGTATAAAGAAAAATAAAGGTTGTATAAAATGGTGAGTGATAGCTACCCAGGCGGACTTAACAAACCCTACCACCAACCAAGCCAAGTACACAAAGATGTACCCCAGCTATGATTCGAACCCGGTACCTCTGGGTTAGACCCAGACCGGTGGTTTGGCTACTTGACCACAGAGGCGGTTGATAACCACAGAAACCACATAGCTTTAAATGATTTCCTTGGTAAACTGATATTGGAATCTGAACTCATTCGTCATATTGTTATCGATTTTAATTCCTAATTGACCAGCAAAGCCTTCCGCAGAAATGTAATAAGTAATTACATAAACATAGCATTTCCAGGGATTTTTCTTAACTTGAACTTGAATTAATTAATGATTACTAACGACAAAGGGATATACGAGTATAGTAAACGTTTAAGAATTAGAGGTACGCACGTGCGTGCGTGCGTGCGTGCGTGCGTGCGTGCGTGCGTGCGTGCGTGCGTGCGTGCGTGCGTGTATGCGTGTGAGCGTGTGTGGTGCATGTGAGTGTATAAGAACGTGCGTGCTAGTATGGTGTGGTGAGAAACACTGATTTCTATTAAATGAGCTTGTATGCCGCTTTGTAAATAAACTAACTAAAAAGAAATTCATTTCCTTTTTAAGAACCCTAGTGTTTTTACGTTGACGTAAGTACACATTCATTATGCGTTTTTAGTCGCATTACAAATTGTTATTATTACAAAAAAAAATAGGTTTTCTAGCATAATACGTACCTACACGTGACACGTCATATAAAGTTACTATGGAATAGGTTATCGTGTCCAAATCGCTAACATTGCTTAATCCAACTTTAATTTAAACGTGAGCAAGCACAAGCATTGCGGGGAAAGTTTCAATGGCATAATATCACACCTTAGAACCATTATACATACAATGGTAATAATTACATATTATATATTTCAAAAGGTCCCCTTAATTTTAATAATTTTACGCGGAGCCTGCCTAGATATTACTTAAACAAATTTTCCTGAAAACTGAACTGTAAAACATTAATTTTTATCCTTTGGAATTAAATGAAATGAAAAATTATTTATTTGTTTACTCTATTTATAACCATGTCGCGAAGCGGTGAAAGTATACTACCACCCCCTCTTCCCTTGAGTGTCGTAAAAGGCGACGAACGGATTAAAAACTACATATCTATCCAACAGCATAGAGCAGCGATGGGCTCATCACCTGTCACGCTAAGCACATGTGCAGTCGCAATTTGGTTAAAAGTGGACTATGGTAGAGGACTGCTTTTGCTGTCCTCATTGCCTAGTCTATATTTTCTGCCAGTCTACATTATAGTATGTATCCTATTACCCCAGACTTAATGTGCGACAAACGATTACCGATTTATAAATGCTGGAAATCTTCATAGCATGTTAATATTAGGTCATAACTACATATAAATGCTACGAGCACTAAATGCAGCCTTCCTAATTAAAATAACCATTGCTAATTAAAATAACTTCACGCTATGCAGGCGACAACAATTATATTTCTATCGTTGCAGTTTTATTATCGAGATAATTTTTAATCGCCACACCAATGTAGTATTTACCGAGAAACACACAATCGAAGTTTTGGGTTCATAAGAAGAAAAAACTTACTGGCCTTCTATCCCGTATACAAACTGCAAAGTGTTCTCTATTTATTTATAAGCAGTAAGTAATGCGAATTTACCTAAAGGCGATATAAAATTTTCCATAGCAGAGTTTAAATCGTATAAAAGATAAATAAACGGTTGCTTTGAAAATTGTTGCACATTGAAGTTTGTATCGGATACCGAAATCTATGAAATATTTACTATATTATGGAAAAAACTGTGTAATAGTTTTGGAAAAGTTATTTAAATATTGGCATTGGCATCGATAGATTGATAAGAGAACACCTTTAGTGATATCTTTTGTACCTCCAAAAATTTCAAGAAGACATAGATATTGCAATCAAAACTTTAAGCAGCAAAAATAAACTAACAAGTGAACAAAATCTTACCTCAATTATTCGCCACACACGCACAGCCGCTATGCTAATTAAACAAGTATTATTGATACGAGTACAGTCCAATACCAATAACTGAGTCGTTATAATGAAATAAAACCGGCCTAAGCGTGAGACCACCGCACGTCCTAGTTCCCCAAGAGCTGAGTGCGAACTGAAGCAATCTGTTCACCCACCGCTCCCGGTTAGCTCGCAAAATTTCACAGAATATTCCAGAACGTATCAAATGGAAAACTTTGGCCATTATGCCTGTCCACCCCTCCGGGAAACAGGCGTAGTATATAGGTACATACAATGTAAGTTTGTACAAATGTTTCAAAATCCTGTAAAGCTTTGAAGTTGTAATTGTAAGGGCTCTCGTCAAGAAAACTTTTTCGTAACTTATTAAAGTTACAAAAAGGTGTTCTTTGTTAAATTATCAACAAAGAACACTCGGAAAAGTTGTGAAGAAACCACCCTTTCAACATCATGTGACATTTAAAATGTGATCTGAATTAATAGGGCCTCGTTGGTAGAGTGACCATAATAGCGCTCAACTCGATATCCGGAGCTAGGTTATACCAGACCGGGTTGCTATGGATAGTCAATCGATAAAATTATGTAAGTTTTTATTTTTCCATACAAAGCCCGAGTTTTTACAGTGGTGGGAACTTTGCCCTTTAGTGGCACAGTAGGTATACAAACTAATCTATCTATAATATAAATCAACATCAATTGCCGAAATGTTTGTACGCGCGTCACTTTAGAACGGCTGCACCTATTTGGGTAATTCTTTTTTGTTGTTTTGTAACTGCCAGGACAAGGTCTGTATGAAATATTTTTTTTGAAAATTCGTCACGGGTTACAGGATCCACGCGGACGTAATCACGGGTGGGCTGCTAGTTTGAATAAAATTCAATCAAATCTTCACTAATTTTAAACACGTGTTATAAAACAAATATAATAATCCTTCCTTGGCCGACTTCGGCTACGGTGACCATTGCTCATCTATAGATAAGTTTAACTACGGTTGTCCCTTAGGTGACTAATGTATCCTGAGGACATGTTGGGATACCATTTATGTAATTATAGGTTATTGAGGAGGGTGCTTTATTTTTTAATAAGTCCCTTTTGTTGTATAGTTCTAGCCTCCTCTGTTCCTCAAATAGTTTCACATGCTGCTGCAATGTATGCCTCCATTTTGTCCGTTGTTCAGCCAAACTTTCCCAACGAGAATGGTCTACGTTGCATCGCTGCATGTCTTTTCAGAACATCTTTATATCTGAGGAACTGGCCGCCAGATTTTCTTTTTACATCTTCGAGTTTTGAAAAGAGGATACGCTTTGCCAGTCTATCGTCGGGCATCCTCGCCACGTGACTACACCAGCGCAGCTGCCGCTGTATTAGACAGGCCTCTATACCACAAATACCAGCGCGACGCAAGACTTCTGTATTTCTAACTTTATCGGTCCAGTGGATTTTTATGATTTCTCGAAGGCACCTAAAGTGGAATCTGTCCAATGCGCGTATGGGCCTGCGAATCCTGCGATCCAGAGTCCAGGTTTCACTGGAGTAAAGAAAATTTGGCAAGACTATCTTTAATTATACCTTGATCTTCGTATTCAGCTGTAGGTCATGTGAGCGAATCACTCTTTCCCGGAGTTTTCCAAATGCTCCTACAGCTGAGCTGATCCGGCAAATTACTACCGAGTCTAGGTTACCTTTAGATGAGCTACCAAGATATTTAAAATTTTCAGTCTGCCTGAGGAGAGCTCCGTCGAGTTGCATATGCAGGTGGTTATGGTGTGAGGCGTCGATAGCCATAACCTCAGTCTTAGTTACATTTATTTTTAAACCAAATCTGCAACATGCTACATTAAGGTTGCTTATCAATTCTTGCAGGCCTTCTGAACTTTTCGCCACAAAACAAAGATCATCAGCATACATGATCATAGCGATGGTGTCGTAAGAAATCTTGGTATGCGTGCTTTAAACTAGGCCAAATTGAAGAGTTTACCATCAGTGCGGAAACGGATACGGATACCGTTGTGATTGTCCTGTAAAGCATTAGCGACAACCATTTAAAAATACATGGACAATATGTTTGGTGCTAAAACACAACCCTGCTTTACTCCGCAACTTACGGGAAAGAAACCGGACTGCTCTCCTTTAGCCGAAACACAGCAGGTCATGTTGTCATGCAATTAAATAGTCATAACATCCGCGTGAACTTCTTCGTACAACCGAGCTTGCGCAACACAAGTAACACAACACAACCCATAAAGCTTCTCGAGGCACGCTGTCAAAGGCCTTCTCCAAGGCTACAAAGCAGAGAAATGAATACTGTGACTTCTCTTTGCTTTTTTTCCTGCAGTTGAAAAGATTGCCTCACAATTTCCTCTATTGGGTCGAATTGAGTTTCTGGAGTTTCTGGAAGAACATTTTCGGAAAGCTCCAGCAAGCGGTTCAGCAAGACTCTGGCAAATGTCTTCCCAAGAACAGATAGTAGGGATATGCCCCGATAAGAATTGCAGTTAGCACGATTGCCCTTATTTTTGTATAGTGCACAGATTTTCGACACTATGAAGTCCTCTGGGACTTGTTCTCCTTCCCATATCCTTTGAAATAGCATAAAGATGGTATCATGCAGCTTGTGACCACCGTACTTCAGGAGTTCACCGGGAATGCGATCCATCCCAACCGATTTCTTATTCCGTTGCTGTTTAATAGCGGCTTTCACTCCCTGAAACTAAAGAGGGTAGTCCAGATGTGTGTTCGATGTGTCTTCCGGATTTTCGGGCAGATTGTGTACAAAGTTCATATCTACAGATCGATCTACATTCTTAAGGTCCCTGAAGTACTTGGCCCAGCGCTTTACCATCTCAGTTGGAGATTAACGTACCATCAGAAGATTTTAGCGGTACATTAACGATGTGTTGAGGACCGATCAGTGATCGCAGTTCGGCAAAGAAATCACCCAGTTGGTTAGAATCTGATAGTCTTCGCATGTATTCCGCCTTCTCTAGCCACCATTTTGTTTTTAAGAGTGCGGGTTAGTTTCCTCAGTGCGGATGTACTCTTGCTTATAACTTCAGCGCTCTCTTTCCTCTGCAGGATTTGCCGATGCTCGGCAATAGCGCTGGCAAGCACGTGATCATTCTCGTCAAACCATCAGTCTCTATGCACCTTGATTTTGACACCAAGGGTTTGTTCAGCAACTGTGGTTATCGAGGTAGATAGTGCCCGCCAGTTGGATTTAAGATTTAACCCCTCAAACCCCAAGCGGTCGCATGAGACCGCACCTACAAAAACACACTTGACTTTGTACCGTGTTTGCATAGACTTACAGACTACTTTAGTATAAACAAGTTTGGTTATTTCGGTTCTGTGGTTCATCTTATGTATTGTTATCGCACAATATCGCATAGTCTATGCTCCATTCTGTCAAATTTGACATTGACAGTTACCTACTGTCAAAAAAGTGTCAAAAAAATCCAAGAGTGAGTGGTTAATTTTATTTATTTAATTTATTTAAAAATCAAATATATACATATAATGTAGGTAATACATACATAATTATACATTTCGCCCGTTTCCCGGAGGGGAAGGTAGAGCAGAGATGTTTTCCATTTGCTACGATCCTGTATGTATATACTATCGCGGACTCCGTCGCTTTACTAGTCTAAAGGTCAAAATCCGTTGCACACCGCGTCGTCTATTTGGTACGGGCACGTATCCGGGCGGTCGGTGCGCTTCATACGAAAATCGCTGCAAAGTGGTAAAGCTACGGTGACCCCGACCGTACATGTACCTACGTTTATTTTATATATTCTAAAGACTTACTAGGTTTATACCCTATATACTTACAGGTACTTAACGTTTTTATTGCCAATCACAAATATATTCCAGTGAATATAAATATATAAAAGAGAAAACGTTACATAAGAATTCACTACATATCTATCTACATATACCCATTACAGAAATAAAAGTGATAAAAAATAACAATCTTCTAGTATAATATTTCCTATGTTTTGGAATTTCAAAACCAAATCAAATTCAAAAGGAAGCCCTAGAAAGTAAGTTACAGAAGCTACGGCCTGCGTTGAATGATTTAAAAAAAAAGTTTTTAATTAACTTGCCGAGTAAGTAATAATTACCTACCTATACCGACATGTAAACGTGAAACCTTAGAAGGTTTGTTCATTTGTTGAGAAAATAAATACATTTATCGTCGTTCTGTAGGCAGGAGAGATTTCCAAACAAGCAAGATTACGTAACTACTTACCTAACTAGTACAAATACGTGCAAAATAATGGACTTACATTAAATATATCGATGGCGAGTTCGATGGCGCAGCAGCTAAGAGCGTTTGGTCACTGGATTCTATTTTTCTGCACGACTGTATTTTTAAAGCTTGTTTATTTTAAAACGGAAACCTAATATCTGTGAAACTCAGATCGTGTAAAGAGGGTCACGTCGGTAACCATCATGGCACACCATGGTTCCAATTCCAACCTTTTGAACATCATGTCCATGGAAAAAAAGAATCCTTTATCCGTTTTTATTCCCGCACTTTAGTTACCTACCTACTTACATACAAACAAAACTTTTTAAAATTTTCATATACCTCTATTGGTAAAACATACATGGTTCTAAATCAACACCAACATCACTCAATAATATGTACCTATGTTTATGAATAAATGATTCTGATTCTGATTTTGATACATTGAAAAACTTTTTCTATTACAATCTATGTACTCGTATTACATTGTTATACTTACTTGTTATATATTTTTTCAACGTTATGTTTGAGTTTATTTGAGCGTTTTTAACGCAAATAATCAAATATTACGAATTACATTGTTAAGTATGTTATGTAACTTTTATTTACGACTGCTCATAAAGTGCGCGCTGGTCACTACTCTAATATGCTATATTATATACCTACTAATATCTTAGGACGAAGCCCTTGTATATGAATGTACTTCATTTAAGGTAGGTAAGTATTAAATATGAATAAGTGACTACCATGTGTAATAGATAAAAAGTTTTTTTTTTTTGACGTGACAACGTCTTAAATTAGGTTGCGGCTGGGAGTCACTTATGAAAAAGTGTAACGCTCGGTAACGTTACGATGAGTCACCGAACGAGAGAGAGGCCCGCCGAATGCCTTGCGTCTCTCTCCCACTCAACTATGTTTTAAATATAATTCTTTGTTTAAATAAATGTTTTAAATTGTTACTATTATTTCATCCTTCTTCCTACTATACGAATGAATATTCACATTAAAATTATTTTACCACTCAAAGTCGTTGTCACGTAAAACTTTCGCCCGTATACCGACTTTACAGGCAACCAATTTTTTTTTTATACCAAGCCCGGCAAATGACCCCACTTTACCTGATGTTAAGTGGAAATGAGGTCCAGGTAATATCTATTTGTTGTTAAATCACAATTGATATTATGCAATATAACCAGCATTGGGCCAGCGAGCGTGGTGGGCTATGGTCTTATGGCCCAACCTTCCGACGTGCTGTTATCCATGTGGGGTGGGAAGGCATGTGCCCAGCAGTGGGACGTTTATAGGCTGTTGACGAATGTCCCAAGGAGTCCGCGGATGGATAATAATATGATTGCACAACCAATCCTTGTGACCTATATACGGGTTGAGGACACTTCGTTGTTGTTGGAAAATAGGCAACAATACCTGTCTGAAACTGAATAATCTTGTTATATTATTGGAAGGAAAGGTGTTTTGCGTTCAGATAGGGCTGCCAACAGTTTTCAGGGGAAAAAATGTATTTTCAACAGACTCCCACTAAAAACACGAAGAGTAATCACCTCTCGCATAAGTAAAGAACGACAGTCGTAGCTGTAGGATCCGCTGCCCTCTCCAATGAGATCATCACAGTTGGTATGATGACTGAGGTCACCAGTTCACCACCCGCCTAGAATTTTCTCCAAGTTGTTCTTTCACGTCACTATTCGGCCTTTTAGTGTGGTACTTAGGATATTGCAGCACGTGTGTCTTTTAAGTAGGTTGCTGTGACCAGTGTTTCTCATATCTGCTGTAATGCGAATGGCGCAGCGCCATTTACCTATGGCTCTATACTATTTTGACTTAAATTAATACAACTTAGGAATTAAAAAGAAAATTTCACTTAAATAAAATATTTTCCATGGATTAAAATATTTAATATTATTCAAATACAATTCAATTGATTGAAATGAAATTTTTCATTAATTCAACAGAAAAAATATTGTGATATTTACCATCATGTTCTAATTGCTTATTTATTACTAATATTTATTTTATCTGGGCATGAATGTTTAATTGTATGTAGCGTCATCTAGTGTCATTTATTCATCTCTGTTAGTTTCCATAAGATTTCGACAAATAAAAAAGATGTCGTTACTTACCTCCTTTGTAATTTGGCGGATTGTATGAGAATAAAAACACCTGAATTTTGAGGTTAGAGCGTAATTAGTCTTTTTATAACATGAGTGAATCAGTTTCTAGTGAAATAGGATATGGACTTATTTTAACATATCTACATCTTATATTTTTTCAGACGATATAATTGTTTTGCGAATGCGAATATTCGTTACATCACTATGGTATAGGTATGTCCTTAAACCTACGCCCAATATTAATTAATATTAATTACCTAGCTCTACTCTAGATTGTTAAGCCTTCTAAATTCAAATTTTCGACTTAAGCTCCATACAAATTGTCTTTCTCAGTCTAGTAAACTAAATCTCTCTAGTTATTTATTTCGGGCGTACGTTTTTGTAACTCTACTACTAAAGAGAACATTATCAGGAGTTGACTTTAGACTTAACTTAACGTAGGTACTCTTACGAGATATGAGCGCGATTAACATCTCCTGTTTTCTTCTGGAAAAACGGGAACGAACGAACTAGTATGCGTGTCCAAAGGGCTCATTAGAATGGTGTAGACCTCATTTCGTGTTCTGAATCTTGGGCAACTGGTATTATAACCTGGCGGAGTTTTGCAAAGGCGGGAGTTCGCGCAACGAATAAAAGATGATTCCAGATATAATGACCCTTTATTAACGCAAGTTATTGCTTATATACTGAGTGGAGACGCATGTGTGTAACTATATGGCGTACACACACTACACCTCCCCCGTAAATAATAAAAAAAAAACAAAATAAGTAATACATTTTTGTTTTTGTAAAATACGAATAAATGCTACATACCTATTACATTATGTAGTATATTATTACAAAATCTATAAAATAATAACGATAATAAAAAAAAAGTCAGGTTCCCTAACTTTAGCAAAACAGAAACTACCAAAAAATACAAGTCGATCAAACAACAAAGATAAAATACTAGTAAAATACGAGTAAGGTATAACGAGAATAAAAAATATATAAAAAAAAACAAGTCAATAAAAAAAATCTCTAACATAACATATCTGTCACATCCTTGTAAGTACTAACTACTTAGTTATTTTCTCACATTATGTAATTATTAATATAGGTATTTACCTGTTTATTTATCATATTTGGGGATTAGTGGATTGGCCTGACCACTTTGTCGATTCATAGTATGTACATACAACATAGCAGTTAAATTCTCTTAACCTAAGACGTCTATTTATCCAATTTTATTACATTCCTTTCATATTATAACAATTAGTTATTTATAGTCGACTCTTAATATTCATCATTTTATTAATATCATTTATTTATTACTGGTACTTTCTTTAATACACGTCTATACACTTTAACTTTTTATTTATTTATTAAATTCTAAGGGACATTAATTTTAAGGGCCTACCCTGACGCTGCGTACTCGCGCACCTTCGTCATGAGCTGCCTCCAACTATTCTCACGGAGGAAGCTCGTTCCTACCATGATCGAATGAAGGATACGTCTCCTTACATTGTACCATTCGTTACATCAAATATTTTTATTACTCTTTTATTTATTATTTTACTTATCCTTCATCGATCCAAATCAAAACAAAACCATGCCTACATTCCTTAATATCAATTACACAAAAACTCAGATTTTGGATGATCAGTCCAAAGTGAGAATCCGATTAATCAACATTTTCTACATTTATTAAACATTACTAAACTAATCATAATCAATCTAAAAAACTTATCAATTCTAACTCTCATGTTTAATTACACAATCCATCATAAATTCCAACTTCCTGTAACAAAACAACATACACTTATCTTTAACTCAACTTTTAATATTTTGTCATAATTATTTTGAAGTTAGTCAAATCAGAGAAACATTTTCCATATTCATATTTCTAGTATGCCATATTATTTAATTATCTTCACTAAACCCAATAAAACTCATTAATTGCTTGTAGCTTTTAATATAACATCTAACCCCGAGAAAATATATACTTTAAAAAAATAAAAAACATGTTCAAATATTGGTAGACTTCCCCATTTTAAATAGAAAATTTAAAAGTAGACACACACATCTACCTACAAAAGAATAATAGGTACTTGTAAGTAGTGACAACATGAGTTAATTCCAACAACAATTTAATTCGATCCTGATTCATATTATTGTTACCAACCAAGCTATCTTGCTACATGAATACCTTATAAGCACCCGAAGTGCGCGAGCGACGAGCGCATCGCTTAACGCTGACACAACGTAATGTACAACAAAGTGACCAAGAGCTCTTATGTGGTCTACTGTAAAACGCGACCTAATATGCAAGTCTATTTATAGAACATTAATTTCCTACTTAATAACCTTTTCCAATTCATTTTATTAATTTTACCATATTTCACTGTAACCTTACATTAACAAAGAATACTAATCGGAACATTAATTTCACTGGTCGAAGATTATTTTACTATAATTTGAGACACATAAATGGAAAAATTATTAATAATACTCTAATATTATTACATTAAACATTTTTTTACGCTTTAATACATAGTTACAAAACCATACTTTCTTATCTCACCGTCAACAACCGTCTGTTATTATTTCTACGGATTACAATATAAAAAAAAATATGCGTAATACACATAAACAAATTTTATCTCTACATAATCAATCGAAAATTAAAAATCTCGGTAACCAAAAATTAAGTACTTTTCTTCAGAGAAAAAAAATCGTAAGTTCGATCAATCTTCACATTGTTCCATGTTCCATCACCAAATACCATCAGACACCAACATCTCCCGGCTGTATCCTCATCCGACACCATCTACTCCCGGCACCCTGCTCTTAACTGTTCCATCACCATCATGTCCACAACCAGCAAATTGGCTGATTTTACATATTTTCACCAAAGAAGTAACAATCCTTTTATATAGTTTTATAATTTTTTACGAAGAATTAATATTGTTTTAGAACTTTTTTTAATTTTATTACGCAACGTATATTATTATATTAAGTAAGTATTTCTTATATTTATATATCACTATTTCACTCCTGTTCTCTCACATTATTGTTTCTATATTAAATTGTCTTTAACGTTATTATTTTTTAAAAGTCACTCTTCACTACCTATCTATTTATTTTCACAACCGCACACATTAATTGTCTTTTTAGTATTTGACATTTGAATTTACTAAAACAACCACTTTTTATATACATAAAAAAAACCATCTGCTCAGAGCTGCCGACGGGCAGCACTGGCAGGGTCGCCATGCAAAGGCGGGAGGTTCGCGCAACGAATAAAAGATGATTCCAGATATAATGACCCTTTATTAACGCAAGTTATTGCTTATATACTGGGTGGAGACGCATGTGTGTAACTATATGGCGTACACACACTACAGTTTCCTGTGCTGATTAGGTAGTTTGATTGCTAAGTGTTGTCTGGCATTTCTCGTTTAAGGGCCACCGCAGACATGCTACTTTTGGCATCGGCGATCGGCGTTTTGGCGACTGTCTGCGTTCGATTGCAGTTTCGGAATCGCGTTTTTAGCGATGCAGCATTGCGATTTCGCGAATTCAAGCGTTCGGAGAGTTCGGACGCGGTATCGGAATAGCGCGTTTTAGCGACTGCTCCGATGCTGGATCAACTACTCGATGGGTCCTATGTATTGGCAAGGGCCAAACTGCAAAATCACATTTTTACAGGAGAGGCTCAAAGGTTTAAAAATGGTATAATTTTAAGATGGTTTAACTAAAGTTTATGCAACTTTGAATTCTTACTATGGTACTATCCTTCTTATTTACACCATAGTGTTTATTGTTATATACTCTAAAAGGGCCCATGTGTCAATTGGCCGGTCGGTTTAATGCTCTAAGATTGGCCGCTATACGCGTACTACGCCAATTTAAAAAGAAGTGATAATATTTTTTGATGTTTGTTCATAAAAGTGATTAAAAATTAAATTTAGTTGATCAAAATCACTGAAAGATTAACAAAAACAAAAGCTCTATTAGCATTACAATATAACATCTCTAGGTTCCGAGAAACAAGCTTGTTTACGAAGTAAATATATTTTTTATTCAAATATAACTATTACGGAAAGAAAAACACTAATTGTCTTCGTTATCACTATCATTTATTGACATGATATCATTAGATGCCATGCCACTAAGCTTTCATAATAACCGTGATATATTGGTGGGATCTTATTATTCTATGGGTGGGATAATATTTTTCCGGCATAAATGAAGCAAATCTCAACCTATATTCTGACAAGGTTCACCTATTATTTTTTCATCTCTTATCTTACGTAACCGTGTCACGTAGCGGTGAAAGAATACTACCACCCTATCTCTTCCCTTGGGTGTCGTTCAGCTTCAGCTTCTAATGCCGCGTGCACACGCAAAACCTCAACAAGCCGTCACAAATTCAAACGTGTGGATAAAGCGTTTAGTTTGTTCTGTGGTTTGGTTTGCAAGCGCTTGTAGGTAGCCGATTCGTCGAGTGTCGGTTTCAATTCAAACGTTTGTAGAGGTTTGGAGTTTGCGGCAAGTGCAAAGCGTGCGGAGTTGCGACGCAGCATAAAAAGCGGCGCTAAATCGCCGATCGCCGATGCTAAAAGTACGAGTAGCATGTCTGCGGTGGCTCTAACCTAACGATAGGCATTGGATTGAACTCAAATAGTTAGTTATATTATATGAGAATTTAGCCAAACACAAATAATTAATTATATAAATTAATTATTTGTTTGGATTACCATCACAAATAATTAATTATATAAATTAATTATTTGTGATGGTAATCCATAGGTACTTCCTTAATATCATAAATGTGAATTGAATTTGTTTGTTTGTTACGCTTACACGATTAAACGGCTAAGCCGATTATTAATGAATTTTGGTACCTATAGAAATAAATAGGGTCCAGGAGACGGTTATAAAAAAATTCTAATCCTCCCGAAAAATTAACGCGAGCGAAGCCGCAGGCAAAATCTAGTATTACATAGATTATGTAAACACGATTTTCATTGGCAGCCCTACGTTCAGGTAGTTTTGTCCATTTGAAATGTGTCTGACGCATTCTATCCCGCTATGATTTTCCTTCCATTGGCGTTGTTTACAGTTAGCAGTACAGAAGGGGCTACTTTAGGGGAAAGTAGATACCATGTAATACATACATTTTTTGAGTTTCTTTAGGTTATAGGTTTTTTGAAGCTTTGGCTTCAGCTTTGATATTTTAATTAAATCTTGATAGAATTTGTACCTCCTTCTCCACCACACTACCAAGCCGCACTACTGGTAGTGTCGTGGGTAATTTTTTTCCCTTCTGCACTACTGGTCCAGTAGTACCGTAGGTATTTGTAAAATACCTACATATTATATGCGTTCCCCATTACACTACCTAATTTATTTTCGCAACTAGACATGGGTAAGTTAAAATCAACAAGATTCCTATTTATTTATGTAGGTTTATTCATAGATCGAAAACGAGAGCGTTAAACGAGTTTCGAAAACTAAATAAACGAATATTAAATCATAATGCAATCCGCCATTTTGAAACAGCGATTTTACAACACTTCTGATTGGTTGACAGCGAAAGATTGCCGACTATGGTTGATAGGTCCCGTCAATTGCTGTCTTTGATCCCAAAGCCAGTTTTATTTCGTGTTTTTAAAGGATTTATAGCCGTATTTGATTTGAAAGTAAGTAACCACATTATCGGTGAACATTTGAATTTTCAGTGTTGCCCTATATTTATCTCATTTTCGCCCACCTACCTACTTTGCCGACTTTGATTTTATACGACTCAATTGGGAGAATTACGTGGACAGGTTAAAATTTTGTTTTGAAGCAAATGGAATTGTTTTGGACACAGTCAAAAGAGCAAATTCTTCACAGTTGTTTGAAACATTTTTAGCGTTAATAACACCCCGAAGAGCTAGTGATGTGACATTCGTGGAAATTGAAAAAAATCTTACCAAACACTACAGTACCACGTACTACGTTTAAATTTTACAAACGCGATCAAAAACCAGGGGATCCTGCATCAGAATACATCGCTCAGCTTAGGAGAATCAGTTCATGTTGCAACTTGCAATTTTTCCGAGTTAGAGCGAATGTTACGGGTTACGGGACAGATTGATTAGTGTGTGGAATGAGTGATCAAAGATTACAATACGAATTGCTCAAAAAAGACAATCTGCGTTATCAAAACGTTGTAGACGCAATTTTATCGTCGGAAAGTGCAGGAAAGGATGTGCGTATGATACAGGGGGTCGCCGCCCATTGCGCCAATGGCGCCGGTGGCACTTATGCCACTAGCGCGCCTGCAGCGCTTGCTGCCCTGCCGGAACCAATAGACATTAACGCGGTGCTGTCTAAGATAAACATACGACTATGTTATCGCTGCGGAGAACGTGATGGAGGGCAATGTCGTTTCATAAATACTGTGTGCCGATACTGCAATAAAAAGGACATTAAGAAAAAAATTGTATTGCAAAAAAGAAAAACGCGAATTGAAACGTTAATTTTACAACATTATGATGTCGACGATGGGAATTGTTTTGAACGTCATTTATGCGACATACATACAGAGTAGGACTCGTGTGCCTTCCTTTGAAGTAACGGTGCTGTTGGAAGGCGTGGCTATATATATGCAAGTGGATACCGGTGCAGGTGCAGGCTTCTCACTAGTGAAGTAAACGAGCGCACATGGCGCACTCAGGCACGCGGTTACATGCGGCGCGCTGCGCCCCGCGTCGCTTACGCTACACACGTTGTAACGTTGCAGTTACATGTCACATAAATAATATATTTTTTTTAAAAAACCTTACTAAACTAAAATCTTAAATCTAACAAATAACTCAAAACTATCTATATAAATAACATAACTTAAATAATTAACCTTAACATTCATCGATTGCATATTGTCAATTGTGAGATGTGAGCGAATGTACGTCGCACCGCGGTCTATTGTTCCCGTCCAGACGACCGGTTTCAAATCGCTAAGCATTCGCTCGGCACGAAGCAGTTGATCGCCGTCTCATTCAGCGACGCGGGCTCAGCGCAGGCGCATGCCACTCTTTTCTCGACACTCGCTCGCCATTGTTATAGGCTGCTGACCGTGATTGTGTTTTCTATAAATAATTGTTTTTCTTTAATTTAACACACCGCTGGTGCTTTAACACTTTAAATTCAGTGTTTCAACCCCGATAGGGTAAGTGTTGAACATTATAAACGTAGAATGTAATTATTTAGTGTAGTCATCATTTAGAGTAATTTATCATCATCATAATCACTATGCTTGTATTGTATTATTTCCCAATGTACAACCATTCTGTGTTTTTTTTATTTTAATTAGTTTTAATCGTTACCTTGCATAAACTCATCTCAAAAAGTTAGTTTAAATATCCTATTTAAACTACCTACATTGTTTTTCTTAAAAAAGATAACCGTTAAAAGTAAATGCTATTTTTATTTACTATCATTAATCATCGATTATGTAAACTCCATTCTGCTTTCATCACGTCCACCTCACCTTCTACTCATCGGTCTTCTCATGTAGCTAGCTCTCTTCCGTGAGGTGGACATATACAGCGACGAAAGCCTGGACGGTCATTAACCGGTCGCGTACGTGAATTCCAGGGTCCGAGGTTACCTTTAAGAAGACACCTACTGCCGTTCGCCTCTTCGTGTCGGTTCCTGTACGTGAGGCTCGCGCTGGACTTCCACTTCCACCTCTTCGGGCGCCGCCAGATACAGGGAAGTGCCGGGCTTCGGAGGCAAACTAGACGGGCCATTTTGACCCCATAGACCCTTAACTAGTATTCATTAAATACACCTTATTGTGTTGACTGGGTTGTTTCATTTTAAACACCCCAACGTCACACTGGCGCCTACGTGGTAATTTTTCTTATGGTCTAATTTGCTTCCGTAGTAAGTAGTAGTGTGTGTGTGTGTCTGTGCTTTATTATTTTTGTAAAACGTTGTTTTTTTATTTGGGTTTTCTTTTTTAGTTGCAAGCAACTAGGGTGTACTTGGGAAAGTTGTAACCCTCTTCTTAACATTATAAAGTCGATTTTTGTTTTGTCAATTAATTAAATATAAGTACACTCAGTCACAAAAGTGTTATATTTTTATTATTTTTTTATTTTTATTAAGTAGTTTTTCAAACTGCTCTTGATTTTAATTTCAGGTACTAGGTACACACTAGTTGCAATCTACCCGCTTTTTATATTTACTATATTTTTTTTTTCTTTTGGTGATTTTTCGTTAGTGCAAAAAAAAAAGCGTTTAATATCCTTTTATTTTGTAACAGTTTGGAGTATTTTTATTGTAGTGTTTTGCTGCTTTATTTTTTTTATTGCGCAATCGTTCAACATTTACCCTATTTTTTCGAAAAAACATTTTTATTATTAAAATAAAACTAAAAAGATGTCGTATCCGATTAAATTCTTATCTCTTCAAAAAACTGAATTAGAGTATGAAGTAGGTATTAGAGGCACTACTCCTGGTAACACGGTTCAGGAGCTGCGTAAGCAAATTTGTAAGGTAGGGCCTTTGTTTCCTTCTGAGGATATCTTAGATAGTCATTTGCCGGTATCTGAAGACTTAATAGGAGTAAATGAAGTACTCCTCAAAATTCATTCAAATACGTTGTCAGGGCCTGACCAAAATTTAGTTTTGCGTTCTCAAAATTTACTTCATCATGTTTATCATCGCCTTAATCGTATAGTTTGCGATGATTCTACACGTCCTTTATACGATGAATGTGTTAGTAGGTTTAAAGAACATTTTGCTATAATTGAGTCCCTTAAAGACAGCGCGGTAGATAATTTAGCTGTTTCTACAAAGATGGATGCTTCTCAAAACAGTACTCCCCTGAATATTACTGTGCAATGTGATCGTGGCACTTCGGCCGAGATCAATAAACTTAAATATGACGGGAAAACATGTGTTCGGGCCTTTATTCAGCGCATGACAGAATTTCGCGAGGCCAGAAATATTTCAAGTGCTAGCATACTGTCGTTGGCGACTGAAATCTTTACTGGTGATGCTCTGCACTGGTTTAGAAGCATCAAAGACCAGGTTTCGGATTTCGAGAATCTTGTCGAGCTTCTTAAGCGAGATTTTGATAAGCCTGATTACGATTACAGGTTGCTTTCGGAAATTAGGTCTAGAACTCAAGGAGAAACAGAGAACATTACCGTTTATCTGTCAATTATGGCGGGGCTATTTTCTCGTTTGTCGAGGTCCCTTTCAGAAGACGATAAATTAGAAATTATCTTACATAATGTTCGTCCTGCCTATGCCAATGTTCTTGCTTCTTCATCTAGCATCGAGACCATTGCAGTTCTTAGAAATGTTTGTCGCAATTTTGAGGATGTTCAAGCTCGTTTAGCTCATTTTCACGAACCTCCTAAAGTCACTTCAGACACTTTGGCTCCTGAGTTTGCTTATAGCGGTAATCCTAATAAAGTTATAAAACCGCAATTTAATAACAAACAAAATTTTAGTAATAATTATAGCTACTTTAGTAATAATAAAAGACAGTTCAATACGGACAATACTCATAAGCAGGACAGTTTTGTACATGCAGTTGATGTTGCTGACGTAAAACCTCCTTTTTGCCCAAGGTGTAAAGTTAACACTCATCATTTGCGACAATGTCAAGCTGATAAGAGTAATATTTTCTGTTTTGTTTGTGGCCGTAAAGACGTCAAGGCTCCCGATTGCCCTGACTGCGCGAAGAATAGGCCATCAACCTCAAAAAACTAACTGGGAAGAATTGTGTCGATTCTAGTGTCATTAAAACTGATAAGGATGAATGGAACTCATGGCTTAAAACTATTCGATTATATTCTCAAAGTTACAGAATTGACACAATTCTTCAAAATACTCTTAAAAATGATATACGTCCTTACGTCAATATTTTAATAGATAACACTTCCATGTCTGGTCTTCTTGATTCAGGATCAGCTGTTACTATTATAGGTAATCATGCTCATAAAGCTTTACTAAAGCAAGGTTTACAGTTGTTTAGTGATTGTGGGCTTACAGTTTCTGCTGCAGGTGGCCAAACACTAAAGAGCATTGGTTTTATTAATTTGCCTGTTAATTTTGAGGGCCAGTTTCATATTATTAAGGCTTTTGTCATTCCTGACGTTAACACCGACCTTATTCTTGGTGTCGACTTTTGGCGCAAATTCAAGTTATGTCCTAAATATCTTCATGCTATCAACTTAGAACGTCCCGATCATAAAGTTGTTCAAAATCCCGTAATTCAAAGTTATGATACCTTAAGCGATTCTGAGAAATCTTTGGCTGACAGTATTATCGAAAAATACAAAGAAATTTCTTCTGAATCTAATGGCTTAGGTAAAACCACACTCATCAAACACAAAATTGACACAGGTGACGCCCAACCAATCCGTCAGCGCTATTACAGGATGTCACCAGAGAAACAGCGAATTCTAATCGAACAAGTCGACGAAATGCTAGCGCTTGATGTGATTGAGCCATGTGAGAGTGCCTGGTCTTCCCCTGTATTGTTAGTTACCAAGAAGAACGGTCAACCAAGGTTCTGCCTCGATAGCCGTAAACTAAATTCAGTAACCGCACGTGATGCTTATAATTTACCCTACGTCTCCGAAATTTTGGATAACCTTCGGGACGCTCGTTTCCTGTCTAGTCTAGATTTGTATAAATCTTTTTGGCAAATTGAGATTGGTTCTCCTGAGGATAGGGATAAAACAGCATTTTATGCTCCTGGTCGAGGAACCTTTCGTTTTAAGAGAACTGCGTTCGGACTTACCAATGCTCCAGCAACTCAGCAAAGGTTAGTCGACTTACTCTTTCGTGAGTTCGATTTGCAGGTATTTGCTTATCTTGATGACATTATTATTATAAGTAAGGATTACAATAGTCACGTGACTCTCTTGCGTAGAATTTTTGACAAGCTAAAACAGGCAAACTTGACCGTTAATTTACAAAAATGTAATTTCTTTCGCAGTCAACTTAAGTACCTGGGCTATGTTGTGGATAGTTGTGGACTACGGACCGACCCTGAAAAGGTGGAAGCGATCCTTAATTATCCGACACCTACTTGTCGGAAGGACTTAAAACGTTTCCTCGGTACAGCAACGTGGTACCGTCGTTTTGTGCCCAATTTCAGTACAATAGCAGGTCCTCTGAACAAGTTAACTTCGAACAAAAAGGGAGCACCACCTTTTCATTGGTCTCCTGATGCTGATGCTGCGTTCCAGAAGCTGAAGCAGTGTTTGGTTTCCGCTCCAGTTCTTGCCTGTCCGGATTATGATAAACCGTTTGAAGTACATACAGATGCCAGTAACTACGGAGTTGGTGCTATGCTTACGCAGACCATCGACGGTAAAGAACATCCCGTAGCTTATATGAGCAAGTCTCTTACTTCAGCGGAGAAAAACTACAGCATCACTGAGCGTGAAACCCTCGCGGTTTTAACTGCCTTGGAGCATTGGAGGTGTTACCTAGAGAACGGTAAATCATTTACGGTCTATACAGACCACAGTGCTTTAAAGTGGTTTCTGTCTCTGAGTAATCCTACTGGTAGATTAGCTCGTTGGGGAGTTCGTCTGTCGTCCTTCAACTTTGAACTCAAGCATCGTCGTGGAGTCGATAACGTTATTCCAGACGCGCTTTCTAGAGCTGTTCCTGTCTCTGCCATTAACACCTCAGACTCTTACTTAACAACTAGTGATTCTTGGTACAAATTAAATTATAACGGTTGTATGAAAAAACCGCAAAATTTTCCAAATTTTCATATTAAAAATAATGTGTTGTATAGACTTTCGAAAAATAAGCATGAACTTACGTCTGAGTTTTCTTGGAAAGAAGTCGTTCCTATGGAATTACGCGACGACGTGATTGACGAAAATCACAGTGAGCCTGCAGCTGGTCATCTAGGCATTTATAAAACGTATCGTCGTCTTACGTTACGTTACTTTTGGCCTGGTATGTTTCAGGATGTGATGAAGTTCGTTAGTTGTTGCACTAAATGTTTGTCATACAAGGCGCAGAACCATCAAACTCTGGGTGAAATGGGTCGGCCAAAACAATGTTCTCGCCCGTTCCAAATGTTATCCGTGGATTTAATGGGACCGCTACCAGTTAGTAGGAAACAAAATAGTTACATTTTAGTGATCACGTGCTGTTTCTCAAAATTTTGCCTCATATTTCCTATTAGAAGAGCAACGTCTGACGTAGTTATTAAACATCTGGAAGACTCGGTATTCCTCGTTCATGGCGTTCCACAAACTATATTTATGGATAACGGGAGTCAGTTCATAAGTAAGGCAACTGAGGATCTTTTCAAAAGGTATAACATACCAAATGTATATTTTACACCTAGGTACACACCTCAGGTTAATAGTGTGGAGCGTTATAACAGAACCATAATTACTTGCATTTCAACTTTTGTAGATGATGATCATAGATCGTGGGATGTTTTTATACCCAAAATACAATTTGCCATTAATAGTTCGGTCAACGAAGCAACGGGATTTACGCCATCGTTTTTAGTTTACGGCAGAGAGCTAGTCACCTGTGGTTCGCATTATATTGACCCGGATCTGGGAAGTGAGCTGTTATTTTTACCTCGAGACATTTATGCGGAAAACTTAGGTTGTATGTCTGCTATATTTGATAAGGTTCAAATAAAGTTGTGGCAAGCACATGTTAAAAATACCTCTCACTACAACCTTCGTCGGAAGCCAGCAGAGTTTGCTGTTGGTGATCTGGTCATGAAAAGGACATATTTTCTTAGTGACAAAGACAAAAGGTTTTGTAAGAAATTGGCCCCAAAATTTATTAAATGTCGTGTCATTGCTAAGAAATCTCCATTGGTTTATGATCTAGAGGACATGACAGGGAAGAATATAGGAACATGGCATATCAAGGACTTGAAATTGATAGGATTAAACAAATAAAGAATAAAGCTTTCCCTGCTAACTAATACCTAACTTATAAGTCAAGCTTGCGAATTTTATTAAAAGTAATAAAATTCTTGGTAGGCGAGGGGGATATGTAACGTTGCAGTTACATGTCACATAAATAATATATTTTTTTTAAAAAACCTTACTAAACTAAAATCTTAAATCTAACAAATAACTCAAAACTATCTATATAAATAACATAACTTAAATAATTAACCTTAACATTCATCGATTGCATATTGTCAATTGTGAGATGTGAGCGAATGTACGTCGCACCGCGGTCTATTGTTCCCGTCCAGACGACCGGTTTCAAATCGCTAAGCATTCGCTCGGCACGAAGCAGTTGATCGCCGTCTCATTCAGCGACGCGGGCTCAGCGCAGGCGCATGCCACTCTTTTCTCGACACTCGCTCGCCATTGTTATAGGCTGCTGACCGTGATTGTGTTTTCTATAAATAATTGTTTTTCTTTAATTTAACACACCGCTGGTGCTTTAACACTTTAAATTCAGTGTTTCAACCCCGATAGGGTAAGTGTTGAACATTATAAACGTAGAATGTAATTATTTAGTGTAGTCATCATTTAGAGTAATTTATCATCATCATAATCACTATGCTTGTATTGTATTATTTCCCAATGTACAACCATTCTGTGTTTTTTTTATTTTAATTAGTTTTAATCGTTACCTTGCATAAACTCATCTCAAAAAGTTAGTTTAAATATCCTATTTAAACTACCTACATTGTTTTTCTTAAAAAAGATAACCGTTAAAAGTAAATGCTATTTTTATTTACTATCATTAATCATCGATTATGTAAACTCCATTCTGCTTTCATCACGTCCACCTCACCTTCTACTCATCGGTCTTCTCATGTAGCTAGCTCTCTTCCGTGAGGTGGACATATACAGCGACGAAAGCCTGGACGGTCATTAACCGGTCGCGTACGTGAATTCCAGGGTCCGAGGTTACCTTTAAGAAGACACCTACTGCCGTTCGCCTCTTCGTGTCGGTTCCTGTACGTGAGGCTCGCGCTGGACTTCCACTTCCACCTCTTCGGGCGCCGCCAGATACAGGGAAGTGCCGGGCTTCGGAGGCAAACTAGACGGGCCATTTTGACCCCATAGACCCTTAACTAGTATTCATTAAATACACCTTATTGTGTTGACTGGGTTGTTTCATTTTAAACACCCCAACGTCACAACGTGGACGGCCACACCAGCTATGCGATTCTCTAAGCGACACATAGACGCTGCGCGCATGGCTGTGATCTGCTGTCTCTTTCCAATTCTATGAATATGAAAGAAACAGAGTCAATTCTCAGCGCTGCGGCAGCCGCTGCTACCAAGGCTTTAACTTAGAGAATCGCACTGCAGTGCAGTTGCTGGGCCAGGTCATGCTGCGGATACAGAACGGCACCGTCACGCGCAACGTCATCGTTGCAAAGGGCTCAGGACCCAACCTATTGGGTCGTGACTGGCTTTGACCGCTTGAGCTCTTTCTTAAGATAAAATTTCGGACTCCGATCTACATGAAGTGGATAAGGTAACCTCGAAACATCGGGAAGTGTTTAAAGATGGGCTCGGTACCTACTGAAGTCAACCGGTAGACATCCAGCTAAAGCCCGGAGCGACGCCGTAGCTTTTAAAATCATTCGCCATTAAAGATAAAGTCGAGACGGAAATAGACCGATTGGTTGCTGAAGGCGTACTTCGTCCGACATCCTTCTCTGACTAGGCCACTCCGGTCGTGCCTATCATAAGGAAGTCTGGTGATATCCGGCTATGTGGCGACTATCAGAATACGGTAAACCAAGCTACCGAGTCAGATACCTACATATCCGATACCTACCGCTAACGAAGATTTTGCGACGGTGGCCGGTGGTAAATATTTCACCACGCTTGAATTTCACCGTGCCCATACATTATTCTGTGCCTATACACAGGGCTATAAACAGTATATCGGCTCGCGTTTGGTGTAAAGGCATGTCCGGGCATTTTCCAACGGTTGATGACATCGTTAGCGGGCAACGTGGGTGTCGCGGTGCTAATTGATGACATCATTTTGCGGCCGCACGGCATCAGAAATGCAGCAGCGCCTCGACACCGTACTGCAACGCATCGAGCAGGCTGGACTGCGGCTCAATAAGAAAATGCAGGTTCGCCAAAGAGAGAGTTGAATTCTTAGGATTTGTCATCGATGCGGAGGGTGTTCATCCTGCAGCTAGTAAGGTTGAGTCAATAAAAATACTCCAGAACCATAAAATAAACAGGAACAGGAATAACAGGAAACAAGCTTTCCTAGGCTTATATAACTTATACGAAAGATTTATACCTCACCAGGCTACGTTATTAGAACCATTACATCAATTACTAGACATGATGGACCTTCTAATTACTGGTACAAACTGACAATGGTATAGTAGTGAATCGTCACATTGATCAATTAATTCAAGTAGCAGGAAATCAGCTTCAGAAAAAGGATGGAGTGCTTGGAGGATCAACGTGAAATGACAGTCTTGTTATGCAGAATAATGGACATGATGATGTTAGTGAGGAGCCAAGTTGTAGGGAGCGGGAATCTGATGAAAGAGCAAAGTTGTAGGGAGCAGGAATCTGATGAAATTATTGAAATCCCTAGTGCTGATAGATGGGCTGAAAGCAGTTCCTCTGTCGTTAAAATTAGGAATAAAGTAAATACTCATAGTAAATCTCAAGGCAATAATCTTTGATAAGTCTTTTTACATATTTACAATTGTGTTGAATAGTTTCATAATTAACTACAAGATAGTTTTGTTTAATTTTTATTTTTGTTTAGTTTGTCGTTAAAAGAGAAGTAGGTAAGTATTTTGTTTATTATCAATTGTTAAAGGACAACCCCGGTTCTCAAACAAACTGGGCCCTGCATGTTAAGGGCTAGAAATTAGTCATAAATTAGAACATATGAAAAGTTTACATTTGCCCAATTTCCACATCAGCCAGCTTTGGCCAAATGGGTCAAAATCGTGTATGAAAGGTAAGGTCCAAGTTATCCGGTAGTTAGCGCAAAGGTCAATATGAGTTGCAGGGTACAGTATCCAGTGTTCAAGCAGACGGTCAGACACGAAACAATCAAAGTCGGAGTCAGGTATTCGAGCCGAGCTAATTAGTTGTAAAACAAAATCTAGGAAAACAGAAAAGAGCACTCACTTACGAAATACGAATGACATCAAATGACATGACTGACAGTGACATGAACTTGACGTAAGACATAGACAAATAGATATTTAACAATATGGCTGCATCCCACAATCAATATTGATCGAACATCGATTGATTGATCGATTTTATTAGGATATTTCTTACTGATGATGAAGTAAGAAATAGTGAATAATTATTAAGATATTTATTTCAAATCACAAATGCTTTTAGTTTTTTAATGGATAGTTAAAAGATACTGAAATAATGTTGCATTTTGTTTAATCTTTTCAAATTGATTTTTGCTAATCGATAAACTAAATACATAATTACCAAATTAACATCTGTTGGCCACTGCCCACAATGCTGCTATTTACAGAGGTTAATAAACGATTTTTTTGGTATATGATTTATTCACCTACATTCAGGCCCAGAACCGGACCTCTCCTTTGTATTACACCTACTTAGGGGAAAGGTTTGTCATATATAGCATGTTTATTGTTGGATTTATTATTGGCGTGATTGTAGGTACTTATTTGCCTTCTTGATAAAAAGGTGACTTATAAAGAGGTAGAAAATATTCTATGTGACATCTCTCGTCTTTATTTCTGCTACCTAGCACATAGCTGTATATTCTGTTATTGAAGTAGGTAATTTGTTAACAAAATATGTTTAGGTTAAGTAATGTAATAAATTACGACACTGACCCAATTTTTTTACAAGGGATAATATAATTAAAACTTTCCTACAAACTTTCCTACAATCACACCAATTATCTCAAGTCAAATTCAAGTCAAATTATTTATTCAATGTAAACCTTTACAGGCACTTATTGACGTCAATACTAATAATAATAAAAAAACAGTTAACTAACTTATAGTTAAGACTTAATAACTAATCTAACGAGCTATTATAGTCTGTGCCAGACAAATGCGCATTGCTACCCCCAGTACCACTGCACGCCGAAACAGAATCGCGTCGAACCGAAATATAAGCCGTGGTCATAGAATTGTGTAATATGATTTCCAATTATCGTATTGATACTGTGGTAAGTAATATAAATTGGAGTTATTGAAGTAAAATAAAGTAGCGGCTGAAATGAGTTTTGGAAAACATTAGTACCTAACCAATAAGGTTGACATTTTTAATCATTCAAATATCTTTTTTTATAAAAACTTAAGCATAAAAAAACGTCAAAAATTAATAAGCATAAACTTGTGTGTTTTAAAATTGTTTCGTTATTCGTCTTGGTACAAGCACAGAATAACTAATACTACTACCGTACAGAAGGTTCACCCTCCAACGACCCCCACGCGAAACTGAAACCTATCTCGTGACCCGAGCGTTCATATTCCGATAAGCACAGACGACTCGATATCGATTTGACGTCCGTCAGGAGCGCAGGGTTTACGCGCGCGCGTAGGGATTACGAGTTAAGAGGAAACACCACGCCGACGCGGCACACAAAACTCCCACACCAAACACAGAAAAACGACGCCCCGCAGCCCCCTTCCAAAACCGGACCGGATCTAGCTCAAGAGAAGCTTCAAAGAAACTCTTTAATTGGTTACTAGACAACGGATAAACATACTTAAGAGCGTTTACGCCGAGCGCGAGACCTCAAGTTTAGGTTTTTAAGTCCAAATATCACGCACACAGAAGCGAGCTGTGAGCGCGCGCGTCTGTGTGTGTAGAATAGGCTAGTTCTGCTCACTATAGTCAAACTCACTCACTTTGATCCGTTAGATCGAATTTGCTTTTTCGAAATAGGTACTTCGATTTTTTTTTTAATGGGCGTAAGTAATGCATGAAATATGTAAGTATAATATTATATTGCATGTATTTTTATTACAAGACATACATAGCATGCAATGTATGCTATGTATATCTTGTTCGGGTGGAATTTTGCAACTCAATTTTGAGCCACTTCCCGTTTACTGATTGAGCTGAAAATTTGCATACATGTGTAAATCGCGTGACAATGCAATTCTATAATTGACATGGTGCTGATCTGATGATGGAGATGGAAGGTGGCCATTGAAACTTTGCAATAAAATAGCACAACCTAATCGAGTTTGGGCTCGTTTAAATCGTCTTGACGAGTAGTTTGTCTTTCAATGGTAACCAGGGTCTGATGATGGAGCTGGATGGTGGTCATAGGAACTCTGTGATAAAACGACGCAACCCCATCGAGTTTCGGCTCGTTTCATTCGTCTTGACGCGTACTTTGTTTTTAGATGGTTACCAAGGTCTGATCTGATGATGGAGCTGAAAGATAGTCATAGGAACTCATTGAAGAAACGATGCAACCCCATCCAGTCGCGGCTCGTTTGATTCATCTTGACGAGTACTTTGGTGCTAGATGGTAACCAGGGTCTGATGAAGGAGCTGGAAGAAAGCCATAGGAACTGAGTAATTAAACAACATAATAACCCCATCGAGTAAGGGCTCGTTTAATTCGTCTAGACGAGTACTTTGCTGCTAGATGGTAACTAGGGTCTGCTGATGGAGCTGGAAGGTGGCTAAGTATTTTAATTTGGTCCAAAAAGTATTGAAAATCTACTAGTCTTCGACCTTCAACCTTATTTGTTGTTTGTGGAACCTCATCTTCGATAACCTGAAATGAAAATACATTTTAAGTTCTTTCTTTCTAGCACCAAAGTACTCGTCAAGACGAATCAAACAAGCCGAGACTCGATGGGGTTGTCGTTTCTTTAATGAGTTCCTATGACCACCTTTCAGCTCCATCATCAGATCAGACCCTTGTAACCATCTAAAAACAAAGTACTCGTCAAGACGAATGAGACGAGCAAAAACTCGATGGAATTGCGTCGTTTTATTACAGAGTTCCTATGGCCACCTTTCAGCTCCATCAGGAGACCCTGGTTACCATCTAGCAGCAAAGTACTCGTCTAGACGAATTAAACGAGCCCTTACTCGATGGGGTTATTATGTTGTTTAATTACTCAGTTCCTATAGCTATCTTCCAGCTCCATCATCAGACCCTGGTTACCATCTAGCACCATAGTACTCGTCAAGATGAATCAAACAAGCCGAGACTCGATGGGATTGCGTCGTTTCTTTAATGAGTTCCTATGACCACCTTTCAGCTCCATCATCAGATCAGACCCTGGTAACCATCTAAAAACAAAGTACTCGTCAAGACGAATGAGACGAGCCAAAACTCGATGGGGTTGCGTCGTTTTATTACAGAGTTTCTATGAACACCATCCAGCTCCATCATCAGACCATGGTTACTATTGAAAGACAAACTACTCGTCAAGACGATTTAAACGAACCCAAACTCGATTAGGTTGTGTTATTTCATTGCGAAGTTCTAATGGCCACATTCTAGCTCCATCATCAGACCCTGGTTACCATCTAACAGCAAAGTACTCGTCTAGACGATTTAAACGAGCCCTTACTCGATGGGGTTATGTTGTTTAATTACTGAGTTTCTATGGCCATCTTCCAGCTCCATCATCAGACCCAGGTTACTATCTAGCACCAAAGTACTCGTCAAGACGAATCAAACGTGCCGAGACTCAATGGGGTTACGTCGTTTCTTTACTGAGTTACTATAACCACCTTTCAGCTCCATCATCAGGTCAGACCCTGGTAACCATCTAAAACCAAAATACTCGTCAAGACGAATGAGACGAGCCGAAACTCGATGGGGTTGCGTCGTTTTATTACGGAGTTCCTATGGCCACCTTCCAGCTCCATCATCAGGCCCGGGTTACCATCTAGCAGCAAAGTACTTGTCTAGACCAATTAATCGAGCCCTTACTCGATGGGGTTATTATGTTGTTTAATTACTCAGTTCCTATGGCCACCTTCCAGCTCCATCAGCAGACCCTGGTTACCATCTAGCAGCAAAGTACTCGTCTAGACGAATCAAACGAGCCGAGACTCGATGGGGTTGCGTCGTTTCTTTACTGAGTTACTATGACCACCTTTCAGCTCCATCATCAGATCAGACCCTGGTAACCATCTAAAACCAAAGTACTCGTCAAGACGAATGAGACGAGCCGAAACTCGATGGGGTTGCGTCATTTTATTACGGAGTTGCTATGGCCACCTTCCTGCTCCACCATCAGGCCCTGGTTACCATCTAGTAGCAAAGTATTTGTCTAGACGAATTAAACGAGCCCTTACTCGATGGGGTTATTAGGTTGTTTAATTACTCAGTTCCTATGGCCATCTTCCAGCTCCATCATCAGACTCTGGTTACCATCTAGCACTAAAGTACTCGTCAAGATGAATCAAACGAGCCGCGACTCGATGGGGTTGCGTCGTTTCTTCAATGAGTTCCTATGACCACCTTTCAGCTCCATCATCAGATCAGACCTTGGTAACCATCTAAAAACAAAGGACTCGTCAAGACGAATGAGACGAGCCGAAACTCGATGGGGTTGCGTCGTTTTATTACAGAGTTCCTATGACCACCATCCAGCTCCATCATCAGATCCTGGTTACTATTGAAAGACAAACTACTCGTCAAGACGATTTAAACGAGCCCAAACTCGATTAGGTTGTGCTATTTTATTGCAAAGTTTCAATGGCCACCTTCCATCTCCATCATCAGATCAGCACCATGTCAATCATAAAATTGCATTGTCACGCGATTTACACATGTATGCAAATTTTCAGCTCAATCAGTAAACGGGAAGTGGGTCAAAATTGAGTTGCAAAATTCCACCCGAACAAGACATACATACATTGCAAGTTAAATAAAAGCTTGTAATAATTTACTTACCAAAGTACTAAGATTTGCAAATCAAGCTATAAATTTGCACTATCTTCGAACGAAAAGATCGACAACCGCGAAGGCCAGAGCGTCGAGCGACGTGACCACTCTCTCAGAGGCCTCGCGGCGGACTGATTTGAAGCGAGTGGAGCGCAGGGTTTTGTAGTAGTTTTAGAGCAGTTTTAAAATATTCATAGAAAAATTATAGAGCTTATTTAGTAAAAACAATTATGTGCAAAATTTAAAGAACACTTTTTTCTATAGTATAAAGCTTTTATCTTATAAAATATATTTAGTACATTAGAGAAAACAATTACTTTATCACCTATAATTTCTTTAAAAATTCACAATGTTTGGAATTTTATAGTTTTTGTTAGTAACAAAAATCAAAAAATGTTTTCAACAAACTATTTTGCTGAGGATTTTTCAAATTGAAATAAAAATGTTGTTATTAGATTTGTTAGTAATTTAAACACATTTTTAAGCTTCGAAGTTGACGCGAAAAGTCAAATTATGAAAACCTCTGTTCAGTTATCTTGTTATAAATTCCAAAATATCTATAAATTTAAAAATGTTTTCAACAAACAATTTCGACAACAAGATCGCCTAATGATATAAGTATTTAACATATTTGGAAAGTAAGTATTAACAGATAATAAGAGGTTTAAAAAGTAGTTCTTGAGCAAAACGGCGCAAAAGGACGTAAACGCTCTTAAATACGTACTTATTATACATAGAAAACACCCAGACCCGAGACAATTTAGAAAAACAATAATTTTTAAATTGACCCGACCGGGGATCGGACCCGGGACCTCAGAGATGGCGACACCATGAAAACCGGTGTACAAACCACTCGACCAAGGAGGTCGTCAAATTGTATGTGAATAATAAATATATTGCACTTTGTATATTGTGTTTTAAATTAATTTAAGGTGTTTCAACAATACATAAGCATAAACATTAATAATAATTAGAAAATTTCTACGAAAACCACAATAAATTTGATTATAATCTTCTTATATAAATTCACTAGTATGACAAATAGTATGATATTAATCAAACTGTCTGTGAGACTTATGTTGGTAGGTACTTAAGTAACTAAAATAGCAAGTCAGTACTTAAAGGTTAAATTAATATAATAATGGGCTTTAGGTTTTGTGTTATTTTGCGATATGTTTACGAAAGTTATTATATTTTTAGGTAAGTAAAAGAGATTTAGTGATTTAGATTCGTTGAATAAAAATTTCAATTCAAATTAATCTTACTACCGTAATTATTATTAATTTAGGCTAAACTGTAAATTACGGACCCATAAGTTGGAGGTTCACAATTTTTCGTTGTAAAGGTTTATTATTAATAATAATAATATGTAAAAAATGCAATTTAAACATAACAAAAAGAGATTATATAATCTGCTGTATTTGTCAAGAATACTTTCATTTGGACTGTAAGAATAATTACTGTACTAGCATCGGCGAAAAAATGTTTTATCTAAAGACACGAGAAAGCAGGAAAAAATGCCAATGTGATGGATGTAAATACAAACATGATACAAATATTCAAATAACAATTCCAACCGAAAATTCTTTTGAGACACTGCTGACTGAAAGTGATACTGAAACACATGATCAACATGAGTATGTCACATTGCGTAGCCAACAAAAACCAACATCTCTGCCGGACTTGACCACATCATATGTTTCTATATCGTCGGACACTAACAATGAGGATAATCTAGTAAATAGTGAATTAATGTCTGAAATACACAGATTAAAAAAAGTATTAGAAATGGCCAATAATGAGATTGAGAACTTAAATTTACTAAACCAGAATTTAATTAGTAAAACCTATGAACAAGAAAAACTTATCAAACTTTACAAAGCACTTAGCATCGATGTACCAGATTTAAGCAAAAGGACAAATAAGTCTTGTGAATCCACACCGATAGAAAGAAAAACTAGACTAATGAAAAAAGGGAAAACTATCAGCTGTTCTAATATAAACATCGAAATACCGACGAAGCATCCTGATAAAACGACTCCGCTGCCGCCGCCGCCGCCGCTATCTTCTCAAAAGAAACCGGCTACCTACGTATACCCTGAAACTAATTATATCACTGCGTCCACAGCTGATAGCGATATTGATGACAACACAAAGAAAATAAAAAGACCGGTGAAAGTCTGTCTTATTAGCAGTATAAATGACGATAAAAAGTCGAAAATATTAAGAAGACAATTTGAAGATTTACAGCTGTGTCACTACCTGGCTTACTAAACACACACAACTTTTTACTCTCTTTACTAAAAGCACTAAGTGGCTTAGAAATCAAGTTGGAGAAGTATACACATACTGATTATTGTATTGTAATGTTGGGAGATTCTGATTTTAATGTATCTAAAGATTATGTTTCCTTAGTAAAAACATTGAGATATAAGCTCATGTCTGTACAGCATGCAAATATCATTCTATGCGTACCAACATTTAAATATCATTATGGGGCAAATATTTTTACGAAAAGGCTTGAAATGTTCAATGAGTTAATTTTTAATGACAATTTTAAATACGAATACTGTTATATTCTCGATTCAAATAAGAATATTCCATACTCATTTGATATGTTTTCAGGGCATAACGGAATTATTAATAATCGTGGATTCAAAATTATTGTAAACGACTTAGCACAATTAATGCATGGCATAAATAATGAAATGGTATTTGATGACCAATTAATGGTGAATTTGACCTCTCATAATACAGTTCATAAAAAAACACTTGTACAAAAAATAACTATTCCTTTCGAGCCTAAATATTTTACCATTATGAGTCAAAACATTCAGTGCTTGATAAACAAGGTGGATGATTTGAATGTATTTCTGTTGGATTCTAACTATGACGTGGATATTATTGTAATAAGTGAACATTGGTTGTTGCCCGACAATTATCATCTGTACCCATTGGAGGGCTACGACTTGAGTGCTAAATACCTACGCCAAAAACA
The DNA here is from genome assembly GCA_963921215.1 of Scoparia ambigualis. Lineage (NCBI taxonomy): Eukaryota > Metazoa > Arthropoda > Insecta > Lepidoptera > Crambidae > Scoparia > Scoparia ambigualis. The sequence continues at coordinate 6,329,198 of OY992509.1, forward strand.
TGTTCACGGTGGTGTGGCTATATTTACCCGAAACAATATAAATTTCAAAGAGCGTTTAGATATACAAGCTTACACAATAGAGTTCGTTGTAGAATTTTGTGCAGTGGAAATTCCTGAACATAATTTGTTAATAATATCCGTATATCGACCTGAAAGAGACATAGGAAGGTTTTTTGAACAAATTCAAGCTTTACTTGAATACCTTTCTAAACATTCCATCCGTAAAAAAATTATCATAGCTGGAGACATAAACCTAGATATTACGAAAAAGACAAAAAACTCTAAAATATTTAGAAACCTCTTACGGTCTCCGTTGCTTAATAGATTTACCCACACGAGAAACGAACAAATGCTCGACCTGCATTGATCAATTGATAGTCATAGTGGCGTTTTCGTACAAACACTTCAACACTTCGATGTACCGGTAGTCAATTTGGCACCGCTGGAGAGACTGTAGCACGGCCCATGTTTCGATCGAATCTAATGACGGCACTTCACTTGGCGTATCGTGTTCGTGTAGCGATATCGTTGTGTTTGCCCAAATAATCTGGCACATCGCTTGGTGTCAAACAAGCCATCCACACATGGCCTATACGGGCAAACAATGCAAATATTCACCATATTTGCTTGTTCACAAACAAATTGAATGCAACAGTGATGGACGTGTCAGTGGCAGCAGCTTATTATATTTATCTAAATGCGGCTAGCCAACACCTGTTTTTTTATTGTGCAGGGTTCTCCTAAGTTATTTTGAATATCGATTAATGCAACGTGTTCGGTTTTTGTTTTTATGAGAGGCATTTTTGGGGTCCCAAACACTAGGATGCATTTGGTATAATTCCAAAAAACGCAATACGGTTTCGTTTGTCCAATCCATTTTACTATGTTTACGTATAAAAAACTGAACACGTCTGAACAGGACAGCCGCACGCGCGCTTCTGAACAGAACCAAGTGTGGACGGCCGACGCAAATATTTGCCGTATTTGATTCCTTTGATGTGTGATCAAAAACCGACAAGTGGACGGAAACGCATATTCGCTATTTGCGTTGTTTGCCTTATTCGTGCAAATAAAGCAAATATATTCAAATAGGCCGTCTACACATTGCCGTGTTCGGACAAATAATGCAAATACGCGAACACGATATGCCATGTGAAGTGCCGGCAAAAGGCTTTCTCATAGTCCACAAACGCTAAGCAAAGAGGCCGGTTATACTCTTCGGTCTTCTGTATAACCTGCCGCAGCGTATGTATGTGGTCTATGGTGCTAAAGCCTTTTTGGAATCCGGCTTGTTCGATTGGCTTGAAGTCATCAAACCTGCGTGCGAGACGATTAGTTATAACTCTCGAGAACAGCTTATAAACGTGACTTAGAAGTGATATGGGTCTGTAGTTCCTTAGTAGGGCCTTGTTGCCCTTCTTAAAGAACAACACAACCACACTTTCATGCCACGCTTCTGGCGTTCTACCTCCGAGTACGACGGAATTAAATAGTCTCTGAAGAGCTGCGAGTACCGGTCTTCCGCCTGCTTTCAGAAGCTCAGCCGTAATTCCATCAGCACCCGATGCCTTGCTGTTCTTAAGCTGCTTGAGAGCCATACCAATCTCGTACAGGCTGATGTCCGGGATATCTTCGGTGTAGTGTCGGGTTAGCTTAGCTCTAGGGTCTGTAGCTAAGCTTTGTACAGGTGGCCCCGTGGATGTGTATAGCTGTCCATAGCACTTCTCGACCTCTCCTATAACTTCGGACCTGGACGTGACAGTTCTGCCGTCATCGGTTTTCAGCGTCGTCAGTTGGCTCTGCCCAATACCCAAATCTCTTGCAAACACTTTCGAACCTTTGTTTCGCTCGATAGCCTCTTTAATACGGTCGGTATTAAATCGGCGAGTGTCGCGAGTCAAAGACTTCGAGATCTGCCTATTGAGCCGCCGAAGCTGAGACGAATCGTCCGAAGAACGCAGAACCATCACGCGCCGCTCTTCCATCAGTTTGAGAGTATGGTCCGAGAGCTTTTTAGGTCCTCTTATACGGTGGGTTTTGAAGAACTTAGACCCAACCGCATGGACAGTTTTTACAAACTTGTTGTTGTAATCGTCCACGTCTACGCAATCCTTCAGGCATTCGAAGCGATTTTTCAGTTCGAGCTGGAAGCTTTCGGGGTTTTGGATTTGGATGGGTGCAGGGCGGAGCGTAGATTTCATCAATCGACGTCTTTCAAGCTTGATATTAATGTTCAATGTGCCTCTTACCAACCGGTGATCACTGCCAGTTTTGAACGCGTTGATCACAGAGACATCATTGAATATTTGCTTTCTCGTCGACATGATAAAGTCAATCTCATTTTTTGTTGCACCATCGGGACTTAGCCAGGTCCACTTGCGGTGTTCAGATGTCCTAAAAAAGGAGTTCATCATGAAGAGTCCCTCCTTTTCCAGAAACTCCGCCAGCAGTTGACCCCGGTGGTTCCGAATTCCAACTCCAAATCGTCCCACTTTCAGCTCATCGCCGCTTCGTTTGCCCAGTTTTGCGTTAAAGTCTCCCATGACAACGGTGTAATGAGTTTTGGAGACTTGTATGGCTCGAGAGATGTCCTCATACGTAGCCTCCACCTCATCGTCGGGGTGTGCCGTAGTCGGAGCGTATACCTGTATAACCTTCAACGAATACCGTTTGGTTATTCTGAGTATAAGGTACGCTACCCTCGACGACACACTTCCGGTCTTAACAACGTTGTTCACGAGAGAGCTGTGGACGATAAACCCGACACCACCCTGGGACAGTTGTTCGCCCCCCCGGAAATAAAGCAAGTTACCAGACTTCAAGATTATCGAGTCCTCCCCCTCTCTTCGGACCTCAGATAATCCCACAATGCCCCACCGTATCTTGCTCAATTCTTCCTCCAGTTCGCAAACCTTCTCGTCGGTTCGCAGTGTACGCGTGTTGTAGGTAGCCAGGGCCAAAGTTCGTTGCTGGCGGTAGCCAGGTCTCTGCCGGAGATTCTTAGCACCCCCTGCCCCGTCGCTGCCTTGGCCGCTACCGTAGCTAGGGCGAGCGGGGCCGCCGGGGACTAGGGGCCGGAATTTAGTGCTGTCGTTCATGTTGGGGGAATGTTGCCATAATCGCCACGCTTGGCAGGCGGGTTGGCGATCGCAGTATGACGGTGTTAATCTCAGAGGATGCTGCTGCCCATCATCTGGGTTGATCCCTCAGTCGCCTTCTACGACTCCCACGGGAAGATAGGGGGTGGTAGTATTCTTTCACCGCTACCGACACGGTTAAAATAAATAAAAAGACTACTAACCGCTCGTAATAAAAATAAAACTATGTGGAGTATAATTAAAGATAAAACAAATTCATTAAAAAAGTATAAACATGAAAATATAACTTTGAATGAAGATAATGACAACATTATATCCCCTTCAGTTGTAGCAGAAGTATTTAATAAGTATTCTATCAGTGTTAGCGCTCACTCTCCCTCCCAAATCACATGCAATCCTCCAGGAGCGAAGTTCTCGAGTAATTCTTTTTATTTGGGAAATGTTACGGAAGCAGACGTAAAAAAAGCAGTTTTAAAAATAAAACGCAATAACACTTGTGGACATGACGAAATCCCAGGATCACTGATAGTTTATTGCGTAGATGAGCTTGTGCCACCTTTAACATTACTTATAAATCAGTCATATAACGAAAGTGAATTTCCGGAGAGTTTAAAACTAGCTATTATAATAAACCTATTTTCAAAAAGGGAAACAAATCACACGTTTCAAACTACCGCCCTATTGCACTCCTACCGGTCATATCAAAAATTTTTGAAAGTATTATATGTAATAAATTATACAGCTTTTTAGAAAAATATGACGCCCTGAGCAATAGTCAGCATGGGTTTAGGAGGAATCGATCAACGACGTCAGCAGTGTTCGATTGCAATATAGAAATTTTAAATTCACTCAATAATAACAAGAGTGCAATTGCTATATTCATGGATTTATCAAAAGCCTATGATAGAGTTTCGCATAGTATTTTAATTAAAAAGCTAGAACATCTAGGGTTACGCGGTCCAACCAAAAAATGGCTCGCTTCATATCTACAAAATAGAAAACAAATTGTCCAAATCACACATCTCGATGAAGCGACCGGAGAATTTAAAAAAATTGAGTCTCATTGTACAATAGTTCCCGGGTCCATCCCACAAGGTAGTGTACTGGGATGTTTACTTTTTTTGGCCTACATTAATGATCTCCCTGCGGTAGTCCCTCACAAACTTGTAATGTTTGCTGATGATGCAACCCTCATAATTCCGTGACTATGACGACATGAGCGGTATTAATAAGTCTATATCAGAATCTTTAACTAAAATCGTAAAGCACCTTAAAAATATAAACCTCACATTGACTACGAAAAAACAAAACATATGCATTTCAGGCCGTGCCAAAGAACCGGGATGAGTCATAACGTAAGTCATGATGGGAAAAAAATTGAAGTAGTCGACTCATATTTACAGTTGGGGATCATTGTCCTGTCATGGAAGCTACATGTAGATTCGGTCGTAAATAAACTAAGCCGATTCTCATATGCATTACGCGAGCTTAGAAAAAGTACAAATGAGGAGTGCGCGCTTGCAGCATACCATAGCTACGCCGCGGCTTGGATACACGGTACGGCATCGTGCTCTGGGGGAATTCGACGGATGCGCCGGCTGTGTCCATTTTACAGAAGCGTAAACGGAGGGACACTTGTAGAACTTTGTTCAAAAAATTCCGCGTCCTCACTGTAACTGGAGTATACATTTTCGAACAGTGTCGGTTAGTTAGGAAATATTCCCACTATTTCCAGAAAATAGGAGACAAGCAAGGTCGATACGTGTCACGGCGCCGTGAGCATGATTTAGTAGTGCCTTCAGTCAATCTTAGCCTGTTTAAAAATAACTCGTACTACATGGCCATTAAGGTGTACAACCACTTACTTACCTCAAAAACTTAAAGCACTCCGAGGCAAAACATTTGAAAATGAAATGATAAACCTTTTTACAACATGAAAGAATATTTTGAGGAAAAATTGTAATGTGTTAAGTTTTTCGAATATTTTAATATTATGTTATTGTTATCACATTTATTTTAAGTTTTACTGGAACAATTTATTAATTTAATAATTAAATTTTTTAACCGTGTTTTCCCAATGCCTTGAAAAGGTAAATTTGTGACTAGCATAACACCTTTCTAACACAAACATATTTCTGTATGTTATTGTACTTTTTGTTACAAATTTAAGTGGAATAAATGAATATGAATATGAATATGAAGTAATTCAGCAAAGGCGCAACATGAGCAAACTCTTTATTGGAGAAAAAAATTCTTAAAATTTTATATTTTTTAGTAGTTAATATCTCACAAGGATCTGACATTATTTTGACTGATTTCTATCTTTTACACGTTTTTAGGTTATATAGTACCATAGTAACAGAACCGAAACGGGGGGACGGGGGGACGGGGCATGAAAAAAGTGTAAAGAGTTAATTAAGTTAGGTTAGGTTAGCATGTTGACCAAAAACGCGCGAGCCGAGCGAGCGAAGCGAGCGTGCCGCGGGAGCGGCCGGCGAAGCGACGGAAACGACGTTTTTGTATATTTCCATATTTAAAAAAAATTAACATAGGTAACTTAAAAATTACTTGTTTTAAGGGGGAGGGAGGAATAAGATGCGGGTTTTAGGGTGCCTACCCCCTCCCCCAACTTTAAAAATGCATAAAATGTTGCTTTTTCTTCTTCTGAAAGCTGCAATAAGCTTGACATTTTATCGAATGTGAGTACAACCGTCAAAGATCCTATATATGCCAAATCGAACGAAGAGTTAGTGAAGAAGTTGGTTGAATTACAACGTTTTAAGTCTGACGATTGGTATGCTGTTCGTTTTTCCGATGCTCAGAAGAAATATTTAACCACCCCCGGTTTCGTAGAATTAAACGTTAATGACGAACTAAAGCGTTTTGAGGGCGCAATGTTAAAGGACGACCCTCGCTCTTATTTGTTAGAGCGTTCATTTGCTAGTTTGACTAACGCCTTGCTTACTCAAAAAGAAGAATTGCAGAAATCATTACAAACCCTTGTTGATTGGGCATACGGTTCCAAAGAAACGTTAGCGCCTAGTTCATTATTTGAAAAAAATACAAAACACATTTTCAAAAGATTCGGCATACAGTAAGGTTAAAGATGATTTATTACAAATAGTTTGTGGAAGGCGGGCGGATCTTGTTAATACTCGTAGAGACGCCTTATTACGCCAGATTTCTGAGGATTATCATCGTGATGTTTTATATAAAATTCCGCCGAGTTCGATTTCGCTTTTTAATGAAGAATCGGTTCAATACTACCTTCAAAAAATTGGGGGGGCCGAAAAGATGTCTTCAGTGGTAAAACTAGTAGTTAAAGCTCAAATAAAAGAAAATAGTTATCAGAATCCAAGACCGTCGACTAGCAAGCAGACTGAAGATACATTTTTTTCGTCGGAACCCTTCCTCGAAAGGTGGCAAGCAGGCGCCTCGCCCTACCAACCAATCAAGAGCTAGTACTTTCAACAATCGCGACAAGCAAATGGGTAAAAAACAGCCAGGCCGTTCTTCATTTAAGGATAAACGCCATGAATGACGCGAGGCACTTTCGAGGCGGCTGTCTGAGACAATTTCAATGTGCTTGGAGCAATTTAGGGGCACCGCAAGAAATTTTTCAATTATTAAACGGTGTACGCATACCATTCATACTGAAGCCGCCACTAATATTTCCGAGCCTAAGAGTCAATGCCTTGAAAAGGTAAATTTGTGACTAGCATAACACCTTTCTAACACAAACATATTTCTGTATGTTATTGTACTTTTTGTTACAAATTTAAGTGGAATAAATGAATATGAATATGAATATGAAGTAATTCAGCAAAGGCGCAACATGAGCAAACTCTTTATTGGAGAAAAAAATTCTTAAAATTTTATATTTTTTAGTAGTTAATATCTCACAAGGATCTGACATTATTTTGACTGATTTCTATCTTTTACACGTTTTTAGGTTATATAGTACCATAGTAACAGAACCGAAACGGGGGGACGGGGGGACGGGGCATGAAAAAAGTGTAAAGAGTTAATTAAGTTAGGTTAGGTTAGCATGTTGACCAAAAACGCGCGAGCCGAGCGAGCGAAGCGAGCGTGCCGCGGGAGCGGCCGGCGAAGCGACGGAAACGACGTTTTTGTATATTTCCATATTTAAAAAAAATTAACATAGGTAACTTAAAAATTACTTGTTTTAAGGGGGAGGGAGGAATAAGATGCGGGTTTTAGGGTGCCTACCCCCTCCCCCAACTTTAAAAATGCATAAAATGTTGCTTTTTCTTGCCTACGAACCTCAAATTTCAATCTCAAATATCTCACGAACTAAGCATTTGCTCCGGTTGGGAGCTGGTAGGGGGGTAGGGGGGACCCCCCACCCTCCACCCCCTCTGTAAATACGCGGGTCCGTAATGTACAGTTAGGGACACGATATCGAATAGAAAGTATTGATACTGTACTCATGAGTAGTATCGAACAAAAAGTATCGTACTCGTAAAAGTATTGAAACCAATAGTATTGATACTTTAAGGTATCAAGTACTTTTTTAGGGCCTATCTAGGAATGGCGATATGAGATCGATTAATCGACGAATCGATTACACTGGATCAAAAATCAATTTTTTAGGTCGATATGTAGTACTGAATCAATCCAGTCAATCGATATTTCAATATAGAACATCGAAATACGATTTTTTCACTTTTGTTAAGGACCATAAAATTATTTACAGATAGTTTTCCGCTAAATTACTTAAAAACTCACGACATGGCTTTGCTTCGCTTCTTTTTAATAAATTAAAGCAATATTGTAAATACAAGCTCTAAAATAAATCGATTTTGAAGAGATCCATCTTTTAGGACTGGATTTTTTTGTGAATCGATTTATTAGATTGTGATTCAAATCAATTTAAAATGCGATATTTTGTTAAAAGAATCGCCATCCCTAGGTCTATGCCTAATGCGCATTGAATGCGCACACAACTACATGTCATGACGCTCGCATGGACTATGACTATATAAATAAATGCGCATTTTGCGCACACAAATTGGTCAAGCAAATGTAGTACTTAGGTACTAATTACAATAATAAAAAATATAAATTGATAAATTAACGTTGTTTATTATTTATTTTTTTAAACATTATCTAGTCCTAGTTGATCTAGCCCATACAGCCTTTTCATCAGCGTAGGTAGGTCAACCAAACCTATGTTTTATGTCTTCAGTATAACAAAGATTTATTCAATACAATACTTGCCAAAAAGTACTCATTGAGTAAAAGTATCAAATACAAAGTATCGAGTACAATAGTATCGGTATCAAAAGGAAAGTACTCGATACCACAAAGTATCGATACTTTTTTCGTGTCCCTATGTACAGTTTTACCTTTATTTATTTAAATAATACGTACATATAATAACAAAAATAAAAACAATACGTCCCGCAAAACCGCCTAGGCGGTTTGACTGCCGGATCAAGTAGATTAGATTATTAACCTATTGCTTCAATAATTATTAGCTTAAGGCTTCGTTGGTAGTAAATATATTTAGTAGTAATATGTGAGGAAATCCCACAACGTAGTATGCATTAAAACGTGAGCACTTACCTCGACACAAGAAGGACTCTGCATATTATTTAGAAGGATGGTGGTGGTATTGTAAAAAAACAGCAAAAATATAATCTTGCACTCATGCACTGGCAAACATTAAAACACTAAAGTAAAGAGAAAAACCCTTTGATTAACTTTTAACTTTGTGCCAAAAATTTTCGTAAATATTACTTTACTTTACGTGACTTTGACAATTTGACATTGCGTTTCGTTGCTTCAGATAATGTTCCGTTATTTGTTTTGTATCAATATTCGGAATTAAAAAGTACTTTGTGATCCGGAATTCATCTTGAGTCAAGCACCTGTCTTTCTGCCGTATAAATCAGCGATTCCGGTTCCTCTCCGATTGTGGCGCCCTCTATATCGTGAATTGGAGCTAACTTACGCGCGCACCGGGTGACTGTCCGCCATTATAGCGTCGTTTTTCGCGCCGTAAGTGTTCAAGTTTTTTAATTAAATCGGTTTCCTCTCCGTTTATAATGGAGAACAAAGATAGGGAAAGTGACAAAACGGTTTCAGAAAGTGTAATCGAAAATTCAAACTCCCGAAAGCGAATGCGTTCTCGGAAGGCAAGGAACGATTCCCCAACTGTGAATTTTTTATCGCAGCAAGTCTCGCTCTTGACTAATCTCATTACCGCGAATTTAGAAAGTAGAGATACGATTTCGAACATTGAAAATTCAACCATTACTTCAAGCGAGTTTCAATTACGTCGTCCTGAGTCTGAAAGCTGCAATAAGCTTGACATTTTATCGAATGTGAGTACAACCGTCAAAGATCCTATATATGCCAAATCGAACGAAGAGTTAGTGAAGAAGTTGGTTGAATTACAACGTTTTAAGTCTGACGATTGGTATGCTGTTCGTTTTTCCGATGCTCAGAAGAAATATTTAACCACCCCCGGTTTCGTAGAATTAAACGTTAATGACGAACTAAAGCGTTTTGAGGGCGCAATGTTAAAGGACGACCCTCGCTCTTATTTGTTAGAGCGTTCATTTGCTAGTTTGACTAACGCCTTGCTTACTCAAAAAGAAGAATTGCAGAAATCATTACAAACCCTTGTTGATTGGGCATACGGTTCCAAAGAAACGTTAGCGCCTAGTTCATTATTTGAAAAAAATACAAAACACATTTTCAAAAGATTCGGCATACAGTAAGGTTAAAGATGATTTATTACAAATAGTTTGTGGAAGGCGGGCGGATCTTGTTAATACTCGTAGAGACGCCTTATTACGCCAGATTTCTGAGGATTATCATCGTGATGTTTTATATAAAATTCCGCCGAGTTCGATTTCGCTTTTTAATGAAGAATCGGTTCAATACTACCTTCAAAAAATTGGGGGGGCCGAAAAGATGTCTTCAGTGGTAAAACTAGTAGTTAAAGCTCAAATAAAAGAAAATAGTTATCAGAATCCAAGACCGTCGACTAGCAAGCAGACTGAAGATACATTTTTTTCGTCGGAACCCTTCCTCGAAAGGTGGCAAGCAGGCGCCTCGCCCTACCAACCAATCAAGAGCTAGTACTTTCAACAATCGCGACAAGCAAATGGGTAAAAAACAGCCAGGCCGTTCTTCATTTAAGGATAAACGCCATGAATGACGCGAGGCACTTTCGAGGCGGCTGTCTGAGACAATTTCAATGTGCTTGGAGCAATTTAGGGGCACCGCAAGAAATTTTTCAATTATTAAACGGTGTACGCATACCATTCATACTGAAGCCGCCACTAATATTTCCGAGCCTAAGAGTCATGCGATCTTACAGAACCAAATTGTCTTGCCATATGACTGTACAGATTCAAACTATGTTGGATGCAGGCGTCTTAGAAGAAGCCGAGCAGTGTCCCAGCTACCTGTCAACCTTCTTCTTGGTAACCAAGTCCGACGGAACGTTTCGGCCTATCTTCAACCTCAAGCAACTGAATCAGTTTGTACTAGCAAAACCCTTTCAACTGTTTAGTCATTTCCGCGTACCAGAGTTTCTGCAGGACCAGGATTGGATGGCGAAACTGGACCTCAGTCAGGCGTATTTTCACCTGCCAATTGCTCAACAGCATCGCAGATTCCTGAGGCTCAATTATCATCACGATCCACATCAGCATCAGCTGCTGCAGATGACATGTTTACCATTCGGCCTTTCGTCAGCACCGAGGACGTTCGCTATGATTACTAATTAGATGGCGGAATACCTGAGGAGTTACGGAATCAGGTGCGTGGTTTATTTGGACGATTTCCTTTTGGCAAACTAATCCAAAGAGCAACTGCAGGACGACATAGCTCCTACAGTCATGCAAATACTTGGCTGGGTGATCAATTACGACAAGTCTATGTTGGCTCCGACTCATAACATGAGACACAAAACGCAACGCAAAGTCCCTGTCGGAGCGGAAGTGCCTATCGCTACGCAAGGCACTTCGACAACAGCTTGTGAAAGGCAAGTGGTCCCTCAGACAATACCAGACCTTAATGGGGAGACTCAACTTCGCCTCATTCGTGACCAGGCGGGGACGGCTTCTTTGTCGCACACTGCAATACTTCAGTCGTCAGTTGCCGAAAGAATACCCATTTCGTCAGTTAAGCATTCCTCAACAAGTCCGATCCGAGATGGAATGGTGGTGCGAAACTTTGGGAAACTGCACGCCTATACTATACACTTAAAGGCGATAACTCATTTGTTGACCACCGATGCATACGACATAGGATGGGGCGCGCAGCTCGACGACCAAAACATCGAAGGCGCTTGGACAGCAAAACAGCAAACGTGGCACGCAAACCAAAAGTAAATGTTTACCGTTCTCGCTGCGATACTGCATCAAGCTCATCGGTTGCAAGATGCACAAGTGCTTCTCCAGACAGACAACCGAACAGTAGTGTCTTACATAAACAAAGAAGGTGAGACAAAATCGAAGAGACTTCTCGAACAAACACAACTTCTGATTCAGACACTAGACAAACTGAATGTACATATAGTAGCACAGTATTTTCTAGGCAGGTTCAATGGAAATGTAGATGCCCTGTCACGCCGGAAAGCTCAACCAGAGTGGCATTTGACAGAAACAGCTGTTATAAGGATTTTCCAAATGTAGGGCATGCCGGAAATAGACCTATTCGCTTCAAGAACAGCTCATGTAGTGCCGAGGTATGTATCGATGGATGCGAGTGATCAGAAAGCACAACTTCACAACGCCTTCCGTCACCAGTAGCATTACAATCTAGCGTGACTGTTTCCGCCACCGAATGTCATCCCCAGAGTCCTCAGCCACTTTAATCAAGCCACAGGTCAATTCATTCTAATCGCTTCAAAATGGAACAAGGTATTTTGGCGACCAGATGTACAACGCCGTGCCCTACAACCTCCCTATCTGATTCCAGACCTAGCACAAGTTTTTCTAGATACGACGACGGGCATGCACCCACCAGAAGTTCAAGATCTGCAACTGGAGGCATGGCTGATTTCGGGTGGCAGGACATGCTAACAGAGTGGACTGCTGAAGAACAAGCTCTGCTTATGTCAAGCTGGCGAGGCTCTACCATCAACACCTACAGGCCAGCGTGGAACAGATGGAGAAACTGGTGTGAGACCCATTCAATTAATTATAAATACCCCAATGCTGACCAAGTAGCTCGTTATTTAGCCCATCTACACTGTAACGTTGGTCTGGCTTATAGAACTATTTTGGTCCATAATCTGTAATTTCCACTTTTACTCACTTAACATCAAGCATAGATTTATCTTCTAATTTCTTTGTAAAACATATGATCAAAGCTATTTCGGTTGCCCGTGAAAAACCGGCTAGACCACCTATTTGGAATCCTAAAGTTTTGCTAGATTATTTATGTTCATACAATCTAGACGAAAATAATCTGTACCATGTCTCAAGACACACTGCTACGCTCTTATTATTAACTTCCGGTCGTAGAGTTCATTACCTTACACTTTTACGCATTAATGATAATAATTTAATAGATGAGAATAGTAGCATAGTATTATGGCCAGCTTTTGGTTCAAAAACAGACAGTTTCAAACATAGGCAGTCGGGGTGGAGACTACAACAACATTCTATTCACAAATTAAGTACGGTATTTTGGATAAAACAATTATTAAACCTTTCTCAAGAAAGACGTCAATATTTTAATAATTTATTTATGGCTGCTAGAGGCGACATAAAGCCTGCATCTAGAACAGTGATTGGAGGATGGATTAAGTCTCATTTAAAGGAGGTATTGAAGCTACTCCTGGATCGGTGCGGTCAGTTGTGGCATCCCTAAACTTTGTAGAGAATTTTCCCATAGATTAAATACTTGCAAACGGTAATTGGAAAATGATTCATACTTACAAAAAGTTCTATCAGAAAGAACTACTTGATTGTAATTCTCTTAATCCTAATGAATCTATATCATTATCAAATTATTTTGATCCTGTTAACTAATGGTGATTATATCGTGATAATTAAAATTATTTTTATATTTGGTATTAAAATGGCTATTTATTTATTTTTTAACCAGACAATACCTACACATTATAGCGTCTATAGCTTCTCGCACCAGGTGATAACTAACAAATCACTCAAGATGGATTCCGGATATTGATAGAAAACAAATAATAGAGAGTTTTACCAACAAATAAAACTTACCTATTATTTTTTCATCAATATCCGAAATCCACGTAAGCTCTACCTGGCGCATCATGAGATCTATAATAGTGGACAGTCACCCCGTGCGCGCGTAAGTTAGCTCTGATTCACGATATAGAGGGCGCCACAATCGGAGAGGAACCAGAAACGCTGATTTAAACGGCAGAAAGACAGGTGCTTGACGAAAAAATAATAGGTAAGTTTTATTTGATGGTAAAACTCTCTATTCTTAGCATTAAACCAACACGTGAGCAGACACAAAATCACACACTCATTGAAGTGGATTGACTCGTAGAAACTAAAATAATTTATGATAAACCGAGTTATGGAAAAGAATTCTACGGGTTTGAATTCTAAGCGTTCTCGCTGCTTTGTACAATACCGAAGGCAAAGATGACCGTATTCATGTGGCCAATAGTCATATAACTATTAGGGTAACCATACGTCTGTGAGGTAACCATGGTTTATACTTGTATTAGGTTAGGTAAGTAAGTAGTTACCTAAACTACCAGTACTAACCTAACCAAGGTAAGGATGTATAAAATAGTTACGGCATGGAAATTGTTTTATTTCCTTTTTTCTAAAAATTCCTAAACTACCGCAATTAAAACCCCATAACTTTTTATTTTTCGTTGAACTTCATTTACTTTTAAAAAGTTTTGTAGTTTAAGGCGTTTTTAACGGTATACGACACTTTACTTAAAAAATAAAATTTTGCCTCATACACTATTATTTCGTTAGATAGGGCAATTTCTCTTAAAGTTTTTTTTTATTTAAAAACATTATTTTTCATAAGTTGCATTCTGTAACATAAGAGTTTTACCGTATATTTAGTGTCTCTATATATACGACTCGTAGGTAGGTAGGTACTCGCTTCACTAAAGTTCGAAAGTTCACTAAAGACAGAAGGGTGTGTGAAATAATATTTTAAGAAGTTAGGTTAAACTTTGTATATTTGATCACTGACACATACAATCGTGTTAGCGGGGTGCCGGCCCCATCCCATGTAGAGTGTAGATAGAGTAGACTAACTGCCTGCGTTAACGTGGCTGCGTCCTTGTTACGTATGTAAACAATAATGTGTCGCTACAGTCTTAAAAAAATAACAATATTTGTTCCAATTAGAGACAAATGACCTTTACAAAAATTATTAAAAAGCAGTTTTCAATTTCTTTGAAAACAAATAAGCGTTATTGAGAGCCTTAATTTCGATTAAAAAGTTATGTATTTTACAGGTCTAACTACCTTTTACAAATAAATTAAAATCTGTGCTCTAATACATCAAAGGTATGGAAGTCTTAAAGAATTTCTCTATCAAAAAATCCAGTTATGACAAGCACAATGGTTGCGAGCCGGTAAAAAGTTTGTCCCTTTTTGATACATGTAAATGATCTTTTGTTTCTATCTCGTTGGGTTAAACTGACGGACAGCCCCGCGCTCCCACACCCCATGTTCGTTATTTTGTTACTGTTACGTTGTTGTTATTGACTTTTGTTACGTTATTTTCTATTTATTTTACAATGAACAATAAATCAACGTAGCACAGATACTTCCAATCGCAAATATAGTAAAACCTCGACTAAAACCCTTGCGCTGTGTCGGCGGGGCGCGGGGCTGTCGGTCAGTCGAATCGAACCCAATGAGAAAGAGACAAGAGATCATTTAAGTACATGTTTATAGTCTGGCTAATGAAAGCTGTCCCTGAGAAACAGCGGCAATTTCAAAAAATCTGCTGCTGGTAATACTGGCTATACACTGAATAAACGAAGTTGATACTATTATATTTACATCTGAAATCAAAATTAAATCAATTTCATTTTTAAAAAGTTGCGAGCTTATATCTTATAATGGTTAAGATGCAATAATTTTATAATTGTCGCATTATAGCCTGACCGCAACCAGTACCGCGCCTTAGGTATGCGCGGGTGGTAGAGGGAGTGGGAAGCAAAGAGCATGAACTCGCATGAGATTTGTAGTGTCAGACAGATCTTACGATATCGAAGCACAGTTTTGAAGCTTTATATTTACGAGTATAATTACATCCAATCCAATATAAATGAAATAAATCTTTAATTCTTGGAAATATATAATATAAACTTTCTTTGTTTGCTTTTCTTAAAATATTCGGCCACTTTAAAAATAACAGTCTTGATTATCTCGAGATAATGCGCGACCCATTTTATTTTTAGATATTTGATCTCATGTGCGTCTGACACACAAGTTGCCGCCGTGAGCGATGACGGCAGAATGACAAAATGTAGCAACTGTTTCGCCCCCCCGGTCTGCCGCTCGCATACCCAAGGCGCGGTTAACCACACTGATCCCCTGATATCCATTTTTAAAGCAATCGGTTAAATAACTAAAAAGTTCAAAATGGAGGCTATTTTGTCTCATACTAATAACGGAGTCGTTGTCAGAAACCACACAGATCCCCAGATATCGATTTTGAAAACAATCGGTCGAATAACTAAAAAGTTCAATATGGCGGCTACTTTTTCTCATTCTAATAACGGATTCATTGTCAGAAACCACACAGATCCTCAGTTGTCGATTTTCAAAGCAAAGTTTAATAACGATGAAGTTTCGTAGTATCAATTTCACCATTAAAATAATCAAAAAATATACTAAAGTAAGTATGGCAAATATCACATAAACCACCAAACGATTTATTTAACAGAAAAAGCTTTTTATTTAGTAATAATAAATCATTTTTACCTTTCAACATCAGCAGGAAGTTTAAAAAACGAAAGCTCCGGTTTTGAAGAAGCCGAGTTCAAGCAGCCGTATACTACGCAATACACTTGCGGCATTTTTAAAAATCGCGCGCACAGCGCACGCAATACACAACAGTGACCAACCGTCTCGACGCGACACGCATAGATAAGAATAGGTTTGCGACACGCGCTACTGAGAGCACTGCGATGTCCGCTTAGGGGCCCTGTAAATCACGTGCGTCTGTGGGCGTGCGTTGTTTCGAGCGTTTGTACGTAGCTTCCTTACTGCTTTAGCTTATATTTATACTGTGCCCAAGGCGCGGTACAGCGATAGCGGTCAGACTATAATAAAGTTCGTTTTGCTGTGTTCGTAATTTGTGAAGACAAAGTTTGTTACGAAAAAAATTACAGGTCGCCTGCAGGTATCTACTACACGACCAACATAGTTAGCCGTATTAAAGCTAGACGTTTACCATAATTGTTTAATGATTAACGAACTAAATATAATGCACTTCAATTAGTTTGCACATGCTGAGTGGTCAGATATTAAAATGGAATATCGAAGAAGATACATTTAGTTTGTAAATTATTGAACAACTGTGATAAACGTCTAGCTGACATGCGCCTATTTATGTTGGTCAACTAATACGTATTACTTCATAGTAGGTACTTACCAAGCTAATCTTTCGTAAAGTTAACTGGGGTCAAGTATATTTCTAGTGTTATTCCGTGTTTTGTTCCTGTCATTTAAACGTAATTTTTTATTAGAGTTAAAAAAAGAGACAAAACACGGAATAACTATTCGTAGCTTATTCTTTGTTTATTAGTCATAAAAGACTAGGCAGGTAACATTAATATTTAATGCACTAAGAATATACTTAACCTTAGTTAACTTTACGAAAGATTAGCTAGGTAAGTACCTACTTATGAAGTTTTACGTATTACTCGATACTCGACCAACACAATTAGGCGCATGTCAGCTAGACGTTTATCACACTTACGAATGAAATGAGACGTTTTTCTTGTCTCTAACAGTTGCCATGTAATTTGTGCACCGCCTAAAAACACAGGAAGGCATTCTGGCCACGAAAAACTTAATAAATTTACGCGCTGTAGCGATGTATAGCCGGGACGCGAGAGCGTGCCTGACTGAATGCGAGTCGGGCAATTACCTTTCATTCGTATTGCCATTCTAGAGCGTGTACAACGCATCTATAACTTTTATACATGATTGGATTGATGGCGTTTTATGAAAGTCAAGTTAAAGATCTCAATCTCAGAACAATTAGTTATTTACTCGGACCAATGGGTGATTTTCCGAGATCAACAAAAAAAAAAGAAAAAAAAAAAGAAAGGTTCGTAAATGACTTCATAGATGGCGCTTAGCATAGATTAGTATGGCGCTTAGTAAAAGGCGGGTTCATGAAGAGCACGTGTATGGCTGCGTAATATTTATTCTATTCCAAAATAGAAATAGGTTCTGGATGTCCTGAATATAAATAGGTAAGTAAATACTATTTTTTTATTCTTTTGGTAGACAAGTAAAAGTGTAGAATTTATTACAGCCCACAAGTAGCCCAGCTTTCATAAAACGACATCTATCGAAAATCGCCCATTGTATAGAATAGATCCCTTTGCTATAGTTAAATTAGAAGAATTAAAAAAAACAAAATTGAAGTTGTTTTTTTTCCACGAGCCACAACCTCATGGGCCGTTTACACGTATTAAGTTGTCAAGTAGGTAACTAAATTTTAAGTTAATTTTAACTTAATTTTAAGTTGTCGATCGTTTACACGTGTATTTACTTAAGCACTCTTTAGTGCATACGGCGGCGACACATCGCGACAAGACCGGCTCTCGTCACACACGAGAGTTCACGACTTCACTAAATACTTCACTAAATTGTTGCGTCCACACGTCAACTAAATGACAATTTAGTAGAAGCCACGCCTTACCGGGGAATGCAAGCGGTGCGGGAGGGGCGGCTACTTACTCAAAAAATAGACTCGATTCTATTCTACTTGTTCACTTGCCCACTAAATCGTTTACTTACCACTTGCTACTAAAGAGCTTATAAGTGACTGTTTACACGCAAGAATTTAGTTAAAATTAACTTAAAATTAAGTTACCTACTTGACAACTTAATACGTGTAAACGGCTCTTCACAGAACGGATGAAACTACGCTCTGACAGCCGTCAGAGTATTTCACCAAGCCACGGAACGGGTAGAGCGCGCGCCGGAGTGCGCTCGAGTCATCGAGTGCACTCGAGTGAAGCCACGGAACGCAGCCCATGTGTGCAGTTTTGTTTAATTTTCTAAAATTTTTTGTTTTTGACGTGACAACGTCTTAAATTAGGTTGCGGCTGGGAGTCACTTATGAAAAAGTGTAACGCTCGGTAACGTTACGATGAGTCACCGAACGAGAGAGAGGCCCGCCGAATGCCTTGCGTCTCTCTCCCACTCAACTATGTTTTAAATATAATTCTTTGTTTAAATAAATGTTTTAAATTGTTACTATTATTTCATCCTTCTTCCTACTATACGAATGAATATTCACATTAAAATTATTTTACCACTCAAAGTCGTTGTCACGTAAAACTTTCGCCCGTATACCGACTTTACAGGCAACCAATTTTTTTCGAATATTAATGTTAAATAATAGTGGATTATTCACTGTTATGTGTTTGTGAACGTGCATGAGTGTTGGCAAATGAAACAAAACAGTGCAACATCACTTTTCAAATTCTCTCAGGAAGTCCGTGTGAGACCTCAGTAAAGTCAAACATCTGTACTGAGGAGTCCTCAGTGAGGACTCAAGGGGTTTGAGGAACATCATTTATCATTCATCATCTTAATCACCACTCATTATCATCAAGGGAAAAAAAGAAATTAAAAAACTAATGACTAGGCAGTATGGTCTCAGACCTTAGCCTGTTCCTTCACGGAACAAATAAATTTAAAAAAAAGTTATTTTTTCAGGGCTGGCTGTCTCTGCTGCTGTGTGGATGTGAATGGGCGATTTTCTGACAGCCCAAATTAAAAAGTAAAAATTAGTTCAAAAACACTCGATAGATGTCGTTTTATGAAAGCCGTACCTACTTATGGGCTGTAATAAATTCTACACTTTTACTTGTCTACCAAAAGAATAAAAAAATAGTATTTACTTACCTATTTATATTCAGGACATCCAGAACCTATTTCTATTTTGGAATAGAATAAATATTACGCAGCCATACACGTGCTCTTCATGAACCCGCCTTTTACTAAGCGCCATACTAATCTATGCTAAGCGCCATCTATGAAGTCATTTACGAACCAATTTCTTTTTTTTTTGATCTCGGAAAATCGCCCATTAAAGTGACTTCTTGGCGGGAAAGTGAAGCGTCATGTCTGCAGTTATGTTTTATTTTCTAAAATTTGTGTTTTTTCGAATATTAATGTGAAATAATAGTGGATTATTAACCGTTAAGTGTTTGTGAACGTGCATGAGTGTTGGCAAATGAAACAAAACAGTGCAACATCACTTTTCAAATTCTCTCAAGTAGTCCGCGTGAGACCTCAGTAAAGTCCCACATCTTTACTGAGGTCTCAAGGGGTTTGGGGAACATCATTTATCATTCATCTTAATCATCACTCATTATCATCAAGGGAAAAAACAAATAAAAAAACTAATGACTAGGCAGTATGGCTCAGACCTTAGCCTGTTCCTTCATGGAACAAATATATATTAAAAAAAAAGTGAATTAAAGTTTTATTAATTTGATTTGAAAGTCGCTTGTAGATTGTGCAATGAATAGTATAAAAATGTTCAAAAATGTATTTAATCGCCAGTGGCGATCATTTTCGCGAAGGTAAAAATATGTTGATTCAATCTTAACATCACAAAATTAAAATCTTCTAGGTTAAGATAACCTAATTGACCATAGTATTTTTCAGTGTGATCCTGCAACAAGAAACTGTACAAGCCGCAGCTCCTTTAACGATACCAGTGCCCGAAGGTATCGACAAACCCGTATCGCCAAAAATTGAAAAAATCATTGCTGAGATCACAAATCTAAATCTTCTAGAGGTGTCAGAGCTAAGTCAAGTCTTGAAGAAGCGACTGAATCTTCCCGATGCTCCCGTAATGCCTGTTGGTGGATTTGCATTTGGTGCAGCCCCAGCTGCTCAGGAAGAGGAGGAAGCTGCTCCTAAAGCTGTGAAAACTAGTTTCACTGTATGTCCTTTTATACTTACTTTTTATTTTATACATAGTAGGTACTTATGGGATTTAGACTAAAACACTCATAGTGAAAAGCTATGTTTATATATGTGTGCTATGTTTATAATCTAACAATAGTTATGTATTCCACAGGTAAAGATGACCAAGTTTGATGACAAACAGAAAGTAGCTCTAATCAAAGAAGTCAAAGGGCTCTTAGAGGGTTACAATCTTGTGCAAGCTAAGAAGTTTGTTGAAAGTGTACCTACTGTTGTCAAAGCTGATATTTCCAAGGACGAGGCTGAAAAACTTAAGGAAGCATTAACCAAAGTCGGGGCTGTTGTTGAAATTGAATAGATGTAGTTAATTTATTAGTTGTTATGTTAGAGTTATTAGAATTAATAAATAATATAAAATTTATGAATTTGAATTAATTTTAGTTCTCAAGAGGTTTATATTATATATCATATTTATTTATTTTAGGGTATATGGACTGTAGTACAATATAGTATACATTTTCTTTTGATTTTGGCTATCAATGGCCTTCATTTAGATACCTAAGTGTAAGTTACTAAGTATTCAAATTGTATGTTTTATCTAGCTTCCACTCACTGATGCTATAAACTCTAAGGTCAAAAGCCAGATAACCAATATTTATAACATCCATATCATTTAAGATAAGTAGGTAAGTAATTGCTTTTTAATAACTGAGATTATCCAACTTACTAAACTTTCATTACAATATATGAGGGGTATAGAAGCAAAGTCGCCACTGTCCATTTTGTCAAAAAATGAACTTTTAATGCCATCTGTAGGAGAGTCTTGGAATACATTTAAACATTTAATTAGTTGACATGCAAAGTTAGCACTATCCCATAGAAAATTAGCTTTAAAAAGTGAAGTGAGAAGCAAAAATGACACTGTCCAAATTGACCAATCATAAGGCGGCAGCCATGTTATTTTTAGTATGACGTCGGCCTTAGAATAATAACGCTATAGAAAGATAGTCTTCATACAAGTGCTCTGTCAAAAATGAAGCACTAAACCGATTCACACACGCGTGACGTGCGCGCATGGCCGTGATCTGCTGTCTCTTTCCAATTCTATGAATATGAAAGAGACAGCACTGCGGCAGCCGCTGCTACCGATGCTTTAACTTAGAGAATCACACTGCAGTACGTTTATATTTTGACCTAATTAACTACAAGATACTATGAAATACTGAAAGCTTACCTGTGAAAAGTGATGTTATTACACTTCTTTTGTTTTTCAGATGTGTTGTGACACAATTTAACTGCACAAACCGTAATGTTTTTTTGTTTTCGCGAGACACGTTCGGCGCGCTGTGACATTGAACACTACGGAGCGGTCCGGCGTTTGGTGCCATTTCTGGCTCCAATTAATGTGCTTCAAAATAGGCGCGCGAACTTGGTTTCTATAGCGTTATTATTCTAAGCGTCAGGCATATTTAACAAATTCTTCTCGATTTTTTTGTTTTTAAATAAACAATAAAACAAAGGTAATTTGTGTCTCTATAAGTAACTTTTCTATTACGTTTCATTATGCAATATTTTATTAATGTTTATTTTTGCCAACCGTATTTTGTATGACGGTGCGGTGCAAACCTGCCACTGTCCAAGAGTTAAGATGCAAACCTGACACTGTCCTGTCAAAAATTTCAAATTTATGCTATTTAAAGCTGACTTTTGGCATAATGTAATAATTCTTTTATATATTTATGTAATTTAGTAAAAGTTAGATAAAACATTTTATTAATTTACCTCTTCAAGTAACTTTTAGAGGTTTTTTCGAAATTTGATTTTTCATAACTTTTGGACAGTGGCGTTTTTGCTTTTGTACCCCTCATATTATCTAATAAATGGTAAAAAAATGGCCTACCATACAAAGAAATTAAGCTTAATTTTTTTAATAAGACTCATTTTAAAAATAAAGGTAGAACCTTAGAATAATAACGCTATAGAAACCAAGTTCGCGCGCCTATTTTTAATTGGAGGCACATTGATTGGAGCCAGAAATGGCACCAAACGCCGGACCGCTACGTAGTGTTCAATGTCACAGCGCGCCGAACGTGTCTCGCGAAAACAAAAAAAAAATTACGGTTTGTGCAGTTAAATTGTGTCACAACACATCTGAAAAACAAAAGAAGTGTAATAACATCACTTTTCACAGGTAAGCTTTCAGTATTTCATAGTATCTTTTAGTTAATTAGGTCAAAATATAAACGTACTGCAGTGTGATTCTCCAAGTTAAAGCCTCGGTAGCAGCGGCTGCCGCAGTGCTGTCTTTTTCATATTCATAGAATTGGAAAGAGACAGCAGATCACGGCCATGCGCGCACGTCACGCGTGTGTGAATCGGTTTAGTGCTTCATTTTTGACAGAGCGCTTGTATGACGACTATCTTTCTATAGCGTTATTATTCTAAGGGTAGAACTATGATTTAACTACCATAATAAAGTTTAACACGTCTGCCACAAAACCAGACAATCGAAATTTAATTATTTGTCGGTCACTGGTGTCCCTCATGGCTTAAACTTTACAGATTAACAAAGATTAATATTATAATGGAAAATGAAAATGAAATAATAGTTTAGAAAATATAAAGGAAAGGCAACAAAGATTTGTTGTCAATAACCATACACAGTAAATTTTTATTAATAAAAATCATTTATTACTTACTAAACTAAATAAACATAAAGTATAAAATCTGAGTGGGCGAACCACTTCTATGAAAAATATTACAGATACAAAGTTATTTAGAATGTATTGTTGCAATGATAATCCCTGGGTTTCTGTACAGATTTTCATTAGAGTTTTTAAAGACAATTGTAGTGTAAAATTAATAAGTCGAATATTTTGTTCAACAATCTTCAATCATATATAATAACTAGATACACAATTCCATACTTAATCGTTGCGAATAGTGGCAGCTTTTTAACAATTACATTGATGTAAGTATACATGTTTTGGCCGAATCTAATAATAACTAAAGCATAGAAGGAATGCTATGACATTTGAGTGTGCACTCCCTTTGACATCAAACAATGCGATATTATGTGACATGCACATGTATAAATATAACTTTTTTTTTATATACAAAGCCCGGAAAATGACTCCACTCCACCAATTGGAAATGAAGTCCAGGCGCGAGGACAACTGGTGCAGCGTAAGAGACATAGCATCAGTCACCCTCACCCTCTGCCGGCCCACAAAGTGCCTTTTCACACCTCGTTTGTACCCTATGTCATAGGTAGGAGGGAATACGTGTGCTGGTAGAATATTCCATCTTTTGGAAGTACGACACGAGTCACCAAATTTCTTTGTGCGTGATGGAATATTAGAGACTGTAAATTGGTGACTCCGGAGAGCAGCACGCGTACTCCTATGGAGAAAGGGAGGAGGGATGAGGTCAAAGAGTTCTTCAGAGCACTCGCCATGGTATAAACGGTAAAAGGCGCTGAGTGACGCAATATCTCCATGGGCGGCGGTGATTACTTTCCATCAGGGGCCCAAGTCTACTAATTTACGAATGGCATAATTGAATCGCAATTGGATCGTATTGTAATTGTTTGACACATTTGGTATTCTCTTACTCATATAAGAATACCAAATGTGTCAAACAATTACAATGCGATACAATTGCGATACAATTACGATTCAATTATGCCATTCGTAAATTAGCAGACTTGGGCCCCAGGTGACCCGCTTGCTCGTTTGCCTCCTTCTGCTATAAAAAAAAATTGCAAAATAACCTAACTAAATTACACGGACGTTGGCCCTTGCCAATGTCAAATGTTACCCTTCGAATCACATTTGTAGATCGCTTTTGAATTCGGTATCATAATGGTAACTGGGTATCCACTTTTTTTTTCACTTTACATTTGACTTTTTAGCAACATATTTTGTCTATTTCCTTTCAATGTTTATGGCCCATTTGGAAAAATAGGAGAACGATACGAGTCTCATTTGGACTCCTTCTATTTTTTATTTGTTATTCTGAGGGCCGAATAGTAAATTTTGAAGGAGTAATTTGCACATTCAATGAATACCTAAACTCGCTAAGTACTCTTTTTGATCAGACGTTTTGAGTGTTCATTGTGCATCTAGTTATCCAAGACAACAATCAATAAAAATTCCAAAGCCAAACTCAAACTCAAATCTCTGCTCGAGTACAGTTAGAAAGGGATGGTGCTATTCATCGCATAAATAATAAATAAATAAATAAATCTTTCCTACAATCACACCAATTATCTAGCCCAAGAGAAGCTTCGAAGAAACTCGTTAAATGGTTACTAGACAACGGATAAACATACTTAAAATACTTAAATACATACTTATTATACATAGAAAACACCCAGACCCGAGACAATTTAGAAAAAAATAATTTCTAAATTGACCCGACCGGGTTTCGAACCCGGGACCTCAGAGATAGCGACACCATGAAAACCGGTGTACAAACCACTCGACCAAGGAGGTCGTCAAGGCATATATCACCATCCCTTTCTAATTGTACTCAAGCAGAGATTTGAGTGTGTTTGGTTTAAGAATACGAACCTTAGTTTAACTTACATATCGACGGCGAAGTAACAATAACTCCTATCTAACATTTTTTTTTAAATTGACTTTTATCATTAACTTTAAGGTCTGTTTCCGCGTATTTTGATGAAACCTAACCTTATCCGTATTTTTGACGACAGCGGGAAAAAAATATATGTGGAAAAAGCTTCTAACTAAATGGAATTATGGCAATGTCTCCTATCTACGTAGGTACAAATTAGTACAACCAGATTACACTTAGACGCAAAAGTTTTCAAGATACGAAACGTTTTTTTCGCTTTCTGTAAAATGTTGTCTTTGTTAGTTAGAAGGTATTGTCACTTCGCCGTCGATATGGTACAATATTCTGATTCACCACAAAATATTAATGCAGCCTGCGTGTTGGTCTTCTTAAAATACCAATACTTTCTGGTATTGAAATATAAAAGCAAAATACGTGCTGGCGAATGACATTGTATTCCATGATTCATCAAAATAATATTTATAAATGCATCACAATTTTTCAGTAGCAATCCAAGGAGTTAAATTCTTCCTTCTCTTCATACAAACCGAGCACATCGTCAAGAAGGGACGATACGTTTCTTATACCATCCTTCCATTCTCTTTTGTGCTGAATGAGAGCTTTGCAATTGTTGCCATTCATAAAATTAACGAACAAGCTTGGCGATGCTGTTCTCAACAATTTAATTTTAGGTGACGCTATTGTAACAGGCTGTTGATTGTGCAAATTCATTTGTTTGTTATAGATGTCAGCCAATAAGTTCATGTCGTCAGCGTTCAGTATTCCCTCAATAACACTATCCGATTTCGTTGAAGTTTCAGCCTCCATCTCGTTTTCAATATTATTAGGCTCTTCTTTGATATCACAAACCAATTCTGCAACTGTCCTGGGGTCATCAACGTTCGTTTTAATAATATCGGGCAATTTGTATCTCTGTAAGATCGCAAACAAGTCCTGTGCAATAGCTAATGCGGCATCCATGACGTCTACCTCATTGTCATCATGTATTAGTTTGAGAAGAACCGTCAGACACCCAACCGCCGCCAGCTCATCTAATACTTTGAGTAACCTTCTCTGAATTTCTGTTTCGTTGAGATTTACAATTTTTCGCGTTTCCCTGGAGAACGTCACAGGTGGGAATGTTCCGTCAAGCATACCCTGATCATTTAGGAATGATTGTATAACTATCTTACAGAATTTCAAGGCACTCATTTGGACCTCCCAATGGAAGTCGCCCATTGCCGTGGAGGCCATGTGATCGTACAGGATTTGTTTGAACGAAGGCGCAACTTTCACGTTTTGGTATATTTCGCAGAGGACATTGCAAACCTCCTTTCTGACAATTCCTTCTTGGCTGTTGCGTAGCATCGTAACTAAATCCTCCTGTAAAATAAAAAAGGTAAAAGTTACTTTAAAATATAAATGATCTCGTGCGTGTGTGTAAAGTCGTTCATAGAGAGGTGTAAGGGAACTCTTAGTTCCATTCCCTAGTAGACAGATCCCGCGGCCTCCACTTTTTCGAATCGCTGTACTCCAGTGTTTAGTGGGTAAACTTCCCTCCCTCTCACTCCATATTGCTAATAGATTTTCGGCAAGAAAAGGAAGACGGATGGAGCTCCACGTCATAGTAGAACTAAACAAGTAGGCTTACTTGACCCCCGAGCGAGCGATAATTGCCTAAACTGTAGGGCTGTCGCTTTACGTGCGGCAGCGGCGAAACACGCAGGCGCGCGCGGCATTACGTACGTCTCAGCCGCGACTGGTATCCTTAGCGGGGGTAACCTATCATAAATTCGAAACTTTCCTGTACGAATTTCAATTGTTCGAAAACGGTATGACGAAGTTTTAAATACCAGATCGTTGCGTTTACAACATTTTGTTAATCCATAAAATCATCATACATACGTTTCATTTTCCAGAAAAACTATTAGCCGATTATCAAAACTACTTTTTTTCTTTTGGAAGATGTTTTGTTTACAATAAATTTAATATCTAGAAGTATTAAAATAGAAGTAACTTTTTCTCTAAAATATCATACTCATACCCATTTTTTTTTTGTTTTTCATATATTCATATTATTAGGTGAATAATCATAAATGTCTTAAAAAGTTAATACTTTATGTTTCCGGTAAGATTGTGTTACAAAAGTCAGTGACAGAAACGAATCGCGGCAAATCGACTCCACGTAGACTTGTCTGCCCTACGCTAGAGTGTAATTCAAGCCCGCGTAGGCGCGGAGGGGCGAGGCGGCCCGCGAGCTGAGGAGCAGGTGGGTTTAAGCAGCAGCTTCGGCTTGCTGGCCGGCTCCGCCGGCCAGCCTCAGCCGCGGCGGTGAGCGTAAGCCATCTGCGACGATAAGCTCGCGTGGGACCGCCGGAGCCTCGCAGCGCCGGAGCCGTGACAGAAACCATGCCTGCTGCATGCTTGCTGCACACTTGCTGCATGCTTGGTTGCTTGCTGATTGCTTGTTTGCATGCCGCAGCTTGCTTGCAAGCTCCAAGCTTGCTTGCTTACATGCTGCATGCTTGTTTGCATGCTGCATGCTTGCTTGCGTGGTGCATGCTTGTTTGCATGCTTAAACGTTACTACGATTACAAGTTGTTCGATGATATTATGGATTTCAATTATTTGAAATGTTGTATTTTAATAATATTGGAAACGTGTTTCTGGAAAATGAATCGTCTAACATTATTAGCTTCGGCCAAACGTTGAGTGGGATTTCAAAATATAGAGATTTTGAAAAAAATAACAATCGATAATCGGTATTTCAAAACTTTGTAAATTGTGTTTTCCGTAAAAAGAAAATGATGGAAAACAAAAAATTACAAAACGTTTTCGGCCAAATAAAATTCGTACAGGCAAATTTCGAATTTATGATAGGTAACCCTTAGCGGGTGCAAATCATTTCAAATAATGACAAATTAACTAATTTCAAAGGACATAACGTTCATTGGATATAATTTTTACTTTTTCTAAATACACTTCCTATAACAACATTACGTATATTATTCATTTGATATAATAATACTCATATTCTCTAACAACTTTTTCTATAAAGCTATATTGGTAGAATAATCATATTCTATAACATCATTTGATATAATTTTTGCTTAAATAAAAATAGCATTTAATCCTAAATCGATTTCAAATATTATCTTAAAAAGTTAATACGTTGGGTTTTCGTTGAGGTTGTGCTAAAAATTCAGTGACAGAAACGAATCGCGGCAAAACCGACTCCACGTAGACTTGTCTGCCCTACGCTAGAGTGTAATTTAAGCCCGCGTAGGCGCGGAGGGGCGAGGCGGCCCGCGAGCTTAGAGGCAGGTGGGTGGGTGGGAGCGAAAAACATCTGCGACGATAAGCTCGCCTGGGACCGCCGGAGTCCCACAGCGCCGGAGCCGTAACAGAAACCATGCCTGCTGCATGCTGCATTCATGCTTAAATGCTGCATGCTTGCTTGCATGCTGCTTGCTTTTTACATGAATAATGTTTCATATGAGAAGATTATTATGCTTATTATTATATCAAACGTATATAATATTAAAAGTACATTATATCAAATGAAGTAATAGAATATAAAATTATATTAAATGTTTATTATATATAGTCAGTTGTTATTTGAAATGATATTATATTATCTGAACGTTAGACCATAAGTATTTATATCAAACATTACACACCAATCGTTAGCTTCGATCAACAATACCAACTAGATATCAGGTCGGCGCTGAAAATGTGTCTCGGTAAATAACAACTCAGTTGAGAAGTGAGCGTTTATTTTGTTTAGTTTGCTTGAAACACGGCCAATGTAAACACGTTCACAACGCCGCAATGTGTATTTAAAAGTTGCATAAATAATGCCCGAGAAATCAATTTAACAGCCGGAGTGTCTTACTTTCGGTAAGTACATGTAGAATAAATTATATTATAAGCTTTAAACTAACAAATAAAATAAAATTTTGAAAACAATTACCGATTTTAACCCACGCTACAAATGTTTGGCCAACGTTGACCAATAGACGCGCGCGCCAACATTTGTGTAACAGAGCAGTGGACGCATGGAGTGAGCGAGAGAGAAATACTTAGAAGATTTGTGACTTTATTACTGGGTGCCATGGTTGTAATTAGGTTGAACTTAAAACTGTTTGATAACTTTTGGCTCAGTTCGTTAGTAAAGAAATGTAGCTATATATTCACGTGGACAGAATTGAGCTTTGATTTTGTACGTGACGCGTTATCTAGTTGGTATTGTTGATCGAAGATCGTTAGCATCAATAAACTCGTCAGTGTGTGCGTGCGCCGACGCGTACGTACGGGATGGCTCGGCCGCGCTCACATACAAGCCGCGCTCGCTATGTATGAAGATAGCCTACTTGTTTAATTCTACTATGCCCACATAACCCACTGCGTTTTTGAGGGTTGGGTAACCATTAGGTAGATTCACTGGTCAAAAATTGTGTTAATAATCTTATCTTATGTTTTCTAAAGCAACATTAAATACCTAATTCCAACTGTTATGTGGCCCAAGATTGCGGGGGTCTTTGACTTGTGGAATATAACAAAACGAATAAGCGCTCGGCTTATCTATATCTGGCGCCATAGCACATCAACACGTAGCTTTGTTGTTTCGACGGTTATAGATAAGATAGCGAGTTCCTCAGTAGTAGACAGTTTCAGGTGACGTACACTTCTATATTTGGTAATCGTCACTTACCTTACCCTCACTTGCGATAAAAGGCTAAGCGCTTTCATTTTGTGCAATAAAAAAAATGAACCTATTTACTTACAAATTGTACACTGTCTTATTTCGACTGCCGAATTAGGTAGATATATGCTTGTTTGGGAATACATAGTATATGTGCCGGGCACCTACCGACACATAGGAAGATTGTACAAATACAAAAACCCCGTATACAACGTGTTAATGAAGTGACTCACAACCTCCGATACTCCAACTTATTTTTATTAAGTAAGTATATAAGAATTATAAAAAAAATTAAAAAAATTTTTCGATCGCGGATTAAATTAAGAAGCTATTTGTTTTTTCTTGTATTCTTGCATTTCTTGCAAATTACAAATTCTATGGTAATTACGCGCGATCTAAGCCCGCTAGCGCGAGCGATATTGCCCGCCGCGATAGCATTCAAATAGATAGTGGTTGCTGGTTTGTCGGTTCATCATCTTCAGCCTAAAAACGTCCCACAGCGGGGCACAGGCCTCCCACATGGACCGCAGCGTCCACGTTGCACCAATTAACAACTGCACATGTGCTCAGCCTGTCAGGTGGTGAGCCCAGTGAGCCCATCGCCGCTCTATGCTGTTGGAAGTATGTGCAGTATTAGTCCGTTAGTCGCTTTTTACACCACCCGAGGGAAGAGAAGGGTCAATTATATTTTTTTAATGAGCCGCCATCACACAGCTCTTTCTCTTTCACAGTTTCACTACTTAGTAGTTCTTATGGGGGGGGGGGGCTCCGGAACTTTCACTGGCCGAACGAACCACAACAGCACCAAGTGCCATTATTTCGAGCCGGATTGATGATGAGAGGGTGGTATTATGGGCGAGCCGGCCCAATGCGTGCTGCAACGCAGTGTGGCTCTACCACTCAGTCAGTGTCACTCATTTAGCACCACCCAGGGGTCACGTGTAGGGTCAAGGGTCAAGGGTAAACCTACGGACGCGAGTAACTTTAACCCCCAACATACATATAATTACGACTATTATCCCAGAAGGGTTAGTCAGAGACTAGGCAATGAGGACAACTAAATCAGTACTCTACTATAGTCCACTTGTCACCAAATAACATCTGCAAATGTGCTCAGCGTACCAGGTGGTGAACCCATCGCCGCTCTATCTTTATGGAAATATGTGCAGTCTTTAGTCCGTTAGTCGCCTTTACGACACCCTAGAGAAGAGAGGGGGTGGTAGTATTCTTTCACCGCTACGCGGCACGGTAGGTTTATAGCTTCGATCAACAATACCAACTAGATAACGCGTCACGTACAAAATCAAAGCTAAATTCTGTCCACGTGAATAAATACTTTTTCAAAGCAATAAATTACTCCTGTCACTATAAGAGGCAACAAATAAAGTACTTTTTCCTGTTATTCCTTGGGAGAAAATAAGTGCTCACTTCTGAAGTGCGCTCTTATTTACCGAGACACATTTTTAGCGCCGACCTGACATCTACTTGTATTGTTGATCGAAGGTTTGTAGCTTCAGTAATATAAAGAAAAATGTTTACCAGCAAGTTGGTGTGTTCCTCCTTCATGAGGTCCCACATGCTGCAGACCCTGATGGCGGACGCGACGCACTTGAAGGCGGAGACCTGCACATACGGCTGGTAGTCGTTGAACGCGATCGTGACCGCCAAGTTTATCAGCTTGTTCTCGGCTATCTGCTTCTGGATTGGTGGAAATTCTGAAAGAGAATTGTGGGTATTTTAGTTTAAGATCATCTCAGCCCGCAATCACCTACTGCTGGATGCAGGGGGGTTACTCTTGAACGCAAACTCAATCTCAATACAATTCCAATGCGAATAATATGTATCGATATTGGGATAAGTAAAGATAATTCCGGAACGCCATGTCGATAATAATTTGTACAATCAATTTCCAAGCAATTTAATTCCAATGTAGCGCTATTGTCGCTTACATTTGTTATTTGACATTTTTTAGATTTGTGATTGGAAATTGATTAATGCAATTGTGTTTCAAGAGTAAGCCTACTGGCCTCCTTTAAACTGTGCCAGTCCCCTCAGGTCTGTGCCGATCTCATCCAGGTGTTGCCAGCGACTCTAACGTCATCAACCCAGCGTGCTTTCGGACGATTTCTCAGGCCAGATGTCGGCCACTACTCTGTATTAGTCCTCGCTGTGACAAAAGGTGGAGTAGACAAGTGATATGTATAGAAGGAACACAAGTTATAAGGTTGATAGTCGGTTACGCAATGGTTGAAAAAATAATAATAAACCTGTGGACGTGCACATCGAACTCTTTCCTAACCTAATTACCCTACATAAGATTCATTTTTAGTGATTTTCTTATGGTGTTCCCTTTAACAATGTAAACTTTCTACTTGGAGACTGCCAGTTGCGCTAATTAGTTTTACCATACACAAGGCCAAGGTTTGTGTGAATGAACATTTTTGGGAATTCGTCACTGATACGGGGCGGGGCGGAGTTTCATGCGAATGAAGTCGCGCGGGCGGGCTGCTAGCATAAATATTAGACGACTAATAATATACATAAGTACATTAAAAAATACACACTATTATCTTTATTATTGAAATTTTGCATTCACAATGCTGTATAGATATAGGATAAAATGTTTAATAGAAAAAAATCAACCAGTCTCAGGAAGCTCGAGTGGGATTCGAACCCACGACCTTTGGATTGCCGGTTGGAGTGCCGGAAACTACTAGGAAGAATTCAACATGTCTTCTAGGGTCTCGGTAGCTCAGCGGTTAGAGCAGTGGACCGGCAATCCAAAGGTCGTGGGTTCGAATCCCACTCGAGCTTCCTGAGACTGGTCGATTTTTTTCTAGTAAACATTTTATCCTACACAATATTATCCTACATTAACAATCAAACGTTTTCATATTTGCTACTACCAGAAATCGAACCTGAGACCATTGAAGTAGTAGGTCAATTCACTGCTAAGGTAATGGACAAAACCAATAAATATGTACTATGTACACCATGGTATTTATTTGTTTTGATAAATCTGTGCTAATATCTTATCACATGATACGATCTAAAAAAATGCTATCTCACACCAACATCAAAAGTTGTGTTGCTATTCTATGTTCTATGCTGACTATAAATCATAATACATATTTCTTTCGGCGATGGGCTCACCACCTGTCACGCTGAACACATGTGCAGTCGTTATTTGGTGAAAAGTGGACTACGCCAAAGGACTGCTTTTGCGATCCTCATTGCCTAGCCTCTGACTAACCCTTCGGGGATAATAGTCGTGATTATATGCATGTATGTACCTACATATTATATCTTTTCTACGGTCAAATGTAAGAAAAAAAAGTAGAACCTCTAACTCAGTTAACAGACTACGGAAGTTATCGTGTGTTATTAGATGGGTAAAGTTGTTATTAGCGACTCAACTCGCATATTTAAACCACTTAGTAACAGCAAGGTTACATCGGCGCTAGAACCTCTGGTTCGCTAATTTTGTAAGTAATATTCTAAAGTGTATTAAAGAAATTTGACACTGTGATAGGGTAAAGTGCTGGCGTCCGTACAATACATAGCTACTTTAAAATCAATTTCAAAATATCCAAACAAGCGAAGCAATGTACTCGGTACTTAGCTAAATCAATCTCCTAGTGCAAACAAGGCTTTAGACCCGGCGTTCACGGTAGTGTATATATTCTCTGCCCGGCGCAAAGTTCGATCAGTCGCTCTTCTAATATTCGGCTCAAGGTCACACATATTATCATTATTTCTCAATTATGGTTAAAACACTCTGTTTGTGTATAAACGTGCGCGTGAAACACAACATATCGAGGCGGATGACGGTGGCTATTCAAATTATTGTTATAAATTTGAATGTTAGTAGATCACAAGCAAAAAATTTTATAAAAATATCTTTTACACCGAATTGGGACTTCAAAATTGAAAACCTTAGTATTAATATATATACCTACTGTTGTATCTGGTTTACGCGAACACTACACTAAAATGACTATAAAGGACTAAAATAAACTATTAAAGTATTTATTCGTGAGTTCATCCGTAAAAAGCGTCTCATTTCAATGAATACTTACATATAATAAAGGCTTATCTTTTTACAATTAAGTTTTCAGTCTAGCCTCAAATGGCTTAAGTATTTTGGAAATATACCCCGGAAACACAGACCACTTATGAAATGTTGAACGTACCGGCAAAATTAAGGCGTGTCAAACAAAACAATTAAGCGTAGTGCGCAACTGCGCACACGCCACTGAAATACACGATGTCATGTAAATGCAAGCCGTAAACAGACGTGTAGCTGGATTATCAATTGTCTGTTTAAACTAAATTATGTCTTGCTATGGCTTTTTATGTCTTATACGTGTTTTTTTCTATAAGTATAGGTATATATATATATATTAGGTACTTGTGCTAGTAGCGGCTCATTAATAGAATACTACCGCTCCCTCTCTTCCCTTGGGTGTCGTAAAAGGCGACTAACGGACTAAAGATTGCACATACATACAATAGCATAATATAGCGGCGATGGGCTCTCCACCTGTCACGCTGAGCACTATGTGCAGTTATCATTTGGTGAAACGTGGAGTAAGGCAGTGGAGTGCTTTTGCGTTCCTCATTTCCTGGTCTCTGACTAACCATTCGTGGATAATAGTCAGGATTCCAACCTATTATATTATGTACATACAAGCGGCCGCTCGCGGTTTCACCCGCGTGGTTCCCGTTTCACGTGGGAATATCGAGATAAAAAGTATTCTATCTGTTTCTATGTGTTAATCCAGGTTATAAACTATCTGTATGTCGAATTTCATCCAAATCCATTCAGTAGTTTTTACGTGAAAGAGTAACAAACATCCATCCATACGTTCCCGTGGGAATATCGGGATAAAAAGTATCCTATGTGTCAGTCCAGGTTATAAACTATCTGCATGCCGAATTTCATCCAAATCCATTCAGTAGTTTTTACGTGAAAGAGTAACAAATATCCATACTTGCTGCTTACAAACTTTCGCGTTTATGATATTAGTGGGATAACGGGAATATATGTATGTATGTATTTATATTTAAAAGATATGAAGTTATCTTGCCTATGGAGTCGGTACACGCCACACAATTCCACTATCATTGCACAGATTTTATCAGCCGATAAGATGGCGCTTTTTAAACACAGAATAATGCATTGCTGGTTTTTATACATATACAGAATGTCTAGTACATACATACATTATTATTTACATTAAGATAGCCAGTTTCTCAGTGGTTGAGGATTCCGGGTGAAGCGCGCTTTCACCTTCGGCTTTTAGAAGTGGATGCACATAAGCCTTGTATAGTGTAATAAATGTATTTTTCGTGGGACACTTAAATGCTTTACGAATAAATATACAATATAGAATTAGTCACTAAGCATGAAATATGGGCGTCCCATTTCAAGTTCTAAGTTATTGTAACACCGACTTCCCGCAGTGATGTTACTGATTCTAATTGATGGTTGCCCAAACAATATCCTCTGTGAGGGTTCATAGATCCTTTGTGTTACAGTACACTTCCAAACATTGTGAGCAGCCAATATTTGGTCCATTATCTATAGCATTTAGGTCCTTTTGTATTTTATCACATTGTGTTATTGGGTTTCCAAAAAACTTTGCAACATCAGCAAATAATGGAAAGGGTAGTGTCAAGGTAGATTTGAGGTCAGTCAAGTTGTCTAAATCATCTACCACCGGCTACCAATATTTGCTCATGACGTCACAGATGGCATGGGAGAGAAATGGCGAGGTCGGCGCGGCAACATGACAGTGGCAACTCGCACGCGTCACAGCACACACACGTCACTTGCATATTTAAATTTACTAATTCAAAAAATTGTAACGGCTACAATAAACGAGCTTTAAGAAGAAGTTATGTAATTTCAAACATTTGTCATCAACACAAGTATAAAATTAAGAGTGATGGACCAAGAACAGAGCCCTGAGAGACACCACTAAGTACAGATCGTGGTTTGGACATAACAATAGCACACGAAAAGTTCTGTTGGACAGCAAATCCCCGATCCACGCCAAAAACTTCCCGAGAATGCCAAGATGTTCAAGTTTGTACATCAGTCTACGTATTGGAACACGATCAAAGGCCTTCTCATAGTCGATATATATAACATCTGTAGGATTACCGCTGTCATGATTATTTACCCAATCATTTATACATTTAAGAAGGTTGGTGTCAATCGATATACATATATTTTATTTTATTTATTTTTGCTGTTGGATATTCACGACTATTTATTATCCCCGAAGAGTTAGTCAGAGATCAGGCAATGAAAAGCAGTTCACTGCCACAGTCCACGATTGACCAAATGATAACTGCGGGCGGGCTCAGCGCGACAGGTGGTGAGCTCATCGCCGCTCTATGCTGTTGGATTGGATGTGTGTGCAATAATAAATGTGCAGTCTTCGGTCCGTTACTCGCCTTTTACGACCCCCAAGGGAAGAGATGGGGCGGAAGTATACTATTAATGAGCCGCTATCAGCACAGCACTGCTACTATACCATGTAGATACTACTACCAACAATGTAGATGCAATTAATTAATTTTCAATGTTTCTCGCTGCTGTGCTCCAAGGAACTGTCTTAGGACTGGTCTTATTACAAAAAATAACGTAACGGACTGAAACCGAAACAAGTTTTTTCTAGCAATTTGTTACAACCTAATCATACGACCTCCGTGGTCGAGTGGTTAGAATACCGGTTTCTGGCGTCGTCATCTCTGAGGTTCCGGGTTCGATTCCCGGCCGGGTCATTTTAAAAATTACTCTTTTCTAAATTGATTTCGGGTCTGAGTGTTTTCTATGTATTACAAGTATGTTTATCCGTAGTCCGAGTAGTAAAAAAACAAAATCATAATAATGTTCCAAATAATCATATCAATAATGAATGTAGATCTTCATAATATATTATGATGTCATCGGATAACTGATACTGAGCTAATTGGTTAAAATGGGATACGTTAGACTAGAATATATTGCTAATTTTCCTTCACTATTAGTCATAATTACAGCTAATAGCTGGTACAATTAATATAGCTAAGTGAAATTAAATTCAAATACTTAAGCAACTATTTCTTTTTTGGTTAATTATTATCATAAGTAATTATTAGTTAGGAGGATTATAGAATTTTCAGTTTATAATGTCTCCCATTGGACTGGAAATTCTTTCATCACATGGCCTGCCTGTGTCCAGCAGCATTGAGACGTTTATAGGCTGGTATTACAGACTAGTATTTTTTTTAATATAAATCTATTATTAAATCTCACATAATATGCATCATGAATATTCATGAATACCTACGTAATAAGATATGGACCTTTTAAATACTTAAACTACTAATCCCGCCATCAAAAATTCAAGTAAGTATATATTTTTTGCGTTTAATAAAGGTACGGGTTATAAATACATAATATACTTTTAATGTTTACAATTCTGTACAGTACAAACGTGATCAGATTAGAATTTATTTTTACATCGGAGGGGCAAATATTACCACACATCACAATCGTAAGGAAGATAAAAAAAAGCATTACAGATAACGGAGCCACAAGTTGTTACTAGTTGCATGGTACCGATACTAAATACAGAATTATCAACTAAGTAAAATGAAAAAAAAATATATATAAAAAAAATATATATATACACAAATTTTTATCGTTTTATTATGCCGTATGACGCGTTCTCTTTTGAAAAGATCGAACAATTGAATTTCTGTTATGTCTGGTTTTAAGACAGCAGAGCTCTTAAATGCGTATTCTTACCGTAAAGTTTTTGATTAAAATAATTATCTAATTACCCTCATACTTTACCTACATGTTTTTATAAAGATTTGAATAAATAACTTACTGACATAAGCAATTTCAGTGCAGCAATGTAACAGCTCCAACGCTGTGTCCCTCACTTCCCAGTGCATATCGTGCATCTTTATATAGATGAGTTTCCCGATGTCGTACATCGCAGAGCCGGGCTTGGACTCCATCAGCAGTGACAGGTTGGGCGGGAGAAACTTGCGGACTGTAATTGTCATCACGTTGAGGGCTGCCACCACGAACTGGAGTATGTGGAAAAATGTTAGCCTTACTGACAAACATTTAAGTACACACTTTTTATGTATTTGAAAAAATGAGGATCTCTGTACTATTATAGTAGATCAACCGCTTCATATGGGGATAGACGACTCTACACGTAATATTGTCACAGTCACATGCCTAGATATTTGGATGCTGCGATAAAGATCGTCACAATGAGAACAATGACAATCATTAAAAATCTTGGGTACTAGTGCCACACAAGAGATATTTTGCTTGGTAAAGAAAGTCCTCTATCCGTATACCACATACTAGATACATGGTTTCATTGCAACTTTGAAAAATTTCAATATCGGCGGGATAACTATGCCTCAAAGGTAAATATCGGAAATATTGACTAACTCGCACTACTGAAACATCTCACTCGCAAACTAAAGTAGTTATTTAAAAGTGTTTTATTTTAATGTGTAGTGTTCGCGTAAACTTCAGAAAACTAAAAATAGGTAAGAAAAATTTGAAGCTTACCTTGCACGTCAAATTAGCCCTCTTCATCAGGATGTTATGAACGATGGTATTCAAACATATCACTTCTAAACTCGCATGCCAGTTGATGTTATGATGTTTCACCAAGCAGAGAACAGTGTCCATGACGTATGTCATTACTAGCACCATTTGCTCAGAGTCTTCCAAGGACTTTTGTACAGGTGGTGTGGCGCCTGTGCCGCAAGGATCCGTGGGATCATAATCTCTGAGCACGAAAAATAAAGCTTGAAACACCAAGTTCGCTTGATCGTCATTTAGAACTCCCTTGAGGCACGTCAATTTTTTCACGCAGTGCAGAATTATACCAAGGGAATCCTTTTCTAACATCATCAGATCCCTTATCCCGTATACCAGTCGAGCTGTGTGTTCGCATGTTTTGTTCAACAACATAAAGAGGTACTCGTTAATTTGTTCATCTTCAACACATTTTCCATTTTCTGAATCATAATTGATGTAAACAAAAACTGGCATTAAACATATAAGTAACATTTGTTCTTGCAATTCCACTTTCTTTCCGTTCATGTCTAATTTTAGATTCATATCCTTGCATATTGTTGACCAGATCAAATTGCACATAAAGCTAAAATCTAGTACCAATGCAACATTACGCCTCTGCAAAAGATTCTGCATCGTATTGAAATAGAAAACCTTTAAATCTAGGAAATCGTCTATAGTGTATACAACGTCTTGAGCAACCGGTTTTGACTGGAATACTCTCAAAATTAACAAATACAATAAAAATTTTGAAATAATTAACATAAGTGGTTCCTTGCGAATCTTATCATATAGTACGTAAAGTTTGGTTACCATACCATCTTTTATCAAGATATCCACAATCAATGTACGCTCGCGAAACCTCTCTTTTCGACTTATGACGCACAGCAGCATCTGCAGTACAGGTTCTATTGTATTGGAAATTTCATCTTCCATCCCCTGGTCCATAGTGAATGATACCAAATTTAACAAATCGAACTCCTGAATAGGTTTCCAAAGAAATTCAATTACTATATTCAAGTGGACTTCATCGCCTAAATCATTTAGTTTCCATAAGAAATCTGCAGCGAACTTGTACATTAAACGAACAACGAAAATTGTTACATTATTTGTTTTGAAACTAAGTATCTTTTTCCAGATTTCCGTTTCCAGGATCCAGTTTATCCCCGAAGCGTGGGACACAAGAGTCAATGCGATTTCCATATATGCTACTTTTAAACTAGGATTCATATCAGGAGAGTCTATCCTATTGAAGAACTCTGCTAGTTTATCACCTCTCTTTGATAAAATTTTAGCAAAATTTAGCTCTTTCTTACAAACGATAGCTAGTGTTCTCGTAACGAATACTTTTACTGTGTTATGATAATTGTCAATATCTTTTAAAGTTTCGCCTATTAAATCTGGCAATATAGGCATGGCGGAGATGAACACTGCATCTGTAACAAAAAAAAAGAGTCTGAGCAAACTCTGTCATTGAGAATCTTTAATACATTCTCTCAAAGCATCCTTGACTGAGGGGCGATCACGCTATAGAATCTCAATCAAACCACAACTGAACCGCAGCCGTTCTGCCGACTTCGTATGGAATGCCTTTTGGTATTGAGTCCGCCTTTTGTATTTTTTTAAATTGTGCTATACATATGTATAGATTAAAATAAATAAATGTTGACCACGTTATAATTTTGAAGCGCGAACGTTTCATTTCATTTGAAAAATTATTATCAGAAATTGTGCAATAATGAGACCAAACATATCTTTAAGGTCTATCTAAATAACTAATCAACACAACAGAACAAGCTTAGAGTGACGCAACAAAAAATTATTTGGCTATTTGTTCCATTCATCCAATTTTCACATAATCATAGGGTGACATGGTGACTCAATTTAAGACAACTCATGACTTTAATTCTAATTTTAGATATTGGGCGGAGGTTAGGTTATCAATTTAGTAATGCATGAAATAGATATGTCCCGATAACCAATGCAAACAAGTCAAGCTCGAGTTTACATCGCATGCAGACAGAGTTCCGTAAATAGATATTTAAAAAAAATACAAACTTAAGTATACAATCTTACATTAAAGTAATTAATTAGTAACGGTATTAGTCT
This sequence comes from Scoparia ambigualis, assembly GCA_963921215.1. Lineage (NCBI taxonomy): Eukaryota > Metazoa > Arthropoda > Insecta > Lepidoptera > Crambidae > Scoparia > Scoparia ambigualis. The sequence goes on from OY992509.1 coordinate 6,369,434, forward strand.
GCATCCGTGATATTCAAAGACAACCTCCAACATGGTAATCCTAATCCCGTTAATAAATACTCTAACATTAGGTAAGTATTTTAAAAATATAATGCTAAAATATAGCAAAAAAATTGCTAGTGTACAAAATAACGTACAGACGCCATCCCGTAGATCAACCTGCCACAAAATGTCAATTTGAACTTTATGAACTAGTATTATGGCGAATCACCGGTAAATGCGGGCAAAACTGTCTTGCCAGATCAATTAATGGTTTATGTATTTATTATTAAATTACGCTCTTATAAAAATATATAATACACTTAAGGATATTGCCTAAAGAATGTGCTAATTTATTAAGGTATTAGATGTACTTTACTCGATTATAAAAAATCCCGAAAACAGGCCAATTATAAGTCTAAAACGGATGATTTCTTACATTTTTTTTAAATTTTCGACATAATTTTTACATGTAAATATTTATTTTGAAGTACCTACTATAGAGAACCTGCTAATTCGTTCAATCCTATAAAGTCTATAAAGGCAAAAAACCTATAAAAACCTATAAAACGCGCCTATTTAAACTGCTTCGCTGTTATACCGGTCCCGTACCGTCGTACGTCGAGAGAGCGAGAAAGAAGCGCTCGAAAGGACTCGCCTTAATATCGATTGGAGTTTGTCAGATTAGGATAGGTTGATCTGTTGGCGTGTGTACTAAGATAGATGATGTTTAAACTGTTTTTTAGCATCTACTACAGAAAAAAACCAAACGTGAAGCAAACATCGAAATTCGACAAAAAACGAAGGTCGAATACGGGTGTCGGCTAGACCGAATGACAGACGGTGTACTAAGGCAGTCACTGAGTGATCCATACTTCCAGTCAATATTAAATCAATGAGATGTATGATGTTTGACGACCTCCTTGGTCGAGTGGTTTGTACACCGGTTTTCATGGTGTCGCCATCTCTGAGGTCCCGGGTTCGATCCCCGGTCGGGTCAATTTAGAAATTATTATTTTTCTAAATTGTCTCGGGTCTGGGTGTTTTCTATGTATAATAAGTACGTATTTAAGTATTTTAAGTATGTTTATCTGTTGTCTAGTAATCATTTAACGAGTTTCATAACGAAGCTTCTCTTGGGCTAGATAATTGGTGTGATTGTAGGAAAATTTATTATTATTACATGTAGCGGGCTATTAAAAGAATACTACCAACCCATCTCTTCCCTTGGGAGTAAAAGTAAAGGTCGTAAAAGGTCACTAACGGACTAAAGACTGCACATACATCTAACAGCATAGAGCAGCGATGGTCTCGCCACCTATCACGCTGAATACACGTGCAGTTGTAATTTAGTGAAACATGGACTTCAGCAGCACCAATGTGGGTTCCAGACACGTGCACTGGACTCTTAATAATTTGCTTCTGACAACGTTAGTAAACAAGAATGTAATTACTTTAGAGTCATGGAAGAATAAACAAATTAAAGGACTTTCCGCAACTACTCAGATATAAACGGTATTGTCTTTTGTTTAACTTCAACAATTACGACTATTATCCCCGAAGGGTAGTCAGAGACTAGGCAATGAGGACCGCAATAACAGTCCTCTACCACAGTCTACTTTTCACCAAATAGCGACTGCACATGTGCTCAGCGTGACAGGTGGTGAGCCCATCGCCGCTCCATGCTGTAGGATGTATGTGCAGTCATTAGTCCGTATGTAGCCTTTTACGACACTCAAGGGAATACAGGAGGAAAATGTGCAGCTGCCGACTAATGTAACTGTCGGTGTAAAAAAAAATACTCTTATAGTGTGTGTTCAGTGTGGTCTCTTGTTAAAGCACTGGCAGGCTACACATGAAATTTAAGCTATAGGAGGGTGAGAAACTTCCCTATATGGTTTCCCGTCTTACAATTTCTGAGTCCCTAGGTCCCTAAGTCCCTTCGTGGTTCAACTCCCTAGTGGACAGGCCCCCGCGGCCTCTACTTTACTCGAATTTGCTGTTCTACAGTGTTTAGTGGGTAAACTCCCCTCCCTCTCATCGCTGATTGATTATTATGTTTTCAGTGTGAAAAGGGGCACGGATGGAGCCCCATATAACCTTGCCTCCCCTCTGGGGGTAGGCTATACATAAGGTGGATTCACAGAAAAAAAATGTCCCTAAGTCCTTAAAGCCCTAACCTACAGCATAAATGTGTAATAAATAAATATATAAATAAGTATGGGATGTCTGCACCATGAGACCTAAGGCAACAGACGGAAGGTGGTGAGAAAACAGGGTTCGGAGTAGGATTTTTTTCATTGCCAGTCAAGCAGACTCACAAGACTCAACTGATCAGAACTGACGGCTACGGCCTCTTGTACGGCCGCTTGTATCCTTAGGCCTTAGGTCTTAGACGAAAACTTAAAAATGCTAAGGGAAGAAAACAATGATCTTAAAAACAAAGTAACTAGTTTGGAACAAAAAACATCATTTATTGAGAACGAAAAACTAAGGAATAACTTGGTTTTTTTCGGCATCAAAGAAAAGGGAAAGACAGAATTAGAGTTAGTCGATTATATAAGGTCGATTATACATTACAGAGAAATCGGGAACGCATTTAGATAGTCAAGAGATAAGTTATATCCAAAGAATTGGAATAAGATCAGAAAAGAATCGTCCAATGATAATATCTGTAACTGCAACTTGGAAGAAACATCTAATTCTGAGAAACAAGCGTAAACTTCCTACAAATGTATATGTCAAAGAAGATTACCCTAAGGAAGTTCTTGAAATACGTAAGCAGTTGCATCCAAAAGTGGAAGAAGAAGAAAAAAAAGGAAATATAGCGTTTATAAAGTACGACAAGCTTATTGTGAAAAAACCGGGGACCATCAATCGCGAAAAAAGGAAAAGAGAGAAATCAGGATCACCAATCACGCCATCCCAGAAAAACCTAAGCACAAAGAATACCGAGAATGTAACGAAAACTCTAAATTCAACAAGGGAAGTTATTAAACCAAGCATCCTTACATATGTATCACGCGATAGATCTAACTCCATGTCAGAGGTGTCAAAAAACAAGTAGAGGCCCTCTCCGACCGGAAACAACATAGATACTGAATAAAGAACATAAACACGAAAATAACTTTTACAAACTGCCCCCCAAGCCGGCTGGTCACAGTGGGGGAAGCTGACCACCACCCTCCAACTAATCTGCCAACTAAATCCACCAAAGCAAATACAAAAAAAAAGACACTAAAAAACGAAGCAGTCTATAACTGTGTACACTTAACACACGAACCTTGAGAACAAGAGAGAGTTTACAAGAGCTTGAGTTAGCAATTGAAAACATCATGACTAGAATGTCCCACTCTAGGCATAAGCGAGATGCGGAGACTAGGAGAAGAAATAGAAGAGAGAAGCAACTATATTATGTACCACAAAAGCGAAGTCGCTGGACAAAGAGGAGTAGGATTTTTGATAAAGTTAAAACTCAAAAAACAAATAATTGGGTTTGAAGGAATATCCGATAGAATAGCTTTGGTGCATATTAAGTTACCAAAACACTCTAAAAACTGGACAATAATCCAAATCTACTCACCGACAGAACAAGCAACAAAAACGGACATATTAAACTTTTACGACAAACTGAGAGGAGTTACTGGAAAATATTTGGAAAACAATATAGTGCTCATGGGAGACTTCAACGCCCACGTGGGCGCTCGACTAGCAGGTGAAGAACATATAATAGGAAAATATGGATGGGGCAAAAGAAGCAAAAACAGAGAAAAATTGGTCGAATTCCTACTTGAGCAAAACTTATTCCATATACCGCAAAAAATCCAAAAGCAAATGGAGTTGGATGTCTCCAGATCAAATCAATATCTCTTTATTCAGTAAACTTAGAATAAGCATTTTGAATCGTCAAAAGTTAAAGTATGGACGGGCAAACGCCCACCCACCCCGCCCATTCAGGAAGTCTTTTAACTGTGGAGAAGAACGGACGCAAGAAACTCCACAGGTTTATAATAATATAGAAGTAACGACATTTACAAAACAATATGTCGTTACCAAATCATACAATTAAACAAATTATGAGCGTCAATACAAGTTGGAACATGCCCTCCCTGTCATAGAAGGACATTTTCCATTACTTACAGTTACAACAACAAAAAAACATTTGATACGATTACAAGACAAAGGAATATTTAATAAAAAACAGGTATTGCTCGATTTTAAATAAAACGAACAACGTCTTACAGTATCTTTGAAATAAAAAGAAAGACTATTAAATACTACCAATAAAAAAATAAGATTGCAAGAACAGACCAGCCTCCACAGGCGGCACTCGTTCACGAGTATGACATGTGAATCAGCCATCGCTTCGCTCAACCATGTTTTGGGGAACGTAACGACCCGACGCACATGCCACCACCGCAGAGACACTTTAAGAGAGCATGACACACTCGAGCAACTCCAACGAAAGCAAGAGAACAATAAGACAACTTTAAACGCAACATAAATTTTGAGTCCTTTGTCTGTAAGACACTGCAGTTAAAGGCTATCATACCAGCGTAAAATTAATAATTTAAAAAAAAATTGCTAAGTAAATAAAATGTGAAAATAATTATTATAACCAGGCTGTTTTGTCTTCTAAATATTCTTTGACTGTATAATAACCTTTCTTATGTAAATAAGATTTTACATGATTCTTAAACTTATCTAAAGGTAAATCTTGTACAGTACTTGGTATTTTATTATAATAGTGAATACCTTGCCCCAAGAAAGAGCCGAGAACCTTTTGTAACCTAAACAGTGGCATTACTAGTTTTGACTTACTTCTAGTATTGAAATTGTGTACATCACCGTGTTTAGAAAAAGAGTTAATATTGCACCGCACAAAAACTATACAATTATAAATATATTGCGATGCAACAGTAAGAACACCAACTTCCTTAAAAATATTTCTCAGAGAAGTTTGTGATCCCAGTCTATAAATGGTTCTTTTTGCTCGTTTCTGTAAAATAAATATAGTTTTAATATCAGCCGCTGTTCCCCACAAAAGGACGCCATACGACATGACACTGTGAAAATAACTAAAGTAAACAGTCCTAGCAGTTTCAACATCTGTTAATTGTCTAATTTTTCTAATGGCGTAAGCTGCTGAACTGAGTTTGCCGGCCAAATGGAAAGACTAGAAACGAAATCGACTACATAATAACCAACAAAGTTAGGACATTTAGTGATACAGGAATAACACAAAGCCTAAACTTTAATACTAACCATCGTATGGTACGGAGCTGTCTTAATGAAAGTGGTTTAAAAAAGCCTAGACAACAATGAGCAAAAGGAGCGACCCAAAAGGACACCACAGAAGACCTGATGGAAATTGTAACCTCAGATTTTGACCTAAACGAAAAATATAAAAGAACAAGCGGCCGCTCGCGGTTTCACCCGCGTGGTTCCCGTTCCCGTGGGAATATCGAAATAAAAAGTATCTTATGTGTAATCCAGGTTATAAACTATATGTATGCCGAATTTCATCCAAATCCATTTAGTAGTTTTTACGTGAAAGAGTAACAAACATCTATCTATACGTTCCCGAGAGAATATCGGGATAAAAAGTATTCTATGTGTTAATCCAGGTTATAAACTATCTAAATGTCGAATTTCCTCCAAATTCATTCAGTAGTTTTTACGTGAAAGAGTAACAAATATCCATACATACAAACTTTCGCGTTTATAATATTAGTAGGATATAAAACAAGCTTAAAGAACAAGTAGAATTTCAAACAAGCAAAAGTAAAGAATCCTATCTAAGCGAAAAAACTTTAAAATTAATTGATGACAGAAGAAACTTAATTACAAAAAAGGATAAGAAAGAAAACCAAAAAGAAATCTCTGACCTAAGCAAACAGATTCGCGAAAACATGAGAAAAGACAGGAAAAGTAGAACAATTAAAACACTAGAGAATCACATTAAAAAAAAGGGAGGCACGAGAAAAGCACTCAAAGAACTTCGAGAAAAGGGAAAAGAATGGATACCAAAATATAAAAAAAAACTAAAAGTTACGTTTCGTAACAAAATCCAAAATATAGCAACAAATTATTACCGCTCACTATACCAAGAACACAATCTAAATCAACCAAAAATACACCAGCCCGATAGAGACCATAGTGCAGAAAACTATAAAATTAAAAGTATTGAAGATATACCAGAAATATTACCATCAGAAGTAGAAAAAGCTATAAAAAGCCAAAAAATGGAAAAATCTCCTGGTCCAGATAGAATAAAAAAACGAAGTAATGAGAGGGACAATCAAAGAACTAAGCCCAATACTTGCACAGGTCTTTAATAAGACACTGTATGTATACAGGCATTATTCCAAGTCAATGGACAGAATCACACATAATACTTTTACACAAAAAAGGTCCAAAAGACGATGTAATTATAGACCCATATCTCTCATCTCAAATGTATATAAAGTCTTTGCTAAAGTAATTCTAGACAGAATATCACTCAGGCTCGACGAAAATCAATCAGTGGAACAGGCAGGTTTCAGGAAAAACTTCAGTACAATCGACCATATTCATACAATACAAATAAAAACTCATACAAAAGTACAATGAATACAACAAAACCATTTACCTGGCCTTTATAAAGGGTCCGCCAAATAACTTTTTTTTTTTGAAAATGCTATAAAAAAAAAACTACTGAATATTTTCTCAAATTTCTTTTTTTATTTATAAGTACAATCCTTCCGGTTAATAATGGAAAATAATTTCATTCAAATGGCTGCCTCGGCTGGCCATGCAGTAGCCTACACGATCGGTCCAATTTTTAAGCACATTATCGATTGTGTGCAGCTGTATTTCACCAATGGCTTCACGAATATTGTCCTTTAAAGCGTCAATTGTCTCTGGCTTGTCGGCGTAACATTTATCTTTGAGGGCACCCCACAAATAATAGTCCAACGGTGTCAAATCGCAGCTCCGAGGTGGCCAAACGACATCAGCTCTGCGGCTGATAATGCGATCTTCAAAAACAGGGCGCAAAACATCGAGTGTAGCTTCGGCTGTGTGGCACGTAGCGCCGTCCTGTTGAAACCAAATGTTGCCAATATCCTCCTCTTCAATTTTTGTGAACAAAAATCGCCAAAAAGCCCGCCAAGATCAAAATGAGCTTCATCCGAAAAGATGATTTTTTTGGCAAAATCGGCATCTTCTGTAAGTCGATCGCAGGCCCACTCAGCGAAGCGAAAACGCATTGGATGGTCAGTTGGCTTCAACTCCTGATTTTCCATTATTAACCGGAAGGATTGTACTTATAAATAAAAAAAGAAATTTGAGAAAATATTCAGTAGTTTTTTTTTTATAGCATTTTCAAAAAAAAAAAGTTATTTGGCGGACCCTTTAGATTACTCCAAGGCGTTCGACAGCCTCAAACACGAATACGTATGGCAAAGTCTAAAACAGCAAGGCATCCAAAACACTTACGTAAACATCATCAAAAATATATACAGAGAAAGCAAAGCTAGTATCAGGCTGGAATCCACAGGAGACGTTTTTCCAATCGAAAGGGGTGTCAGGCAAGGTGGCCCTCTCTCACCAAAGCTGTTCACAGCAGTGCTAGAACAAATATTTAGAAACTTGGAATGGGGGCATCTGGGGCTAAGCATAAACGGAGCGCGATTGAGCCATCTAAGAGTTGCAGATGACCTAGTTATATTGGAAGAGGAACCAAAGATACTGGTATCCATGATACAAGCCATAGTTGACAGAAGTGGAGAAGAGGTCTAGAAATTAACTTAAGTAAAACCAAAATCAATACCCACAGACATAAACAACAATGGACAAAAAATCAAATATGGAGAGGAATACGTATATCTAGGCCAGATAATATCGCCAAACGACCAAATGTCCAAAGAAATAGAAAAAAGAACTGCGACCGGAAGGAAACAGTATAGGACCTTGAAAGAAGTCATGAAAAGCAAGGAACTGAGCATAAAGATCAAGAAGAAGACTTGATACCTGCATCCTACCCTGCATCACATATGGATGCGAAGCCTGGGCCCTAACGAAACACCATACATAGGGATAAACTAGAAAGATGTCAGCAAGGCATGGAAAGGAGCATGCTAGTTTTGAAATTAATGGACTAAGTCAGAAGTATAGTAAGATATAAGGTGCAAAACGAAACTAACAGACATACTGTCAAGTGTTGATCAACTCAAATGGAGGTGGACCGGACATATGCTCCGCTGCCAGAAAGAGAAACGGAGCAAACAGGTGACAGTTTGGTACCCAAGGGATGGCGTTAGGAGTAGAGTTCGTAAACAAAGAAGATGGGAGGATGACCTTAAAATTACCCTAGGACCCCTATGGATCAGAGTAGCGTCATATAGAAAGCAGTGGAAAGAGTCGGAGGAAGCCTTTGCTGCCTGTCCGGACAGTTAGAGACATTTTGTGACATAGGGAGTAGTTTTTAAAAAATGTCAATGTACTTATTGTAAAAATTTCAGAAATAAAGGCTTTATTTATTTATTTATTATGGGATGTCTGCACCATGAGACCTAAGGCAACAGACGGATGGTGGTGAGGAAACAGGGTTCGGAGAAGGATTTTTTTAACTGCCAGTCAAGCAGACTCACAAGACTGATCAGAACTGACGGCTAAGGCCGCTTGTACAGATCCGTTTTTTGACCGGACGACTCGACGGACTGACAATAAACGGACATCCTTGTGTACATATAATTTTTTTTGCCGCATGGATGTTAGCTTCGAGTCCCGTCTGTCTATATGCGCTAGTTTTCAACTGGTTGTCATAGAGGTTACACGTGTGATAAGGAGTAATAAGAAAAAAAAACATACACTGGTCTACCATTTGTACAAGAAGAAACACAAAGAAATAGAAAAACGTAAAAGGTCATTGTGGGTGCATCCTATATTATTGGAAAGGAAAGAATATGGTGCATTTCATACTCTTTATGCGAAGTTGGAAGAAGACGGTTGTAGGAAACCGAAGGCGGCTTCGTTTTCTGGCCTTGATGCGCGCATAGCAGAGCATTGGTCAGTTCGGCGCGTGGCTTAGGACGGGGCGGTAGTCTGGTGTTGTAAGTGCGTATTGGCACCCCGTTTGTCCCCATTACAGTCGCGTTCGAGCCTTCAGAGATAGCGGGCGTTTTTTGTGTCGTCGCGTGTGAGAAACCCCGCATTTAGTGAGCATTAGTCCCTTGAGCCGTCACGTCAGGCGACTAAGTGACTAACGAGTGTCACGTTATCGCCTTCGGAGATAGCGGTCGTTTGTAGTGTCGTGTGATACACTCCAGGGTTTGGGCGGCATTCCCGTGTTAAATATATATTGTTAGGCGTAACTCAGGTGTTTCTTGGCGGTCTGAAATAGGGCCCAGTGTAATTATCGTATAAGTGCAAGCCAGTGTTCCTTCCAACTAAAAAGCCCTGTGGAAGGGCCATCACCGACGCTTCGGGTCTTCATCAGAGAGAGCGCTCTCTCTCTCCGCTTCCTCAAGATGCTGTTGGACCACTGGCAGTAAGTAACCCTATTAATCTTAAAAGTAGACTAAGACTTTGGCATCGTTAACGTGCCATCCTAGACGCCGTGTTTCGCGGTACGGAGCTTCCACCTCGGCTGTGGTTGGTTGGAGCAGGGCAAGGAATATTGCTGCCTTGCATGCGGCTGGTGGTGGAAGCCAACATTTGGCTAGCAGAGCGTGGTTTGATTCTCCGTTAGTTAAAAAACATCTGGTATCTTTAAAGGGGGTTCGGTTCGATTATTGGTTGTTATAATTTATTATAGAATCATTCGTTACAATTAAAAGAGTTAATTGGTCACGGATAGCACGTTTGGGATTTGCCTAACGCTTATTCTGTGTAGTGGAGTGGTGTCCAATGTCTATTTGAGGATTTAGATTACGTAAATAGTGCATATTTTCATAATATTGTTATTACGAAATGCGCGCGCGCTCCGCCTCAGAGTCCGGCCGAGACTGTCTCGCCGTCTCTCGTACAGGCGGCCAGGCGTCACTGTGGCTCAGTTGCTTATTGCACCTGCGGTTATTGTTTTCGAGATCGGGTATAGATAAGAGGACTTTTGTTCGACTTGTTTACACATAGCAATTAATAAATTGTATTACGGTGCATATTATATCGTATATCCATTTAGATAAGGTTTGTTGTTTATTAACTATAGAGATACGGTTTTGAAATAGAAAAAAATTGTTTGTTCCGGACGAACTAACCATATGGCATAAACATTGTTAATTGTATAATGGCTTTGAACCTCATGACATCTAGATAAGCTGTGGTTTTCTTTGGTATTCTACCATACTATTGTTAATTGATTTTTGGGGCTTCCATAGTATTGCGAGCGAGATCAAAGATAAGAATTCTATTGTCTATTAATTGGATATAGACATCGCTTGGTAAACAAGGTTCATATAGGAATAATTGCGTGGGAAAATAATGTTTTGTTTACTCGGTAACTTTAATCTATAAGATTTTTTGTATTTTGCGATATTGGTGACGAGTTATCTTAGATGAAATAATACGTCCTTTTGTTAACTAAATAGTTGTTATGTTATGTTAAGCTACTTTCATATGGTGGTTCAGAGTAGCTTCTTATACTGATAAATTTTACGTCTCCGATATTAATTGTGAGTTATAGTTATTAAGTGAGGTATATACCCAGACGTAAATATTTATTTGTTACCATGACGGCAATGTTGTGCAAGGCCAAAATAACAGCGGAGTTGCGCTGGCTTTCGACCGCTGCAGCCTTGGTGGACAGACCCGACAGGAGACAAGCATTACTGAATAGATTTGTGGATCTCCCAATTCGCATGGCGGTAGTAGACGAACAGTACGCTTTGTTTCTGGAGAGATGTGTTGACCGTGATCAAGACATTCTCAAGGCGGTGGAAAATGACGTTGACCAATGCTACGAATTATCAGATCGCATTGCTGAGGTCACACGCCCTCTACACGAGGGCAGGGAAATCGAAATTGACCACTCCAAATCTGCGAGCAAGTCCATGCCCGCGCTGTGGTCGCGGCTCCCACCTCTAGACCTCCGTCGTTTTTCTAGGAGGCTCGACGAATGGGAGGGCTTTTCTAATTTATTTAATAGCCTGGTCGATGCAAGGGAGGATTTGACCGCGGGACAAAAGCTCGCATAGCTTCTCACCGTTTTGGATGGTGAAGCTCGCGAACAGATCCAACACCTAGCGCCCACGGATGATAACTATAAAGTGGCCATGGATATCGTGACTCGGCGATACCAAAATGTGAGGAGGCTCGCTGACGCACACGTCGCGACGATATTGGCCCTCCCCCGAGTCACAAATATAATGCACTTACGAGTTGAGATTTTAAATCCGCTGCTTGTCGCCGTGAATGCTCTTCGCAGTTTAAACCTGCCGGTTGAAGAGTGGTCATTTTTGTTGCTACACATCGTGCTTGCGAAGTTGCCCGACAGCTTGAAGGTGCACTTTGAGTAACAATATGGTGGGGATAGCTCCACATACTTGCCGCCCTTCAAGGACCTCCTTAAATTCATGGAGGATGAGTTCATTCATGGAGAGAGCGGACAACTCCGATGTAGTTAGCCCATTTTGGGTAAGGGTTCGTGATCCCCAGACACCTTCGGGTGGGAGACCCTTCAGGTCGGGAAGACAGGAACAGCCTCGACCGTTTAAGCGATATTCCGCGGTCCATGAGACCACGCATTGTGAATATTACAGCGACCCAGGGCATCCGACGGCCCGTTGTAGGAAATTCTTGAAGCAACGCCTACCGGGTCGTAGGGCCATAGCTCGTCAAAGGGGATGGTGTTATTTTTGCTTGGGGCCGCACCTACTACAGCGAGAATGTACCCAACCACATCCCTGTGGTTATTGTAAGGGCAATCACCATCCCTCTTTGTGTATGAACCGGACCAACGTAGGTATTGAGCCGACCCAGGGGAGTGATGCGGGTCAGAGTGATTCTGCGCGCTCACGAGCTCCGGAGACACCCCGTACGGGCGGGGGCTCTGACCAAATTAAATACCACACTCAGCCTAGAGGTGGTTACGCGAATTATGGACGTTCCCAGGGACGGCAAGCGCTCCGTACGGGCGGGGGCCCTAGGAACTCTCCACCGCGGGAACAACCGAAGCCGGTTGATAGGTATGGTGCCACTATCAAAAATCCCCGTGTTAAGTTCGCGTCACCGGTGGCGGAACGTCCGCGTTTGGAGCGTCGTCGACGCTATTCGCCAGAGTGGGACCCCCTTGCCGGTACCCCCTTGCCTGGTACCTAACCAGCGACCCCCTTCTTCAGGAGAACAGGTTCGCTTCCCGACACACTAGCTATTAACGGCCATCCAATCGCGAACCGCAGCCCCTCCAGAGACCGTTCTGCTCCCTACGGCCTCTGTGTTGGTTAGGAGCCTGAATGGCAACTTGATGAAAGTCCGAGCTCTTTTGGACTCCGGCGCTCAGGGATGTGTGCTTTCATCATGGTTGGTTGGCAAGTTGGGCCTCCCAATTAGGCCTCACCAGGATGGTGTTCGGGGTATTAGTGATGTGAAAGTACCTAGACTGCTAGGGGAGGTAACGTTTACTTTCACCCCCGTTTTATTGTCCAACCCGAGTATAACAACCTCGGCGATTGTTTTGGACACAGTAGTTGGTAGGCAACCGTTCGTAGAATTAGACCCAACTACACACATCAAAAGTGTCTAGGGATCAAGATATATTTTTGCAATAACTTTTCTCCTGATTGATATTAATTAAAATTTTCTTTAAGGATTCATCAAATAAAGTGTTTTCGTTTGTCTACAGTAACGATAAACCAAGTCACCTTTGCATTAATAAAGAAATTTGCCATTTTCCTAATAAAGGGATTTTTGACATTTGAACCACTAACATTAAAGTTCGAAAAAAAGACTGAAATAACAGTTTTCTTTAAAATTTTATTGGGTAACTTAAACAATTAATAATCCGTGTTTCTACCGCGAACACGAACAACACAAGAACATCGGTTTGGCATACTCAAAATGAGTTCATCCAAATCACGCTGTGGAATGGCCGCCCATGTTCGTTGCAACAACAAAAAAAGGTCTTCTTGCGACTGGATACCCTCCATATTCGGCAGAGCTCTTCTCTGTAGCATATCCCATGCATGCTCAATCGGGTTCAAGTCTGGCGACTGAGCAGGCCAGGGCATGACATTGATGTTAGCTGCGGCGAGAGTCTGTCTTACAACTCTTGCGGTGTGCGGTCGTGCATTATCATGCATTAACTGAAATAAGGGACCGATTTGCACTTGTAGAGGAACGATGACGTCTGATACAATCGTCTCAGCATAAATTTGAGCGTTGAGGTTGCCTCTGATCCAAATCAACTCAGTTCTTCCGCCGATCCAAATACCCGCCCATACCATGATGGTTCCACCACTATAAGGATGGACTTCCTGGCAGGATTTTAATCGCTGTTGGCGTCCAGGGGTTCTCCAGTGTCGTCTTGTATCCGGTCTCATACCAAAACGAGACTCATCAAAAAAGCACACGAAACGCCATTGTTCTTCTGCCCAATTTCTGTGTTCAAGAGCCCATTGATATCGAATCCTACGACTGGGCATTGCTATAGGTGGTACCCTTAGCGGTCTTCGGGAATGAAGGTTCACTTCATGCAAGCGGTTTCTGACTGTTTGGTCGCTAATTAAGTTCCCTGAAGAGTGATGAAGCCTCACGGCTAACATCATGGCGGTTATTGTTGGAGCTCTTCGAGTTGTGATTTGAATGTATCGGTCTTGTCTCCGTGTGGTGCAGCGATACCGTCCTCCATGGCGCTCAGCCACGGTACCAGTGCTTCGGTAACGTGTCCAAAGTCGACTGATAACACTCTGACTTGTATTCAGAGCTAAAGCCACAGTACGTTGCCGGGAACCAGCTTCTATCATTCCCACGGCTCTGAGCATTTCTTCCCTGCTTAAATGACGTCGCCGCTCCATAATAACGTTGGTTTTAATCAGTAGTAGGGAAACAGTAGCACTAATAATGTCTTCAATGCGTTGTATGTTTTTATAGGGAAAATATTGACAGCTGATTTCCATCTTTTACTAGAAATTGATTGAAAGTTCCTGTTTCAAATTATGAAATGCACCAAAAAGGATCCATATAAATTTATAAAATTATAAATTTATTACAAAGCCACATCTCAATCTCAAGAAATCCGCATAAAAATGCTTCATCCCTAGACACTTTTGATGTGTGTATTTTGGCATTGACGTCTAAGCTTGCGTTAGCGGACACTAAGTTCAACACCCCGGGTTCGGTTGACGTTCTGTTGGGAGCAGACGTACTAGGGCGATTGTTATTGAACGATAAACGTGTCCTTCAGCCTGGCGGCGGTCTGGTTGCCGTCGAGACGGTTTTCGGGTATATGGTTATGGGACCAGTGAACAGAGTCTCACCCCCGAATAGTGAGGATACCGCCCTCGTTGTAGGGGCTACCCTTTCTGACGTTGTTCAGAAGTTTTGGGAATTGAAGGAACCCCCCTCCACGCCGCGAATTGACCTAGAGCAAGAGGAGTGTAAGTTATTTTACCAAAATAACACTGGTCGTCTCCGCTCTGTAGCCTAATTCACTTAACAAAACTTCAACGACATGCAAGCGATTTGATCGCTGAAGTCACTTTTCGTATTCACGTATCAATCGCACGAGTTTGTTTAAGTCGGTTTTGTTTAAGCGTATTCACGTGCATTAATCGAAGTTCGATCGTTGCCTCCGCAGTATTCACCTATTATTATGACGTTTAGTTTTATCGGATTTTAGCGATTACACGTCAAATTAGACAGTTTCCAAGTCGTTGGAAAAAAATAATAAACATTTCTGCATGTTTTGTTAACAAAAAGTATTTGAATTTATTTGGTAGATCTGTAATGGCAACATTATGTTTAAATAGTTGACAAATCGCTTTGTTGCGTTCCTATCGAGTAATCGTTCTATCGAAATGACAGGTGAATACGGATTTATGACTGTTTTTCAATAGGACGATTTCTAAACGTAAACGACATTTTGACTATTACGAAATACGTGAATCAGGCCACTGGTCGACTGTTCACTCGACTACCCTTTCGTGCCGGTCGTCCTCCTCTGGGTGAGTCCAGGATGCTAGCAGATAAGAGGTTAGCATCAATGGAACGCCGCATGAGCAAAGATTCGGTCTTCCGGACGAAGTATGTAGACTTCATTCGGGAGTATAAGGAGTTGGGGCACATGTCAGTATCTCGCGTGGACTGGCGCTCGGTGGAGCACTACTTCCTTCCACATCACGCGGTTTTGAAAGCGCGCACTGGAAAGATTCAAGTAGTTTTTGACGGCTCCGCGCCCACGTCTTCAGGTGTCTCGCTTAACCAATGTCTGCATGTAGGTCCCAAATTGCATAATGAGATCTCAGACATTCTTACCAACTTCCGTAGACACTAAATAGTGCTGATGACGGATATCCGGATGATGTTTCGGCAGACAGTGATCCATCCGGATGACCGTCGATTTCAGCTGATCTTATGGCGTGAAAGTCCAAGGGACCCCGTTGTTGTTTATGAACTCAACACGAATACATACGGATTGGCTTCAAGTCCGTTTGTGGCAATTCGTTCGTTGTTGGAGTTAGCGGAGAGGGAGCGCTTAAATTAAACCCGCGCATCCGCCATTTTGACCAACGACATATTTGTCGACGACATCTGTACCGGGGCTCCCAGCGTTGCGGAAGCGCTGGTGTTACGAGATGAGTTGGTGGCGATCATGAGGTCAGGAGGATACGAGTTAAAAAAGTGGCTGTCTAACTCGCCGGAGGTCCTCACTGGCTTGCCAGATCAGCATCATCAAGATCCTTATCTCTTTGAGAACGCCGATAATCCCAATATGGTAGTCACCACGGTCCAGTATAGGCCAGTCCCGGACAGCTTTACTTATTGTGTGGATTTACAAGCTCCAAAGATCTGGACAAAGCGCCTTGTCTTGTCTACAGTGGCACGCACTTTCGATCCTAATGGGTGGATCAGTCCCGTTTTTTTTATGTTTAAGTGTTTCTTGCAACGCCTGTGGACCGCGGGAGTCTCTTGGGATGAGCCCCTTTCTGGAGAATTACTCCGAGATTGGGTAGGCATGGTCTCATCCCTCCCTGATATTAACCAGGTGTCCTTGCCGAGACTTTTTCTACCCGCTGGAAACTTTAAAACCAGTCTCCACGGGTTTTCCGATGCCTCCGAACGAGGATTTGCTGCGGTTGTCTTTCTCCGTACCGTTAGTGCCACCGGAGAAGTGTTGGTGCATCTGGTATTGGCCAAAAGTAAAGTTGCTCCTCTTCGGACACGACTCACGATACCGAAGTTGGAATTGTGTGGAGCTGCGCTTCTTGCTCGTCTCATGAAGCACCTATGTTCCACGTTAGGTCGTTCCGTAGACCTAAGCGGTGTGTATTTGTGGACCGACAGTCAGATTGTTCTTTGCTGGCTAAAGGCTCCAATTCATACATTGGAGGTATTTGTCGCGAACCGAGTGGCACAGATCCATAATTCGTCCACAGAAATGGTTTGGCGACATGTTCCCGGAGAAATGGATCCGGCTGACTGTGCCTCTCGAGGATGCGAAGCGTCGCAACTTATAAATCATCCTTTGTGGTGGGGGCCCCAGCGGCTGACGCGACCAGAGTCGGAATGGCCGCAGTCCCAGAGTATGTTAGCCGGAATGCTACCTGGGTTGCGAGCTTGTGTCCTTGAGGCGGAGCCTATGGACAACACGGACTTCCTCTTAAATAAATACAGCACCCTCGACAAGCTTTTGAGTGTAACCGCTTGGATTCGGCGTTTCTTACACAACTGTAAGAAATCAAGCGAGAAGCGTGTCTCGTCTGTTCTCGCTCCAGAAGAGCGACAGGAAGCCTTGTTACTTTGGGTTAAGAAAGTGCAGTACGAGTGCTTCAAATCGGAGATAAGCACTTTGCGAGACGGCCGCTCTAAGCTGAAAGGAGCTGTCTCCCGCCTAAATCCGTTTCTTGACGAGTCCGGTCTCCTACAGGTAGGAGGAAGGCTGAGAAATGCCTGTTTATCTTATGGAGCTCATCACCCCATTTTGTTGCCTAAGGAGGGTGATTTGGTTAGGTTACTTGTGACAGACCGCCATCTTAAAAATTCTCACGCCGGCTGCAACGCACTGCTAGCCGCTTTGCAGCGTGAATTCTGGATTTTTTCAGCCAGACGGACCATACGCTGTATCATTTTTCGATGCCTACCGTGTTACCGGCTAAAAGCCACTACCATGCAGCCCCAAATGGGAGATTTTCCTGCAGATCGCGTTACGGAGAAGAGACCCTTCGCTGGGGTGGGTACGGATTTCGCCGGACCCTTCATGGTCAAAACGTTGCGGCTTCGTAATGCTAAGAGTTACAAAGCGTACTTGTGTGTCTTTGTGTGTCTGTCAACCAAGGCTGTCCACTTGGAAGTGGTTTCAGAATTATCCACTGAGGCATTTATTGCCACTCTTAGTAGATTGGTTTCCCGCTGGGGATTGCCGTCATTGATACGTTCTGATTGTGGGACAAATTATAAAGGTGCGAATAATTATTTAAATGACGTGCACAGGTTTTTATCGGGAAATCAAGTAGACATTGGAACCACCCTATTCCGACGTGGGATAATCTGGAAGTTTAGTCCTTCAGCTTGCCCGCACTGGGGAGGGATCTGTGAAGCATGTGTAAAGGCTGCCAAGACCCACCTTCGTCGCGTGATAGGAGACACCGTCCTCACGTTTGAGGAACTTGATACGGTGTTTTGTAAGATTGAGGCCGTCCTCAATTCGAGACCATTGCCCTCTGTCATCCGACCCAAACGACCTGGAGGCTTTGACCCCAGGCCACTTTTTAATTGGACAAACCTTAAGCGCGCTGCCGGAATATCAATTTACAGATGTGAAATCCTATCGTTTGTCTCGGTACCAGCTGTTGCAACAGTTGTCCCAGAGATTATTTTTGGGCGCGCTAGTCGTTAGAGTATTTACACATATTACAGCAGCGCGTTAAGTGGACCGACAAGACCAATCCACCCAAGAATGGTGACCTCGTACTAGTTAAAGATTCTAACCTTCCGCCTTTGTTGTGGCGTCGGGGACGCATTGTCAAGTTAACTTTCGGTGCTGATGGGGTTCCCCGTTTTGCTGAGGTCTTGGTTGGAGATTCGGTCTTGAAGAGAGCGGTTACCACTCTCTCCCGTTTACCCATGGAATAGCGTACCGTTTGTGACGGTCCTGGGTCAGGGAGATGTAGGAAACCGAAGGCGGCTTCGTTTTCTGGCCTTGACGCGCGCATAGTAGAGCCTTGGTCAGTTCGGCGCGTGGCTTAGAACGGGGCGGTTGTCTGGTGTTGTAAGTGCGTATTGGCACCCTGTTTGTCCCCATTACAGTCGCGTTCGAGCCTTCGGAGATAGCGGGCGTTTTTAGTGCCGTCGCGTGTGAGACACCCCGCATTTAGTGAGCATTAGTCCCTTGAGCCGTCACGTCAGGCGACTAAGTGACTAACAAGTGTCACGCCATCGCCTTCGGAGAAAGCGGTCGTTTGTAGTGTCGTGTGATACACTCCGGGGTTTGGGCGGCATTCCTTGGTGTTATATATATATATTGTATATATTGGAGCTCGATGGCGCAGCGGCTAGCGCGTTCGGCTTGCGAACTTGCTCGCTAAGCAACTTTCGCAATGCCGGGTCGCTGGATGGGTGACCAAATTTAAAAACATCTCGAGCTCCTCCGTGCTTCGGAAGGCACGTTAAGCCGTTGGTCCCGGTTGTTGTCGTAAGATGGCAGCCGTTAAAACCCACCAACCCGCACTGGGCCAGCGTGGTGGGTTATGGCCCAATATCCCCACGTGCTATTGTCACGTGGGAGGCCTGTGCCCAGCAGTGGGATGTTTATAGGCTGATGATGATGATGATGATGATATATATTGTTAGGTGTAACTCAGGTGGTTCTTGGCGGTCTGAAATAGGGCCCAGTGTAATTATCGTATAAGTGCAAGCCAGTGTTCCTTCCAACTAAAAAGCCCTGTGGAAGAGCCATCACCGACGCTTCGGGTCTTCATCAGAGAGAGCGCTCTCTCTCTCCGCTTCCTCAAGATGCTGTTGGACCACTGGCATTAATGGCAGACCCTATTAATCTTAAAAGTAGACTAAGACTGGCATCGTTAACATGCCATCCTAGACGCCGTGTTTCGCGGTACGGAGCTTCCACCTCGGCTGTGTTTGGTTGGAGCAGGGCAAGGAATATTGCTGCCTTGCCTGTGGCTGGTGGTGGAAGCCAACAACGGTACTTAAGCAAAGCAAGCGGCAAAAGTAGATTGTCTTTTTTTATAGCACTCTTGGGTTTTTAGTTGGGCAGCGCCAATCAGTGCACATGACTGAGTGCGCCACTGCGAAACGTGGCGTTTTTAGCTATTATACTAAACAAACTCGAAAGTTTGCAATGATCCCATAGCTCAGAAGATTACGAAATTCATTGAAATACTATATTCCAATTATAGGTTTTTTGTAATTGTTTTAGAATTTTTGCAAATATATATTTTTTTAAATTATACTATGACATATCTACCTGCCTACCTGCATAGCGCCAAGACAACAAGTTTGCTTTGATTAACCTCTATAACCCCAAGCGGTCGCATGAAACCGCACCTACAGAGCGCGCCATTCTGTCAAACCCCAAGCGGTCGCATGAGACCGCGCTCTCCCACTTGACTTTTTACTGTGTTTCGAAACACTTGCAGACTACTTTAGTATGAAAAAGTTCGATGATCTATGATCCTTGATAAATTTCACGAATGGGGACGCAAAATCTAGCATGCCCTGTTTTTTTTTTTTCGTCATTAACATTTCTGTGTCAGAAATGAGTGTTCATTCGCTGTGTTTTGTGTTGTGGTTTTATCGGATTTATCTAATGTAAGTACTGTTTTTCATTAGAAAATGATTATTCTGACTATAATGATCCTATTTAGGTAATAAGTTGTAAGAAATACATCATTACAACTACTAGATAAAGCGTGATAAAGTCCTTTAGTATGTTTCCGATTTCAGAGTGATTTATACTATAAGAAATAAACTGTTGCAATCTTCGATCAACAATACCAAATAGATAACGCATCACATACAAAATCAAAGTTAAATTCTGTCCACATGAATAAATACTTTTTCAAAGCAATATATTACTCCTGTCACATAAAAATGAAAAGACGTCAATAACATTTAGTGGTGAAATCAACCTTAAGAGGCAACAAATAAAGTACTTTTCTTTACTTCTGTTATTGCTTTGCGAGAAACACATTTTTAGCGCCGACCTGACATCTAGTTGTATTGTTGATCGAAGGTTGCAATCATCACTTTATTTTGATACCTGATGGATAGGAAATTATCAGTTAGTCATTATTTTTAGACATTTTGATGACACAACTGAGAGGTTAAAACTTTGCACTATAAGTTTTATAAAACTAAAACAATTACTTGTATATAACAATAAAAATGGTAAGTTTTTTTAGTTAAAGACATTCACCTTGTGGTGTAGGTATTATATATAGTACAGTTTAGCCACAGCGACAAAGCGGCAGAACATTAAAAGAAAATTGCAGTTCTTTTATCTTATCTTTGGGGGTGATGATGGAGTTCCCCACATCTCCCTTCCCAACATCACGTATAAGGGGTGAAAAGAGGCGAGGGGCTCCTCCGACCCTCACCTCAGCAAAAGGAAATATATATGAGCCGCCAAATTTTATATTTCATTGAATAGACATCGAATTGTAAACAAAATTACATTATGTATTCTTTTCAAGGTTATCCCTAACATAGAATTACTTACTTTGGTTTGTTCCGATTTTACTCAACAAAAAATATAGTATTTTAAGCACTTACCAGAGTCTGTCTCACTTGATAATTTTTCAATAAAACTATCTGCGTAGTAGTTATCCATAACGTAGCCTGGTTGTAAAATTTTTTCAAATAACAATTTGATTTTGTTTTGAATGCGAGTCGTCTCCATTGCGATAAATCGAAAACACTTATCTTAATTCAATGTTAAACTTGTAAGATATCAGAAATGTGCACTTTACTAATCCTCTTGTGTGTGAAACGAAATATTTTGATTTCTTTCTTCACAATCAATCACAAGTTCAACTCTGCTCAATTAGAAATGTGAATGTCACTTTTTCAAATCAAATTTTCAGAGGAATGTCACAATGTCAGTGTCAGATGTTTTTTAATTGTCTGACAGTTCATTTTTTTTAAATTATTTTGTTCGTGAAGGAACAGGCTAAGGTAAGAGACCATACTGCCTAATTATTAGTTTTTTTTTTATTTCTTTTTTTCCTAGTTGATAATGAGTGGTGATTAAGATGATAAATGATATTCTCCCAAACTCCTTGAGTCCTCAGTAAAGATGTGGAACTTTACTAAGATCTCACGCGGACTTCTTAAAAAATTTAAAAAGTGATGTTGCACTGTTTTGTTTCATTTGCCAACACTCATGCACGTTAACACTTAACGGTTAATAATCCGCTGTTCACAATAATGTTCAAAAAACACAAATTTTAGAAAATAAAACAAAAAACAGCAGATATGACGCTTCACTTTCCCGCCAAGAAGATCCCTGACAGTTCATACACCGGGGACGGGGGTCTTGTATCATGCTGCCCACAGACATATTGCCTCGTCATTAGGTACCTAATAAATAATTATTGATTGATCAATGAGTTAAAAGAGCAAATTAAAAGCACAGATTAAAAGTCATTGTGTTATTAAATTGTGGCTTGTGGATGTTGGGTTTTTTTTACATACCAAACGAAAGTCCGTGACGTGAAGATCGAAGCGTAGACATGCACGAGTGTAGCGAACGATACAAATTTTTTAAGGCCCCAGTACACAGTGGCGTGTGATGGGTCATGCTTGGCCATGCACAACTGTAGACAACGATGGGCCACGGCCACGACGCATGGCTCATTGCTGCCTGGCGAACCACTTGCGTTGCGATGGATGTATTAGGTACAGACAATCTGTCTGTGACTCCTCGGTCTACTGTTAATGCTACGCAAATAAGATCTTTTATTTTCTCCCATACCCATACCAGACCGTATCGAATCTTGTTTTTTTTTTTAAATGCAACCGAAATACTGACATCAATGTCTTTTTCTTTTTTCTTAGTTCCGAAACAGTTATTTACAGGGAGTATGTAATGGGATTCCATGCATCATTGACCTGAAATCATCGTACATAACTATATTACTACATAGGTATACAAAAAAGTGCCATTGTGTGAACGCCACAGGCCATGCTCGTTACTATACGCTACGATTCCTTTGAAGTGTGCCCAAAAACCGACAACTTTCCGATTGCGCGCCATTACGCGCCACTATCGACAATGGATAAGAAAACGCAAAGCTAATTGCAGATGTCGCTGCTCTCGCTTGACTCATAACAAACATCTGTCATTTTTTTATCACTTTCGATCTCCATTTTGTGAGAAATTGCGATCGTTCTGTGCTCTAACTGTGATATTATGTATTCGACGTGGACGGTGTCTCAGTTAAAAGCTGAGTTAAAGACTCGAGAAGGCTCCTTAAAAGGAAGCAAGGCAGATCTCGTCAGCAGGGTTCACAATGGATATTTTTGGTTTTTACAACTTAGACATCAATTAGGTACCTCTGCACAATGACTGTTTTACCATGCATTAATTTGGTTTGATTATTTTTATAACAAAATCAATGTGTTGTTTGACAATTTAATAAACTTTTCGACATCAATTTTATTTTATGACTCCTCACATAACCTATAATTTTTTTATACATAAAGTACTTGTTGATATGTTAGTACCTAGGTATTGAATTTATTTGAATTTACAAACCTGTAGCAGAATGTCGCCTTTATAATCAGATTCAGTAAAATGTTCCGAACATAACCTTAAATTGCCTGTAGCCTTAAAGTTACGTATCCTTAAAACCTTCTCCCAAAGTTTTCTCCTTTGCGAATTCTTTGGAAAAGAATGGTTTCCATTATTATTGCACCCAATTGCAGCACAACGAGGCATTTTTGGAATTAAATAATAATTTCAAGTTAATTAAATAAAATTGTATTATATTCGACTATTTGACGTTTGTTATGAGTCAAGTGATATCAGCGCAACTAGCGGCCAAACTTGGAAGTTTTCTTCCCCAGTGGCAGTGGGCCAAAGTGGTCTGTGGGGCCAGCATACGCCACTGTGTACTGTGTAGTGGTGGGTAATATATCTTTTATTGTGAATCGATTCCAAACTATATATTGATATTTGATATCGGATTCTGAAACCATATATTTTAATATCGGTGATATCGGCATCGACCATATCTATCACCTCGTATACCAATAAAAGATTCGTAAAACTTTACTCACCTGATATTAGTAACAAATGAAAATGATTTTTATTTCATGAAACTTTCACAAGCACATTTGTTTATTATATACTACCGATCTATTATATCATATATTATCTTTTATCTTTATATACTACCGAATGATAAAGATAAAAGATAAAATATTCTTTATTGTACACCAAATAGACAACAAAAGGACAAACACAAAGTAACATACAATTGGCGGCCTTATCAACAAAAAGCAATTTGTTCTAGGCAACCGTGTTGGACTGGACATAAAGTGATTTTTAATGATTTTTTTTTTGTATTTGCTGATATATTTTTGACGTGACAACGTCTTAAATTAGGTTGCGGCTGGGAGTCACTTATGAAAATTGGTTGCCTGTAAAGTCGGTTTTACGGGCGAAGATTTTACGTGACAACGTCTTTTTCTCGGTAGAATATTTATTGATATGAATATAATTAAATTGCACAATAGGAACAAGGAATTGAATGAAAATAAGAATTGCACAAATTTTAACTATAGAAATATATATATTTTTTTTTTATTTTTTTATTTTTTTTTTTTTATTTTTTTTTTATTTTTTTTTATTTTTTTTTATTTTTTTTTATTTTGTTTTATTTTATTTTATTTTATTTTATTTTATTTTATTTTATTTTATTTTATTTTATTTTATTTTGTTTTATTTTGTTTACTAAAACATTGTACATGTAAACTTAAACTTAACTATTTAGTGGGAGAGAGACGCAAGGCATTCGGCGGGCCTCTCTCTCGTTCGGTGACTCATCGTTACGTTACCGACGAGCGTTACACTTTTTCATAAGTGACTCCCAGCCTAACCTAATTTAAGACGTTGTCACGTCAAAAAGTGTAACGCTCGGTAACGTTACGATGAGTCACCGAACGAGAGAGAGGCCCGCCGAATGCCTTGCGTCTCTCTCCCACTCAACTTTGTTTTAAATATAATTCTTTGTTTAAATAAATGTTTTAAATTGTTACTATTATTTCATCCTTCTTCCTACTATACGAATGAATATTCACATTAAAATTATTTTACCACTCAAAGTCGTTGTCACGTAAAACTTTCGCCCGTATACCGACTTTTTTAATAAATATCAGCAATATGGTACCAACCCGCATTGGGCCAGCGTGGTGGGTTATGGCCCAATATCCCCACGTGCTATAATTCAAGTGGGAGGCTTGTGCCCAGCAGTGGGACATTTATAGGCTGATGATGATGATGAGCAATATGGTACAATATTCTTGAATCGGATCACGTACAATATATTATTTTCTAGTTATCTCAACGCATTCATGACGCGCCTACTTAGTGTTTTCCAAAATATATAGTTTCAAAACGCAATACGCATCGATATCGGATTTGACGATATTGATGCAATATACGTTTCAGTAACTACGCATAGCGCCATGTAGCATTCAACCAACTGAATGCTGATGAATTCTCTAAGCATACAGCAGTCCTGACGTGATATAGTGTTTTCCAAAATATATAGTTTCAGGATGCGATACGCATCGATATCGGATATTACGATATTGATGCAATATACGTTTCAGTAACACTATTCACAATTTGTATCGCCCACTCCTAGACTGTGTACACTGGGACCTTGCCTTTACGTGTTTGTTATTCATTAATATTTCAAAGCACTTTTCGCGGGCACCACGCGGGCACCTTTAATGCACAATCAATGCTTATGGCGAATAAAGTTACATCTCAAAGCTATAAAGTAAAAAAAAGTTAAATGAGTATGACAACAAATGTCATTTTTAGTCTCTGGAAAAGTGTGATTGTTCTAGAATTTCGAACGCCATAAATTTCTAAGACAGAATAATACAAAGTGATTCTTGAATTTGCTAACTTGTGATTCGCATTTCTTGGTTTCTTTCTATTAAAATATTCTGAACTGTTATTACTTGCGACTGAAATGCCTCTAAGGGGAGGAACGTTTGTAAGTTCGTTAAAGTTATTATTTCGTTCATTTTGATAATTACTTGCATGGTTTGTAGTGTAATTTTAGTTTCATACGTTTTTGATGATAATAATAACGTTTTAGACCGCACAGCACAGCATCGATGATTTCCAGTTTTGCTTGTCCCAGTGCTGCACATTTTTGGCAATTTTCCAATATAGTATCCTTGACTGTATAATAACGAGAGATAAATTATTGATGGTGGTCTTCCACAGGACGTTTGATGCCCGCCTGACTTAACACTGTGTTCCTGACTGCATCTTAACTGCCTGCTTTTGAGGTTAGTTTTATGAGTTTATGGTGTTAAGTGTTGCATGTAAGTAAGTAGTAACACATTTTGTAAAGGATTACACATTTTGTTTTTTTTTTATTTAATTAACACCTGTTGCATAATATATTATTAATGAGCTGAAGTCTATCATGTATTTCTATTTAAGAATCACACCATTCTCCATTTTATCCTGGTGATGTCATAAATTGGTACCACTATTTAAGTGAACAAATGAAAAAGAAAACCAACGAATGTTAAAGTCATTATTCTGGAGTAGCAAATGGTGCCGCATGATGACAAAAAATTGGCTGGTAGTATCTGGCGTAGAAAAACCAATGATATTATAATGTATAGATAAGTTGCCTGGCCTCTGGTAGGCTACTCTTGAAACAGAATTGCATTAATCAATTTCCAATCACAAATCTAAAAAATGTCAAATGGCACTTTTGTAAGTGACAATAGCGCCACATTTGAATTAAATTGCGTGGAATTTGATTGAACAAATTATTATCCAGATGGCGTTCCGGAATTATCTATATTTATCAATATTGATACATATTAATCGCATTGGAATTGTATTAAGATTGAGTTTGCGTTCGAGAGTAACCCCCCTGTAGTGGCAAGGACAAATTCAGGAATTTCCTAAAATTCATTCAGTCACACTTCAGTCAGTGTCACATCAATATGATTTTTACCGATATAAGTATTTGTGTTGTTAATTGGATAAAAATCCTTCTGGTATATACAGAAATTGTAAAAAAATATACTGCAACCGTAAGACACAAGAAAAATGTTTAATTTCATTGGCAAGTATTGTCTAAAATTTATAAAATTGGTTTGGTTTTGAGGCAACAACTTGACATATTAGACCGTTGCCCATACAACGATTGGCATTCTGCTTTAAAATAGAAATTTTAATTTAGTGTTGACATAATATGCACTTATACCAATTCGATATGAGTGAGGGAGATGCGTATACTATGTTTTCTGTAAGAGAAAGAGAGAAAACAATAGCGGCCAATGTAGCTCATAAATTCAATGAGCTCATTGGTCAACTACCTTAAAGAGTATACAAGAGTCAAAATAAATGTTTGTGTTCTTTTTAACAATAGGCTTATGATATGACTGTGTTTAACTTTCGCCATTTTTAAATGCAATTTGTTTGTATCTTCTTTTTAGTCTTTCTCATCCATATGGGTGTAGGCCTCCTTCAGTTTATGCCACTGTGCACAATCTTGGGCAGCTTCTATCCATTTCACTCTGGCTGTTCTTTAAACATTGTCGTACCAACGCATCTGCGGTCGTCCTTATGGGCGTTTCTCGCCCCATGGTCTCCATTCCACCAGTGCTTTGCACGAGCTCTGCTTCCTGGCGACTTGTCCTGCCCACTCCCACTTCAGCTCTGCTACATGTTTGGTAACATCTGTGACTTTGCTCTGATGTCTTAGGGTGGATTCGACCAAACTGGAATAAGGTCTTATACCTAGATTAAACGCCGAATTTGTTTAGACTAATCTCGGAGTAAGTCTAATTCCAGTTTGGTCGAATCCAGCCTTAGCCAGTCGTTTCTTCTTCGGTCCCTCAGTGTAATACCCACCAATTTCCTTTCTATTGCTCTCTGGGCCACTTGGAGTTTGTTGAGAATCTCTTTCGTGAATACCCAGGTTTCCGCTCTATAGGTGAGCACTGGCAGGATACACTGGTCATGTATACGTGCTTTTTGTTCAGCCTTGAGATTCATCCTGGAGACAAATTCCAGCTTAGAGTAGGCCGCCCACGCTAGTCTTACATGCCTGTTTATTTCGTTAGCCTGATTTTCTTTCCCCATTACTACCTTTTGTCCAAGATACACATACTTTTTTAGGGATACCTTTCGTTGATATAATGTATTTATTCCTGAAAATAACCAATTTGGCATACATATGTTTTTTTGCATAATATTACTATGGCAAAATTGATTTTTTGCAGCATATACATGTATTGTGGCATAATTATAATTAAGACTAATATATTTATGCATAATTATAATTTGCATAATGTTTTTACGCATAGTGTATAGTTGCATAATAGGATTTCTTCATAAAGGTTAATAGGTAAAAATGAATAAAAAATTGTTAATGATTTTCATGCTTAAATGCATGTTAGTAACTATAAAGTTATTAACATGCATCTGTAAACATAACAATTTATTAGGTAGGTATGTAATGTATATAGTGTTAAAATAAGTTTAGGTGCGGCGGAGGTAACCCTCGGGCCACCTGTAAGCCGCCTTTTAGTTTTAATCTAAATTAAATAGAGTTTTGTAAATAATTATTTTATGTACTACATAAGTACAATTATTATTTCATACATCTAAAAAGAATTATTTACAAAACTCTATTTAATTTAGATTTTTATTAACATTCTTTTTTTGTTTGAAATAATTGTTTTAGGGTGTTACCAGACCAATCGATCGATCGTCGATCGACGGCATCGATCAATATCGATCGATGTCACGGTCACGATCGATGACAATCCATTCTACCGGTCGATTGTCGATCGACATCGATCGATTGGTCTGGTAGAAACTATCGATCGACGTCGACTAATCCATTTTACCATCGATCGATGTCGTCGACCGACAATCGATCGACAGGTCTGGTAGACACTATCGATCGACGTCGACTAATCCATTCTACCATCGATCGATGCCGTCGATCGATTGGTCTGGTAACACCCTTAAAGTCCTTATGACCCCATTCAATGTATGAGTTTAAATTCTCATCATGCATGATTAGCTTAACCGTTCCATTGGTAGTCTCAGGTCTTCCTTATGGATAATAGCACTTCAAAATAATAAGCTAATGTCCAATGCAGTTAAGAAGATGTTAACAACTATAATTTAATTACAACTTTTTGGATTATGAAGAAGCTCATGGAATTTTACTTGGTTACCAATTCGCGACTTGGCATAGCGAAAGTCGCTTATCTTTCAGGATCGTAACCAGAAAGCACTAACCGATGCTCTAACGCGCTCTCTGAATACCGTACTTTTTATGCTTTTTCGAATGGCGTGGTCTATCTATAATTGAAAACTGTGAGTACCTTACATTGTATTTTTTTGTTTAACTGCATCACAGATAAAAAACAAATTAATGTTACTGACATTATTCTGGACTGGCAAGTGGTGCCGTGTGATGACGCTTGATGAGAAAGAAAAGGCCGGTAGTATCTGGCATTGAAATAAAAACAGAATTATTTTCGCCTGTTCATTCTTTGAAAATGGGAGCACGATCTAGTCTTCTATCTATCGGATTAAATTATAAGTCATAAGCACACTTTGTCCCTCCCAGCCACCATGCCGTTCACAATTCGTAACATTTAGGCTGGCCGCACACGGGCCATTGACCATAAACACAAAAGGCGACTTAACTTTTCAATAAACTCATCTGGGAAAGAACGCGGACGCCAGGGCCGCGTAGTAGGATAGGAAGGTCACTTGTGTGTAGATGTCACCCCTCCCTCGTCGCCCACAGACAATGGAAAGAAGAAATATTCGTAGTGGTAAAGTTCTGTGCAGCCTATGCAAGACCTCACGTGGTTATACTCGCGCATCTGCCGATTAGTGCCGATCCCAGCAGAGGGGATTCTCACAATTTTGCTGTGTGAAACCTTTCAAATCGCAGACAGAATGCTTAGATTAGAGGCAATGTTTGAAAACTATGTTTGAGTTCGACCACCAACTTTAATACGGTTATTCTCGCCAACAGTATCTTCATAAAACACTCCTTGATCGTGATCACATGCTGTGCCATAACGGCTATTAGGCGAAGCTCGATACCGCTCCTCGAAGACCTTGACATAAGTTCAATAAAATAGGTCTCAATTTATCAAAAGGCGATATTATCTGTTGTCCGTGTCAGGCGAGACTTAATTGCTTTATTTCATACAGAAGCTTCATTGGTATCTGACCTTGAGATGTGTTTTTCCAAGAACTAGCATACTAGCTACCTGTGTCGTATGGATGCCGAGCTCATTGTGATTCGCTGCATTGTATACCCAGAATATTGACTCTACACATTGTTTAAATTGTTGTACACAAGGATAAAATATTTTTCACATTACATCACTAGGTTTAGTCTTGAAGTTAAGATAAAGTCTATTCGGTTTATTTTTGTCTTTCCAGTCTATCTCGTGGTTGTTCCAAAGCGTTTGCTTTTTCGTGATAAAGCCACTTATTGTGTTTTCTGTTCTATCATTGCTTTCTTTAGTTTACGCATAAAGGCCTGTAATGAAATATTGCTAAGATATTGAGATCTCTTGTGAATTTCCCATTGAAAGTAGTTCTGTCTTGCCCACTGTAAGCGATGCGTTGCTGCAATCTGCAATAGGTGTACCGAAAATGTGCAACAAACATTACAGGGATTAGCAAAAACAGATTGAAATCGTTTTCATGTTCCGTCGTTCTGCTGACGTCTTACTACCGTCTACCGTCACGCCATCGTCGTTCCCATTGGTGGATAAGTTCCTAGTATTCAGAAGAGTATATTTGACTTGTACACGTAGTGTTTTCTGGTTCACTTTCACGCTGTTATATCGCCCAATGTCCCACACCGACCGTGCCGTGTCGATCCAGTTGGGGGATGAGATTGTGGGCGGATCCTAGTGTTTCATATTATCTTTTTTATGACGTCACATTTGCTAGATACGCGTCGCGTCTGTCTTTTGGATGAATGAATGCGTTGCTAGATTTTGCGCTGGTGGGCGAAAAGACTGTGGGTGGAACTGTAGATTGTTGCTTGCGTCAAGGTGTCAACAGTTTAGGTAGTAGCGCTAGCTAAAATTTTACTTATCCAAAATTTAAAATATCTTTTCAGTTTAGGCTATAATTATTGAGATGTTAATAATGTCACTACGCCGTGACGCCATCGCATCGGAAGTCTAGTCTAGCTAGTGTCTCCTTTCTGTAATCCATATTGTACATACTATTCTCATCATCCCTGTAACTTGAGCTGATTCCAGCCGAAAGCTTTTATTGTCAACTAAGAACAGATCACAAGTTTATTGCTCTATGGTTTTGTAACCAAAACGCGAAGTCTCAAATAACAAGTAGGCAGACAAAAAACTAATAGAGGCATTGTAGAAAATTCCTTGTCATAGTTTTTTCAAAATCGTAATTTATCCGTTTTTAATAATCTCTAAATACGGATGACTTGATGAATAGTTGTGCCACAACATTAACATGACTTTTATAGTAGAACTTGTTTAATATTTCCGTTTTTTGTCTGTGGATTATGTTAAGTTGAATTGTGAAATATGATCATGATGTTTTTTAAAATAGGATATTGGTCGGTTGCTTTACTTGCGTTTAATTTCTAAACTTTAAAGATTTTAGATTAAGAAAATTCGAGTTACATTCGTAAAAGTGTTTAATTTCTATTTATACGGTTAGTGTAAAAGGAAACATTAATATTGCTAAAATATGTATAGGGCGTTTCTTGTAAGGTGCCAAGCCGATGCGTGGTGATAGGGGACTACCATACCTATCTATGAACCGCCATGTATGTTCAGCGATTTTTGGTAGTTTTCGAGATATACAGACAGGGTAAAAAGTTAAGATGGGGCATTAAGGGCAGCTACCAGATCCCTTGCTGCTACGCGAAAATGATCTTAGGAGACCTTTCCCAACTTTTTGAGTGATGACAATTGACAATCGACATTCACAGATTTTTGATAAAATGTACAGTCAGCGAGAAAATCGTCAGAATTGAGGTTTTTTTTAATGCCAACCGATCCCATTCCTATAAAGGATTAAAACACTCTTTGACACCAACTGAGGTTAGAGTACTAGAACACTCACGAATCAAAAAAAACTTTTCCATAGATTTTAGTAGGGTAAAAGCAAAGTGGAAATTTCTTAAGCTTAAAGATCATTATTTTTTATGAGGATAATTTCCATTAGGACATTAAAAATTACAAAAATCGGCATTCTTACAAATAAAAACCACTAAGGGTGTTACCGTCGTCGATCGAAGTTGATCGGCTGGTCTGGTAGCTTTAATCGATCGACGGATACCGTTTGACTAACCAATCGATCGATGACGGTCGGTCGACGTTGATCGATAGGTGTGGTAGCTTTAATCGATTGACGGATACCGTTCGTCTAACCCATCGATCGACGGTCGGTCGACGTTGATCGATTAACCCCGGCTATATTCCATGTTTCTTTCGAAATGTATTTAGAAGAGGACTCGTTGTTCTTGGCCAGTACGATGTTGCTCGTACTATTATTACGGAAACTCAAACTCAGAAGAATCTGGATGCGGCCGTTTTTTAAAGCCAAAGATCGCTTATTTTATCCAAATGACCTTTTAAGCAGCGGTTTTTGTTTTTTTTTTGCGTAGCGATTGTCATGAATTAGAGATTATTTTTATTTTAGAATATTTTTTTTTATTTTAACAGAAAACTAGCTACAATCAAAAATATCTTGGGGGAGGAAGGGACGGGGATGGAGGGGGTACGGTAATGGTAACTTAGTAGAATATTTGTTTATTTTTCCTAAGAATAAATAAATACCCTAACATACCTAACCTCAAATAAAAATATCTTGAAAACTATGCATTTTCGCACTTTGGCTCCCCCTCTCCCTCCCCTTTCCCCCTTTTTCGGTGTTGCTTAATCTAAAGTACTTTCCAAGGGGTTTGGGGGAATATCATTTAGCATTGAAACGTTCATATTATCATCACTCATTATCATCAATAGGCATAATCAATGAACTCTATTATTACGACTAGTATCCATGGGCACGAAATAAATTTATAAAAAAAGTAAAGCGGCCGGCGCGTCTAATCAAACAGCTCGATCTAACACCCAATCCATTCTACCGGTCGATTGTTGATCGACGTCGATCGATTGGTCTGGTAGAAACTATCGATCGACGTCGACTAATCCATTTTACCATTAATCGATGCCGTCGATCGATCGATTGGTCTGGTAGACACTATCGATCGACGTCGACTAATCCATTCTACCATCGATCGATGCCGTCGATCGACGATCGATCGATTGGTCTGGTAACACCCTAAATACGATACAAACTTTGCTACATAGATAAAACTGGCCGTCATGGGTGAAAAAGCTTAATAATTAAAAAAGAATGTACGAAGAAAATTTAAATTTTGAATTTAGAACAGTGACGATATCTGATGTTTTATTTCAATGTTTGTTCTTCTCTGGAACGTTCTATTTAGTGTTCGTAAGTGAAAAGTTTATGTTTCTTCATTATTACATACTACAGATTCGTTATTTAGAGTAATGTGGTCTCAAGACTGTTCTATTTAAAGTTGTCTTAACATTCTTTAAGTATAAAGGACCGATACGCGTATAAAAACTACATGCGAAAGGTCTTCTCTGTTATAGTGTTATTACCCTACTAAAATGTATGGAATAAGTTTTCCTTGATTTGTGGGTGTTCTAGTACTCTAACCTCAGTTGGTGTCAAAGAGTGTTTTAATCCTTTATAGGAATGGGATCAGTTGGCATTAAAAAAAATCTCTACTCTGACTCAATTCTGACGATTTTCTCGCTGACTGTACATTTTATCAAAAATCTGTGAATGTCGATCGTCATCACTCAAAAAGTTGGGAAAGGTCTCCTAAGATCATTTTCGCGTAGCAGCAAGGGATCTGGTAGGTAGCTGCCCTTAATGCCCCATCTCAACTTTCCACCCTGTATATTTTTGTCTGTTCTAGTTATAAAATACTTAAAAAAGAAAAAAATATAGCTTCAATAGATAGTTATGGTAGTTCCCTATCACCGCACATCGGCTTGACACCTTACTAGAAACACCCTGTACATCCATATAATCACGACTACTATCCCCGAAGGGTTAGTCGGAGACTTGGCAATGAGGACCGCAAAAGCAGTCCTTTGACAGACATAGTCCATTTTTCACCAAATAGCGACTCAAACTCAAAATTTCTTTATTCAATAAACTATTTTAATAAGTATTTTGAATCGTCTAAATTTATTTGGATGGATGGGCACCCGCCTACCCACCCCACCCATTCAGGAAGTCTTTTAGCTGTGGAGAAGAACGGGCACAAGAAACTCCACAGCTTTAAAATAATATAGAAGTAACGACATTTACAAAACAACATGTCGTTACCAAATTATACAATCAGTTATAAAGATAATGGATTAAGAAAAAAATAATGTAAATATATTATTATAACCAGACTGCACATGTGCTCAGCGTGACCGGTGGTAAGCCCATCGCCGCTCTAAGCTGTTGGATGTATGTGCAGTCTTTGGTCCGTTAGCCGCCTTTTGCGACACCCACGGGAAGATGGGGTAGTAGTATTCTTTCACCGTTACGCGACACGACGCAATAGTATTGATAACTTGATAAGTATGACTTCTGTATTAGCTGTTTAGCGATCGGACACAGTAATCAGTAAATGAATAATCATTTGTTTGAATCACACTTATGGCCTCATTTTTGGCTCAGTCGTAATTGGCGAATGACAAAGGGGTTTTGCCGTTCTGAATCCTACTAATACTATAAACGCGAAAGTTTGTAAGAATGGATATTTGTTACTCTTTCACGTTAAAACTACTGAATGGATTTGGATGAAATTCGGCATACAGATAGTTTATGACCTGGATTAACACATAGGCTACTTTTTATCCCGATATTCCCACGGGAACGTATGGATAGATGTATGTTACTCTTTCACGTAAAAACTATTGAATGGATTTAGATGAAATTCGGCATACAGATAGTTTATAACCTGGATTAACACATAGGATACTTTTTATCCCGATATTCCCACGGGAACGGGAACTACGCGGGTGAAACCGCGAGCGGCCGCTAGTAGAAAATAATATAGCTGTGTCGGTCTCTTTTACACTGAAATTGATTTCATTCGAGTAAGTAAATTAATAAACAACCGTAGGGAACCGTAGTTCACACATGTACTCCGAAAAGAGTATAGCATGGGATTCTTTCAAAGAGCGTGATAAGACAACAATAAGTGATACCTACCTCAAGTGTTGCAAACGTCCCTTGGCTGCTGGAACCGTTATCATCAGGCGGGCCGTATACCCGATTGCCACCTTAAGGCTGCCTGTTCCCTGGAATGCAGTGGAGAGAAGATAGGAAAGGAGAGAAGCTGTGCCAGTATTAACCAATAGAATCTGCAATCCGGATTCAGTGGACAGGCAGCTAAAAACGATCGTTATTTGTTTCGTGTATTAATAATTGTTTTCGGTTAAACTTTCAGAACCGGTGTCTTGCACAGTCTTCAAATTACCATTACTCTTTAATGTAATCAGTTTAATATCCTGTAACATAAGTAGGCTGTCACAGACTTTGTGCAATTGGCAATCAAAACAATAAACCAAATCGGCAGAGCATGAAGTGTGTCGTCTCAGGAATATATTGTGACACACAAAAGTGAACGCGGCATTGTAATGACAGTAGACAGATGGTCTTTATTTACATCCGAATTCATGTTCGACGACTGTGTTTTGCAAGTAAATAAACTTACAGAATTCCAAAGTTAGGTACATAAGAAAGGCTGGTGGTACATAAAAAGCGAATGTAAAAGTCATTTTTAAATCTTTAAAAAATCCGCGCTAAATCCATCTATCGGTAGACGTCCTTCGGCCGATGATGATGATGATGAGGATACCTTGTTAAGTAGCCTATTTCATTATTACTGACTGACACGATTAATTCCTAAAAGAAAATTATCCTCCGTACTTTTATTTCAACATTTTTACATCACGCACGTTTTAGGGTTACCAAACATGCTCTGCTTTTCTCTTTCTACAGACAGACATGTGACGGGTTCCGGATTATTTATCATCGGATGTCCGGAATCCAGAATACAAAAGTAGTATCATGACATGACCTTTATACATAGATTAAAAATCTAAGCCTCTATACTAATTTGAGACCCAAAATACGAAATACGAGCTTAAAACAGGAGCCAAATGGTGTTTAAGTCCAAACACAAATGGACAGTTTAAGTCATTAGTAGTTTAATCAAGTACTTTGTTAGTGTCACAAGTTCAAGGACGATCCGATTACATTGACGAATTGTGAATTGAGACCGATCAATTCGTAACGGATCGTAGAGCATGGCATAAGTACTTATGATTACCTACAATATTGTGCAGTTACGCAGATGCATCTGTATGTATCTCATCTCCATAAATAGAATACGGTCAGGTAGTCTCGTAGTGATGTCTGATAGTTGTTTAGATATTGTTATTTTCCTGCTTACTTTAACAGGTAAAGTGTCACGTCTAGACATAATGAGTTATTTTTTTTTGTTTTTGTGAATACAAAAGTCTCTTACTTAATAACATCATTAATATAATAAAAGGTTGGATTTGAGTCAATCATGTCGGATCAGTCTCTTCCATATGTTGTAGTTGGTAAAGTTTGGCATTTGGGTCAAGAGTATATCCTTTAATATACCCAACTATGCCAACTGCCAAGGCTATAATTTAGAAAATGCGAGGTTTTAGCATTTTCTTCCAAATTATTATTTTTGTATTTTTGTGTATGCTTGGTTACTTTATGGGATGCATTGACCATTATAACCTGAATAATAATGATGATTAGATAAAAAACTGTAAATTCCTTCAATTAAACTTTCGATAATCGATATCTGTCAACTAAGTGCATCGATCGCGATGGTTGTTCGTTCGATTTATGGATTAGGGCCTTAGATTAAAACAAAAAGGGGTAGGGCTAAAATCAAGAATTATTTTCATCTATTTGTTATACTTACCTCAAACTATAATTTTTTCATACTAACATAATTTCTGTCACTTTTCCTGGTTTTTTTTTGATATTTTTGAGGTGTTACATTGGTGTAAGCTTTAGCGCCACGAAACACTGTTACGGGTCAAGCTAATCGTGATTTTCATTAATTGGACCAATGTTTTCACACCTTTATCGCATTTTGGCAAACCCAACCAATAACACGTTTTGTCTAAACATTTTATCTGTTACAAATATTTTTATTTCCTAGTCTATTTCGTGTTTCACTTTCATATTTTACGTAAATGACTTAACGTCACGCAAATCACGCAATACAGCCTGCACCTTAAATAGGGAAGGTATAACAATTAATTTATATGACATAATAATCTCACATATTCCTCCGTAGTTGAGGATTCCGGGTGAGGTGCGCTTCTATCATCGGCCTTATCATCATTCATCTGTGGTGTAGGCCTAGTGCTTGCTCACCTGCAAATGAATAGAAAAAGTAAAGAATATGCTACATGCTGTCCCACTGCTGGGACAAGGTCTCCATCATTGAAATCAAGTCTTTGCTGAAATTGATGGGTATTGGCATGATAAAAAATTTGTAAGTCAATAATAAAAAAAATATGCTTACATATAGCTGTTACCTTAGAGCCCTGTGATTTAAGGGCCTAGGCCCTTAGCTGTATGGAAAGAATCTCAACCGCCACTGGTATCCTAGTGAAAAATATTCCTAACTGTTTATGCGTTTCCTACTATTTCCCATATATAATTTATTGTTTGCACCTGTTGCGTGTTTGTCATGTTTGCAGTAAAATATGGTTATATTCGTTACATTAAGAGTTATTGTTCACTCGTTTTCTAAAAACTACACTTCCGGCCACATCTATCAGCCCACCTAGCATTTTAAGTTTTTAGTTTTGAGGATCCCTTGATAAAAATAAAGTTACACTGAACAAAAAGTTTTTACGCAGTTTTGAAGCTGATTTATTAACCATCTTTTTCGTATGTTTTTATTAAATTTCTAATTTGGAATTTTAAAGAAACTAAAGAAAATTGAAGTTTGTTCATCGTTTTCAACAATCCAAGGGATGTGAAGAATTTGCTTGTTACGCGAGTTGGATTTTTAAAATTAAATTTTCTAATTAATGGTTCTATAAAAAGGATACCCTAAGCTTTGAGTCAATTTTGACCAAAAAAATATGGATACTCGGCCCGAAATTGCCGCCCAAGCTGTAGCACTTGTGCAGACTGGGCATAGCCAAAGAAATGTGAGTGCACATACAAATTAAAGCCGTACGTTCGAAGAGTTTATCAGAGGTTCTTGGAGACTGGCGGCTTTGTTCGTCTTCAAGGAAGACCACGATCTCGTGTGACAACACAACTGAAAGGCAAGACCGTTTCATCTTTACGACCAGCTTGAGAAACCGTCACTTGACTTTAGTTCAGATACAAAACCAACTACGCGACTTCCATGGAGTACCTGCTAGTGCCCGAACAGTTCGAAGAAGACTGAAAGAACGTGATATGGTATGTCACAAGCCAGCTAATGGCCCCAAATTAACGCATGCTCACCGAACATCGCGTTTTCAGTTCGCGCGAACTCATTTGCAGTTGCAGTGGACCCAGCAATAATGGAGCCAGGTACTCGTTACTGATGAATCGAAAATTACTCTTTATGGTAATGATGGAAAAAAGAAGGTGTACCGAAGACAATCAGAGCGTTTTCAGGAGCTGAAAACTGCCATAGAAGAGGAGTAGGAGATGATACCAGAGAATTTCATAGTCAAACTAATTAATTCCATGCCTAATCGCATTAGGTCTGTCGTAGATGCCTTTTAAAATTCAATACTACTCTTGCCCTTTGTTCAGACGCATACTTGATTTTTACGCTTTAATTCTTGTTTTTCAGTATTCTGAATACGACATTTTAAAAAAAACGCGAGAACGGTGGTTAATAAATCTGCTTCAAAACTGCTTAAAAAGTTTTTGCTCAATTTAAGTTGTTTTAGCTAGGGACCGTCAACATTTACAATGCTAGGTGGGCCGATAGATGTGTCCGGAAGTGTATTTTACAAGTGCTGAGTGTGGTACTTCTTGTAGTACTACTGAGTAATTGTGTTCAAATATATCTATAGAGACAGTGAAAAATACTTTAAAAACTAAATCTTCAGACACACAAACCTTCTTCTATAATGTTATCTTTCATGACTTATTATTACTAAAATGTAGACCCACTTACGAACAGTGTAGAGTTGTACATTTGTCATAATATCCAGACAACTCTATGAAGCCGATTCTATTTGAACGTCATTTATTACGATTAGAACCAGCTGTCCCACCTCTCACTGAGTTCATAATTTATTAGGGTTGTTCTGATATCATTTTCTTTACATCCTATATTAATTATAGAGGACAAACGTGCAAACATTGTTTTTTAATTTAAATTTTAATATTTATTTACTTATTAAGGATAGAATCAATTAAACAACCTGTGCAGGTATATCAAATTTACACCTATACATTGTTAGGCTTTTTTTACCATAGGTATTTCGTATCAAGCTACTTAACATAAAAATATAGCTAATGTAAAGGTGCACCAATTTGCAAAGAAAACATGAAGCGTGCTACTTTGAAAAATGACATTCCTTCAAACTATTTGTCAAGTGTAGAGTGACGCGCACTTTAATTCTTATTATAATTAACACGTGCAGATTTATGAACAAGTGCAGTGTGCTAGCCACAGACCGGTCTGTGGTGCTAACGAAGCAAGTCTACTGGTTTATTACTCTAGAACACGATGATTTTGACTACTTTCCGATTGCTTACATTGGTTGACCTACTTGTTGATTTCATTGCTTCTATTTTAAAGTTATACACAGTCAGCCCAAACGTTACTTCTGTTTACTAAACGCATTATATTATTATGTCGTGCAGTACAAAAGTATCCTAGTGGTTTAAGGCATAATATTATGTACCTACCCCTAAATATTAAAATAACATAATAACTTAGCTTAATAGCAACAGCAATTTTATGGCTGTGAACTATCTTTGTCGGTCAGTTATTTATGCTGAAACAAGCACCCTAACCGACTCTTCATCTACTGTACTCTCCGACCCAACAATAATATTTCGTTGAGTTCCATAAAACTTACTATATTGCGGTGTACTGCAAGTGGTTTAGCTAATTCAATTTAAAAATACCAATTGGCCTCATTTCTGGTAGCCCTAACCGCGATTTGAAGCCTGCATTGTGGCATTATTGTGGCTCGGTGATCAAACTACGACTTGCAATTTGTTAGACCGGCGCGGCGTGGGTGGTGCTGATTCAACGCCACCTGTGGGCCGCCGCTCAAGGACTTCCCTTTTACTGCACTGCACCTCGAGGAAGGAAACTATGTCTTAGCACGTGCCTCTGAAAATTAGAGCCAAATGTATGCGTTACTCTTAATCTGATATGAAGCAATTGGGCATACGGTTTCTTGTATGTTTTCCCTGATTTTATATTCTTTGTTTTACGCTTACCACGAAGCGTATTAGACAGTTTTAGTTTAAATGCATTTAAAAATACTTACAAAACGCTTTCATTTGTTAGTGTTTTTCCTAAGACTAATTGATTTTATCTCACCGACCGATGTCAAATCAGGTTTTAGAACGTGTTTGATATACGAACAATACTGTCGATTTGATGTAAACCGAATTGGTATAGATGTAGCGCAGACATGCACGTCCGCTCTTGATCTTCATCTCGTCAGGCTGCTCTGTGACGCAAGAAATATAATTTGTGAAGTGTTATTCCAAAAGTTCTATTTCGGTGATTCGCGGCACCCACCCACCACCACACAGTACCGACGCTCGGAGCCGAACGATCCACTGTTGAAATCGAAATTCAGGAATTGAGTGCCGCATTCATAAAGATTATTAATCGTCACGTCTTTGTCGATTCTGAATGAGAATAGGATGACAGTGTAAAATGAAGCGCAACGTGAGTACACAGTGCATTCTTAAAATTATAAATAGCGAGAAACATCACACTTGTTGGTAACACGGATTTCATCGAGTTGCCAACAATTGGAATGTTTTGTTTATCCCAACCAAAATTGTTTATAATTTGATTATTATCTTAGTAACGCATTATTGAATTTAAAAAATGACACAGTCATTCAGTTAATCGTTTAAGATTTCATTGTTTGCTTCATAATAAGCTATTGTTTCACGAGTTTTGTTTTTGTCCTGTTTTTATAAAGTTAATATTCTGATCAAATCAATGAAATAATTTAAAATATATCGACTCGTATTTTAAAAATCTTTAGAACTACGTTTTAACTCCTACATTAGATACGTCCCAATTCTCTTCTGTTTATACAATTTTCAGATTGACCTTGCTTTATTTCCAGCAAAAGTTGTGTAAAAGTTAAACCAAAACGCGGGCTTCTCTTTCCTTTGTGTCTCGAAATTTCAAGCAAAAGTGAAGTGCCAAAAAGTTATATTTTTAAGGGTTTCCTAACACTTTCTATAAAAAAGGTGTTTTACCCCCTCCGGCTGAGAACGACAACTTCCTAAAATGACAAGTTCCGAAAGTGACATATCTCTAAAAAGTTAAATTCCGAAAATGAACTTCGATTTCTCAGGAAGCTTATGGCCTCGGTTAAACATCATCGGAGAAACTACCTATAACATGGCTTATGGAAGACCTTAAATCTTGTTTAGATTAATTAATTTACTCAATGTAAAGTAATACAAATGGTTAACCCAGTATTTTCTGTATAAATAAACATGTATGTTTATACATGCTTATTTATATTATTGCTGCAATTTAATTTTAACGTGTTTATGTCTCGCGCCCCATCCTGACTAAAATTTATTTAGTCTTAAGTGCAAGTATTCGCCCACGACTTATCCTGCATACAATTTTGTCGTGGATTCATAAAAACAAACTCGCGAGGGATAAATTGGTTTTCTCGGGATAGAAAGTAAATGTGTGCAAAAAATCACGTCAATCTGTAGATCCGTTTTGATGAAAAGAACAAAATGAATTAATATAGGTACACTTCCGCATTTATAATATTATTTAGGATAAACAAGCAAACTATATTGACATAGTAACATTACTGGGTTTGTTGATCAACAAAGTACCTACTGAATCTGATTATGGTACTAAATAAAAAGATAATCAATCGCCATATATAAATTTATCATTGTTACAATGTTAAAAGAAACAAAAAATGTCAAATGAAAAGAGGATGCAAAAATTAAGAGTACTTTTTCAATTCCTTATAATTGTGACTCCGTGGGTTCAATGGAAATCTGGCCAAAAATTCCTACATGCAATTCATAATTCGTATTATGCCCTGTTTGGAAAGGTTTTTATACACTACGAGGGGCGTTCAAAATATTCTCGGTATGTGGATAAAAACAAACAAGTACGAAAAGTTTGATATTTTTATTTTTCAATATACTCCCCCCCTATGTTCATACACTTATAAGATCGATCAATTATTTTGTTTAATCCCTCATAAAAATATTTTTTATCTTTGGTGTAAAAATGCTCCTCCACGGCCGTCTTCAACGCTTCATCGTCAGAAAATTTATTTCCACGCAGATCCTTTTTAAGATTGGGGAACAAAAAGAAGTCGCTTGGGGCTAAGTCCGGACTATAGGGTGGATGAGTAACAGTTTCAAACCCACATTCAACAATAGCTGCCTTGGCAATATGAGCAGTATGGACAGGGGCGTTGTCATGCAGAAGCAGAACACCTTTGGTTAACTTTCCTCGCCTCTTTTCTTTGATCGCATCTCTTAATTGACGTATAACGTTAGCGTAGTACTGCCCTGTGATATTTACACCTTTTTCTTTATAATCGATAAGCAAAACTCCTTCACAATCCCAAAATATTGTGGCCATGACCTTGCCAGCTGACGGGATTACCTTGAACTTCTTGGGATGAGCTGAACCCTTAATGTGCCACTGCATGGACTCCTGTTTGCTCTCTGGGTCATAATGATGAACCCAGGTTTCATCTCCAGTAACTATTTTTTGCAGCACCTTATCGGGATTTTCACCACACAGGTCGATAAAATCTGAACAGCAAGCCACACGCATATCCTTTTGAAGAAGCGTCAGCATTCGCGGAACCCATCTTGCACTTACTTTTGACATATTAAGATGGTCATGTATAATGTCATGTACGGTACCAATAGAGAGATTGGTTACTTGAGCTATAGATTTTACCTTCACTCGGCCGTCTTCCAATATAAGTTTTTCCACTTTATCAATATTTTCTTGTGAGGTAGCCACTACAGGCCGGCCAGGTCTAGGGTCATCTTCAATACTCTCCCTTCCACGCTTAAATTCGCTTGACCATTTTTGAATAGTAGATAAAGAAGGAGCAGACTCACGGTAAACACAATCCATTTCCTCTTTTATGGTTTTTTGATTTTTACCCTGTTTTGTCAAGTATTTTATGACGGATTGGTGCTCTAATTTCGTTAAAATTGTTAATTCGCTCATGGTGTTCATGTTTGTTCGGCAATTGCAGAAAAACAAAAGAACATCTCGGTTCCAATTTTACTTTTTTTTAATGTCAATGGATGAATCTTAGCGGCCAGTAACAAATATATATATAAAAGAGGTTGTAACGTATCAATACCGAGAATATTTTGAACGCCCCTCGTAAGTAAATAATGTTATTGTAGCTTCTAAATATGAAGTAATAAAAACGTTTATGGCTAAAACATAAATTTCCTCAAAACGGCTTAACTAAATGTCAAATTCTTTACGTTAGTGGTTAGACTTTCGTTATGCTTCCCAGTTGTGTAATGGCCCGTGGAGGTTTGGGCGAGTCGCCATTCCAATGGCAGCATCCACCAAACATTTGTCTCAGGAACGTGTATTGTGTTCTGGGTATTTTATACCCTCTTTGTTTTGGGTGAAGTTTTTACTGGGTATTGTTGCGGAAATACACAATTTACTGGATGTATCACATCTTATGGCTGTAGCCAACCACACTTTTGGCACTAATTTCTTTCATTTCTTGGTTGAGTTTTCTTTTAATAGTTTGTTATTTTGGATATCATCACGTCATTTTGACCTTCGTTTGTTTTTGTTTAAATTCTTTTAATTGTGTAAAATCTTCTGTCTATAACTTTAAGGGGCCTTACGCATTTCGGTTTCCCATACAAATTTCCAAGTTGAAATTTGTAAAAACCAGTAAGCCAATTTCGATGATACTCGGCATGCTGAAGTAAAATATAGAGATCTAAATAGTTTGTTGAAAACATTTCTATAAAACGTTTTTTTAACTGAGTTATGGCGATTTTAAACTTTCTATAGTGGACTTTAAATCGCAAAAACTCAGCCAAATAAACCTTTCTTTAAAATGTTTCAACAAACTATTTAGATCCCTGTATTTTACTTTAGCATGCAAAGTTTCAATAAAATTGGCTTATTGGTCTTTGAAAATTTCGACTTGGAAAATTGTATGGGAAACCGAAATGCGTAAACCCTCTTAAGTATTCGTAGACTCGTCCTACCTTATTTTTAGAAGTTATTTAACTCTCGTAGATTAGTGTATGTTTGTAATGCTACAAAATCTTTGGTCATTTCCAATCATTCTGTTGATTTGCACTTGCTTGCCGCCACATAAATCGTAAACAAACCAGCGGCGACGAGGCGGGACTACGCTTCGTTCGCCTACAGCTAGCTCTCACATTAACCTTAAAGTAAATATTTACATAATGCAAACAAAAAGAGTAAATA
This sequence comes from Scoparia ambigualis, assembly GCA_963921215.1. Lineage (NCBI taxonomy): Eukaryota > Metazoa > Arthropoda > Insecta > Lepidoptera > Crambidae > Scoparia > Scoparia ambigualis. The sequence continues at coordinate 6,413,614 of OY992509.1, forward strand.
CACAAATTGGGAAACATAATAATAAGATACGAAAGCTGCTCCTCGCATAAGGCGATCTCATTAATCAAAACTTTTATGGCGCGTCGAAGGAAACATTTTATGAACCCTACAACTTAAGTGGTAGTGTCACCACCAACTAAAACGTCACATTCACGTAGTATGGGGAGGTTATACATACAGATAAAAAAAAATTATTTATTGTTATTGTTAGGGTTAATTATATATTTTATTATATTCTGTAACAAAGCTACATTAATAAAATAGTAGAAGTTATGTAATTTTATCTTTCTTTATTTCTTACATTGCCTTCATTACAGTGCATGTGGTGTTTTTGCCAGTAACGGGCTGTACATGTATTTATAAAATAAAAATACATACTTATACTACTCTGTAAGTATAACAAACAATCAAACTTAAGAAATAAAAGAAAATTATCAACATTATTATGCTATCACCAGTAAATGCATTGGAAAGAGCAAAATTATTTATGTGTTTTTTCTATTTACTTGAAGTCATGTTCATAATAATCCTTAGTTTTTCATCTCTACATTATTATTACTTTACTACCCATTAAGTTCGGGGTTGAAAGTCCTGTTGTCTCGCGAAACTTCCAGACGCTATAGCGCGCAGGCGTATTATACTTCCTCCACTAAATTTATTTCACCGTATCGATTCACTAGACTTCATCCACATACATTGCCGCTTCGCTTGAAACTTATACAGCGTTCTCCACGCACAAGCAGGTAAACGATTGCGCTATGAATCTGTCGTTCGTGTACTGAGCGCGAGATGCCTCGATTGTTCGCGTGCTTTCGAGAATCGTCCGCACGAGCCCACTGGCTGTATAAAAGGAATTGGGGGTCGGCGAGCGCCGCAGTATAAATCGAGTAACCATACCGTGATATTGTTCGCATCAGTATTATTGTGTTCTACACGCTTTCTTGTGAAGTGATACCTGTGATACGTTTTGTGCTAAGGATTAAGAAATGGAATCTCCTGTTGTATTAGAGAAGCCACCGGAATACCACGGGACCGCGAGGGATAGCGAGGTAGGAGGAGGGATTTTAAGAAAGGGTTAATTGAGTATTTTATCTGTTTGTCGTCAATAGTTTAGTTTTAACGTAAACTTTTTATAATTATTATATTATATAAATTAATTTAAAAAAAATCTTATGCAGTATTTTGTTTCTGTTGTAGGTATTTCTTATTTTCAGTGAAGTTTTATTTACTGTTAGGTTTTGTATTGATTTCAATTGTTGTTTTTTCTGTTTAATCCCCATATTATAAAAATATTAGTTTGAAATAGTTTATGCTTTCGCCTTTCCTTGTATTACAGTACAGGTGACATTTTCATTTGATTTGGTAGGCGGTGCAAACACTGCACTTGACAAAGCCATTTTTTTTAACTTGACGTTATAAACACTTTGCTGGATCAGGATAAAGTGGTAACGGAGATAAATATACGGAGTAGTCTTCATAATAATAGGGTATTGCATTTTAAAGTGTAAAACTCTAGAAAGGAATAAATGAAAATAATGTTAATATACGGAATCATTAGCTTTCAAGAGAAGGTGATCTAATGTTTTGAAAATGGCTATCTATAGCGTAACGATGGGTAGGCCATATCAGAAATGTTTCCCTTGTCCGAGCTTGGACACCAGCCAGGTGGTGGCATGGTCAACCCGAGGTTGTCGCACAGATTCCTTTGTTGTTTATATTTACCAGCTGAAAAACTCATTTTATTTATTGTTATGATTCACCGGAAATGTTTATGTCACCTGAATCGGTTGTAGTACCAATGTGTATTTTTTTTTCGTTATAACAATATGTAAAGGTAAAGGACGTATAAAATTTAACTTATTACTTTGTTATACCTTGATTACGTTTTACTTTTCTTAAATGTTGAGTATTTTAAAAATTTATATACGACATCCAGATGGTTAGAAACCACCAGCTACAGAGTGAATTGTAAACAGTCGCACGTCATTTCGCGAGTCTCGTGTCATGACATGAGTCACTCGGCCGAGCGGCGCACGCGCAGCTGCTATTGAAACACCATTTATAGCGGTTCAGACATACAAATTAATTATTATCGATACATTAACATTGGTGATTAAAATGTGACACTTGTCGGTCGATGAAATTATAATTGCAACGGCACGCAGTTGTTATACTTATTACCTTCTTACGAGGGGCGTTCAAAATATTCTCGGTATGTGGATAAAAACAAACAAGTACGAAAAGTTTGATATTTTTATTTTTCAATATACTCCCCCCCTATGTTCATACACTTATAAGATCGATCAATTATTTTTTTTAATCCCTCATAAAAATATTTTTTATCTTTGGTGTAAAAATGCTCCTCCACGGCCGTCTTCAACGCTTCATCGTCAGAAAATTTATTTCCACGCAGATCCTTTTTAAGATTGGGGAACAAAAAGAAGTCGCTTGGGGCTAAGTCCGGACTATAGGGTGGATGAGTAACAGTTTCAAACCCACATTCAACAATAGCTGCCTTGGCAATATGAGCAGTATGGACAGGGGCGTTGTCATGCAGAAGCAGAACACCTTTGGTTAACTTTCCTCGCCTCTTTTCTTTGATCGCATCTCTTAATTGACGTATAACGTTAGCGTAGTACTGCCCTGTGATATTTACACCTTTTTCTTTATAATCGATAAGCAAAACTCCTTCACAATCCCAAAATATTGTGGCCATGACCTTGCCAGCTGACGGGATTACCTTGAACTTCTTGGGATGAGCTGAACCCTTAATGTGCCACTGCATGGACTCCTGTTTGCTCTCTGGGTCATAATAATGAACCCAGGTTTCATCTCCAGTAACTATTTTTTGCAGCACCTCATCGGGATTTTCACCACACAGGTCGATAAAATCTGAACAGCAAGCCACACGCATATCCTTTTGAAGAAGCGTCAGCATTCGCGGAACCCATCTTGCACTTACTTTTGACATATTAAGATGGTCATGTATAATGTCATGTACGGTACCAATAGAGAGATTGGTTACTTGAGCTATAGATTTTACCTTCACTCGGCCGTCTTCCAATATAAGTTTTTCCACTTTATCAATATTTTCTTGTGAGGTAGCCACTACAGGCCGGCCAGGTCTAGGGTCATCTTCAATACTCTCCCTTCCACGCTTAAATTCGCTTGACCATTTTTGAATAGTAGATAAAGAAGGAGCAGACTCACGGTAAACACAATCCATTTCCTCTTTTATGGTTTTTTGATTTTTACCCTGTTTTGTCAAGAATTTTATGACGGATCGGTGCTCTAATTTCGTTAAAATTGTTAATTCGCTCATGGTGTTCATGTTTGTTCGGCAATTGCAGAAAAACAAAAGAACATCTCGGTTCCAATTTTACTTTTTTTTAATGTCAATGGATGAATCTTAGCGGCCAGTAACAAATATATATATAAAAGAGGTTGTAACGTATCAATACCGAGAATATTTTGAACGCCCCTCGTACATTTGTACAAAACTAGTTAGGTAAATATAAATAAGAAGAATTCATAATTGAATTGCTTTACATACATTTTAAAATAAATTTAATGTAAAGCAATTTAACCGCCTCTGTGGTCTAGTGGCTAAGCCACCGGTTTCAGACCCAGAGGTCCGATTCCCAGCGGGGGGGTACATCTTTGTGTGCTCGGTTTGGTTGGTGGTAGGGCTGTTAAGTCCGCCTGGCTAGCTACCACCGTCTTATCTAAGTCTGTCGCCATAACAACGATGTTTATAGCATTGTTGTGTTCCGACAGTTTGAGATAAGATAGCCAGTTCCTCAGTGGTTGAGGATTCCGTGTGAAGCGCGCTTCCACCTTCGGCCTTATCGTCACTTACCATCAGGTGAGATGAAGGCCAAGCGCTTACCCGTTGCAGAATATAAAAAAAAAACGCTTTAAGAATTTCTGGCAGGTATGTTTGGATAGATTATAGCTCCAAGTAATGACTTGTGTAAGCAAATCTGTTCAGAAATACATTGAACTCCTTTTGAACAATAATGATAATATTGATAACTTATTCCGTCTGCTTTCTCTCACAAGTGCATTCCTTTTTAAATGCAGAACGGGGCTTGCATTTACGGAAATGGGTTTGAGTTCTGCATCCCAATTTGAGTTTTGATGTAACAGTAAAAAGGTTTTTCAATGTATTCTGTCGTTTGGAGAACAGCTTATGTATTCTGTCGTTTGGAGAACAGCTTAGCATTCTTCCTTGATTTGTTTTGCATTGAACATTCTCGTCGAATGCACGTTTTTCGAGCGGTCAGTCAAGATCACGGTCGACCGGCCAAACACAATCCGTTCTCTCGTAAATCCACGAGTGTAAATATTCATCTAACTTGAGCCGATGATGTCACTCTGCTATTTATCTAAGATGGCAAAATACCTTGCTTAAACACAAACGGACTTATGGCTTATGTTATGTTATGTGTCACGTGACGCCTACAGTTACGGTGGATGCTAATATGGTCAGTTTGAAATCGCCGGTGATTTAAGCGATTTCTTTATTAGTAATCCGTTTAATTTTAAGCGTAGTTTCTTGAATATCTTAATATGGTTGCCAAGTCTGCAATATGTAGGTCAGTTTTCGATTTGAACTCTGTAGACAGAAGTGTATGTTTCCATACGATATTTTATGTCTCTACTCAGCTGTTCGTCGTATCAAGTAATATGTGACTTTATTTTGATTTATTCAATTTAGCTTTTATTTGTCAATAAAGTTTTTTTTATAAGGCAGCAAAGTTACACGACGTCGACGATGTAGTATTTTTGCCTATTTACTTGTACACTATAGTCTTACAGACCTAGACTGTATTTATCAGGAAAAACATACTTCAATATCTGTTTTAATCCATGTATACATTCATGGCTGTGGCAGAATAACAGGGTTTGTGGGTCTGGGTGGTCTGCAAACATTGAGCCACAGACCTTTTTGTCTATGTTTTTTGACAAATAAATATACTTATTATATTATTATTATTATTACTTTCCGTAGGCATTGAAAGTATGTTTCGTATGATTGTGAATACCATTACCCTACTGGTCAACTTAAGCCATCATTTGTCCATCTATTGTGGTGTATAACTGTACACCTGCGTTATATTGTTGCCAGTTCGTCAGTACGCGTGGCATTTTAGCGGTCATTGACTGCAGTTACGTCAGCTGATCACTGCCTGCGTTTAATATTAACTTCATTTATTTTAAGCGGCTGATAGATTAGACATTTCTCGTCTGCAAACGTTATTGTATTGTGCGTGGAGCTTTACATTGTGGTTATAACATTTTTGACAATTGCTCCATCCTTATTTGCTATCACAGTTATTGTAACACAGCTGATACTTTGTATCGCCTCACGATTTACTGCGCAGGCTAGGTGTTGTATTATTGTTTGCCGTTTTTCTGTCATAACGACAACTTTGATTCGCGCGAGGCATGACGCAAGTTGCTATTGGTTTTTGTTCGACTCACCCACCGGGATGATGTCACCGTGTGGACATTGGTAACGTTTATATAACACGAAAAAAAGAAAGGCCATGTATTTTGCATAGCCTTATTGCGCTTCATAATGCCCGCTTTGGTAAAACCTCTAGTCTCTTCCGGATTTGGCATAATATTGCAGAATATTCTAATTCTAGCTGTGGCAATATCTTGCCTTGTTGTTCGAAAGGATCGTCTATGCACGTCACAGTTTATTGTTTACTTAAGGGGGGTTAATCGGTCAGCGAAAATTCCGGGCCCTCGCGGGTGTTGCGCGGTGCGGGGTCCGCGGTAATTCGTAAGCGCCACTCACATTTGTATGAACAAGAAAAAAAAATTAGTATTTTTGAAATTCAAAACAGTCAAGAAATCGGAAAGGTAAAAACCTATATTGTTTAAGATTTTTTTAGGAATTATTATTGTAAAACACGGTCGTAATGTGCATTTATATGAAATTTTAGGAAACAGTCGTCTCCTCACACATACGTTCTGTAATACATATTGAAAATTTCAGTGCGAAATATCTAAAACATTTTGAGTAACAGCTAATAGAAAACAGCCGATTTTTCCGTTTTCACCGCCTTACCCCCTGTCCTGTCGTTAGCTCTATGTGAAAAGTCGCAAACTTATTTCTGTAGTGAGCGTCGATTAGATAATTCTGTTTTTCAAATAACCACGTACATGTATACATCTTATTCAAATAACATGTATACATCACGCCCGTATCCAGGAGGGGTAGGCAGAGAGAGACCACTTGTTACGACTTTGTTACGATGCTGACACACTTCGTTTTCAATAACCACGTAACGCATTAATTCGTTTTAACGTCGACTTTTGATATATTTATACGTATACATAGTAGGTACATCATAACCACATGCGACATAACGCGCAAATAACTGAAAAGTTCAACGTTCTCTTGGCTGATTTCATGTTAGCCTTTTATTTTTACATAGCTTTTATGCTTAATTCATAAAACGCAAAAACGTCGCTCACGCGTCGCCCACGTTTGAACTCGAAGTAAACATACTGTTTCTTAGAATATTGTTCAACATAAATTAAACAGCATTCAATCAGTTGGTCAATGCGTTTTAATGAGAATATTTGTCACGCATCGCTCTGCGTGAGTTTTACTTCTGTGTGATTCAAATGTTTATAATATAGATATTAAATCAAACGAGCGCCGTTTAAATAATAATTTATAGTTATTATCCTGATATCCTTCAGTGTTAAATTTAACTGGGTGCGTGGGAAAATGTACTTTCATTATAGATTTTTTAAATTAAGTATTGTTTAACGTTGCCTCTATTAATATTTTGGATTCCACAGTGTCTGCCGAATTTCCACAAACGGACCGAGGGCATAGTAAAAATCGTGCGAGCGGTATTTGTAACCAAAATGGAATAAAAAAAGTTTGTAATGCGTATTTTGTTAAACCCAACACTTGGCGCCCAAATTATTAACGATAACAACTTTATAGCCGCCGGCGGGACACGAAAGTTGCGACAGTAAGGTCGTTCGTCGTCCTTGCCGTATATGGGCACTTCTTCGCGACCTGCGTAGCGCACTTAGGGCTGCCCAGTAAAAAAACATACAATGATCATTAACTTTAACCATTGCAACTCGATAAAATTTCAATTTGTTGATTTTTACATCCGCTTTATTCTGTTCTTTATTAATTATCGATTTATCAATCAGCCATGATAACCCTTATGCTGAGCAAGGGTTGGTATTCCCTTCTTCTTCCAGTTAATTTTATTTTTCACTGTGCACATTTAGCCATCTTCGTTTGGTCTGCGCTACGCCTGTATTCACCTTGATGCTAGTGCTTTTCAGACATAGATTCACGACTATTGTCCCCAAATTGTTAGTCAGAGATTAGGCAGTGATCGAATCAGAAATGAGGAGATTCGTAGACGAACTAAAGTAACCGACATAGCCCCAAAGAGTCGCCAAGCTCAAGTGGCAATGGGCAGGGCACATCGCCCGTAGAACCGATGGCAGTTGGGGCAGAACGGTTCTCGAGTGGCGACCGCGCACCGGAAGACGCAGTGTGGGCAGGCCTCCAACAAGGTGGTCCGACGATCTGGTGAAGGTCGCGGGTAGCCGCTGGATGCAAGCAGCACAACACCGGTCGTGATGGAGATCCTTGGGGGAGGCCTTTGTCCAGCAGTGGACGTCTTCTGGCTGATGATGATGATGAGGCAATGAGGACCGCAGAAGCAGTACATTACCACAGTCAAAAAAAATTTATTGTACTAAAGTACCTATGTAAGAATTTGATGGGGGCTTCCTCATATGTAATTCAGTTTCCTAGAAGTCTTAATGGCTTCAGCTGCTTTCGCGGGACATTGCAACATATAATATGTTATTAAATGAACAATGTCGTACATAACGCAGTCAGCACAGTAGCCCTATAACTGCACACCTGTTCAGTAGCTGCAGTCTGCTGTTCACATCCGCGTTCGGGGCCGCGCGCGAAGTTGACGCGATTACCGCGAACTTCCTGCTACTGACGGGCGAGTGACATTTTTTTAAACCAATACATTTATATGTCGTTAAATGAAGATGATCGTCGTCGCCATGACGCTTTTGGCGCGTGTGAATAAAAAGTTTGCACGTTAAATATAATCTTAATACATTTTGGCGCCTCGAGCTCGGTAGTTAATTGAATTTGATGGGATAATTTTATTGTATGGCGACAAAATGTTACTGAATGATTGCTATATGCTTAAACGGCTGGCTTTAAAATGATTCTGCGTTATAAATCTGTTGAACTGCTGTGAAAGCATAATTAAATAGAACGATGTGTAAGTAAACAGTACAATTTAAATACATGCCGGTAAAGTTCATCTCTCTGAGACACAGTTGAAAACCCCCATATAACATTACTATGTTGGCTTTTTCAAATATATTATACATACATAAATTGTAATTGCATACTATTACATATCTGCGTAGTTTAAAACTGTCATTAAGTGGGTGATTGTTAATGGTTTTTTTATTGTTATATTGCGAAACTTAAATAAGCAAAAGTGCAAGATCAATTTACTCAATACTCAATACTCAATATTTTATTGCACACCACAATGTTACAAAGTTGTTATAATTTATATTAAAGGTACAGGTTCATTATGGGCCCTGTGGGGCACAGCAATTTGAAGAGGGAAGACCTTTTCCAATTAATTTTGAATTAAATTAGCATACATTCTTATATTTTATTTTTTATATTATAATAGTACTTACTTATTCTTATTTTTATTATTTATATTATTTTATATTTTAATAAATAAATAAATATTTTTTAAGATGTTTATCTATTATTTGATTGAAATTTGTTAGTTGTTAGATAGTTTTAGATCTTTTATTTTTATAAATGTTTGTCTTCTAAATATTCTGTTATAGCACCTTCTTATAAGTAATTCCTTTAACTTCTTTGTAAAATTTTCATCATTGCTGATGTTTTTTATTGAATCAGGTAACTTATTAAAATTTTTTATGGACATGACTAGCGGGCTGGAAGAATGGTGTGTCATTTTAGAAGCTGGTAGCGTTAGTTTGTTTCTATGTCTAAGTTGATGTTTGGTTATATGGTCGTCGCGCTTTGTATAGAAGTTAGGATATTTGCGGACAAATTTACACAATTCTAAGATATAAATGCAGGGCAGCGTTAATATTTTATATTTTTCAAAGTAAGGCTTACAGCTTTCTGTTGTCTCTATGTTAACTATAATTCTAATTAGCTTTTTTTGTACTATCAATAAACTAGGAGCATCTGTACTGTTTCCGTTCGTGGAAATTGTTTCAAAACCTAGAGCCTATGGCTAGGGCTAAGAGAGTGCTCTTAGCATAATCAAAAAATTCGTCAGCCAACCACTTACACCGAGTTTTGGATGTGTTACAAAGATGGTACAAACACTGCACCAGTGTTCCGACTCCTAAGCTAGTAAATCTGTGATACCGAAGCTACGGTTGTCAACAAAATTCCTTACGATAGTTGTATCTTGTTGCAGCGCGGCTTCCCGTTTGATGAGGAGGAGGGCACGGGCGCGTGGAGCGAGCTCGCGTCCCGGCACCCCGACATAGCGGCGCGCCTGCGCCAGCGCCCCGCCACCTGGGCACGCAAGCGGCGGCCCTCCAGCCAGGACGCCGCGGAAGGTAGGCATAAGCACTGCTTTCATTTGTAATAGGTGAAACCTGTGAAATTACCGCTTTGTACGAAATAAAGTATGTATCTGTGATGGATGACGAAAAAAGTTCAAATGTGATAAAATAATTTCCATGTGCATTTCCAGAGACATGGAATAATTGGATATAGATTTTAAAGAAAATAAAAATCATTTCCAAATTATAGCCAGAATTCATAGCCAAATAGTTCAATTTGAACTATCCAGTAGGTACTGCAGAACGGCAATTTCATAGGTTAAAAATCTTTTAGAAGCATTTAGAACGGATGCTTCGTAGTCGGCAACCGTGCGCGTAAGAACCTATGTAAGATTTGTTCAAGAGTATTTTACAGTAGAGCTTTTGAATAGTCCTAAAGTAATGTGTTGTTTTGATACGTAATCGTGATCTCTTAAAAAAGCTCCTATATAATAAGTAATTGTTTGTAGTTTTATTTGGCTTAGTAGTATCAGAAATACTAAAAGCCTTTATTTCCATTTACAGGTTCTGTAAACAAACGTTTCCATATTGCAGATTTCGGCGAGAACTTCAGCGGCTTCGACAGATTCCCCTTTGACGACATCCCGCCGGAGTTCAGAGACCACTTCCCGACACACTGGAACCGTAGATTCAGTGCGCGCGACGAGCCGCAGCCACCCGAATCGTCACAGGCACAAGCGCCGCAATCGCCGCACCAACAGACCACATCCACACAGACTGAACAGAACCCGGGACCGTCCCACGCCCAGCAGACACACCTACCACAGTACGGACTAAGGAACACAGTCGACCTCGGCCAGAAGAGTCCCGCCGATCCGAGTTTGGTTGATGCCGAAGAGAGGAACCAGAGGTCTATGTCAGCACCCCCCGAAAGTACAGCTAACCAAAGTAACATACCCAAAATGAGTGCACAGAACCACCAAGAGCACGGCCACCCGCCCCACTCCGAGCACCAGTCACAATCGAACGTAAGGCACATACCCATATTCGTAGAAGGCAGGGACGAGCCGGTCATCAACAAGAATGTCGACCACGGGACCCACTTCGGGGAGACGAAGCCCGCATACGCGCCGCCGCCGCAGCCGCAGCCGCACATCGACAGGGAACAGTACTTCCCCGACGAGGGGCCCGCGTTCCATCCGCCGCCAAACTTCTCCAGAGCTTTCGGCACGCCCTTCAACAAAGGCTTCAGGCAGGGCCCGCAGCCTTTTGTCCAGCAGAAAGTCTACCCTCAGACAGCGTTTACGCGCGGAGCTTCGCCACAGAGATCTCAATCCCCCAAACCTCAGATGCATCCTGAGGATCATTTTGTGAAAGTGCCAGTTCACCACGAGCATGCTGCGCCCAAGCCTGAACCTCAGCCGCGACCGCAGCAGAAGCAGCCGCCGCCGCCGCCGCAGCAGCAGCAGCAGCAGCAGCAGCAGCATCATCATCAGCCGCCCCAGCAGCCGGTGCCGCCCAAACAGCAGACTCCACCGCCGCAACCGAAACCGCAGCCGTCCCCCAACGATCCCATTACGCAAATCCTGAGCGTTCAGACTGATGTCCTAAACCTGATGACGGACGTAGAGAACTTCACCGGTTCCAAAAAAGACAAGAGGTATTTATTTTTGGATGAGATGTTGACGAGGAATCTCATTAAACTAGACAATATCGAAACGGACGGCAAAGAGAACATTAGACAAGCTAGAAAGGAAGCCATACGATGTATCCAAAAGTGTATAGCTGTGTTAGAAGCGAAAGCCGAAAAAGGTAGTGCGGCGTTAGCTCAGGACGCCGAAATGCAAGACAACTCTGCGGCGACGGAGAACGGCGTCGAGGTTGAAATGAAGGATGTTTCCAATGAGGAAAAGGTTGAACCTCAAGCTGAACAACAGTCTGTCGAAGAGGAAAAGACAGACGAGATTAAATCTGTAGAGGGAAATGCTGAAGCGCCAGCGCTTGAAGTTGCACCGGCGGAACCTGAAGCGGCGGACACGCGGCCGGCCGACGTCACGCCTGCAGCTGAAGATAAGCCCGTCCCCAAGAAAGGCACAAAGAATGTAAAGAAACGCGATAAGAGTAAAGATAATAAGAGTGAAGCTAAGGATAGCAATAAGGAACAGGCGGCAGTGGACGCGAAGGCAGAGGTGATGCAAGTAGACGATAAGGGCGACAAAACGAACACGCAAACTATGGAAGTGGACGGTGCTGCTAGTCAATAAATATAGCCTTAGCAAATTACTTCGTATGTAGATACACTTTTTGAAGCACGGGGCCTAAAGTATTCTGCCTTTTTCCTGTTTGTGTTGATTATTTGTGCAAAAATAACACAGGTGTTGACATGTATAGTGTTTGTTTGTACGACGTTTTTAATATTAAAACAAGATGTGTAAAGGAATTTGTTGTCCTTTCGGAATTGAAACGGGCTCCTCTTATTGAAATCCTAATATTTAATTTATTTATTGTTTATCATTACTTGATAACAACATTTTCATAATAAATGTAAGTTCACAATCTGGGATTTATTATTAATAATCCTTTACCTACCTAAAGAAAAATATTTATATCTGGGCTTTTTTAGTACTTTATAAATAAAATATTATCGATTTACAACTTTATTTATTTCTTAAAACTTATTTACATAATTATACACGTGTTTTTGGATAATAATATTATTTTCAGTTCATAGCTTGACTTCACATATTTTAGTTCTAATACAATTAAATTAAATATGCCTACTCTTGATTACATTATATCACAGAGAAATTATATACACACAATAAAAGCAAACGTACATCATCCATTACAATAAAATATGAAAGATCTTTTACATTACATTTTAATTAAATCTAGAAAATAGAATCTTAATTGTTTCAATAATTTCATCCTGCAAAAAAACAGTTGCTGGTCTAATCTAGTTATTAGATTGTTGGATTGGGAATAAAATCCATCATCGTGGTTAGTGTTGCCGCTTGATAGTCCACTATCGATCGTCTGTTGATAGACTATCGATAGTTGAGCAAAAGCAATAGTATCGATATAATACGTGATGCTCCGAGGCGAGACCAACTTTAGCTAGGTAAATTCAATAAGCATGAAAAAAATGTAGATGTATGTAATGGGCGATTTTCCGAGATCAAAAAAAAAAAGAAATTGGTTCGTAAATGACTTCATAGATGGCGCTTAGCATAGATTAGTATGGCGCTTAGTAAAAGGCGGGTTCATGAAGAGCACGTGTATGGCTGCGTAATATTTATTCTATTCCAAAATAGAAATAGGTTCTGGATGTCCTGAATATAAATAGGTAAGTAAATACTATTTTTTTATTCTTTTGGTAGACAAGTAAAAGTGTAGAATTTATTACAGCCCATAAGTAGGTACGGCTTTTATAAAACGACATCTATCGAGTGTTTTTGAACTAATTTTTACTTTTTAATTTGGGCTGTCAGAAAATCGCCCATTGTAGACCCAATTTAAAAAAATGTATATCAATAGTTTCGTTGTAATATTTAAAACAAAGTGGGCGCACTGGAGAGCATACTCGCCTTAAGACTTTTCAAATTCGTTTATGACACCATTAAAATGTATATTAAATGTATATCAATCTACTGTCATCAATTCGATATTGAATTTAGTCTATTCACGGCCACTTTTAAATTTCCTAACATTAGAGAAGCGCTGGTAAAAGGCTATGGCAACGTTTTCTTTTTTGGGATCGTTATTATTATGAAAACTACGTTCCGACATGCTCGTAGAATTAGGGTAAAATAAAACTCAAAATATAGTTAGCTCAGAAATGCGCCCCTATACTGGAGAAAAACACTTTTTTGTTCTTCCCAACACACAGAAAGTCTTTTTCCACGCTTCATATTGACAAATAAAACACGAATAACTTCTAGTTGCGATTCAATATTGACAATGATTTATCTATGAAAATGTGGGTAGTTGACTTAGTTTTTAGTTGTTTATTTTAGATAGGTAGGTACATGCGTCTATGATTACGTCTGCTTGATATAAATGAACATAGAATCAATCAAATTAGTTGTCCATATGATTGTTGATTCAATTATTAGAGGAAAATAAATAGCCCAGTTGAATAATCTCATTAACTTAATAAATTGTAACATATCAAGCCAAGGCTCTGATAGACTACGCTCAATTACTCATAAAGACGACTTTGCCATAGCCATTTTTTCAAGTGGCCGTGAATTGGTATAGACTAAATTAAATATCGAATTGATGATAGTAGATTGATATACATTTAATATACATTTTAATGGTGTCATAAACTAATCTGAAAAGCCTTAAGAGGGCACCGCGCGGAGCCGCGCGATCGCAAAAACTGACATAAGTCTCATAATGAACTTCAAAGCAAAATCAACCATATTAATATTTAAAATTAGAACAATTCTGCTTTGAAGTTTCAGACCTAGTAATTTGATTAGAGCAATGTTTTTATTCTGCAAAATGTACAAAACCATCACACGCTTGTGTTAAAAATTAAAATTTACTTTTTTAAGATGAGGGCGACCTGCGGAATATCAATACAAATATTTTCATGTAAGAATTATTATTTCATGCGTAAAATTAAGAAAGTTGTCGAAGAAAAATGTTTTTAGGAGTCATTAGATTTATGAATTGTTTGTTATTGTTTAAACAATTTGTTTCAAATTTCAACAAGGCCACGACCTTGTGCAATAATCAGGCTAACTTACGTAAGTTCTTTTAATGTATTTAACTAATTCAGCTCATAGTACAAGTGACTTAAAAATACGTAAATTTTCACAATTTCGTGCAGGATCTCCTTAAGTAACGGAATTATCCTTGTGGGCTCGCTGGCGAGTATGCTCTCCAGCGCGCCCACTTTGTTTTAAATATTACAAAAAAACATTTTTTTAAATTGGGTCTACAAATATATACATATTATCTAATTTTTTTTCATGCTTATTAAATTTACCTAGCTAAAGTTGGTCTCGCCCCGGAGCATCACGTGATATAATTGATAGCCCTGTAACCGTTAATACTATCGACACACAGCAATACTATCGATATTATCGAAGGCACCATCGATAGTATCGATACTATTGCTGCTGAATATTGCAATAACAATCGAAAGTTTTGTCCTATCTATATTGACCTTTCCCTCAATAGTATTGCTATCTATATTAATATTCATTAGCAATACAATACCAACTAGATAACGCGTCACGTACAAAATAGAAAGCTGAATTCTGTCTACGTGAATAAATACTTTTTTAATAAATTACTCCTGTCACCTAAAAAATAAAAGACGTCAATAACATTTAGCGGTGAAATCAACCGTAGAGGGCAACAAATAAAGTACTTTTTCCTGTTATTGCTTGCGAGAAAATAAGAGCTCACTACTCAAGTGCGCTCTTATTTACCGAGACTCATTTTTAGCGCCGACCTGACATCTAGTTGTATTGTTGATCGAAGAACAATACTATTGAGTAACAGCCTACTATCGATAGCGCAAACATATCGATAGTATCGTTTGTTGTTACAATTGTCATAGCCGATACTATCGGTACTAACTACGATATTGAGCTTCAATACTATCGATAGTATTGCAGTATACCGATATTATTGTACCTAACTGAGCTTATCGATAGCCTATCGATAGGATCGATAGGCCTATCGATATTATAGATGATTTCCGAGGCCAACTATCGACAGTTCGGCAACACTAATCGTGGTCTTGCTAAAAGTCCCGCAATAAAAAATTACAAGTTGTAGCCCCTGCAGCCAGTACCTACACATCAAAAAGATATTCTAGCCAAAATAACTAGGTAAGTCTAGTCAGTACACTAGTAAAAATCTTTCGTCAGACGAATCAACGGTTTTAGGCGCTCAGACTTCATATACGAGGTAGCTCTTATATTATGTGAAATATAATTAATTTCTTCATAACAGCTTTCCTCTAAAATTTAATTAATTTATATGATTCTGCCCCGAATCCGACTGGATTGTCTATTTCACCCGCCAACATGCATTGTTTTGCATCTCTGTCTTCTGGTGAAGAAATTTAAAATTTACAGAACTTTTAAACTTTCCAGGGTCGGAAACAGGTTACAACAAAACCTTTCGACCGCCAGTCTAAACGCGTCGCCGTGTCCTGTACGCCAATCAATTCAGAGCAAAAATTCCAAAAGTCATTAATAACTATGAATGACACATAATTTAAACCTTATATATTTTTGATCATTGCCGTCTTGGCGTACAGGCCACGCTATCGGTTGTCGATTATAGCCGACAGTGGAGGTCAAATGTTGCAAGCGTGTAGGCTATCGTAGCAGCTTCCCACCAAGTGGACTGTACGCTCGATGAAAATGACTACCAATCTTCGATTATCCAAACACTAGATACACATTCCCCTATAAAAATACGTTTAAAAAGTGGTTCCAACTATTCTATACTTTGTTTTGATTTTTAATTAACTAATTTTGATACTCGGCCCTATCATCACCACGTTAGGTATTAGATTTGGACGGCAATGTCTAATGACAGCTGAGAGCTTGGTTGGTCTTGGTTGGAGCCTCAGAATAATAACTAAAGCATAGGAGTGCTATGACATTTGAGTGTGCACTTCGTTTGGTCACCATTCGAATTACACTTGTTTAAGTCGCTTTTGAATTCGGTATCATAAATGTTGACCGGTTTTTTTTTCGCTTTACATTTAACGTTTTTGTCAACTTATTTTGTCTCTATCTTTATTATTGAAATTTTGCATTGACAATGCTATATAGATCTAGGATAAAATGTTTACTAGAAAAAAAAAAACAACCAGTCTCAGGAAGCTCGAGTGGGATTCGAACCCACGACCTTTGGATTGCCGGTCCACTGCTCTAACCGCTGAGCTACCGAGACCCCAGAAGACTTGTTGAATTTTTCCTAGTAGTTTGATTTACGCTGCAAGCCAGCGGTATTACGTCACTGTGAAGTCTACCCTCACATTCGAAAGAAATACTATTGCAAGTATTTAACAATCGATAAAGACGTAATTGCTTATAAATATCTTTATTATTGAAATTTTGCATTCACAATGCTGTATAGATCTAGGATAAGATGTTTACTAGAAAAAAAAAAAAAAAGGGTAGACTTCACAGTGACGTAATACCGCTGGCTTGCAGCGTAAATCAAACTACTAGGAAAAATTCAACAAGTCTTCTGGGGTCTCGGTAGCTCAGCGGTTAGAGCAGTGGACCGGCAATCCAAAGGTCGTGGGTTCGAATCCCACTCGAGCTTCCTGAGACTGGTTGATTTTTTTTTCTAGTAAACATTTTATCCTTATTTTGTCTCTTTTCTTTCAATGTTTATGGCCTATTAGAAAAAATAGGACAACTATACGAGTCTCATTTGGACTCCTATGCTTTAGTTATTATTCTATGGTTGGAGCATTAGTTCGAGGCGTCACTTTGAAGCAGCGTACGGATAGCGCGTACATTACGTACGCGTAGTCGGTTACGCGTGTCCTGGGACGCCATGTCCACACTTGCAGCTACGCGTACACTCTTGGGGAACGCGTGCCGCGCAAGCCAGCTCGCAGGCGAGCCCCCTTAGTCGCCTACCTACCTACGCTATATTTGGATGGCAAAATCGAGCACATCTAACAACAAAGATAGACGGTATACTTACCATCCGCTCAAGCACCCTTACGCAAATCTAGTCTGTTTAATACCTTAAGGACTTGATCATTTGTGAAAGAGACAGAAGCAAGTTGATGACCAGCCTGATCAGATATTATGTTATGAACAGCGCGATAGACATTACGGTTATAAACGGATGAAAAATGAGATGCCAACATTACATATTTCCTTTCCCTCTGATACAGTCTTATCACCAAGAGACATTTCTGCTGGGTAAAGTACGCCGGCAAAAGTACATCTTTTGCCGTTTGTTTTACGTTTAATAAAGGACCACGTAAGCTTAGGATTAGTCGTAAGTACCTGCTCCAAGCCATCCAAATATCTATTATAGACCAATTTTTGCAGCCGTTGACATCTACGTCTTAGCATTTCAAAAACAAGAACATCGCGAGGATTGTTGTTAAATTTACGTATTTTCATTCACTGCTTCTGTTTTTCTTTAAGTAGGTTTAGGTTCTTTATGTAGGTAGTTATGCACGCGTGTTCATCGAGTTTCAATAATGAAATCAGAATGACTGGCGGGGCTCGGGTAGCGCTGTGGGTCGATTGATCTCGCGTTCAGGTTCGCGGCGGTCCGTACAGGAGCTGTACGCGTATCCAATGTATGCGTGGGCACCGTATCCCGACTACGCGTAACACAGGAACGCGCTAACCATACGCAGCTTAGAGCGCTAATGCTGTATCTAGATATGATCAACAATAGTGTTCACATGATCGAAGACTACCAAGCCTCAACGTATCTACTCCCACTCCTTCATAACCCTATCCCAATCCTCATCGGCGATAAACGGCTTATCGATGCAGTTGATCATATACTCGCCACAGAACACGCACTCGCTCGCCACGATGTCTGCGAGCTCGTTTTTGAGCAGCTCGCGTAGAGGCAGCCCGCTTGACGTCACTGTGGATAGCTCGATGTCTGACAGCACGGACAGCTGGCGTTGGAGGTCGGCTAGCTTGTTGCGGCGCGCGGGGGCTGGGTGGAATAGGATAGAATAAATCTTCATTGCACAATAATTTACAATGCTAAAAGTTTTACAGCCGTTGGTACGAAACGTCAATTATCGGTAATGATCTCTTAGCATCTTATGACTTTTCATTGTATAGGTAGGTACAAATGGCTATAACAGTGACGTCGTAAGCACAATGAGTAGAATGAGAAATTTTAAGCACTAAGGAGTCGCTAATTGATGTTTTTGAGTACGGCAATAAGTAAAGTTTTTAATAGTAAAAATGAGAGTACTGAAGATGACTGGATGGTAAGTACTACAATAATGTGGTAAGTAAAATTTCAAAATGTTTTTTTTTATAAAAGAAGGAGGCAATCAAGCAGGCGGGTCACCTGATGGAGAGTTAACACCGCCGCCCATGGACACCCGCGAAACCAGAGGAATCGCAGACGAATTTGTTTAAGGAGAGTCAGCGGGCAAAACTGTTTTGCTAGATCAAATGGTTTATGTATTTACTATTAAATTACGCTCTTATAAAAAATATATAATACACTAAAGGAGATTGCCTAAAGAATGTGCTAATTTGTTACGCGATTAGATGTAAGTACTTTACTAGATTATAAAAACTCCCGAAAACAGGCAAAATAAAATTCTAAAACGGATGATTTCTTACATTTTTTTTAAATTTTCGACATAATTTTTACATGTAAATATAAATTTTGAAGTACTACCACAGAATAACTAATAGTACTACGTACAGAAGGTTCACTCTCCAATTACTTTCACGCGAAATTGAAACTTATCGTGTGACCCGAGCGTTCATATTCCGTTAAGCAACGCTGACTCGATATCGTATGACGTCATGACGTCACAGATCGTAGGGTTTACTTGCGCGCGCAGGGATTACGAGTGAAGCGATTAGGCGCTCGGTGTTCGGTGCTCTTGCGCTCGCGGCAACCTTTACTGCCATACGCCGGCGGCCAAACTGCGGAGGCGCGCCAAACGAACCTACCTAAACTGCGGAGTGACACCCCCCTGGTACTACAGAGAACCTGCTTATTCATTAAATCCTATAAAGTCCATAATTAGGCAAAAAAACCTACAAAACGCGCCTATTTGCGCCGCTTCGCTGTTATACCCGTCCCGTACCGTCGTAGGACTCGCCTTAAGGAAGGAACAGGAATAGTGAGGGGGGAGGGGGAAGAAGGGCCTCGGAACCCTCACTGGCCGGACGAAACACAACAGCACCAAGTGCTATTATTTCACGCCGAATATTTGTGAGAGGTTTGATATCAAGTCGAAAGGATATAGTTAAATTGACGTAAGTTTGCACTGACCCAGCGCGGGCTGCACCTCCGTCAGCAAACAATCTGCGTGCGCGCGATGGCCGCACGGGAACAGGTAGAAGGGCCGCAGCAGCAGCGCGATGTCACACAAGCAGCACGCGTCCGTCACAGATACCACGGCGCTGCGGTTGCGGAACGACTGGATCTCGGAGCGGACCTGGTTGTAAGAGAGGGGGTCAACATAAACACATCACGCAAGATTTACGGAGCACAATATGTGCTCAGCGTGTCAGGTGCACATGTGCTCAGCGTGACAGGTGGTGAGCCCATCGCAAATATGTGCAGTCGTTCCGTTGTCGCCTTTTACGACACCTAAGGGAAGAGAGGGGTTGGTAATATTCTTACATCGCTACGCGACGCGACACGGTTATATAATGCTAAAGATGAATAAAAAATCACAACCTAATATTAGTCTTTATCCGTCGAAATTATTTATTATAGTCTCATTCACAGATATAGATTTACATAGATAACGCAATTGCATGTACTTCGCGTGTCCGAATCCCGATTAAGCGTCAAGGTTGGTCGACGCTAACTTCACTCCGCGCGCGTCTGAGGGCCTACTCTCTTTCTCCGAATCGAAATTTCGGCCGACTTTCGGTTGCTATTTACAGCGGTTTCCATTCCTTCCGAAATTTCGTTCATACAAAATAGGTTTGGCATATACATTATTAATTTTTAGAAAATTGTTTGAAACTTTGAAAATATTGGAAAGCGCTTTAAATAGCAAATGAAAATCGGCCGAAATTTCGTTTCGGAGAAAGAGAGTAAGCCCTGTGTTGTTGCAGCCGGACGGCCGAAAAATCTAATAAAAATGCCTCGTTGCGTAATAATTAACTGCAATAGCACAAAACTTTCGAGCACCCAAAGGCAGGAACATATTTCCTATCACAGGTAAATTATTTTAAAATTATATTATGCGTAAATTCATTTTAAAACATTTTTTAAGTATTCCACGTTGTGATTCAGTGTGATTCAGAATACATTCTGTCAAAAAAGTTTCGGGAACGGATGATTTGTTTCTGATTCCAAATTAATTTTTCTTTTTTTTTGTTGTTAGATTAGCACGCAACTGGTATCCATTTTGGCGCGGAGTTTGAGTTGCATCTGTTATTTAGATTAAATACAGTGCTGTTTTTAATCAGTTTATATCTATTGTGTTTGCGAATTTCATAATGGATAAAATTATCGAACAAAGAGTTTGTCTTAAATTTTGCGTCGCCAATGGAATTTCGTGTTTGGAGTCACTAAAAATGTTACAGCAGGATTACGGTGAATCGACTTTATCAAAAACACGTGCTTATGAGTGGTACAAAGCGTTCAAAAGCGGTCGAGATGTGATGGAAGATTTGCTTCGCTCTGGTAGGCCATCAATGTCTTCAACTGAAGTTAACATCGCAAAAGTGAAGGATAGGTGACTGAAAATCCTTATTCAAGTTTAAGAGAGATATAGCCGCTGAACTTTCTGTGTCTCACGAGTCGATCCGTACCATTTTAAAAAATCACTTGGGTATGAAACATGTTGCCGCTCGGCTAGTCCCAAAATACCTGAATTTTCTTCATAAACTCAATCGCATAAGAGTCGCTGAGGACATGCTAGAACGAGTCAATTCCGACCCAACATTCATGCAACGCATTGTTATTGGTGACGAGACGTGGGTTTACGAGTTTGACTCAACAAGCTTCGGATTGGCGCCTTCCGACTGAACCGAAACCGAAAAAACCACGCCAAATTCGATCAAAAGTCAAAGTCATGTTGACGGTTTTCTTTGACTATCGCGGTGTTGTGCACTCGGAATTCTTGCCGGAAGGTCAAACGGTAAATAAAGAATATTATTGGAGCGTTTGCTATGACGAAAAAGGCCAAATTTGTGGAAAGAAAATTCTTGGATTTTGCACCACGATAATGCACCTTCGCACAAGGCCATCATTGTGAACGAATTTTTGACCAAAATCTCAACAAATACCATCGAGCAACCAACTTATTCACCAGATATGGCTCCAGCCGACTTCTTTCTTTTTCCTAAACTCAAATTACCACTTCGTGGCACCCGTTTTCATTCGGTAGAAAACATAAAATTTAATTAAAAAGTCTTGTCCAATTTTTCCATCTACTTTTAACGGTAAGCTGGACAACACATGAAATTTATGATTAAAACACTGTGTGTCTCTCTGTAGATTTAGATAAAGGAGAATTCGCGGCGAGAACTGAACTCAATTCCGGAAAAAGCGTTTAAAAAATGTTTTAATGATTGGATTATTCGTTGGCGTATGTGTATCGTTTCTGAAGGAGCATACTTTGAAGGCGATAAAATTAATTTGGATGAATAACTAACGTTTTGTGTATTATTGATCTTTTCCCGGTACTTTCTTGACAGTAGTTACTAGGTACTTAGTATACCTAAGTAACTACAGATTTACGTCAAGTAAACTATATTACATTACGTTGCCGCGTTAGCTTCGAGCGTTTGATCTGACGTTGTGTGTTAAGAGACGATGAATATCGAAACAAGCGATACTGTCGCGCATCGCTTCGACTTCGTAATACAGGAAATTTCTCATTCGTCTGTCGAATTTAGCGACTAGTGTTGTTCGTTGTACAACATATATCAATAATAGATTTAATTGAAATCGGACAGACGAATGATATTATAAAAAAAGCCAATTTAGTAGATAAAAACAAGCTCATGTCCTAATTTTACACGACAGCTTTAAAAAAGGAGGGTAACATTTTTAGGGTTCATGTATTTAATGTGTTCATGTTTATTGTTTATCTTTTGAATATATACGAGTAGTTTCCCACATGATCCAATCATAAAAGAAAAATTGATTGCGGCTACGGGACGGAAAGACTGGTTCCCGACTAAACACAGTAATATTTGTTCCGTACATTTTGAAATTATACCATTTTCATTGAAGGGAAAAAGTTTAGGTTTGTTGAAAAAACGGAATGCTCCACTATTGATATACTGAAACTGATAGTCATAGACAATGAAGATGAGGTTAGTGAACACATCTAATGTGTAACAGGGTTTTTAATTAATAGCGTATAAAATATCTGACATAAACTCAAATGTATTAAAATATTTTATAAAATATTGTTAATTTCTTTTTAAAATTTAATTAAAATATTCTTTATCTAATAATTCCGTTTAATATCATTCGTCTGTCAGAAAATCGATATCATTCACAGTTTCTTATTATTATGCATGTCTATACTAATGCCTTGTGTTTGAAAGAAATATTAACAAATATGATTTAGTAAACTTACTTTAGATTATGCGAAAGTATCCAAAAGCGTCGACAGAATGAAACCGCTCAAAAGCGCGACTACTCACATTGAAACTACTCGGCATCGGTGTCTTTGAATCGTTTTGGATTTCCGTCACTAAATTCCGGCTGTGACGTCACGTTAAAAAGTCGGTGTCTACGCCAACGTAGCTAAACAGAGGTGTGGAAGACCGCCTTAATCAAGCGGGGACGCGGGGAGACTGCCGCCGCCCCCGCCCGCCCCGCAGCAGCGCATCAAAAGGCTGAGCTGCACCGGCATCGGCCTCTTTCACCACATCGGCCCCGACTGAACGCACGCGCGCGCGTGCGATCATTTTAGATTAAGTAGTTAACATAAGTAACGAAATTTAGTTGCTTACATAAGAAGATTTATACATAATAAAAAATATACGTTGCACTAACGCCTTTATTTCGTGTCTTCGCAGATTCATTTCGCGTATAGGAAACCTACTCAAATTCATTGTGATAACGGTACCAATTGTGTTGATGCAAGTGATGAGTTAGGTAAAGTTAAAACCAGGCATATATTCTATCTATGAGTTTGCAGCAGAAGAAGGCACTAAATTCATTTTAATCCCCCTTATTGCCCCACATTCGGTGGGCTTTGGGAAAGCGGCGTAAAAGTGCAAAACATCACTTATAACATGTCATAGTAAATTCTAGTTTAACGTTCGAGGAGCTGAGTACACTTTGCACGCAAATCGAAGCGGTACTCAACTCCCGACCCCTTACTCCTTTATCCAGTAATCCCAGCGACTTTTCTCCTCTTACCCCAGGGCACTTCCTCATCAGGCGGCCGCTGACGTCACTTCCAGCGCCCCCTGCTGCTACGGAGAGAAGCATCCGAAATCGATACCAGCTGATTGAAAACCTAAGAGAAGCCTTTTGGAGAAGATGGAAGAGCGAGTACCTCTCCGAGCTGCAAACGAGGACAAAATGGCAATCGCCCTATTCAAACGTCAAAGAAGGCGCTCTGGTGATATTCAAAGATGACCACCTCCCTCCGATGCGTTGGAAGCTAGGACGAGTCTACCGGCTCTACCCAGGCAAGGACGGGGTCAACAGGGTCGCCGATTTCATAACGTCGAAGAGCATCGAGAGACGAGCACTAAACAAAGTGTGCCCACTTTTTTATGATGAAGACCAAATAAGAATTTCATCATCTTCACCAGCTCTGGCGGGTTCTGCTGCTGGACTACAAGCATAAAGGAAAAGGGCCACAATAGGGTCGCCGACTTCATAACAAGCATAACATAAGCATCGAGAGACGCGCACTAAAGCAAGCGTGCCTACATTTTGATGAAGACTTTGAAGGGATTCATCATCATCATCTTCACCAGCTACTGCGGGTTCTGCTGCTTCTGCCCCGGGCCTCCCAGGATGTCTACGCCAACGTAGCTAAACAGAGGTGTGGAAGACCGCCTTAATCAAGCGGGGACGCGGGGAGACTGCCGCCGCCCCCGCCCGCCCCGCAGCAGCGCATCAAAAGGCTGAGCTGCACCGGCATCGGCCTCTTTCACCACATCGGCCCCGACTGAACGCACGCGCGCGCGTGCGATCATTTTAGATTAAGTAGTTAACATAAGTAACGAAATTTTAATTAGGAACTCTGTAGAACGAAAGTAAAAAGTTTCATTGTTTTCCATTCATTCTTTTAATTAAACCCAGTATAGTCTTCGTATTAGACAGTCGGCATGCTTGATTTCAATACAAACTGTGATACTTGCGTTATCTATGTAAAACTATATCTGTGGTCTCACTTAAAATGGTAATTTTGATATGGTAATATTAAATAAATTGTGGCTAAAACCATACTGATATAATGGTCACACCCTTGTGACTCAGATGGTCCAAGACGAAAACATCTCAATTACTCAGTAAATGGAAACAGTACCTGCATGGACAATTAACACGACAGAAGAACAGTGAATGAAAACAGACTTACATATTCAGCGGATTTAGTTGCCTCCTCCATTTCAGTTTTCAATTCTTCTATTTGTGTGTTATATTCCTGAAATTATTAAAAGCATAAATGAGGTATATCAACCAGTCATATAAAATTTACGGCTAGCAAAGTTAAAAGCAAAACCTGCATTGGGGGTGTGGAGATAGAATATGTTGGGGAATATTGGTTTCATCATCATCAGCTGAAGGACGTCCGCTGTTGGACAAAAGACTCCCCCAAGGATCTCCACCACGTCCAATCTTGTGCTGCTCGCATCCAGCGGCTACCCGCGACATTCACCAGATCGTCGGTCCACCAGGCCTACATACACTGCGTCTTCCGATTGGTGTAACTATAATTAAAGTAAAAAAGATATAAGTACCTCTAACGACTGGCAGATGGGTTCCCTGAAGTGGTCAATGGTGACCACGTCGCTAAAGAACGGCAGGATGTCCTCGATCTTGATGAGCGAGCACTCCTGCAGGAAGCTCATTGCCTCCTTCAAATCCTGGTTCTTGGTGATCACGTGCTCTGCTGCAAGTTCATTGAAAAGTAAGTATATTAGTTTTTGATAGAAAGTGTTCCGAATTACTAGTGATGTGTATGATCTAAACTATAGCTCCTTTGCTATGTTTAGCTTTATCTGCCGCTTAACTAGCGTCAGGCACTAACGCACGTCTACACCTGGTAAAGCGCACTATTGTACTAGTGTAGTATGATGTGCAGTGTGGCCATCTAAAAAGTGGCGAATCTGCCCGACACTTGCAAAAAATCTGCCGTGATTTTATCGCAACTTCAAAAAGACTGATCATACGTGTAAAACAGTTGGGGCACTCCCAAATTTGTTTTTTGTTACTACTAATTCTAATTATAATTGAAATTACTATCTAAAAAAAAGAAAGCTCGTCGCCAGGTAGGACGAATTAATAGGCAATTCTTAGTATAATTGAAATTACCTAAAAAAAAACACGTCGCAAGATTTCCTTGAATCTGCCAAATTCCGCCACTTTTTTTAATCGTCAGCACAGTCTGCCAGAGTTAAAATTTAAGTGCCAAATCTGCCCAAATGGTAAAAATCTGCCACAAATGGTCACACTGATGATGTGTTTAAGTTCCAGCTCCTTACCTATGTTGAGCCACATCTGCCTCCTTACTTCCTCCTCCGCGGGCAGGTCTGCGACGGCCTTCGCCAGCGCTAGATCCACGCGCAGCGCGAGCGCCACGGCCGCCTCCCACAGCCCCAGCAGCGCGGACAGCTTTACGCACGCTTCGGATAGCTGCTTCTCGCGGCATAGCCTGGCGAAACACATTATATCTGTACTTACTGCAATATATTTATTTATTTATTGGATTATCAACATAAGATACATCGTTTTGAATAATAAAATAAAAAAGAATAAATATTCTTAGAGCTAACTGTTTTTATAATTATAGACAATCACAACATGCACTACAGACACGAAATAATTTTAAAACATCAATAAAAAAAGCAATATAATTTTAAACATTACAATATTCAACTGTTTCAGCAGCCAGAAAAGAATAAAGAACACTGAAATATAATCATAATTTATAGATTAATCCTATGAATATATTCTCAATTAAAAGCAGTTTATGGCATGTATTTTCAGCCAGAGGACGTCCACTGCTGGCCAAAGTCCTCCCCCAAGGATCTCAAGGATCCCGCGGCCGGAAAATTTTAAACTTTAATTAACCTTAAATATTTTTTCAAATAAGTTACTTAAAAACGTGTTTAACAGTGTTTTCGGCTTTTTAAGTTTGAAACAAAATAAGTTACTTATAATTACCTCAAGGCATAATGCACATCGTAGTTGACCAGGGTCACGTCCGTTCCCTGGCGCTCTAAGTACCTCATAAGCGAGACTTTATCGTGATCCGCGTACAGGGTCAGCAAGTAGTTGTGTATCGCCTTATCCTTCACGTTGAAGTTCTGCTGCATGAACTCCAGGTACCTTATGATCTCACTGACATGCGCCTCGTCTGTCTCGCACGACAGAAAAGCAGGCAACAACTTCGTAGGGCTCAGTCTAGCTCCTTGAGCGATCAAAGCGTTCACCGCCGGCTTAGGAACCTCCGCGATCAACACCGGAGCGAATTGATAAAACAAATCCGGCTTTTTCAAAGTCTGCAGCATTTTCAAAGCCAGTCCATAAGACTTCTTGTAAATGTGCTGGGCTATTACGTTCTCATAGTCTTCGTTCATCGAAGTTAGCATCACCAAGTTCTGCTTGTCGCCGTGTGACGACATCAGCTCGTATATAACGGATTTCACGTGCTGCATACATTTCGACACCTTCGGATGCAACAGGAAAACTTCAAAGTCGCTTTGTATCTGGTGGTACTGCTCGGAGTCCTCTTTGCCAGAACGCCTCAGAAGCCCCAGCTGGGACAGATACAACTCGGTCATCCAGATAACAATCATTGAAATCAAAGTCTTATCATCCTCCTCCAGAGCTTCCAAACGATTGCTTAAGTAAACTCTCAGTGCATTTATCTGTTCCTTCTTCAAGAACTTGAGGCAGACCGTTTCAAAACTACTCTGTGTTTCGGCGTATATCTTTGCGCTTCCTTCGAAGTCCCCTTTGGAGAAAAGCAGCTCGGCGTGTTTCACATTGATGACGTCAACGTACGCTGGATTGTGGTGGCAATATTCTTTCGCCAAGTCGAACTGCTCCCTGTCGCAGTAAATTCTCCAAACGTTTCTCTCCTCTCTGACGACCTTGTATCGGAACACTGCTTTATCTGTGACGGCCCAAATGGTCCTTCTTTTCGGGTCCTTTATAATGCTCTTCAGTTTCCCGTGAGCGACTGAATAGGTATCTTCATACAGCAGTTCTTGGTTTAAAAGCGAAACAGCCTTGACTTTGTCGGAGAACATGAGGAGGACGTGAAATTCAGTCAGCACAAAAGAGAGTGGGGCAGTATCTTTTGGCTCAGAATTTGCTGGATAGTTTATGAGCTCACTTTGGGTGAACAGGGAATTTGAATTCTGTTGTGATGTAGGGTCCAACTGTGGAACAACAAGACATTACGTATCCATAAAGTGCAGAACTGTGATTCATTGTAATTGGTTTATTAAAAATAAGGCCACCTATTACTGCTCTTTTAAATGCTTTTATTTGATTTTCCTCATTTCATTGTGTTTTGAACTTTTAGCCATTATGTTATCATCACCGCTCATTAAAACTAATGTTATAAATGCTAGTGTGTTTGTTTATTTGTTCTTCCTTCACATCAGATTGAGGCAATGGATAGACGTGTTTTATTGCAATGCTTATTTACTTACTGCAACAGGCATTTTTTTATTGTTTCACATCAACATCTTTTCTTCAAGAATTTAAAACAAACCTAATGGCTAAAAGCCATTGGCTGTGCTGTTAGGCGTAGCCGCGGGCGCAATCTAGTATTTATGTGTATCTAAATAACAAAGTAAAAACATCCATAACACTAACCTGTCCATAAAACACACCAGGTTCTGTCAGCCAAGCAAAGGTTTTCGGAGTATTATTTCTATCAAAGAAGAACTGAAGCTTGGAATACTTCAACGTAGACGGGATTTCTTGGAAACCAGTTTCAGGAGTGGTGAGGTAAGGATAGAAAATGGATTGGAGAGATGGTTTGCCATCCGTTGAGACCGCATGTCCGATGAACTGGTAGAGCCTTGTAGGAGTGGTGATGAAAATGAAGAACTTAGTTGAGGTCCCCACTCGGTGGAATTGAATGCCAGTGATAGGTATATCGGTCCCACGGCCAATGTCAAATATCTGAAATTTTAATATACTGTTTTATCACATGAATTACAAACTAAACATCCGATTAAAAATATTATCTATAACAATGTTTTAATTTAGTATGAAGGAGTAAACCCGTACATGTTTATATACTAATACATTTGGCTAACGTCAGTGTAAGCACTGCCTGATTCATGTGACGATTTGTAACGTAAACAGTAGCAATAAATTACTCATTGTAGAAACATAATTTTATCACCATCGATTACCTTTCGGGATAGATCATTATTATTTATCAAATATGAGTCCTCAAATAAAAAGTTAGCTAGGTAAAAATATTAAAAACTTTAACAATAAAAAATACAAACAAAAGCAGGATTTCATATTTCTTCATCTCTTTTCATACATTTCCATTAGCACTAATTATTGAAAGACTTAAAATTTACAAAATTATAATTGCTCATTAGTGAACATTGATAAATCTGTAAAGTCATAAGCATTGTGTTTTCCTGTATGATACACCATAAAATATAACAAGTAACAAAACCATACAAATAAAAAATAATCTATTTGTTTAAACATTACCAATCCGTCTATCTCCCTGCTTCCATAAAGAGGAAGATAGTTTGGCAGCTTGAAAAAGAAAGAAAAAACACATTTTGAGAAAAGTTACACATTTAAGTTCTTATGCCTCTGTGCCTTTACATTTCACTAGATCCAATACCCTCATAACTGAAACACTACTGCTGGTCATAGAAATAAGCCACTTGGCTTAACCTATTTATTCAGCTTCTGCTGAAGCTGCCAGTCAGGTTCTGAGAGTTCAAAATGTGACCACCACACCAAATCATTATGATTTTAGAGTAATATCATCATATTATTATTACAAACTCATCTGGTTCTGGAGGAAGACCTAATCTTCCTTCTACAGTAACACTCCAATCCATCAAAATCTTTTGTCACAATAAAATAACTTTCTACCTGTCTCCAGTACTGTTGGTTTGCAGTAAACATTCTATCGCTGTCAGCCTCTAGTTCTGTCTCCAAGATGTGGCCCTGTGAAGTGCCCAGCAGTATGGGCCCCGTGCTTGTCTCCGACAGGTTCTCGTAGTTCCAGCCGACTTCTGTGACCTCATAGTTTCTAGATTTGCTGACAGACTTCAATTTGGAGCTTTTACGGTGCAAGTAGACCAGTTCAGGGTAACCATCTTTATTCCTAGCAGCAAAAGCGAGAAGAAGGTGGTACCCAAGAGGATCGAGGAATATACCAGTGAGCTTGGCGTTTGGGTGAAACTTGGTGTATTCAATCTCTGAAAGTCACATAATGCATGTTGTAGATAAGTGTAAAAGAATTCATTGAACATTAAGTTACTTGTATAGATTACTAAGTTTACACAGACAAAACGCATTAAAAGGGAACAATATTATGTATACATTTACTTATCATTCTCTCTCTCTCTCTGGGTTATAATGTAATAAGAGCTGTTTCTTTAGGGCTCACACAACTTACCTTCATGTTGGTCGGGCTTCTTCAGATCCAGCCTGAAAAGTTTCCCGTTAGCCATAGCCAACACCAAATAGTCGTTGGCCACAGCAACATACGTTATAGTGTCGGAGGGATTGAAGTTCATCTTCTGTTTCGAAAACATTGGGGTGTTGTCATCCATCTGCATGTTTATGTACCCAGAGGACGTCATCGGTTCCGACACTGGTTTACTCCGCTGAGACACTTGTGAGGCTTGCTCGTACTGGTCGAATATGGACGTCATATTCAGGCCTAGCAAGTTATACTTTTTCTAAGGCGTAAGTAAATTCTTGTGGCGAATTAGGGGGCAGTGAAAACTAAACACCACTGGTTCACTGCACCATCCCTATGATCCCTACTGACGCGCTGAGAAGACTTGCATTAGTTTTTTAGTTGAACCTTCTATTACAAAACAAAAAAAAACTGTAATAACTCTCCTCGCCAGAATCAGATAACAAACAGAAACAATTACCTACTACTAAATTTTTTGGTAGGTATGGGAAAATCGTAAAAAACTATTTACATGTGTCAATGTCAATGTCAAAATTATCTTTTTTTTTGAAGGAACAGACTTAGTAGTTGGTCAAAGACCATACTGCCTAGTCATTAGTTTTTTTATTTCTTTTTTAGATGATAATAAGTGGTGATTAAGATGATGATCATGATTAATGATGTTCCCCAATCCCCTTGAGTCCTCACCTTAGTAAAGATGTGGGACTTTACTAAGATCTCACGCAGATTTCTTAAAAGAATTTGAAAAGTGATGTTGCACTGTTTATACTCACGCGGATTTTTTGCAAGAAAAGTAATACTGAACTGATCCAATCCTTTTGTACTCACGACGCCACGCTTAGAGCATTGGTTGAATGCTCTAAGACGCCACGCCACCAGCACAGCACCACTCAACAATAAATCTAGTAAATACCTTTCAGTAATTCCTAGCCATCAGTTCATCAGCCTTGATTACATTTAATCACATTTATCGTAAACAATTAAAATTAAAAAAACAACTTTGACCACGTTATCTTTTGTTACCTAATCAAATTAACTAACTAGGTTTTATAGGCTAGATCAAGGCTAGATCTTTGCCTTTCAAAACATGCGAAGAACCCACAGACATATAATAAGAAGGTATATGTCTGTGGAAGAACCTGAACTCTACGACTTCTTGGCGGGAAAGTGAAGCGTCATGTCTGCAGTTTTGATTTATTTTGTAAAAATTGTGTTTTTTATAACATTGATGTTTAATTATAGTGGATTATTAACCGTTGTGTTTGTTAACCCTTTACCGCATGGATTTTTTGATTTGGTTCAAATTAATTTACGTGATTCTGCGGCCTAATAAGTGCACTAGAAAATTTTTTTTTTTTGTTTTGATCATTAAAGACCAAAATAATAGACCTGAAACCCAAAACCTCACATTTGATACAACATGCAGTCAAGGTAACAAATCTTATATGATACAGCATGCAGTTAAGTTAAGTGTTTTTATTTTTTTAAAGGAAAAAATATTAATATTTTAAAGGAATATTTAATTCAAAACCAGATGAAAATCCTTAAAACAATTCCTTTCTTTGTTTAAGTCAAAAATACATTGGCATTTACTGCAGTGAATGTAGGACATGTGTGAGAAATTTTTGCATCCCTGCCGTTTGTCGCCCCAATTGAGTATATCTGAAAATAAATAAAATAGCAAATAGGTACCTACATAAATCCCAAAGTTTTATTCTAGCGGTAAATAAGAATACCAAATCACCAAAAAAAACATATTTTTTATTACATGGGATGTACCCATGAATGCATGTAGTCTCATATCTGACCGAGCAAAGATACAAACTCTAATGCATGAAGTATCATATTTGAAAACGAAAATTGACCTCAACTGCATAGAGTATCATTTCAGATACAAAGTTCTAGACTGGTTTTCGTCAAGAAGAATTTGCTATTACTTACATGTTTTTCCGTAAAACTTCTTGGGATCCATTATTGTTTTAGTTTGCACTAAAATAACTTTAAGATGAGCGAAAAAATAGCGAAAAGAGGCTTTTTTCAATTCACAAACCGTACTAACTGTCAGAAATGGCGGTTTGGTAGGTTCTGTGACAGAAATGACAAACCACATACAAGATATAAATCTGCCAATGTTTTTTTCGTGTTCGGATACAATCATAGTATAGATATCAGCCATCAACACATTCTATACAAGGATCAAAAATTATTAATCTGTGAAAACTCTTAATGTATCATATATGATACTGTATGCGGTAAAGGGCGTGCATGAACATTGGCAAATTAAACAAATCAGTGCAACATCACTATTTAAATTCTCTCAAGAAGTCCGTGTGAGATCTTAGTAAAGCCCGACCATCTTTACTGAGGACTCAAGGGGTTTGGGGGAAAATCATTTATCATTCATCATCTTAATCATCACTCATTATCATCTAGGGGAAAAAAAGAAATAAAATACTAATGACTAGACAGTATGGTCTCTGATCTTAGCCTGTTCCTTCACGGAACAAATATTTAAAAAAAAAACAAACTGAACTCTACTGTCAAACAGCTGTTCTTCTTTGTCAAAAAATCTAATACAAACAAATATGGATTGTATTGCACAGGCAGCAAAGATAAAAATTACACAAAAAGTTTAATATAGATATTTTTCAACTAACTTTTATCGCGGAATGTATGTTTACAAATAAATATTTTTATTTTGCCAATAATATTCATTTAGCAATTAAATAATTTCATTCTCGACACTTCGAACCTATAAAGTACATGTTCAAAAGAAAAGAAGAAGAGGAAGACTTAGTAGAAATATACGTTTTTATCGTAAGATTCCAGTATTTGAAAATTGAAAAACTACCGCGACATTAAAATATCCAGTTTTAGTGACCTTGAGCATTATCATTATCTCAGAGCCTATCGTATTATTTAAATGTCAACTTGTTACATTCGATTCGTTTTCTTGTCCAGTGAATTTAGTTGTGGTTTTGCAATCGACGTTTAAAATGGCATCTGCCGCGCTCCTCAAGACTTCCAAGTTGGGATGTAAGTTCTGTTTTTTTTTTTGTATTTTGGTTAATCCTTAATTTGCACCGACTTAATGTATTGACTTTTATCGCGAGGACTATACTCATAATACTAAGGTTTTATTTAAAAAGAGATAACAGCTATGTTAATCTGTTCAGCAACAATCTTGACCTAAATGTTGTTTTGTTTTTTTCTAGTGACCTCCTTACAATGTGCGAGGGCTGTGGCTGCTCAAAGCCGGTTCTTCAGTGTCCAGCTGACAGAACAGCAGTTGGAAATTCAAGATATGGTGCGAAGTTTCAGTGAGAAAAATTTGAAACCAAAAGCAGCCAAGCTTGATTTACACGGACGGTTTCCTTTCGAACCGGTAAGTCCCAGATATCAGTAATTAGGGGATCCATTACATTTTATTTGATATCTGGATTCAGAAGTGGACCGGCAATCCAAAGCTCATGGGTTTGAATCCCATTCGAGCTTTCCTGAGACTAGTTGTTTTTTTTCTAGTTAACATTTTATCCTAAGTATATCTATATAGCATTGAAAATGCAAAAATTTCATTATTAAAGATCATTTCTTTTTGTATAAATATAAGTAAGTAAATTGTAATTGTTATTACTGATTCTTGGTGTAAGCCAGGTACTTAACTAATAGAGTTTTATCAATAATACAAAAAACTTTTCTGATTTAATAAAGATTTTTTAGCATGATTTAGGTAGTTTTGGAGTGAAAAAGCAATTGCTGGAAATTATACAAAATTCAAAGAATAAAGATCAAAATACTTTTATCCAAGGAGAAGGAGTTCTTTGGTGATAGGTGTTGGAACCCTTGGATGTGTCCTTGCTCCCTTTACATAGGTACCTAAAGTTATCAGATATAGAATAAAGACAATCATTTTAATATTATTGTTTTAGTTCCATTGGCTGACTCCCACCTAGTTATCTCATAGCTAGTTGGATTCTTATATAAGTCAAGTTAAGCACTTGTGTAAGAATCCAACTTGCTAATACTGATATAATAAAATAAACAAACAGTTTATTGTCATTAATCCTACCTATATTTAAAAAGTGATAGTGTATGGTTTTTTCTTTATTACTTTACTTTCTTCTGTAATCATACTAAAACAATTAATCGTATTTATATTTGGCATATACTTGATTATGATATTGACATAACACCACAATACTACGCACGCACGCACGCACGCACTGACTGTATACCTATGACTCTAAATAAGTAATATACTGTCAGTATGTGCATGCACACGTAAAGTTATTAAGTAGTTTTAAAACTCTATGCTGCGATATCTGTACATATGTATAATTTTCTGGCATTATTCTCCATTAACACCTATTTTGGAAAATGTTGAAAAAATTTCCAAGAGCTAGATTTGAACCTGAAATGTTTTCCGGTCCGGGTCAGTTGCACTACCAACTGCAATTGTGGCTCTGTCCAGCCCACGTAAATTTATCAACACAATTTTCTTTTTACTTCTAAAATAGGCAAAGAGTTCCTTATTCAATAGCCGCGTCCACATCGACCGAGCACGGCTCGCGAGGCAGCCTCGCGAGCCAACGCCTCAGCCGGTGTGGGCGTGGCTCGGGCTGCCTCGGGGGCACGCGCACGTTGCCTCGGGGTCGAGCCGTCGGCGGTCGGTAAACGGTGGTGTCTGCCTCGCGAGGCCATGCTCGCGAGCCATTACATCGAGATTGCCGCGCGAGCCCATGCGCCCGGTGTGGACGCGGCTATTTCCAACAACTACGTCGTCGTCAGCAACGAATATGTTATCCCCGAAGAGTTAGTCCTCTGACTAACCCTGTCTCCTGTAATCCTGGTCTCTACCACGCAATGAGGACCGCAAAAGCAGTCCACTCCCACACTCCATGTTTCATCAAAAAATAAATAATAATTATGCTCAGCGTGACAGGTGGTAAGCCCAACGCCGCTCGATGTTGGAAGTTGGGCAGTGCAGTCTTTAGTCCATTTGTCGCCTTTTACGACACCCAAAGGAAGAGATGGGTTGGTAGTATTCAATTGTTGAGCTGCCATTACACAGCTCTAACATTAATACCTAATTATCTTTATGCAGATAAAACAGCTGACCAAGGTCGGTCTAATGGGCGCCACATCAGACGAACAGTACGGCGGCATGGGCCTCGACTACCTGTCCCTGGCTGTCGCCATCGAGGAGTTGTCCCGAGGCTGTGCAAGCACCGGAATGATCCTGTCCATTCACAACTTTTTGTACGCCAACTTGGTGAATGAGAGAGGCACGCCGGAGCAGAAGGAAACGTTCCTGAGGTGCTACACTAACGGCGGCCATATTGGGTGTTTTGCACTGAGTGAACCAGGTAGGTTTACATAAATACATATAGGTACGGATGACCCCAGAAAATATTAACACTTACCAACTACTGTGTGCATACATAATGGCTGCACGAGCGCTTTCATTCGAAGAACAAAACTAATTAAATATTAGTCTTTCCAAGACTGAGTTATAAGCATACTGAGCATACTGAAATGCTTTGTAAAAGACTAAGTACGTCTACTTATATCTTATACAAGCTTTCCAAAAATGCAAACACAGAAACTGTTGTTATGGCCTATCATGGATACATAGAATCCATATTACGATATGTTTTGGGGTAATTCTTGTAACAAAAATCTGGTCTTTAAAGCACAAAAAAGATGTATAAGGGCTATAAAGGGTCTAAAGCCTACTGATAGTTGCAAACCAGTTTTTACACAACTTAATATTTTGACGCTCTCATCCAATGATATTATGTTAAAAAGTATTGTAACATCATTGCTCTCATCCTTATATATTTTTGAAGTTTCGGTATTTGTCAAAAAAAATCAACATGCTTTTTCCACTTTTTCAGAAATAAATGCTCATAGAAACCATAGACCAGGACGTGGGAATAAATTGTGCGCCCTTAAACATAAAACTACATTATTTTCAAATAGTTTTTTTGGTATGGCTAGTAAAATATTTAATAAAATCCCGAATGACATTAAAATGTTACCAATTAATCAGTTCAAGAAAAGACTATTAAATCTTCTAATTGACAAAGTCTATTATAAAACCGAAGACTTCCTTACTGACTTTTCCAAAAAATGATAGGTACTTGAATAAAATTTTGACATGAATGTATTATTTTTTTTGACATTATAGCACAATTTAATATTAATTTTAATTTAATGATGACATCGCATGTAATTTGACATTTTTATACCTAATTAACACAATTTAATACTGTAATTTAATATAATCAATTATGTCATATTAACTTAATATTACTTTTTCTATTAATTTTAAATGTATGAGATTTTCCAAACCTAACTATATCAAATTATTGTATACCTTGTAAAAGGTGGAAATGTAGTGAAACACCAAAAACCCAACAACAGCAATCTATGTATACTAACCTACATTTCACAATAAAGAGATTTGTATTTGTATTTGTATTTGTAAGTAGTAAGTAAAGGATATCAGGAATAGTGCATTTTTAGAACGAGGCATATTGCAAATAGGTCTACAAATTACTACCGGGTCATTATGTGATGAGGTCCTATCTATGTATAATA
The DNA here is from genome assembly GCA_963921215.1 of Scoparia ambigualis. Classification (NCBI taxonomy): domain Eukaryota; kingdom Metazoa; phylum Arthropoda; class Insecta; order Lepidoptera; family Crambidae; genus Scoparia; species Scoparia ambigualis. The sequence goes on from OY992509.1 coordinate 6,450,347, forward strand.
AGCCCGAGCGAGTTGGTGTGACATGGTACTAAAGTAAACGTTGGCGAATATATAAATTAATAAATAAGTGTAAAGCTACTTCTGAGGTCGACTGTACATATATACATACATCTACACACATAGCTTTCCATTTGTTACGACGATCCTGAAATATTTATTTTGCTTCATTTACTTTCTTAACATTCTGTCCTTTCACAATTGGTCTTTTTGATAAATAATTTTTTAAGTAAAAGGAGGCTTACGAACCTCCGCTTTACCGATGACATTCTTCTCTTCTCTCCCTCTGCTTCAGAGCTACAAGTAATGCTACAAGATCGACCTTAGCAATGCAAGCCTTGAGGTTCTTGACCAATGGTGCCAACGTCAAGGTTAAAGTGTATGGGGAGGAAGTGCAATATGTCCAAGAATACCTTTATCTGGGCCAAGTTACAAGCACGGCAAGACAAGGAGGTCGAAAGTCGGACTGAAAATGCCTGGAGGAGCTATTGGTTTATGAAAGAGCTGAGGATGGGGGACCTTCCCATGTCACACAAGCGGAAATTAATGAACATGCATTCTTCCCATACTGACATATGGCGCACAAACATGGTCATTAACTAATATCCAGAAGTCCAATCTCAAGTGTCAAAGTCATCTGTCAACGCGCAATGGTACGTAGTATATTGGGTGTCGAGCGAACGGATCGAATCCGAAACACCGACCTGCGCTGCCAAACGCAAATCGCAGATATGGCTCTGAAAGCAGCTCAGCTAAAGTGGAATTGGGCTGGTCACGTCTACGGCATGCCAGAAGTGTCGTGGGCCAAGTTGGCAACAGACTAGAAGCCAAACACAACACGGCGGCGCCGCGGCAGATCGAGAAGAAGATGTCCGGACGAACTTGATGCATTTCACTAAAATTGGATACAGTTAGCTCACGACCGCGATCTGTGAAAGAAATGGAGGGAGGCCTTTGCCCAGCAGTAGGACAATATGGGCTAATATAATATAATAATTATAATGAGGGTATAAAACAGTCGGTGAAGGAACGCTTCTTGGTCGCCTGACAAAGGTACTTAACAGTCTTTTGTCAGGAGGCAACAGGGTGCGCGCTTTCAACGGCTGGGTTATGCCCTTACTGGTATGCACCTTTGGCATATTAAGGTGGACTCAGACCGAGTTAGACGCCCTGTACAGAAAGGTTCGACAGCGACTGACATCACATCGCATGCTCCACCCACGCTCGTCTGTTATGAGACTGTACATCCCGCGGTAATAGGGTGGTCGAGGCTTTTTAAATGCCTCGACCCTCCATCGAAGACATCGTGATAGTTGATCGGTCCCAGCGGCGGGCAGTGCTAGTCGACATCACCGTCCCACATGATGATAACCTCGTGAAGTCTGAGAAGGACAACCTGAGCAAGTCCTTGACTTGACTAACGAGGTTACCACCATGTGGGATGTTGACTCGACTATCATTGTCCCGAGAGTAGTATCTGCAAACGGCCTAATAGCGAAAAGTCTCGACCAACATCTCAAGAGACTCTCGCTAGACGGCTGGATCAAGGGCCAGATACAGAGGGCGGTACTTCTTGACACGGCACGCATCGTCAGGAGGTTCCCCTCTCTGCAGCCCTAACCACCGGTAGTTTGGGTCCATCCCCGCTGCCGGCAGAAACCTAGGTTTAGGTTTTTTATAATGTTAAATGTTTTATAGTAGTTTTGTTTATTATTTTTTTATGGAATATTATAAAAAATATTCAAAACCTAGACTTAAGAAAAGAAATAAATACGAGAATAATAATATAAAGTATAAAGTGGGAGGTCTATAGTCGGGACGAAAACTACTTATTCCATACTTATAAGACAATGTTTTTGTCATTACGAGTAAATGCATGCTTCCACACTAAAAGTGAAAATTCTATTTTTTTACATTTACAATGTTAAACTGTAAATGTAGTTTAATGGTTCGTTGGGATGGCGAAAGGTCCTGGGTTCCAGTCTCGTGTTAGGTTATTTTTTTAAGATCATTTTTAGTATCTGCTATATTTCATGTTTGGGGGTCATCTAGATTTCGTGATTAATCATAGTGAATAAAAATGTGAAATCTTATCATTTGAGTTGCGCACGCATTTACGAAATCTATACTTACGTCTTTTATGCTTTTAAAGATCTGTATTTCATTTCGGTTATCTTATCATAACAGCTTTATCAATGACATTTTGTAACGGGTAAAATAATTATTACATGGTAACCTTTCTAGGTTCAAAAGCAAAGTGTTTCCAACCAACTACAATTATTGTTTTAAAATAAATAAATATGAACACTCATTCCGACGAAGATAAGGCTGCATTTCTATCAGAGATACCACCAGAGACACTATAGTGTTAGTGATTACTTTAGTTAAAAGACCGCTTTTAGTCCAGAGCTGGGTTTAAAAGGGTTAAATCCCCTGCGTTGTGAACTGAAAATTGATGTGGTTAGTGTTAGGGTTTGTCCTAAGTCCGCTTGACTGATTTAGCTACAGCTATCTTATCTGAGTCTGTCGCCATGAGAAAAATATTATATTCCGTCCGACAGTTAAAGGATTAGAGGGCCAGTTTCTCAGTGGTTGAGGATTCCGGGTAAAGTGAGGTGTGCTTTCATTTTCGGCCATATTATCGTTACTTACAAATCAGATGACATCTAAAAAAATGGTGCGCATATTTTGTGTAAAATACATTGAGGTACAATAAACTAGAGAAGACACCGCGAAGCAAGTTTGTGCGCACTAAGGTGCAGCTTGGGCTGCAAACGCATCAGTGATTGCGCGTGATTCAAGCGATTGTGGACCTTGCGGCTGCACCTTAGTTGCGCACAAACTTGCTCCGCGGTGTCTTCTCTAGTTTATTGTAACTCAATGGTAAAATAGCATTGAAAATAATTCTCTATTCGTCTCAAGATCGATTTTTCAATGTTCTTCTTATTTCTTTAATCTTATTATACATACTTTAAAAATGTATTGACAGTTCCTATCTTTACTTGTGTTGTAAGTAAAACTTTATTTCATTGGGTAATACTTTATCAGATGGATATAAACAATATGATTACATATTGTATTATGTAATAGTTAGGTATAATAAATTGTAATGATAAAAAATACATATCTAAAAGTAAAATTTATTAAATACTTGCTTCCCTTTTTTACCGCAATGAGAAAGTGCTTGTCATTGGAGTGTAAGTTATGAACAGGGAAGCGTATTCACCCAAAATACTCTTATAAGTTCTATTTTTACTATCACAAGAAATAGGTACTAGGATTATCGCAAAATTGTTACAAGGATTTTTGCCAGAAATAAGTAAAGTCAAAAAGAATTTATTCAAATTAACATTTTCGAAAAGTTCTGTTGAATCGTCCAAACATTTTATGCCTACTGGGTAGTAGGCACTTACGTACGGCTTTTAGCTGTGGAGAAGAATGGGCGCAAGAAACTCCACAGTTTTATGTAGACGTAACGACATTTACAAAAGAATATGTCGTTACCAAATCATACAATGAACCTAGAAGCATTATATAAAAGAAAAGATAAAAACAAATGTTTATTATCCGTATAGGGTTGTCGGTCCAGTTATAACCGCTCCAGTTATATTCTGGGCATAATCCTTGAGCAGAACATGATTTGAATAGTAACTAACACATCTATAAGAAATAAACATCTTAAATAAATAGTAAATATCACCACCTATTATTCCAGGCGCGGGCAGCGACGTCGCCAACATCCGGACGACAGCCACGTGCGATGGCGACCACTGGGTGCTGAACGGCAAGAAGAGCTGGGTCACCTCCGCCATCGAGGGCTCTGCCACAGTGGTGTTCGCCACCTGCGACCCTGAGCTGCGGCACAAGGGCATCGCCTGTAAGTGCTTATCATCATCAAAAATCAAGAATCAATACCATTTATTCAGCTTAGGCCATTAGGCTACAGCACTTATGAATATCATTACGTCAACAGTTCGTAAGTCTAGAGGGCGGGAGACCCCATCATCATCAGCCATAATCGTCCCACTGCTGGGCACACAGCCTTTCCCTCATTGCTGTTGTCCAGCAAAGAATGGGCCATAACCTACCACGCTTACCTAACAACCGCATTATGCGGGTTGATGGATTTTTTAACGACTGCCATCTTACAACAACAACCGGGACCAACGGCTTTACCTAAGTGCCTTTAGAAGCTCGAGATCTTTCTTATATTTGTCACCCATCCAGTGACTCGGCATTGAAAAAGTTGCTTAAGTGGGCCGATCACAAACCGAACGCCTTAGCCGGTACGTCATCGAGCTCCTTAGGTAAGTGCTGGCATAGTTAGATATAAGGGCAATCGCTGGATTCGCTGGGTGCTGAACGGCAAGAAGAGCACGGTTACCACTGCCATCGAGGGTTCTGCCACCATGGTGTTTGCCACCTGTAGCCCAAGGGCATCGCCTGTAAGTGCCTTTCATCATCATCATCATCAGCCTATAATCGTCCCACTGCTGGGCACAGCCTTTCCCTCATTGCTGCTATCCAACAAATGGAGAGATTGGGCCGTAATCCACCTCGCCTGCACATGCAGGTTGCCTATTTTTAATTTGGTGACCCATCCAGTGACCCGGCATTGGGAGAGTTGTGGCGCGTTGCTGCACAAGGGCTGCCTGTAAATGCTCACATAGTTACTCACCCTTAATTCAGCTGACGACAATTAGTATGGAATGTCGAAATTTTTTTGTCATTTTTGCACATAGATTTCTTGGAGAAAGTTGTTCAGTTTCATGGGTGGAACTCACGCTTAACTTTTTTTATATGAATAAAAATTAAGGGTATATACAAAGGTAACCGCTGGGTGCTGGAAGGCAAGTAGAGTAGGGTCATATGCCATCGAGGACTCGTATTCTTCACCGTGGTCTTGCAATAAGTTAAATCTTTAATAAAATCTGAAGTAGCGCCGTTTAAGTAGGGTTTCATAAAAACACCTAAAATATATCAATAATTGTTTTGATCTCCATATCAATTCTTTGTTACACTGATATGTGGATGACGTGAATTGGGTTTACGGTGCGTCAGTGATAATATAATAATAAAATAAAAAGAATAAGTTTTCTTATCAACTGTAATGCACCATTAGGCGTGTTTAGTTGGAAGTTCATGACGATTCGCGACCTAACGCTCAAATTGTAATAAAATTTGAATATATGTACTATTTTTGTTACTACATCCTACCTATATTTTATTTAATAGTCAATATTTTATTAAATAGTCTTGTGACTAATTAATAAAATATTATTTTCAACCGACACACAGCAGCAGCGGCGGGCAAAAAAAAAATGCCTGCAGTGAGACAAATTAGGCCAACAATAACAACAAAGAACTCTCTCCCCTCTTGTTACATCTAAATAATTTATGTGTTTCCTGTAGGTTTCCTGGTGCCTCTCGACACTGAAGGCGTGTTCAGAGGGCGGAAGGAGCCAATCATGGGGGTCAGGTGCGTATTCGCAGCTTTTCTCTTACATTTTTGTTTTATACACTTAGGTAGCGAACTTTTTACAATCAATGAACATAGTGAATTAATGTATCAAATTGGCTACTTGAAAAAGTATTTTAAAAATTACAATCGCTTATTTTATACCTCTTACAATATGTTTTTTTTCGAAAAAGCTTTATTTAATAGAAAAAAAAACAATTATTTTTTTTCATTAATTTCGAAAAACAATTTAAAATTTCGTGCGAAAACGGTTGGTTACGTGACATTTTGCCCTGTGTCGTCACACTTCAATAAACAAACAAATATTAACTTGAAACCTTACAGATAGTTTTGTTTATTTTGTGAAATGTGACGTCACACGAAGCTTAATTTCGGGTCTTGTAATCCACAGATAAAAAATTGAAAATTTAAAGGACCAATTTTTTAAAAAGCATTTTGGCGATCTGGCTATTAATACAGATACGCATATTGCATAATATGATTAAAGTAATACTGCTCTAAAAGTGGATGGTAAGGCATTGTTCACACCAAACGGATTGTCCGCCGCGGACTGTGAGTATGTTCACTGTCAGCCCCCAGTGTGAACGTGGACTCAGTCTGCGGTATGCGTTCTCACTAAGCCGACAATACACTATAGCGTACAATCCGCTACTCGCGGTGTCGAACATCGCGAGATACACGTCTGTACAAATGCGTCAACTGTTAAGTAATTAATTTTTGGGACCATGTGCACGACAATGTTTTAACTAAAAGAAAACCTAATATAAGAATAAAATAATATGTGCACTCCGTAATATTGTATTTATAATTATTTTGACAAATATGTACCTATCGAATTGTACTTTTAATGTAATCTAATAACATTCTTTCTTAAGCATTTGCTATTTTGACATTAGTTAAATTTTCCATGAAGTATATTTTTTAGCAATTGTTTTATGGAATGTTTAAAGATCAAGTTTTAACTTGTAAGCGATTTGGATAACTCTGTAAGTGTTGATGACGAATGTTTGAAAATACGAATGACGAATGTTTAGACTTCTTTTTCGTATACCTCGTTTATTTTACAAAGGACCTTGGGGGATTTTGTAGGAACCCCGTCCCCACCCTACAACAGTCATGGGATACGTGTCAATTTGTTAATTGGGACCCAAAGAAGCCTAAAGTACCTGTGTTAGTTGCAAGAAGTATTGGGTTTACTTATATTTAAAAAAAAACTTTTATTGTTTTCTTGCTTTAGTTAGAGTTGCTCGAGTGTGTCATGCTCTCTCAAAGTGTCTCTGCGGTGGTGCATGTGCGTCGGGTCGTTACGTTCCCTAAAACGTGGTTGAGCGAAGCGATGGCTAATACACATGTCATACTTGTGAACGAGTGTCGTCTGTGGCGTCTGGTATGCTTTAACAATCTTATTTTGTTGTAAGAAAAAAAAAATATTGAAAAACAATATATTTTTTACAACCTAAATCCCGCGTAAGTATTTGAAAAACGTCGCCATAGTAAAAAAAATATCTATCCTACTCTAGTACCTTTCAAATGACACTAATTTCAAATCTGTTGGATGGTGGGGACAAAATTTCCCATGGTCCTTTTGAATATTAACGAATTTGCCGTCGCGCCGACCTCTCCATTTCTCTCCTGTGCCATCTGTGACGTCACGCGCAAATATTGGTAGCCGGTTGTAGATGCGTAGACAGTAAGCTTACAAGACTTTCTGAAATGAATGAATAAACAAATGTACCAGGGCGGCGACGGCGTGCGACCTGACATTGGACGGCGTACGCATCCCGAAGAGTTACATGGTGGGCGCGCCGGGCGACGGGTTCCGCATCGCCATGGCGCAGCTCGACCAGGGCCGCGTCGGCATCGCCGCGCACGCCGTCGGTACGACACCATTGTATAACACTAGCGGCCGCTCGCGGTTTCACCCGCGTGGTTCCCGGTAACCCGTGGGAATATCGGGATAAAAAGTATCCTATGTGTTAATCCAGGTTATAAACTATCTGTATGCCGAATTTCATCTAAATCCATTCAATAGTTTTTACGTGAAAGAGTAACATACATCTATCCATACGTTCCCGTGGGAATATCGGGATAAAAAGTAGCCTATGTGTTAATCCAGGTTATAAACTATCTGTATGCCGAATTTCATCCAAATCCATTCAGTAGTTTTTACGTGAAAGAGTAACAAACATCCATCCATACTTACAAACTTTCGCGTTTATAATATTAGTAGGATACAGTAGCCAGCGATGTATACGTTACACTAGATAGGCCGTTCTGAACACGCACTATATTCCACTCATCTGCGGAGTCGACTCGGCACCTTGCATTAGCGTGGATTCGACAGCCACACGGCTAAGGCGCGTGAGTTAAGGTAGACAACCCGACCACTATTCGCTTTGTAAGCAATATAGATTAGCCTAAATTATTAAACCTAAGTAAGCATATATTATAATATAAATACTAGTGGTAAAGTTAGATTAAGTTGATTATTGTATTAGCCTGTAACGCTGTTCGTTGTTAATAAAGTTATTTTTTATAACAAATCCGCTGTCGACTACTTAATTGGCGCAGCCGGTAGGATCTCGGTCGTCGGAAACTAGAAATTCGATTAGAAGTCTCGAAATTCATAAGACTCCACGTTCGTTTCTACGATTAAACCGGGATCACCGAACAAATAAATTTATTGAGTAAAATCAGTGGAAGCAGCTGGCGTACATATTCCATAACATGGGAATAACTGCGGAACTGTGAGTAAAACTTTTCGCTATCCTTTCGTTTTCCTTTATGTACCTCTCTTTAATATAAATGTGTTATTAAGGGTTCAAAATTACCGTAGTGACATTTAATTATTTTGATTTTATTTTGTGCAAAGTTGCAATTCAATGAAGTTGAAAGAAATAAGTTTATAAATAAATAAATAAATAATAATAACAAATACAATAAAATAAATTATTATTTTGACATTAATATTGAACTTTCTTGAAATTTTTGTATATTTAAATTAACTAAAGTACTTACTTATATTCGTAGGGCCGCTTTATTTTTACTTTTTCTTGTTTTTACCATTTCTTTTGTGTTTGTGTATTTGTTTTGTGTGTTTTTTTTTAAAATAAAAGAAAAAAAAAAATGGAAACAATCGTTCGTGTCCCCGCGGAGTTAGTCAATATTATTCCTGTATTTGAAGGGGATGCTAGGCAACTTCCTCTGTACATTAAAAAGTGCGAATATATTTTACATTCTTTTGAAGGGACACAAGATAGTTATAAATGATGAGTTTAAGTATAGTTTCGAAACCTGTAAAAAGCTCTTGACAAATGCTCCATTACTACAGTTTCCTGACTTTAAAAAGACTTTTGTTGTCACAACAGATGCATCGAACTTCGCGATAGGAGCGGTTTTATCTCAAGGTACGATAGGCGCGGATAAACCTGTAGCCTACGCAAGTCGAACATTAAGCGATACAGAAAGTAGATATAGTACAATAGAAAAGGAACTCTTAGCAGTTATATGGGCTGTTAAACATTTTAGACCCTACTTGTCGAACTTCGCGATAGGAGCGGTTTTATCTCAAGGTACGATAGGCGCGGATAAACCTGTAGCCTACGCAAGTCGAACATTAAGCGATACAGAAAGTAGATATAGTACAATAGAAAAGGAACTCTTAGCAGTTATATGGGCTGTTAAACATTTTAGACCCTACTTGTACGGCAATAAATTTATTATTTATACAGACCATAGACCTTTGGCTTGGCTGTACTCACTAAAGGAGCCCAACAGTAAGCTCACGCGTTGGAGGCTGCGTTTAGAGGAATATGATTTCGAGATCCGTTACAAAAAGGGACCTCAAAATACGAACGCAGATGCTCTATCTAGAATAAGGATAAACGCAATTGACGACGATTTAGACTCCATGCTAGCTAATGTTGATTCGAACGACGAAAGAGTACAAGACCTAGTTAAGGAATTAGAAGTAGGAATAGCTAAGTATAGTACTAAAGACCAACAACCAGAAGTAATCGATATTTCAGACTCTGATGATGGAGCCACAGCCCATTCGATTTCAAACAGGGAACATGAAGGAATTCCGATACTAAAGGAGGCCATTGATACGAAACCGAAACAGATTTTAGTCCATAAATGGTTTAAAGATAAATGCTCAGTCAAAGACATTTCTAATAAAAAACAACGTATTCTCGAAGTCCACTTACCTGTAAGCAAAGATCATCTGGTAAAGGAGTTTTTAAAGGAATACGTAGACTTAAACATAAGTACTTTATTTATTTTGAAGATGAATTATTTAGGCAAATTTTTTCTAGAGTAGTTACACAGTTATATAAGAAAGGTGCCGTAAACTTAGTAGAATGCACGGAACGGGTAGTAAATCTAACAGACTCAGAGACAGATCAAATAGATGTTATTCGTAAATACCATGAAGGCAAAACATGCCATAGGGGCATCAATGAAACTTTTGCACAACTTAAAAGACATTATTGGTGGAACAATATGAAAGAAACAATAACCGCCATAATAAACAGCTGTGAACAGTGCAAAAAAATGAAATACGAAAGAAAGCCAATAAAACCTCCTTTACAATTAACTCAGACACAGGAGTCACCATTCCAGGAAATTTTTATATGCCTTTTATTCATAGAAGGTAAATACTATCTAACTATAGTAGACGCTTTTAGCAAGCTTGCGCAAGCTTTGCAAATACCTAACAGAAGCACTCCAGAAGTAGTAAGAGCTTTAATAAAATACTTCAGCATGTATGGCATTGCTAAAAAAATCAATAGTGATTCAGGAGCGGAGTTTAATAACGAGTTACTCAAAGAACTCTTATACTTGTACAAAATAGACCTTCACATAGGAACACCTAACAATCCGACTTCTATGGCTATAGTGGAACGTTTTCATTCGACCATAATAGAAATTTATAGAATAGCCAAATATGATAAGAAGGATCAAGATGCCTGTTCAGTCATGACTTATGCAATTATGGCTTACAATAATTCAATTCATAGCGCAACAAATTTTACTCCTTTCGAAATAGCGTTCGGTCAAACCGAGTCAGGAAACATATTCGATATAGATAGGGACAAAAACTTTTTACAAAAACTAGTATTTGACCACAGGAAGCGTTTAAAAGTTCTATATGAATATATTTCACAGAAATTAGAGAACGATAAAGTAGATATCATAAAGAAAAAAGAGGGAGAATCGCCACCACTTATAAAAAATGGCGATACCATCTATATGAAAAATACAAGAACCAGAAAAGCTAAGGATTTACCACGTTACGAAAAAGCTACGGTAACAGGCAACGTAAATAGGAATATCATTCCCGTACAGCTTAAGAATAGAAAGACTAGAGTAGCCATTAAAAATATAAAACGACCTCCACAGGTGCAGTATGATGGCGGTGCTAGCACTAGCAAAGCCGGTGTACAGTCTGAACGTTCAGAGACTGGACCCGAACCCAGGGATCATTCCGATTCAGATTGGAACAGCAGCGACGAGGATTGATAACTGGAGTATAGTTAGAACTTTAGATTTAAAACTAGTAGAAGAACAATTTAATAATAACATAGATCAATACTATAAACTTAAGATAATTACTTTTACACATAGCGAAACGCGTAGAGAATTGATGGCATTAACTATTCAGATAGAATCAGTTATAAGTATGACAAGAGACAAGTTAGCGCAAATTATACCATATAATAGCAATAGAATAAAACGGGGGTTATTAAACCCATTAGGGTCAATAATTAAGTCTATTACAGGAAATTTAGATCACGAAGATGCGGTTAAATTTAGTAACGAGATAAGTAAAATAGGTAATAAGGAACATGCTGTAGAAAAGAAAATTTCGTTGATACAAGTAGCTTTTGATAAGCTAGTTAACGTTACGAATGATATAAATGTTAATGTTAAACATATTAATTTTAATAATAATAAGTTAGGTGCTATAATAAATAACGATACTATTATGTTTACTTCAGTAAGATTAATGAATAGTTTGTACCAAATTTTAAGTAACTTTCGAACTATTTATCAAATTATCTATGAGATAGAAACTTCTATAGCCTTTAGTAAACTTCACACATTGCATCAATCTATTTTAAACTCTACAGAGTTACTAAGTACGTTACAAGAAATTAAAAAACACGCAAAACTTATATACGAACCAATTAAGGAAAACTTGATAAAGTTAGAAAAGAATATTAAGATGAAAGCATATACTGATAATTATAAAATAGTATTTATTTTAGAAATACCCCTAATAGATGATGACACATATGCTTATTATAAAACGATTCCTATTCCAATTTTCCACCAAAATGTCCATAAAACCTTTATCATTATTCCTAAATACCCCTACCTAATGGCGAAAAGAATGAAGCACATCCCTGTAGTTCGTTCCTGTGAAGAAATAGAGAAAGGAAAGTACCTCTGCCAAGAAGAAGACATAATAAGAACTTCCACTGAGACTTGTATTGAGCAACTGATGCAGCTGAAAAATAACTACAGCCTATGTCACCAACAAGAAGTTCACATAGAGAAGCAGAAGATACAACCCATCATCGATAGCCAATGGATTCTGTACTTAGAAGATACTACAACGGTCACCGAGCACTGTAACGATGAGACCAGGAAATACGCGTTGAGCGGCACGTTCATGCTGTCACGGGATCATTATTGCGAAACCAAAATTGGAGACACACTTATATCTCCACTCACCAACTCGACGATGCCAGTATACAGCCTACCACCAGTCCAGCTACCTACAGCGGGAATTCAACCGAGAAGAGTACGTCCAGTGGATCTGCGCGGCGTAGACCTCAGCGATATTAAGGAAGTCATAAACTCTATCAAAAATGTACCAATTACTGACTACATGTATGATTTTGTCGTAACAAATAATATTAGTGTATGGACCATTCTCATTTACGTAATTATAATTGGATTGATAATATTAGTTATATATTATAAACTTTACCTATTCTTATATAATAAACGAAATTCTCTTAAGTCAACTGTGTCAACTCAAGATAATTTCTCTCTTGGGGAGGGAGGAGTTAAGGTAGACAACCCGACCACTATTCGCTTTGTAAGCAATATAGATTAGCCTAAATTATTAAACCTAAGTAAGCATATATTATAATATAAATACTAGTGGTAAAGTTAGATTAAGTTGATTATTGTATTAGCCTGTAACGCTGTTCGTTGTTAATAAAGTTATTTTTTATAACAAATCCGCTGTCGACTACTTAATTCGTGCGGAGCGGCAAAAATAAGTGAAATTAATTGTTATTCAAGTCATTATTATGTAGGAAGTTATATTGTATTATTAAAATAGAAAAGATATTTTTTCAATTATTGTTATTGACAATCTATTTGGGACGCCATCTTGATACACACTACGTTGTCTTTGACCGATCTGGCGCTGCGGCGCTGCGATGTCTGTCGGTTGATTAGACGACATAAATGTTAAAGCGCTGCAGCGACTGCAGCGAACTTTAGGTCTCTCATTCCAGAATTTGAACAAATGGTTTGTATGAACGTTCCTGTCTATATCTTCTAAATTAATGACAATAGCCGGCAAACTTCTTGGGTGTTGAGAGGCGTAGTGGGGGAGAGATTGCGCATATACACGCACAATAAATGTTTACTTGTTCCTGTTAAATATGTTCTTATATTTGTTTTAATCTGCGATTTCACTACTTAAATAAGAATAAATATTCGGTATTACAAATCTCACAAAATATAATAATTTAGTCTTGAGGCAAAACAGATGTTCCTTCCATTATGTCGAAGCCAGCCAAATTAGAGCTAGTGCAAGGTCTTGGTTCAGCAGAAACAAGCTGTAACATTCATTTGTACCAGTGCAGGGCAAATGCCTCCCCTTATTTTTTCCATTCTTGAAGATAACGAAACGTTGAAAAAATGTCTACCTCAAATGGGAATCGAACCTATGTCTTCCGCAATCCGAGCGGCTGCGTTGACCACTCCGCCACCGAGGTATTGGTTAGTCCCAACGAAATTTTTCAACGCTTTTTTTATAGCAACAGTGTCTAATCAAACCTCTAAGAATTAACATAGAGATCTGTATGAAAATATTTTACTTTATATTTTTTGAGCGTTATTAACGCAAATGATTAATTGTTACGATTCTATAGAACAGTCATATCTTAACTGAAACGTTTAAAATGTTGTGGTATGATCTATCATACATGGCAAGATCGCAAACCGAGCGCTTTGGCCGCTGCGTCATGACATACGTACATGCATATAATCACGACTATTATCCCCGAAGGGTTAGTCAGAGACTAGGCAATAAAGGACCGCAGGAGCAGTCCTCTGCCATAGACCACTTTTCACCAAATAGCGACTGCACACGTGCTCAGCGTGACAGGTGGTGATCCCATCGGTGCTCTATGCTGTTGGATGTATGTGCAATCTTTAGTCCGTTAGTCGCCTTTTACGACACCCAAGAGAAAAGAGGGGGTGGTAGTATTCTTTCATTATTAAATCGTCTAAAAGTATTTTTTCCTTCCCTATAATGGGTAGATGGTAGGTACCCACCCAGCCGTTCCACTAATTCAAGACGTCTTTTAGCTGTGAACGGGCGCAAGAGAAAGTCAACAGGTTTATATCTTCCAAAGATACTAGTATACCTATAAGGACCGTAACAAAGCGTATTCTTCCCCTCAGGCATAGCGCAAGCTGCTTTGGACACAGCAATAACCTACGCGAAAGAGAGGGTGGCTTTTGGTAAATGCCTCACCAGACTGCCTTCTGTCAAGGTAAGCTCCTTGAAATGTTTTAATTTATTTAAATTTATTGTTGATTAATTGGGCAAGTCGTAAGGCAGCTTGCCTTATTTATATTTATCTAGCGGCCGCTCGCGGTTTCACCCGCGTTGTTCCCGTTCCCGTGGGAATATCGGAATAAAAAGTATCCTATGTGTTAATCCAGGTTATAGACTATCTGTATGCCGAATTTCATCTAAATCAATTCAGTAGTTTTTACGTGAAAGAGTAACAAACATCCATCCATACTTGCACACTTTCGCGTTTATAATATTAGTAGGATTAAGTCTATTTATATTTACTAAATAAATTATGCTTAAAAATTTAAATTGAAAATAGGCTTTGACAACGTCATAACGATGAAGTGAAAAGAAATTTAATTTTTATTTATTATAGAGATAGAAAACAATAATACAAAAGTGTTAAACATTGCACTCAGTATTCAAACGCAAGGTTCAAGATTCAATATCATTGGCTACAAAAATTGAGCACATATATGAATGTAGCTACGCCATCGGTTTGGAAGTCGGGCGGGAGACCTTGTACTGAGAAGAGCAGGCAAGAAAAGAAACTCAGCAAAGGCATTTCTTTTCTCCCTTTTATTTAAAGTGCCAAATAAAAACTGGTAAATGCAAGTTAAAGACAGAAATTACATAAGGCAACTACTACAACGTGCAAAAATTATCTGTTAAAAATTTTAGGTGTTTTTTTTTCATTTTTTCTTTATTTATTGGGAATATACAGCATATTATACACTTATAAAACAGAAGTTAAAAAACATTTCGTTAGCCAAAAAAGTTTCTACGAATGTTAAAAACATACAAATTAACTTAACAACTACTCTTTAACAATGAAGACAAAGACAAAGATTTTTATTTCGCTTGAAATATGGTACATACGAGTAAGTGGTCTTAAATATAAATTTTCGATATAAGGATGTGGCCAAAAACGATTTTTTTACGTGAACGAGTATTAAAAAAGACGAAGACGATATTATTTCACGATGGCACAAACGGCTCTGCATAAATATTTGCAGACAAGTGAGAAAGCTGAAGCGGCGCGGTATGCTTTCGGCATACCGACATATTGATGCCGCACCGCTACTGCGCCGACAAATCAGAAAAGGGCCTTAGTTCGATTTCTCACTTAGTTCGACTCACTCACGCGCCGCGAACACCCTAAAGTCGTTAGAAGAGATAAGAGCTACGCGATAGAAAGAGAGGCAACTTCTAGGTGAATATAACTGTAGGGAAGGGAGCGGTGTGCGACCTGAATTGCACTTTATTGTGTCTTGGCAAGAGTCGCTATTTATTTAAATGACTTTGCGGGGTGCATCTTCTGTACTTGTACTATTACGTATTCTGTGCCACAGGATCGTCTAGCAGACATGTGTATCATGGTAGAGACCGCTCGTTTGCTAACCTACCGCGCCGCCACGCAGCTGTGCACCAAGAACAGCGCCATGGCCAAGTACGTAGCGGGCCGCAACGCCGCCGCCGTCGCCGACCACGCCGTGCAGATACTGGGTGGACGGGGGCTATCCACTGACTACCCGGCTGAGAGGCACTACAGGTGAGAGCTCCTTAGGAACAATAAAACAGCGCCATAGCCAAGTACGTGGTGAGCCGTAACGCCGCCGCCGTCGCCAACCACGCCGTGCAGATACTAGGCGGACGTGGGCTATCCACAGATTACCCAGCTGAGAGACAATACAGATGAGAACTCTTTAGGAACATTTAAACTAAAGCATGAGGAGATATCTTGGGCGGCCAGGGATTATGTACAGACTACCCGGCTGAGAGCCGGCCCGGATCGTAGCAGATGGAAAACTGTGGTCTCTGCCGGCCCCTCCAGGAAGCAGGCGTGATGTATGTTTTTTTTTTTATAAAAAAGAAGATGCAAACGAGCAGTCGGGTCACCTGATGCGAGAGTAATCACCGCCGCCCATGGACACCCGCAATACCAGAGGAATCGCAGACGCGTTGCCGGCCGTATGTTTATATGTATGTACCCGGCTGATAGATACTTCAGGTGAGACCTCTTTAGGAACAATAAAGCCTAAGCATGAGCCGCGCCGACCACGCCGTGCAGATACTGGGCGGCCGGGAGCTATCTACTGACTACCCGGCTGAAAGGCACTTCAGGTGAAACTCCTTTTTTTCCTAGCCTATACAGTTCCACAGCTGGGCAAAGGCGTCCTTACTGTCCTGATCCACCTCATACCGACTGGCATGAGGTGGATCAGGATAGTGAGGCATCTGTGATCTGTGAGGCTCTAGTGTGCATCTAGATCACGCTGAGCAAATACTGGGTGGCAGGCCGGCAGGGGATTATTCACAGATTACGCGGCTGAGAGACATTACAGTTGAGAGCTCCTTAAGAACAGTAAACCCTTCATGCGGCACAAACTAGACATACTTAGTGGAACTGTCAATTGTTTCGAACTCTAAAAGGTGGTTATGCCAAGTACGTGGCGGGAGGGGGCTATCCACAGATTACCCCGCTGAGAGACACTACAGGTGGGAGTCCTTCTTTTTCCTAGCCTATACAGTTAGTATCCTGAACCATCTCATGCTAGTCAGTCTAGTGTGCGTCCAGATCGTCTCGCCACCTTTTCCTGGGCCGGCTACAGCGGCGTCGTCCATCTCCAGGAACCTTGTGTAGTGTAGTGATCTTTGTCTAGCGGTCAGGATACATGCAAGAGCTCCATAACAACATTGATACTAAAGCATGTGGCGCGCCGATCACTCTGAGCAGTTACTGGGTGGCCGGGGGCTATCCACAGGCTGAGAGACATTTCAGGTTTTTTTTTATATAAGAAGGAGGCAAACGAGCATGCGGGTCACCTGATGGAGAGCAATCACCACCGCCAAGGTAAACCTACGGACGTGAGTAACTTTAACCCCTGAATAGTAACGGCACTGTGCCTATAAAACACCCACCAGAAGTGATATAAAGCTAATAATCTATTGACACTGTGCTATATTTTTTATAGCTACACGCACGTAAAGTGTGCGTATGCGTATGCGTGTGCATTTTCGTTTACGTATGCGTGTGCGTGCGTGCGTGCACGCATACGTACGTGTATATGCGTAAATTATAATTATCACTACGTTAGCGTGTCATGAACAATACGTATTTTAATGCTGAGTTTATATTAAACAGGGATGCCCGCGGCACGCAGATCTACGGCGGCGTCACGGACATCCAGAAGCGGCTGGTCGGCCACTTCCTGCTCAAGGAAAACGACGCGCTATGACGGGCTACCGTGCTTTAGCTTGTAAGACTGCCTACGTACTATCAGTAGTTAGAACTTTCAGGGTAACGGACTAAAGTCTTCTAAAGACGTATATGAACTATTTATAAATTGTTATTTTTGCATTCACTATGGTATATTTATATGGAAAGAGCAGCAAATTGGAAAAGCTATTGTCTCAGGTGTGACAGAGCGGTATTATTTTTGGCTATCGACACTTACTCATACATACATATCACGACTATTATCCCCGAAGGGTTAGTCAGAGACTGGGCAATGGAGACCACAAAAGCAGTCCTCTGCCATAGTCCACTTTTCACCAAGTAGCGACTGCACAGGTGCTCAGCGTGACAGGTGGTGAACCCATCGCCGCTCTAAACTGTTGAATGTATGTGCAGTCTTTAGTCCGTTAGTCGCCTTTTACGACTCCCAAGGGAAGAGAGGGGGTGGTAGTATTCTTTCACAGCTACGCGACACTTACTTACTCAATTGAAAGAGCGCCCGATGTCGTCGGTGCGAGTCCCATCTGAGACAAACGCGTTTTTCAAGTTTTACACATTTAATATATTTGAAAAATATATAGTTAATATTAAGCTTATTTTTAGATATGCAGTATTTGACTGAAATATATGTTGCATCAGTATAGGAATATTTATTTAAAGCTTCAGAAAAGTTACTGACATCATAGCATACAATGAATAAAGTTTATATTATTTACTAGAAAAATTGCCGTTTGTATTAACATTCTGTTAAGGGCCATACAGTATAACCGAAACTTTAGATGTAAAAAGAAGACAATTTTTTACCCTACGACATTTCTTTTATTATGTTTTTATATTACTCTAAATAATAAAATGAATTTGTGTTCACCTTACAATAGCGTAATAATGTTTTTGTTAAATGTCTTATTTCATGACTAACTGGGTTCAGTTCTGCTCCTTTAGCCCATTTTGGGTTAGAGGCTGAGTAGCTTAACGCCACTTCTATTTATTTACCTTCATTTCTAGCTTCTACGTCTCTAATTATGTCGTTATTTACATTCAATGCTTAATATTTATGTATACAATATATTTCTATTATTATCTATACTTACTAAGAAACGATGTAATTTTTTATTAGTAGTTTTAGCCATATTTATTTTCATGTTTTCAATCTACCTTAAGAGGTCCATTACATCTCGACTGTGATTTTTGCGTAAAATGGCCAATTTTGGCGTTCTTGATCTCAGAATCAAAAATACATTACAATTTTGATTTATTGAATAGTGTAGAATAGCTATTGGCATAGTTCGTAGCCGCCACGCTTTTTGTAAATTTTGCTTAACTTTTTAATTAAACCCAAAATTGCAGAGAAAGATTTTCATAAAACGCGCGAAGGCACTTTTTGAGCTCCTACTTTGAACTAATGTTCTAAACAAATGAAATAAAATAAATTAGAATGTTATCTCTTCGTCGTATAGTTCGTAGCGGCCTCGGAATTTTTAGATATTATTGATTTTATATAGAATAAAAAACTTATTCTAAATCAAGAAACTTCGAAAATCGCTTTAAGTTAATTGTGAATATCTCTTATCTACCTGCGCGTCGCGCGCCAGACACAATAGAATTTTTAATTTTCTTTGCCGATAGTCGGCAAGTCGCCGCTCAATATGTATACCAGAATAATAATTGTTACTTTATGAGAAATAAAGATTTCATAATGAATTTATTATTCTATTTCGATGAAAACGATAAATACAACTGCAAAATTACTACAAAATGCAAAAATGGGCATTTTATGCAAAAATCACAGTCGAGATATAATAGGGCACTTAAACTATGTATGAATAATTCAATAACAAAATTGAAAGGTCATTTCTTAAAGTCCATGAAGACTGATTAGCATTTAGACTTTAAAACTGAATAAGCACATATTTGTACATAAACGTTATTAATGTGACAGTAGCCTATGTATTAAATTGTACTTATGATATTGATAAGTAATTCTCACATTCCTCATTTTGCATTCTAAGTACTTAGAGACGGGTATTGACCGTATATTCACTTTCTCCTTCTACTGAGTGGTCACCTCATCTTAAAGAAAGAGAAGCTCTTCTAAACAAACCAATTAAATACTCCTTAGAATAGGAATCCTCTTTGGATTTAATTTCAAACATCGAACAATTTTAGTTTAGAAAGAACTGTTATTAACAAAATTAACAAAACATATTTTAATGCTCTTTTCAAAATCTAATTTTCGTCGATCTAGTTTAATAAGTAAAGTTGACTTTCCATGTGGTTACTAGTCGAACATAAGTTATCCTGTCGAAATCGTTACTGCCGACGGACTATACAGCACATTCAAAATCTTCATCCACCGTCACATTATTTAATCGACTGCCACCACATACAACACTAACGGTGTCCCTATTCAGTATACAAATCTTATTCTGGTATTGAACTGATTGCGAACTGAACTAAAACGAGGTTGTGTTTTTAATTTTTGTATTTCAAACCACAAACTACTTACTTATCTTAAAAATTTAAAGTAATTTCGAGGCGTGTCGGTAGCCGAGTGGAGAGATGCTCGGGTAGAACGCGAGAAATCGTGGTTCAACCCTCATAGCTCCGTATAAGACTACTGACGTGAACCCACTCCGGCACAGTCAGTTAGATTAACTGAATGGGTTAACAGGACCATTATTAATGTGTTAAACGCATATAATAATAATCTTTAAAAAAATAAAAAGTTCAAATGTCTTCATTCAAATAATTAATTTTTTACCTACTTACCTACTACAATGGGTATGACGTCTTTTATCTGTTGAGAAGAGTAGGAGCAACATACTATACAGCTTTACTTAGAAGTAAAGACCAATACCAAACTTACTTTGTTTTTGTCAGTTTTCTGTAGTCAAAACTTGGTAAGACTTAAATGGGTTAAAATGCTTTCATTTCATAACGAGGTCTTCCATTAAGGTGTCTAATAGTAAGAACTGTTCTATTTATTGTGAATTTGATAAATTAATTTGTGTTTTGTTAGTATTGAGGTTATTGTACTGTTATAAATAAAGTTTAATTTACTAATTAATTTGTGTTTTTAAGATTATTAACCAATTTTAATCCAATGCTAACTAAAAACTAAAAAAATCTGATTCGTTTGTGCTAGCTAAGCTTTGCTTGAACACGTTTCTAGTTTTATAATTTGGTCCTCGTTAAACTAAAATTCTTCTTTCAAAGTTTTTTACCTTACCTACTAATTATTTTACCATCAATTGTTTTGTATTCAAAACTGATATAGGTAAGCATTATAATAGCGAACTTGACCACTTCAAAAATGATTGATATTCATTGCTTTTTAAAGCTTTAAAATAACTAATTTAAAGTTCGCTAAACGACCGACGTATCGTTGACATAAAATCCCATACGTTCACGTAACGCTTGTAGAATACTGCCCTGATATGACAAAAGGCCGCTAAGCCACAAAATCACATTTTGAGAAAAACGACAAAAAGGTGCGAAATGGATTTTCTTGATCACTACTAAAGATTTTACGAATTTATCTATTGGAAGCGAAAGAGATAATTTTGGGTAACATATTGTGCGTTTCTTAATCAAATTTTATAACAATTGTCATATAACATAAAAATGTAGTTTACGTATTTATAAAATTATTTATTTTTATAAAGATCATAAGACATAGGGTGGCTAAGTATACCTGACCGCCTTTTAATGTAGTGCTGATACTTGTCCTAGAGAAAAAGGCGACTAGACGGCTTTAGACCCCTTTCAGTTTCTGACGAGTTGACGTAACTAAAATGTTTTACTATGCTAAAATGCAGCCAATGAATTTAACTGTCTTTTAATTTAGTTTACTAACTGCGATAGATAAGACAATAATCTTAGATCAAACTTAAATAAAAGGCAGTTAAATACTCATCTATTTCACGTAGCCGCCTTTTTTGGTATTAGTAGGTAAAAAGACCTAAAAATGTCCAAAGCAAAAACAATTTAAAAACTTTGTTAAAAAAACACTATCTTTCTTTGGACACAAATAATGTAGTAGTAATGACAATATCTAACTATAAACTTCGTCGCTCATGCCATTTGTCTGGCCCGGGTTGAGTTTCTTTTGAAACTTGTGATGTTGGTTGACTAAATAACGGATAAACATACTTAGATTATAATATAATGCATGCTTATAAAACATTAATAACCGTCCTCGATTTATTAAAATATGTAGGTCCTTGCAAAAGGAAACTTACATGATTATATTATTGTAATAATACGTATATTTAACTTTTAAGATAGATTTTGTTTATTGTTTTCATAATGTTAGTAATTTTAGTAGAATAGTTTTATCTTTAGTTCCTTAACGTACAGTCACGAGCATTAATATATATACATTTACACATTTTCTAAAATATGTAAAGTAATAGTATTTTAAAAATATTTACTCAACAATGTGTTCAAAATTATGTAACCATCAAATTGTGCTAAAACTATTTATCCGTTGGGTTCACATTAATGTAAACGATACATAAACAATAACAAGTACTCACTATGTATACCAAATTTATGTAAACATGAGAATATCTATAACATGTATACAATTTCAATTTTAAACTAATTTGGAAGGTAAACTGTGTTAGCTTAAATATCAAAAATATTTATACTCAATTCAGTTTCACAATTATGTAAACAAACGGTAAAAAGTGTATTTTCGTTAATAACTATAATATTTTTTTACAAGCTTTTTATGTCTTTTGTTCGAGTGGAATTTTGCAACTCAGCAACAGCAAAATATTATTTCTTTCTTCTTGTGCTGCAGATAATCGTAAAAATATCTATGGTTTCTTAGCTCTCTATCAAGGTATAACAAATTAGGATATTATCAGGATTCTCGGAAAAAACTTTGATGAAAGACTCCCAGGTAGCAATCAAAATATTGGTATTACTTTAAGTTACTCCCTGCGTCTAGGACAATAATTGTTCTTTATGGAATTTGTACGGTGGTTTGGGGTACGGTGTTTCATAGTCAAATAAGTCAGAAATGATGGAAACAACATCCCTTTAAAGGATAAGGATATAGACTTAATCTGTAACCCTGAATAATTATGTGTTTAAATATTAAAATCAATCAAATCAAGTTATTAGATGTACTTATTTATTTATTTATTTTTAACTATCAAAATCAATCAAATCAAGTTATTAGATTTACTTATTTATTTATACATAATTATATAGTATATAGTAAATCTCGCGACAACCTTTTATATCATATAAATTGTGTAATGAATGACGTTATAAGTTCATAGTAAAAGTTTTAAAGTGAAAGTTTATTTTTATGTATTTAGCGCATTTAAATAAAAGCTTGTTTATTAAAAAAGGTTTTTTACTTTTTTTTTTAAATTTTTTTAGATATCCCTGGACACGTTTTCATCTGTTCATTTCACTGAACGTGTATACAAAATTTATTCACGTCCACCAAACCACCACCACTCACCAACCATCAATACGGTCCACCCATTAAGATGAATCAAACTCGACGCGGTTGTGTCGCCTAATTACTGAGTTCCTATGGCCACCTTCCAGCTCCATCATCAAACCCTGGTTACCATCTAGCACCAAAGTACTCGTCAAGACGAAACAAACGAGCCGAGACTCGATGGGGTTGCGTCGTTTCATTGCTGAGTGTCCTTGGACCACCTCCTAGCTCCATCATCAGATCAGACCCTGGTTACCATTGAAAGACAAACCACTTGTCAAGATGATTCAAACGAGCACAAACTCGATGAAAATATGTTGTTTCGAAGCGAAGTTCCTATGGCCACCTTCCTGCTCCATCATCAGATTAGCACCGTGTCATCATAATATTGCATTGTCAAGCGATTCACACATGTTTACAAAATTTCAGCTTAATCGGTAACCGGAAAGTGGATCAAAATTGAGTTGCAAAATTCCACCCGAACTAAAGACATAAAAGCTTGTAAAAAAATTATAGTTAATAACGAAAATACACTTTTTACCGTTTGTTTACAAAATTTTGAAACTGAATTGTGTATACATATTTTTGATATTTAAGCCAACACAGTCTCCACTTCCAAAAAAGTTTAAAATTGAAATTGTATACATGTTATAGATATACTCATGTTTACATAAATTTGATATACATAGTGAGTACTTATTATTGGTTATGTATCGTTTACATTAATGTGAACCCAACGTATACCTAATTTTAGTACAATTTGATGGTTACATAATTTTGAACACATTGTTGAGTAAATATTTTTAAAATACTATTAGTTTACATATATTAGAAAATGTGTAAATGTATATATATTAATGCTCGTGACCTTACTCCACTTTAACAGTGTTGAGGCTGCACGCAAGCCGTGTCGAGGATACTTACTTCACTGTACAGTCACGAGCAAAAAATATGTGAACAATGGTAACTCTTAATACAATGGAATAAGAGTCAAAGTGTATACATATTGGTGCTAGTGACTGCACATAGTTTAAGTACATAGTTTAAGTACAATTATTATAGAAAAGTAGAATATTATATCACATTAAAAGCAGTACTGTAAAAACGATTCCACGAGAGCTGGCTGCCGACAAACTGTTTCACAGTTTGGCAGAATGTTGTAAAACATTAATGTAACGTTTTTTTTTGTTGAAATAAATAAAATAAAAAAATTAACAATATAAGTAACTCGTACACTATAAAACAAAACAAGAAACTAAAACTTCTAGAAAGGATAAATGTATTCATCAAATTAAACAAAATAAACAAAAAGAGACTTCCATGAAAATTATAGGTAAGTACTTATTAAATATGGCAACATAGTCTTTAATTCTAGTAAGATCAGAGACCTAGTTGTGCCAAAATAATCCAACCCACAATTTTGTCAATTTAGAGTCATCGATGCCAAACTACATACGAAAAATGAGCCCTATTTTTATGTGACATAAACTCATTTTATTATCTGTTTTCTACGAAAAGATATTTATGATGTATAATATCCAACCCATAACAGCTATATTAGACTTAAATAAAAACATTGTGCAGAAAGAATATGTTACTTGAAAACTCATTTAATGACTAATGAATTGTGCCATAATGATCCAAACATCTTGGACATTTTTATATTGAGAAACATTTAATTGGCACAATGATCTAAATATCTTGGTATCACTACAGTTTTTGCCTTAATGACCCAAGTGACTTGAACATCATTATTTTGACCTAATCCGTAGGGTGCGGGACAGTCCCAATAGCATCTTGATGACTATAGCCGTGAGGTTCTCTTCACATTTATGGAAGAGTCTTTTATATAAAGTTTTAAATTAATTAGATTACTAACAACCTTCTGTATATTGTTTTCTGAGGTTTAAGCGAGCACTACACATTGAAATGAAACACTTTTTTACGGATTAACTCGCGTTTAATTTACTATTTACATAGTTTTTATATTATCCTGACGTTTCAGCAACACATTGCCAGACCTAAAAATATTGTTAGCTCGTATTGTGTAAACTTGAACGCACCCGGTTAAATATAAAAATTTTTGACGGTAGGCAAATAACTTCTAACAATGAGACAATATTTTTAGGTCAGCAACACATTGCCAGTCCTAAAAATATTGTTAGCTCGTATTGTGTAAACTTGAACGCACCCGGTTAAATATAAAAAATTTTGACGGTAGGCAAATAACTTATAACAATGAGATGACTAACACCTCAGTCTCCCTGTGACCACGGACCCTGTAAAGGGTTCGAAACGTCAGGATAATATAAAAACTATGTAAATAGTAAATTAAACGCGAGTTAATCCGTAAAAAAGTGTTTCATTTCAACCTTCTATATATTGTACTACTAACCGATATGGATTAAGTTATCCGAAATAAATGGTTTTATTATTATTATTATTATAATCTTTTTTTGTCACAATGGTCCAAGATCTTTTAATCATAATATGCTATACATACAATCTTCTTAGGGACCTAGTTGTGCCAAAACATTTCATGCCACAAAATGCTTGTTTCGAGATATTTGAGCGTAAACATTTAACATCAATTTGTACTATTTGTTTGTACATTTTATAATTAGGTATTGATTATTTAGAATTAATTGTAAGTTCGCAACAACCGTAACACTATCATAAAAATATAATAATATACTAGGTCATAATATTGACAATAAATCTTAAGTACCTAATTAAGAAAAATATTTACAGAAATGTGTCTTGTGGCACCTTGTATTAACTCGTGGATAGCGGTGTGGGCTTCACAATAACCAAAATGTAATAGTTTATATTTTAATACCTAAGTTTGATTTTGTAAGCTGTTTGTTATCCATAACAAATAAATTAAAAAATAAAATAAAAAAGTATTACGTTGTCGGTATCAACTAGTGCAAGTTAAAGATTTGTGCTAATGTTACATTTTATATAAACCGCAAAAATAGGCCTGTGGATCGTTTTGGCAAAAAGTGAATTTGTATGTTTAAAAGTTATAAATAATGTTGCCAAAATGATAAATTTTATATTTTCTACAAATTAACTTGTTTTTATGCATAGCTATAGCATAAAACACTTCTTAACTTATTGAATAATATATTTTCCGAAAAACAACTTCAAGCCATTATTAATAATTAACTCGTACTCAATTGAAAATCGGGTGTCGAGTTTATTCCAATTCTTATTACAATTTTCCATAACGTCCATATATACTTCAACAGTATAAATTCTTTGTAAAAGCTTCAAACGGGACTCAATTTTGGAAAAATCGGTATCGTTAAGTAGGAAAGTATGTCCAGGTTCTAAAAATATTAGTAAAAGAATAATCCATTTATAGAAGAGAGAATGAAGACAGATAATTTTGTAGGTTCCAATGATCTCGAAAAACGTATAGTAAATAGAAAAGTATACTTATGCAAAGAAAAAGTGAACTGGCTAAAACAAAAGAAATCCTTATAAAAAAGCCCAACAATTATCAATTTCTATGAGGAGTAGTTTTGATAAAGAGTTCGAGGAGCTTGATTTAAAAAAGAGGTAGAAAGGAGAATGGATTTTCGATAGAAAATATATAGGTTCACTATGGCCACAGGGGAAGGAGATTGCCCAAGCGAAATTAGATGATAATATATCAAATCAATGATGCATTTTTGACACCTGATGATTGCAAAAACTTTTATATAAAAAGTAACATTAGCATAAATCTTTAACTTACATTAGTCGAAACCGACAATGTAATACTTAATTTTAAAATTACAAAATGTATTAAAACTAACAGTGTTATTATTACAAATTGATGTTAATGAATGTTTGCGCTCAACTAACTCGAAACAAGCATTCCGTTGCATGGAACGTTTTGGCACAACTTAGGTCTTTATGAGAGTCAAATCACATAAACTATTTCTAATCAATAATTATTCAACATCTTAGTTTAAAAATATAATAATTTTATATATATTCTTCAGTCTCTTCGTTGTCATTCGTTGGCAAGGATTTCCAAAATGTTTGTTTATGTGGCAGCATACATTTGCAGAGTTTCTTTAAAATATTAGTCTACCTTGATGTCTTTATGCCTCTGGGGATTTCCCTAGACAACATTACAGAAAAAAGTGGATTCTTTGACTTTAAATAACTATCTTTTAAGGATACTGCATCAACAAAGTCTTGAAAATCGTGTTGATTTTTCTTTCTTTTCATTGAAAGCTCCACCTGTTAATGGTTTCGACAGAAACGGCTAGGTA
This sequence comes from Scoparia ambigualis, assembly GCA_963921215.1. Taxonomy (NCBI): domain Eukaryota; kingdom Metazoa; phylum Arthropoda; class Insecta; order Lepidoptera; family Crambidae; genus Scoparia; species Scoparia ambigualis. The sequence continues at coordinate 6,477,629 of OY992509.1, forward strand.
GGCCATTCACCCGAAATATCGCCGCATTGGCCAATAAACACTTAGCCACTTTTTAGGGTAGTATAGTAATGTAGCTGCTTTTAAAAGTATTTCATTTGATCTATTAAATACGTTAAACTACACAAGAAAGTAGTTAAATGTGCATAACGACCCTTTAGCTTCCGCTACTGGTGTTAGCCGCTGTTTAACGTATAAACAAAAAATCTCTTAATAATTCCGAACTACTGATGAACACAGTTAAGTATGTATAACTGCTTTTTAGTTTAGTAATTTATTTTTTTTATACTAAGCCCGGCAAATGACCCCACTCCACCTGATGTTAAGTGGAAATGAGATCCAGGCGCGAGGACAACTGGTGCAGCGTAAGATACGTAGCATCAGTCATCATCACTCTGCCGGCCCACAAAGTGCTTCTTCACGCCTCGTTTGAAGGACCCTATGTCATAGGTAGGAGGGAATACGTGTGCTGGCAGACTATTCCATCTTTTGGAAGTGAGGCAAAGAAACGAGTCACCAAATTTCTTTGTGCGTGATGGAATGTTAGAGACTGTAAATTGGTGACTCCGGAGAGCAGCACGCGTACTCCTACGGAGGAAGGGAGAAGGAGGGATGAGGTCAAAGAGTTCTTCAGCGCACTCGCCATGGTATAAACGGTAAAAGACGCTGAGTGACGCAATATCTCTACGCAATTGCAAAGGCTCGAGAGTTTTAGTGACCTCCGCATTGCCGATAATGTGCACAGCGCGGCGCTGCAATCTGTCCAAGGCATCGAGAAGGTACTTTGCGGAGCCGTCCCAAAGGTGAGAGCAATACTCCACGCAAGACCGCACCTGTGTCTTGTATAATAGACAACTGATCAGGCGTGAAGAATCGCCGCACCTTGTTCAGGACACCGAGTTTACGTGAGGCATTTTTAATCACGGTTTCGATGTAGTCCTTTTGGTTCAGATCGCAGCGGATATCCATACCGAGCATGTTAATACTGCTATGCAGGCCTAGAGATGTACCCTGAAAAGAGGGAAGGGGAAGGAATGGCGACTTTTTCGCTGTGAACGCGCACACCTGTGTTTTCTTGGCATTGAACTCGACCAGATTATCGGAGCCCCATTTAGAAATGAGGTCCAACACCCGATCGAGCTCAATGACAAGATTTGCTCGCTTCATTTCGGTGTCTACCCGCCCAGCCGTTGGGTGCCCGTTATATCCCCCATGCACTGTGCTATCATCTGCATAGCAATGAATGTTTCCAAGAGGAAGCATGTCATTGATATGCAGAAGGAACAGCGTGGGGGATAGAACGGAGCCTTGGGGAACACCAGCGTTCACTGACATGAACCGCGAAGCGCATCCATCCGAGAGGACACGGATTCTACGCTCATGCAGGAAGCTAGCAATCCAGGTACAGAACTGAGCGGGCAAACCGTATGCCGGGAGCTTGGAGAGAAGAGCTTTGTGCCAGACCCGATCAAAAGCCTTGGCTATGTCAAGGCTAACTGCCAGTGACTCACCACGCTTGTCAATAGCCTCACCCCAGAGATGTGTGACGTACGCTAGAAGACCCGTTGACCGTTTTGGCCGGAACCCATATTGACGATCGTGAATTAGGGAGTGATCTTCCAGGTATCGAACAAGCTGTTTGTTCAATATTCGTTCTAGGATCTTACACAACACTGAAGTTACGGCTATAGGGCGGTAATTAGTCGGATCTGACCGATCTCCTTTTTTAGGGATCGGTTGCACATTAGCTTCTCTCCAAGATTCCGGCACACAACCCGAAGAGAGCGAGAGACGGTACAGACGCGTTAACACAGGGGACAACTCCGCTGCACACATTTTCAGGACTATTGCTGGGATGCCATCAGGACCGTTAGCTTTCCGAAAATAGATTGACTGCAGTTCCGCACGGACATCACACTGCCTGATTTTAATATCAGACATTGTGTGGCCACAGTGAGGAACTGAGGGTGGCTGTGCATCACAGTCATCGATCCGGGAGTTAGCTGCAAAGAGTTTGGCCAGGAGATCGACCTTTTCCTGCGGCTTGTGAGCTAAAGTTCCGTCAAGACATCTCAGTGGTGGCGAGGGTTGGCAGAAGTTGGATTGCACGGCTTTGGTCAGACGCCAGTAGCTACGGCTGCCCGTAGGATGCGTCAGGAGTTCTTGGCCTACTCGTGCAACCCGCTGGGCATCCGCTCTAATGTAGGCCCTCTTACACGACTTGGTGGCATTATTATAGGCTGCTTTTAGCGAGCGAGTTTCGGGATCCCCGTGAGCTTTACCTCTGATCCAAGCGCGGTATGCCGTCTGTTTGCTCTCAACAGCGCTGGCACACTCGCGATTGAACCAGCGGTTGCGTCTGCCTTTGCTGATGACATAGGAGTGTGGAATATAGTATTCCATTCCTAATACTATCTCATCAGCAACGGCAGTGGCGCTAGCGGTCGGGTCCTTCCCACTAAAGCAGCGCTGCCTCCAAGGGACGGATGCAAAATACTCCCGCATACCGTCCCAGTCTGCCGACGCGTAGTGCCAAATCTGGCGTTTCGAAACCGCTGTTGGCGGGCGCGATGCCAAGGGCACTGTGCTGGATATCAAGCAGTGATCCGAGGAACCTAAAGGAGCTCAAATCTCCACCTGGTATCCAGCTGGGCGACTCGTCAGCAGAAGGTCGAGTAAGGAGGGCGCATGGCCAACTATGTCTGGGATCCTGGTGGGTATACTATTATATACTATTTTAAAAAACCGTTAAAATCACTTTGCGTTTCTTTAGGTTAATAATTGCTTGTGACTGCTTTATAGATTATAACAAACCTACAAAATCGGTACTTAACCGCTAAAATGCTTAATTTTTATGTATCATAATTTCAAAGATATTGAAATTATGATACATAAAAATATGAGTCTAAGATTTACTGATGCGGAATCTTTTGCTTAGTTAGGATATTTAAAAAAACGAAAATTGAATTTTTGCACTTAACGGCCTTCTTTCTTATCAGGGCAGAATAGAACTAGGTACAAGTATTCATTCCACTTGTCTACGACCTCTGGTATGATGAAGACTAGCTGCTTTTCCACTATGTTTTAAGTTCTAATGTACCGGACATAAACACATTTATCTATCTGTCTTTGACGCTCTGCAATAATTAACCTATTTTAAATATTCGAGTAGAGTATGTTTAAGTAATTAAGATAAAAGCATATCTTAGTAAAATTATGAGACTAAAGTTTTCCTTTACAGATAAATAACATGACAACATACAGAAAGTAGTAATGTGTAAGTACTTAAACGTAAGATTTGCAGAATTAGAAGCCTTTGAAAAGCCATACGCCATTATATGAATGGTTTCGCAAATAGTAAACCACTAAGCGGATTTTCTTTTTTAATATTATGATTATGAATGACTCATATAGAATGTCACCCGTAAAATGAATAAGGACCACTTAGTCCGTCCGTAGTAAGTACCTAGATAGATATTGATTGTCTTTTTATGTCAGGGCTTATTATCTTCAGCCTATAGACGTTGATGTAGCCTTTATAACTAGAGATGACACCGCGAAGCAACTTCTCGCGCAATGATTTACAACCGCAAGGTCCACATCGCTTGGATCACTCAAAATCACTGGCGTTTAAGGCAGTTGTGCCACCAACGGCAAGGAAACGACTAACTTTCTGCTATTTTTTCGCTCAAGAAACATTATGTACGATATACATTCCGTTTATACAAAAGAGATGCATTTAAATTTTTTTTTTTTTTACTTACACTCACACCAATTATCTAGCACAAGAGAAGCTTCAAAGAAACTCGTTAAATGGGTACTAGACAACGGATAAACATACTTAAACACTTAAATACATATTTATTGTACATAGAAAACACCCAGACCCGAGACAATTTAGAAAAACAATAATTTCTAAAGTGGCGACTCCATGAAAACCGGTGTACAAACCACTCGACCAAGGAGGTCGTCAGTTGATCGCTGACTGTTCATACTGCCGCAAGGACTCGCTCCACTAGTTCGTCCTGCCTTAACCGCCTCTGTGGTCTAGTGGCTAAGCTACCGGTTTCAGACCCAGAGGTCCCGGGTTCGATTCCCAGCGGGGGGTACATCTTTGTGTGCTCGGTTTGGTTGGTGGTAGGGCTGTTAAGTCCGCCTGGCTAGCTACCACCATCTTATCTAAGTCTGTCGCCATAACAACGATGTTTGTAGCATTGTTGTGTTCCGGCAGTTTGAGATAAGATAGCCAGTTCCTCAGTGGTTGAGGATTCCGGGTGAAGCGCGCTTCCATCTTCGGCCTTATCGTCATGAGATGAAGGCCAAGCGCTTACCCGTTGCCAATAAATAAAAAAAAATGCCTATAGACGTCCTCTTTTGGAGATATGGCATGGTGTGGCTAACTCCGGTGATTGCTGAAGGACTGGCGGCGTAATAAAACAATGTCCTTTGCAATACCTGTCCTTTGAGGCGTTCGGTAGCCGAGCGAATGGATGCTCTGGTTGAACGCGAGAAATCGTGGTTCAATCCCCATAGCTCCGTGAGACTACTGACGTGAACCCACTCCGGCACAGTCATTTAGATTTACAGGATAGGTTAACAGGACTATTATTACTACTTATGTTAACCACTCACTCGTGGAAATTTTCAGACACAGAAATTGGCGCAACTGTCAACGTCGAATTTGACAGAATCGAGCATAGACTATGCGATATTTTGCTATCATGATGCGTAAAATGTACCACAGAACCGAAATAATCGACCTTGTTCATACTAAAGTAATCTGTAAGTCTATGAAAACACGGTACAAAGTCAAGTGTGTTTTTGTAGGTGCGGTCTCATGCGACCGCTTGGGGTTTGAGGGGAACGCATATTAATAAAAATACGACCGCCTCTGTGGTGTATGGTTATATAGATAGGCCACACGGTCTTGGACCCAGTGGTCCTGCGTTCGATATCCAGCGGGGAGTACATGTCATACCTGATTGGTTGGTGGTAGGGCTAGTTGTAAGTCTGCCCGACGAACTACCACCATCTTATTTAAATATGTATCCGCTTTCATCAATTGACTAATGCGGGTGGAGTGGACTACCATCAGCCTTATTGTCACCTAACATCAGAGGAGATAAAGGCTAAGTAGGTATACTTACCCGTAGTGGAATAAAAGTATATACTTATATCATCAGCCTATAAACGTCCCACTGCTGGGCACAGGCCTCCCACGTGGACAATAGCACGTGGGGGTATTGGGCCATAACCCATCACGCTGGCCCAATGCGGGTTGGTAGGTTTTAACGACTGCTATCGTTAGAGGACAACCGGGACCAATAGCTTCACGTGCCTTCCGAAGCACGGTTGAGCTCTAGAAGTTTTAATTTGGTCACCCATCCAGCGACCCGGCATTGCGAAAGTTTCTTAGCGGGCAAGATCGCACGCCGAACGCGCTAGCCGCTGCGCCATCGAGCTCCTCAAAAATGTATACATCGAGCTCCTCAAACATATATACTTACTTGTTAATAATTATTCATACATATAATCACGACTATTATCCCCTAAGGGTTAGGCAGAAACTAAGCAATAATAGTAGTTATTATTATTCGAAAATTGCTAACTTATTAATACAGAGCTGTGTGTGTAGCGGCTCATTAAAAGGCTCAAAAAACTAACCCATCTCTTTCCTTGGGTGTCGTAAAAAGCGACTAACGGACTAAAGACTGCATAATAGTCGCGAATGTATCTATGTATGTATGAAAACTTATTATAAATCACGTGTTGCTCTCATGGGCGGTGCAATTAAGGCATTCCGATAACGCGCAGTGACCACAATGCAGGCGGCTGCGCCGGCGCAGCGTTGCGTAACCGCCCTGTAATTTGAGCACTGCTCATTCCGCAGGTAGCGCGGACCACCTTCATACAATTATGTGGTCTCACTCGAACGAGGATGAAAGTGAAACTCTATGCATATGAACGCACGTCAGCAGATCAACTTATTCAAAACTTTCAAATTTCTCCAATCGACATTGACCCTTACACCTTAGAGATAAGGTTCAAAATGTATCGAAGAAATTTGACATTTTACGGTAGGTTGCAGTGCTAGCGTCTGTACATAGTTTCCATGGAATACGTTTGTTTTGTTGTTAATTGAGCAAGGGTTGAATACAAATGTTTCTTAAATACTGAAACTTTATAGGCCTTCTCTATACTTGGGCCAAATTCGATGAAAAATGTTTGCAAACTAATTAGTTACTTAGTTACAATTCTTCGTGCAAATATGTAGTGTCATTTAGATTTTCACTGTTTTTTTTGAGAGAAAAACGCCATTGCTAGTGGTTTAAGCATATGGGTATAAGTATACATTTGAAAGGCTGACATATTTGCACAAAGAATTGTCAATAATTTGTTTATCAGCATTATTTATCGAATTTAGCCCAAGTATATAGTCATTGTACTTGTACGTTTTACGTAAAATTTTGGGTATTTTTCTATGTTAAGTTAAAAGTACCTATAAAGACGGTTCACCTGTACCACAATCTTGCATATTAGCAATTTCCATTCAATTTACTAATGAAGTTTTCATTTTTAGAAAAAAGCTTGTAAAAAGTGTCCAGTCATTGAATTTTGCTTATTATCTATAACTCGTACCACGGATTATTTCAGGAATATAATCTAATCCAATCACACGCCGGATTAGCCAAGAACAATGGGCACGCTAAGCCGGTGTGGATCCCAGACTGAGATTTAACTAGTATCGACTACCTACGCCTGTCTATGTTGAGCCGGTGGGTAATACCACAGAAATAGATCTAAATAGAAGCGGCGTGTTTGCTCCATTGTATGAAAACCAAGCATGTCATTTTTTCCGTGTCAATTTAATGACAAAATTATTTACCGAAAGGAAACATGTTGATTATTTCGGTTAACCTTTCTTGTAGGTACAGTTTTTACAGTTGGATACGAAGCAAGTAACTAGTATTTTTTTAATAAGTATGTCCGGTGCTGACAATGACTAAATGAAACACGGTCGAAAGATAGGATTTATCATCTTTTTGGCACTATTTTGACATGCAAAGTAAGTACACATGCGGCTTCTATTTAGTTCTATTTCTGTGGGTAATACGGATAATATTTATATTTACAAGCAACGTCGTGGTCGGCGTAACATAGCACGGACGGCTTAAAGTCGCGCACCGTCTGATAGCTTACTAGTTATACTACCATAATGTAACGCAGTATTGCCTTAGAACTGTTAGCATGCGCTCCTCAGTTTTGTTTACTTTAAGAAAGTAAACAATAATTCACAAGTTTAATTTCTCAAACTTTGTTGTTGTTTAGAATTTGAAGTGGATAAAATCGTGCCGGTAAAAGTGCAAGTTCTTAGCGGCGACAGGTGGATGATTAGTAAAATGTGTGCCAACGAAAAATGCAAATTGTCAGTAAGAGTGCGGGCGGAGGAGCCGTACGGATGAATCGACGTCGAGTTAACTTTGTAATCCATTATCTAGAAGCTACGTCACTTTCAGCAATGTACACATAGGTGTAGCACCGATTGAGCGATAAGACAACGATAAAGCATCTTATCATTCCACCTCGATTGCACGGCCAACGCAGGCGTACGATTGTCACTCCTTTTTTTTGTTAAATAAAAAATGCGCGCCCTTTTTCTAATACTTTTTCTCTACCGTGTCTGTGGTCAGGATGTGGACAGTGACAAGGATTTAGCTGAAGAAAGCTACAAGCTGATAAAGCTTAGTGATGTTTGTACGTGCAGTGAAATACCAGATGTCGATGGGACCCATTTGGTATTGAACATTTTGTGCTCAGAGCTGGACAGGATAGAGAATGTGGCCGACTTGGATAAGATAGAATGGCCGCCCAACCCTAATGGCTTGAAGATATCAGCGGCTTTCGAGGGTCTGCGGCTCTCTACTTTAGGCAAGTGAGTATTATCAATCGTATTTAAATAGGAGCGTAATCCCTAAATATTGATTAGAGCAAACACGTCAAACAGCGGTCAATGGATTTAAAAGCCAATATAAACAAACAGGATACACTTGTACAAAATATTCTGTACCCAATACCTATAAATAATTCGGTTTCTACTTACAACACTACTTTGTGCAACATTTCAAGTAGTTAAATATACACATAATATATAAGTGTGCTAGGGGACGCAGTTGGTGTGATGGTTTAAATATTATCCATAGCTGTAGTTAATTTTACTTTCTTTGCTTTTTAAGGGCGCTCGTGATATTTTAAATTAAATCATTTTTAATTGACATAGTTGACATTGAATGTGACTATTAATTTCACGCTTTCTAGAATATTTTAGGTAGGTAGGCACAATATACATAATTCAGTAATGATGTCCGGTTGAGTTCATAACAACAGTAGATAGTCGTATTAAATTGAAGACGCATTGTTTATCGATGTTTGATTTGAAGGGTCAATGTCCCTTTTCATCAACGTACCTACCCTAAGTTTTATGTAACCCCTAATTTCATAAGCTAAGGGTCGCCGTTGTTGTCTAGGAAACTTAAGAACAAATTGGTTAACTACTCGGCAAATGCATGATTGTTTTTTGTCATTAATTGTAACTTTTTATATTGTTTGTATGTACTCAATTTTATATTTTTATAATTTGTAACTTTAATTCGATTCGATTATTTTAAATTTTAGTTCATAGTTATAAATACTTTTTGTAATTGTAACCTAGTTGTACCTAAACCCTAGCGACTTATTTGGATTGCTGTTGGTGTACCTAACAATAAATAAATGAACTTAAATGAAAGGTCGTATAAAATTTTCTTTAATTATAACATTTCCACTCTTACACCTATTATCTAGCCCAAGTTAAGCTTCAGAAGCTTGTTTTTAATGGTTAGATACATACATATTATATAAAGCAAACTCCCAGACCCGAAATTAATTGATTGATTTTCTATTGTGTCTGGTTTTACGGCGCTCAAGGGGTTAATCATAGGCCGCTATTCCATAATCATCAAACAAAAAAACCATTACTAAACATCAGGCTTATCTTTGCACACTTTGTAATTAAGTTCAATAAAATTAAATATGTTTTACGCTTACATCAAATATCTAGACCAAGATGAGTATTCTTTTGAAACTCGTTCATAAGGTAAGAGAGATAAGAAGATATATATATATAAACAGAAAAACACCCAGACCCGAAATCAATTTAGAAAAACAGTTTTTCTCTATATTCACCCGACCGGGAATTGAATCCGGGACCTTAGAGATGGCGTGACGCCACACCCGGCGTGCATACCACTCGACCACGGAGGTTGTCAAGTTATTGACTAAGTGCAAAAGCCCAGCCATTAAAAAATCTTATTACAGATCGTTTATACAGTACTTTCGTATAATTTTCAAGGGTAAGTATAGGAATAATATTACTTAGGCTATTCATAACACCTCGTATGGCAAGCGCCATTTTGCCAATATGGCCGCATCTGTCACTTTACTTCGTATTACTTCCTGTTTATATCTGGTCTAGGTTTATTGACAATTTCCATGAAATTTAGTATTATACAAAGGTATAATATACGAGTATATACAAATAGCCTATACTTTACTCCCTAAAGTATGATTTGCCAATTAGGGTATTAAGTTAATTAAGTAAGTACTTCATAATTTAACTGTTTTATAATTTCAAACGGGGAATTGACTTTCCAGACATTGTGTATTTTTGTAATATCTAAGTGGTTTTTCTTTCGTGATAGTAGCTAGTAGTTAGAAGACCTAGGAGTACATAATATGTAACGTTTTATTATTTCAAAGGGGCCGTCCATTAATCTTCGAAAGGGGGGGAGGGGATTCGGCAAAAATCACGAAATATGACAAGAGGGGAAGGGGGTTTTGTAAGATATCACGTGTATTTATTATTCCGTCATTAAACACGCGACGCGATTTCTAAACCGAAAGCGGCGCGTGTGGTGTAGTGTGACATGGACTCGCCGTTGAAAAAAAAACAATCTGCAACCTTTCTGTCTAGACATTTTTATCATGCGGTCCTTAATTTTGTACAATAAAATTAGATTATAGTATAGTAACTTTATGGATTATACTTTATACTTAGGTACCATATAAAAATATTCTAAAAAAAATTAGATTCTTTGTAGGTACCTACTAAAAAAAATACACGTGATGGGGGGGGGGGGGGCGGGTTAGTCTTAAACCTCATCACTTATCACCAAGGGGGAGGGAGGGGTTAAAAAATGCTAAAAAAACATCACGTGATTAATGGACGGCCCCAAACGAGGAATTTACCTTCAAGGCATGCGTGTTTTTGTATTATCTAAGTGGTTTTTCTTTCGTGATAGCAGCTATTATAGTTAGTAGGACAAAGTAGGTACCTACCGCTGTATCAACATGTTTTCAAGGGCCCCAACCTTGGTTTACTATCGCTCATAAATTAAACAATGTTTGCTTGTACATCTTAGGCATACAAGATACACAAACATCTTCACCAAAATGCGGTACTGTTGCCATCTAATTTAGCAGGACACCTTTATTACCATCAGCATATAAACGCTGGTCGAAAGATAATCGGGCCGTCTGTATCCCACCATACTAACCCGATTTAGTTTAGTGGGTTTGCAAAGTAATTATCGAGAGGCTGCTTTGTACTGGCTCATTTTTGTCGTCTCAGTTACTATTTACATTAAATAAATATTAGCATGCTTTACTATAATGGCTAAGTAGATTTCGAAGGATTTTTTTATTTATAAGTACACCACAGATGCTATGTACTTACCCAAAATTAAAGGGGGTGCCGCGCGATCGCAAAAAGTAACATAAGTCTTATAATGAACTTCAAAGCAAAATCTATATTGATATTAAAAATTAGAACAATTCTGCTTTGAAGTTTCAGAACTAGTAATTTGATTAGAGCAATGTTTTTATTCTGCGAAATGTACAAAATCATCACGCACTTGTGTTCAAAAATAAAATTTACTTTTTTAAGATGGGGGTGACCTGCGAAATATCAATACAAATATTTTCATGTAAGAATTATTGTTTCATAAGTAAAATTAAGAAAGTTGTCGAAAAAAAAATGTTTCTAGGAGTTATTACGTGACGTGGGGATATTGGGCCATAACCCACCACGCTGGCCCAATGCGGGTTGGTGGGCTCTAACGACTGCCATCTTACGACAACAACCGGGACCAACGGCTTAACGTGCCTTACGAAGCACGGAGGAGCTCGAGATGTTTTTAATTTGGTCACCCATCCAGCGACCCGGCATTGCGAAAGTGGCTTAGCGAGCAAGATCGTAAGCCGAACGCGCTAGCCGCTGCGCCATCGTGCTCCTCACGTGCTATTGTCCACGTGGGAGGCCTGTGCTCATTACTGGGACGTTAATAGGCTGATGATGATGATGATTATTAAAAAAAAATGTTAGTCAGAGACAAGGCAACGAGGGCCGCAAAAGCAGTGCTTTGCTAAAGTCGACGTTTAACCAAACAGCAGCTGCGGTGTCAAGCTCCTCGCTATGACCACCTTGAGTCATAAAAACATTCCCTTTTCTTGGCATCTGTGTACACTGGTTATGGTGAAAATCAAGGATGACAAAGCAATCGATTTGCCCGCTATTTACTAAGTAGTTTCCGTGCAACGCTTTTATGCCCCTTATCAATATTTATACAGTTCGACGGCGCTCAGCCCGTATCTGTGTCACCCGCCATGCCAGCCGGTTGATTCACTTTTACAAAGAAAATTCAGATTTGAAAAGCATACCTATTGATAAGGTTACAAGTTGCAACAAACAAACAAACATTATTAGGTATTTAAGGTAGATAGGTAGGTACTTTCGCATAAATTGTGTTTGTAACTTACTTATTCTATTTCTCATAATTTTGATAAGTACCAATAATTTATGGAAAATTTTTAGTGGTTAGTAAACAGAACTACTTACCTATGCGGTAAATACGGAATATATAATGATTGTATTTCTTTACAGCATCAAACAATACCAACATGATTTACGTACTATGAACTTGATGTTAATAATAATAATAATACATTAGATTGACAAAATTATCACTTTTTTCACCGGCTTAAAAAGTAGGAGGGTCCTCATTTCGTTTGTAGGCACCTACCTATATATTTTTTATGCTTATAATAATACCTATGTAGCTAGCCTTAATGCAACTTTGTTGTTTGTATTACTATTGTATTATAATGTGCGATGAGGTCGGCTCGTAATGATGCGGTAGGAGGAGGTCTGCCCACTGCACGCTAACACACTATGTCAGACATTACTGCCGCCTTGGCATTCGGTTACAGAACAGATGATGTTCATCTAACCACATATTTAGTATCTTGGTCACCCCCGCATAAGCACTGCTAGTCATTTCTATATATTATATTTTTACAAGTTGCCCGATCGTGCTTCGTCTGTTTTAATACTTCGACATCCCATGTCGAATTTACAAAAGTAAAAAAAAAAAAAAGAAAAAGTTTTCTTTTAAATAAACCTTGTATGACAATTACTAATACTTACAACAAAAAAAGTTAGGGTGAGCGTCACATAATGTTTTAATGACAATTCATTAACACATTATGTTCTACGAATGCTTTTATTGTATTTAAGCGTAATATTTTTCTGAATAACACTATTAATATGTGCCTACTATAATAGTTATATTTTCCTATTATAGCCATTTTTTTAAACTAAGCAAATGCGTCAGTCGAGTCACCTCAAAACCAAGCGCTAGAATTATTGCAATACTTACATGTTTAGCATTAGCATATTATGTTTTTTTCTTTGACTATATAAATAATCAAAGGTTTTTTTTAAATTAAATGTAAGTACAGGCGGCAGAATGTCAGACTACCTAACAGCGTCAAAATTTTGCAGTAGATTTTGAACTCAAACACCCATTTGTTATAGTTAAAAATCAATTGGAGAATTTTGACAGTTCTGTATAGCTTGAAGTTATCAAGCTATGTCTTCTATACTATACCTACTAAATTGTTAAGCTACTACTGAGGCCGAACGTACCACGTAAAATAGATCTTCAGATTTAGACGAAAACTGCATTGTTAGTAGAGTGTCACATCAATCAGAGCGATCCGTGCCGCGGCGGCGTTTACTTTGCGAATCACGTTACGCATCGCCACACCGCGCACCGCAGGAAATACCGCCTCAACCTTTTATTAGGTAACTAGCTCAGATCATTGGGATAAATGATACGACCAATGATAATGCACTTTGTGGATACATCCACAAGACGTCATTCACTGTGAAAAAGTCGTTTGATTTAGTTAAACCTTGTTTTGTCTCTTTTGCTCAAATTCTAGATGATGTTTGTGTGACGTACCTATATAGACAAAACAATGTTTCACTAATTGTTTTCTGAGGTTTAAGCGAGCACTACACATTGAAATAAAACACTTTATTACGGATTAACTCGCGTTTAATTTACTACACTTACACAGGGAGACTGTGACCACGGACCCTGTAAAGGGTTCGAAACGTCAGGATAATATAAAAACTATGGAAATAGTACATATAAACGCGAGTTAATCCGTAAAAAAGTGTTTCATTTCAAAATGTTTCACTAAATTAATTAGTGCTTAAACAATGTTAATTAGTAAAGCCGTAAATTAAAACCACCGAAAACAATAATCATTTTAAAAATTGCATGGACCTATACGCAGAAACTGTCCACTGCCATAGTCCACGTTTCACTAAGTTGCAACTCCACATGTGCTCAGCGTGACAGATGGTGAGCCCATCGCCGCTCTATGCTGTTGGATGTATGTGCAGTTAGTCCGTTAGTCGCCTTTTTCGACCCCCTACAGGAACAGGAGAGGGTGGTAGTATTTTTTCACCGCTACGCGACACCGTTAACCCTAACCCTTTATAAAACAGAAAATGTTTAAATACATCGATAATGTTTAAATACATCGATAATGTTTAAATACATCGATAATGTTTAAATACATCGATAATGTTTTCCTAATTGTACATAAGAAGTTTAAAATAATTATGGTGGCAATGTAACATCCCACTGATTGTTCAAGAGTTAAAAGAGTAATTTATAAAAAGTATTTAATAAAGCCGTAGTTTGGAGATAACCTTTTTTTTTTTTTTTTTTTCCCGTTGTAATCCCTGTTTATGGATTCCAGCCTCCTGAAGGGAGACTGGATATGTGGGACTCTCCCGTCCCCCTTTCCACGACGTAATCGTCGGGCGAGAGGGAGGGGCCTACCCACTAATCACCGGGGGACCAAACTCCGAAAGCATAAGGCTTGAGGTGGCGGCCACGGGACCTGACCACGGGGGTATTACCTCGCGGTGCCACCCCGTCGCCGTGTGTTGGCCTATAACCACTGCGTAGCAGCCGTTACGCGCCAACCCACGGCGACAGTTTGGAGATAACCTACTTAACAAGACTTTCTGAGAGTGGATTTACCTTGTGATTTGTCAATGCCTTTCAGACTTTTATGGCAACTAGGTCAGATCTAAAATGGCAGTTGTATCATCCATATGGTGATCTCATCTGATTTCGACCCAGTATTTTTAATATTCGTAATTTAGTATATTCGCGCCATATTAAAATATCTAAACAGGAAAGGTTGAGAAAGTGGATTTGCCTCAGGTGGAATCCATACATAATCCATGATGGAACATACGCATTAAAAAACAGTCTTCCGAAGATAACGACACGTTGAAAAAATAATAATTACGTTGGTTTCGATTTGCACCTGAAGAAGTAATATTTTTCAACGTTCTCTTTTATGCCTGAGTCGACATCAACTTAGGTACGTTTTCACTCTGTTAAGTTACTATACTTTCTTTAGAAGGCTTACCCACTACACAGGCTAAGACGCAGATAGGTTATAAACTAAAATTACAAACTTCCTTAAACTTAATTTATCAAAGTAAAAACTGATTCTATACGAGGTGTTTATTGGTAAATTTACAGATTACCACCGAACTCTCAAGTGGAGTCGCTGCGGTTCAGCAACAACGCCATCACGACGTACTGGCCGGACCCGTTCAGCGACGTGCCCAACTTGAGGAAGCTGTCGTTCGCCCAAAACGACCTCAGGACCATCACCCCCGACCTGTTCACTAAGGTAGACAGGCTGGAGGACCTCGACCTATCCTACAACAAGATATCAGACTTCAATCCGTTGGATTTCAAACACTTGCGCATGGTGAAAAGGTTGAATTTTCAAAGCAACCAGCTTTCGAAGGTGCCTTTAGAGTCGTTGCTACCTTTGTCTGCTTTAGAAGATTTGGATCTTAGCAAGAATAGCATTTTTGATCTGCTGCTGCAGAGGTCGGATGGAATAGGCCTCACCGGATTGAAAAGGCTTTATTTAAATAGCAACAGACTTAGATCAGTAACCAAGCATTCTTTCCCCACTGATAATAACCTGTAAGTATATGCATTTATCCCATTTTCATTACAAAATTCTGTATTTGTTTATCAACTGTTCTAATACAATGTATTTTTGCCAGTGAACTTTTAGATCTCTCCAACAACCTAATAGAGATAATAGAAGAAGATGCCTTTTTGCCGTGTACCAATTTAAAAGAATTAAACCTTGGTCAGAACAACATAACGTTGGTTTTCGAATTGCCCGCGTCGTTGCAGATTGCAATATTGAAGATAAACACTTTCTACCATTGGCCCAAGTTTCCTGGCGGCATAAAGTTTATAGATCTGTCGTATAACAGGCTGTCGGGCTTGTACAATGAGGATACTGTGAATTTTGAGAATTTAGAGGTGAGTACGCACTATCGACCGATATGAACGTCAAGGCCTTTTTCGCCTCCGTGGTCCAGTGGTACCACCACCGCGGTTTCTCAGGCTCAAAAGACCAGTACGTACTTAATAATATTTATTTGCATTTCCAGATTTTAAACATAGGTGGAAATCAAATTAAGGATCTGGATATCAAGAAGACCTTACCTAATCTCTTCATACTGGATATGTCGTACAACCAGTTTAGGGAAATCCCGAAAACGTTAAGCGGCCAATACTTTCCGAAGTTAGAGGAGTTGCGCTTAGACGGCAACCCGATCGAGAGTGTGTACTTCAACAATGTTTTAGTGCTGAAGAGTCTTTATATGAACGATCTGGACAAGCTGGTCAAAGTCGACGATAAGGCGTTCAGCAATATTGTTGGGAGGGGCATTGACGAGAGAGAGGAGGAAGACAAATGTTTCTATCTCTATATGTCCAACTGCCATTCGTTGAGTGAGGTGCACGTGGGTGCCTTTGAAGGAACTGCTCTTTGCATGGTAAGTCGTTAAGCCACGTACATCTAGATTGATCGCTAATACTATGTAAATATCATTGGTTCCTATGAACCAATGATATATATATATATATGATGATGAATACGATGGCTTAGTAGCACTATCAGTTGCCTGAAGTTAATAAAGACAGAGTGACGTTATAAGTAGGATTTTATAAGTAGGAACCTTTTTCAATAAATCCAACTCATCAAATTATAAGTAGGTAATACAGGAAGTTAGAAAAACCAAACATACTATGCTAACATAAATATATATTGTTGTTTGCTCCTAATATTTATTTCTCTTATTGACGCCGTGTGTACTTGACACAAGGCGTCAGATCAACCTACCCAAAAGTGTCATATTTCTACAATCAATTTTGAACTTTATTGTGTGGTTCTAAGGATCAATATTGTTTGAAGAAATTTGACAGTTTAGGGTAGGTTGATCTGACGCCGTGTGTACAGTCGAGGAAGTTCCCAGGCGAACACTTTCCGGCGATATTCGCTTGCGCTTAGGGTTTTTGAAAAGTCCTGCAAAAAGCCTGACATTTCGATAAAAGTCTCCTGACTTTTAGTCACAAAATGGAAACATTACTCACTCTTTATGTTTTGTTTTTAGATAAATGAGAAGTTAATAAAGAATAAAATTGAACAAATAAAATGAAAATGATAAATATTTTAGTCGGTATGATTTAACATGATTAACATGATGGCTGGGGCTCCCTTTGGAGTATAGAACCTGTGCTAGGTTACCCCGCTCCTTCTAACCTTGCGAAAGATACACATTGTTTCTAAAACTTACAATATAATAATAATAATTAATTAATTAATAAATAATATTATAATAATTAATATATAATAAGATGCAGGAAGGCAGTGCGCATAACAATAAAGTCTTATTTAATATTATTTAAAATGTAGTTTTGTTACTCATATTCCATAATCCGGACAAATTATAGAGCCGGACAAAGTCCGGACTAGATTTTAATAGTCCGAACATGTCCGGATTAATCCGGACGATTGGTAACCCTACTTGCGCTCCATTCCGGCGGCGCCTACGTACACACGGCGTCAGAACAACCTACCCTAAACTGTCAAATTTCTCCAATGAATATTGATCCTTATACCCACACAATAAAGTTCAAAATTGATTGTAGTAATTTGACAGTTTTGGGTAGGTTGATCTGACGCCGTGCGCGTAGATCGTGCAAGCGAATATCACAGCAATGTGGTCGGCCGGGAATTTCCTAGACTGTACCTATCTTACGGTGTTAGGCCTATTCTACACTACACAGGGAGTGAGATAATGCTACCACTCAAATTCCGGTGTTACCTGGCAATACCACACTTTAAAAATAAGTTTATATGAGTAAACAGGTTATTATGAAAAATGTTATCTGTACGTGCTTTATCTAAATGTTTATCAAATTACCTTTATTATTTTCAACATCATGATTCATGAGTACTTAGATTGTTAATGTTGATTAAATTGTCCCTTACTATATAGTTAAAAGTACCGGACAACAGGTATTTGAGGGCGATTAATAAATAAAATTTAGGCTTAAAATAATTATTTTTAAATATTGTTAGTTTTAATGTAAGGGCCTGCAATTGACTATCTGCCACTATTGATAAGTCGTGATCTATTCTAGTTTACTTCTGTAGAAATGGGAATAAACAACTCTTTAAAAACAGACAATTCTCCTAGTCTCTAAATCAGTGGCAGCTTTTCTTGCTTTCAGCTGCTCTTTTCGCTACGTAAAAAAAATAGCGAAACGGTTGATAATGATAGTTTAAGAATAGGTACTACCAATACCAACCCATCCCTTCCTTGGGTATGGTAAAAGGTTTGGTAAAAGGCGACTAATTAGGTTAGTTTATGTTTTCCGTCCGCTGGATGTATATCCAACAGCATAAAACGGGGATAGGCTCACCCCGTTATTTTGTTGAAACGTGGACTGCTTCGGTCCTCATTACCTAAGTCTCTGACTAACCCTGAGGGGATAATAGTCACAAGTAAATGTACTCCAAGTCCCAAAAGTGATTTTCAATTTGTTTTGCCCACTGTGCAAACGCAACCAGCGGGAGGGGCGCGGGGAATAGGTTGATTGCTGGCCCGGTAATTGGGAAGTTGGGTGCATGAAAGGAGCCTCCCCGAGCGACGTTTATTTGATAGTACCTAAATCGTAAGAACGTTCGGCGCACCCTGGGCAGCCGGTGTCCAATACATCGGTTGGCTAATCCTTTCACTACGATGGTTCGTACAAACGGTTCTTCTCAGAACCCCCCTCAACGGCACTTTTTAGTGCCACAACAAAATAGTTCTTTTCAATACCCAAAAACTGCTCTCTCCGTCGTCTCAATCAATATCGAAGGTTTTTCCGAGGATAAATCCATCATTTTGTCAGACTTACATCGCTCAACTCAATGTGATATCATTTGCGTGCAAGAGACCCATCGGGGACCCGACCAAATAAGACCACGAATTACCGGGACTGACACTCATTGCCGAGTTACCTCACTCAAAACACGGCAGCGCTATTTTATCTAGACCTAACGTAAAAGTCAACTCCGTAATCAGCGAATCTCAAGATTCGATAGAGATGATATCGGCAGCTGCACGGTAACTTCGGTATATAAACCACCAAACCAACCATTTAAATTCAAGAAGCTCAGTAACTTTGACAACCAGAACATCAAAGTTATAGTTGGAGATTTTAATAGCCACTTAAATAGTGGTAATAGTAATAGGTAGTCTTGGGGCTACCGAGACACAAATGAAGACGGTGCCGTGGTTGAGGAGTGGGCGGAAGCAGAAAACTTAACATTAATCCACAACGCCAAACTGCCTGCTTCATTCAATAGCGGTCGCTGGAAGAGAGGGTATAACCCAGATCTTATTTTTGTCAGCGCTAATGTTAGTTCATGGTGCACAAAAACGGTTTGCTCTCCAATCCCTAACACACAACATCGACCTATAGCTTGCCAATTCCAAGAGGCAGTGAAAGCAATACAAGTTCCATTCCGCAGGCGTTTTAACTTTTCGAAAGCGAATTGGGAACTTTTCCAGACAGACCTTGATGACCGATTATCTTCCGTCGACCCATCCTCTGAGAACTACGATTAATTTATTGAGATTGTACGCTCGGTATCTCGTAAATGTATCCCAAGAGGCTGCCGCACATGTTACGTCCCCGGCTTGAGTCACGATTCTGCCAAACTTCTTGCTGAGTACCAAAACTGTACGATCAGGATCCCTTCGCGGAAGAAACTATCGCTTCTGGTGAGGAGCTGATGAAAATGGTAAGTGACGGGCGTCGAAAGAAATGGATGGATACAGTGGCTAGTGTAGACTTCACGCATAATAGTAAAAAAGCCTGGTGTACTATCCGGAAACTAACTGACAACCCCCCTAATTCTGCCAATCCCGGTAACGTAACGGCAAACCAAATAGCCCACCAACTTCTGCTGAATGGCAAACCAACGCACCGGTTACGAAATCTACCAAAACGCTCGCCCAGTTTGGATAACTCTACCAATTTCTGTAAACCATTTACGTTAATGGAAATAAATGATGCCATACAGGTACTAAAACCTGGCAAGGCTGCAGGAGTTGACGATCTTACCGTCGAACAAATAAAAAAATTTGGTCCAGTGGCAGTGTCCTGGCTCTTGGCCTTATTTAATGCCTGCCTTAGCTCCACGAGGATCCCAAAACTCTGGAGGAAATCAAAGGTTATCGCCCTGTTGAAACCTGGTAAACCCGCGTCGGATCCAAAAAGCTACCGTCCCATATCCCTTTTGTGCCACACTTACAAACTCTTTGAACGACTTCTCTTAAATAGGCTGTCACCTTACCTAGAACCAAAATTGATTCCGGAGCAAGCTGGTTTCCGCCCAGGTAAATCGTGTGCCGGGCAAATCTTGAACCTGACTCAGTACATAGAGGACGGATTTGAGGCTAAAAAAGTTACCGGAGTAGTTTTTGTTGATTTGACAGCAACTTACGACACAGTAAATATTAGGCGCTTGCAGGCAAAAGTTGCAATAATTACAGAGGACCCTAGCTTTGTCCGTTTGCTCGGCGAACTGCTCCGGAACCGTCGCTTTCAATTCCACATTCACTCACAAAAAAGCAGATGGCGCACACAGAAAAACGGGTTACCTCAAGGAAGCGTACTGGCACCGATGCTATTTAACGTATACTCGAACGACCAACCCTGTACCCTAGGTACAGCTAAGTTTCTGTACGCTGGCGACTTAGCGTTAGCTGCACAAACCGAGAAATTCGAGGAAGCGGAACTAATTCTGAATGAGGCCTTAAAAATGTTGAAAGTATCATGTCATCTGAAAACTGGGCAGAAGACATATGTGTAAAGCCATGGCGGCAGAACTTTCGTGCTAAAGCCAAAAGCACATCGTCCCCGATTACGTGACGTGAATGTATTTTATCAGAATGTTCGCGGGCTACGCTCCAAAACTCATACATTTCTCAATAACGTTACACAAAATGGCCACGATATAATAGCATTAACCGAGACTTTTCTTAATAGTTCTGTTACGAATGGGGAGCTCTTTCCTCCTGGATATACTGTCATGCGAAAGGATAGAGCTGGTGACGTTGGTTGGGGAGGAGTATTGCTCGCTGTTCGAGATTGTTATAATGTCCGTATAGTTTAAGACGTTCTTAATATGACTGTTGACAAAGAGATATTTTTTGCTATTGTGACTTGTAAACGTGTAAAAATTCTGTGTTGTGTTGTGTATCTACCTCCAAATTATAGCGACGATCAATATCTTAATGTTTTGACGTGTATAGAGAATGTAATCTGTTCTCACTCTGACATGAATGTATTAATTATAGGCGACTTTAATTTGAATTCGTGTAGTGTCAACGTGAGAACCCATTTAGATTTTTTTGTGATTTCTGTTCGCTTTGCCAACATAACACTGTTCCTAATGATCATGGGGGCATATTAGATCTGGTGCTGAGTAATTTCGAACTTGAGCAGTTAGCGGTAACTAAGAGTGTGGATCCCCTGGTGCAGATTGATCCCTATCACCCTGCGCTTGATGTGATGATCAAGCTTCCATACACTGAGGTAACTGCTAAATCTTCATTATCGCAGCAACCTTCTCTACGCCAAGGAGCCAGTCCCGATTGGAACTGGCGGAGGGCGGATTTCCAGGGATTGTACGCTGCCCTATTTGATATGGACTGGTCCGATGTGCTATCAGCTACTGACATCGACTGTGCTATACAGTTATTCTACGACAAACTCTACGACTGCTTTAGAATTTTTGTACCCGTTAAAAATCCTTCTTTGCATAGTCAGAAGTATGTATATCCTAAATGGTACACCGCTGAAATAATAAAAAATATTAAAATCAAATTCTTTCATCACAAGCGGTTTAAAAAAGAAGGCAAAGAATTTAATAAGGAGATGTTCATCTATTATAGAGAACGGGTTAAAAAGCTGATTGGCCATGAATATCGGCAATATGTTGAATTGGTGCAGCGGAAAATCATTGATGATCCGGCTGAGTTCTGGAAGTACATTAAAGATAAAAAGAATGATAGAAGGCGTGTAGACAGTTACACATATATGAATACTGAGATAGAAGGTCAGGCCGCAGCTGACGCCTTTGCACGTTATTTTGCCTCTGTGTTTCACGTGGACATACCTTTGTTGGACCCTGCCCAGGCAGCCCAGACTGCGCATGTATGTCTTGACGCAACCTCGGTCTCCATTGAGGCAGTCGAAGAGACACATATAAAGAAGGCTGTCAGACGCCTTAAACCTCGGTCATCTGGCGGGCCTGATAACATTCCAGTGTTTCTGGCTAAGGATTGTATATCGGCTCTAGTTGCGCCCCTCTTATACCTCTTTAATTTGTCTCTAGCTCAATCTAGATATCCCAAAAGCTGGAAACTATCTAGGGTCACCCCCGTCCCGAAAGGAGATGGAGGAACGGACGTTTCGTCTTTTAGACCGATCGCAGTATTATCAGTTTTTGCCAAGATTTTTGAGGCAATCCTGAATAATCATTTATATAACCAAATTGGTCATCTGTTGCACAATAGCCAACATGGATTTCGGCGAGCCCGTTCTACTACCACAAATTTAGTTACGCATGTGGACTATATCCACTCTCAAATGGATAATGGTAGGCAAGTGGACGCAGCCTACTTCGATTTTAAAAAGGCTTTCGATCTGGTTGACAATGACAAACTTTTACAGAAATTAGCAACAATTGGTTTCACGCCAACACTCCTTAAATTTTTTTCATGCTACCTTAGTAATCGCTGTCAATTCGTTCGTCTGAAGGGGTATGATTCGGGTGACTACTTCACGAGGTCAGGAATAAGTCAGGGTAGTACGTTAGGACCGACTCTTTTCGTCATATTTATTAACGATTTGCCGGGAATGGTATCTGCCTCTGAATGTCTTCTTTTCGCTGATGACCGAAAGTTGAGTCTGGGTATTGAAACTGTAGCAGATGTAGTACTTTTGCAGAGGGATATTGATGCCGTGTCTCAATGGAGCCAAGACAACAATCTCCCTTTTAATAGTGACAAATGTAGAATAATAACTTTTTCGCGCAAGTTGCGACCAATAATCTATAATTATAATTTATCTGACGCTCCACTGGAAAGAATATGTGACATTAAAAACTTAGGATTAATATTAGATTCTAAACTAGATTTTCACAAGCACATAATAAATATTTGCAAGAGGGCACACAGGATGTTAGGTTTTGTTATAAGAATAGCATCACAATTTGAATCTGCGACAGTAGCAAAGGTACTGTATGCTGCATACGTCCGCAGCAAGCTTGAATACGCTGCAGCTGTTTGGAATCCCTATGAGGAAAAATATGTACTGATGCTCGAGAAAATACAACGCAAGTTTGCTCGATGGCTCTATAAAAAACTCTACGGATACTATCCCTTTTTATATCCATCTTTATTCGTTTCCGGTATGACTGAAATGGAGACTCTGAAACTTAGAAGAGTCATGTTTTTGATAGTACATTATCTCTCGATACTGCACCAGGGGATCGACAGTCCACAAATACTAGAAAGATTCCATATTTTGGTTCCTACAAACATCTCTTGGGACGCGGCGGGTCTGGTGGCGCCGCGCCGCCGACAGCGCCTCCTGGCGCTGCCTGCCGCTCGGACAGAGTATGGTAGGCACTCGCCTACTAATCGTGCACTGCGTACTATCGGGGACATACTTGCTCAGCACTACGAAATTGACTTGTTTGCCGATGGTCTAGGACAGCTTTGTAATCAATTTCGGAAAATTTTATCTGACATTACTTAATTCCAATTGCAATTTTTGCTTAATTATAATTATTTTAATTTACTTATATTAAAATTAATTTTATCTATTAGTAAGTTTATTGTTTATTTGACCTAGCTAGACATTTGCTTGAATTAATTTTTATATTTTTTATGTGATTGGACTTTATTGATATTATTTTATTTTTTGTACTCATGCGTAGTTTTTGAAATTTTTTTTGACATTTATTCATGTTTGACATAATGTAATCTTTAAAATTTTATAAATTCATACTATTGACTTGAATTACTAATTACTTATTACTATTAAATGTTATTGTTGGTTATCCGTAAGTGTTCAGTTAAGAATTTAAATAAGACATTGTTTTGTAAATTATCTAACCTTATAAGCGCTTTGGACTTAAAATTCTGTTAGCTTTTAAGGCATGTTGAATAAATAAATAAATAAATAAATAAATAAATAAATAAAAGAAACAGCTGATTACTACGACGACAACGCACTCCGACCTAATCCATCAAAAACCGAATCAAGCGTGTTTCACCTACGAAATCGCGAAGCAGGACGTAAGTTAAATATCTTGTGGTGTGGCGTTCAAATTCAGCACAACAATCACCCCAAATACCTTGGGGTCACTCTTGACAGGACTCTATCTCTCAGAAACCATTGCCAAAATACAAAGCAAAAAGTTGGCTCTCGGAACAACCTGCTTCGTTGTCTCACATCAACATCCTGGGGCGCTTCCCCACAGGTCCTCCGGACTACGGCCTTGTCTCTATGTTTCTCGGCGGGTGAGTACGCGTGCCCAGTGTGGCACCGCTCTACTCATGCAAGGGAGATAGATACAGCCCTGAACGAGACCTGTCGCATTGTAACGGGGTGCCTCAAGCCTGTAAAAACCTCAATGCTGTACCCGCTCGTAGGCATTGCTCCTCCAGCAGTCCGTCGAGAAATAGCTAGCGCCGTAGAGAAATCTAAACAAGAGAATGACAACAGGCATCCTCTCTACGGTCATATTTTTCAAAAAGCTCGACTCAAAAGCCGCCACAGCTTTATTGCTACCACAAAAACCCTACTATCACAACCTAGCAATGCAAGAGTCAAATTGTGGAAAGAAAAATACAGTCCCCCGCCTGGATTTGTCGAGCCTGCAGAAGAACTTCCCGCCGGTCACGACCTTCCATGGTCTACATGGAAGTCCTTAAATAGACTACGGACACAAGTGGGCCGCTGTGGACTTAACAGATTTAGATGGGGTTACGCCGACATGTCCCAGGTTCCGTGCAAGTGCGGTGTCGCCGAGCAGACTATGCAGCACTTGCTCTCTTGCCCGCTGGCCCCACATGCGTGTGACACGGATGAGCTTATGGCAGCCACGGATGCAGCGATAGATCTGGCTACTTTCTGGGCCAATCACATATAATAGTGGTATCTTTGTTGTACGAACCAACGACACGAAAGAAGAAGAATTGGGAATTTAGTCGCTATGGAGCGTTTTACGCGGATATTTTCTTTTAATTGGCCCTGAGAGCGAGGCCTGTTACTGTACACCTGTGTCCGCAAAGAAATCTCAGCGATTACAGTAAATACGTGTCGAGCAGTTCTAAAAAATTTTGTCGCAGCGCAATAATGGCAGAATTAATGTTTTTGTAAAACTCGCGCACACAACACGCACGCTGCCCTCCCGTAAAACGCTCCATAGCGACTAAATTCTCAAGGACCGGGCTAGTGATCAACCTACTCCCCGCACCCCTCCCGCTGGTTGCGTTTGCATAATGGGCGAAAGAAATTAAAATTAACTTTTGGCACACCTTGTATCTATAGTAATAATCTTGTCACTTCCAGCTAGACTTAAGTAAGAACAACCTGACCCAGCTGCCGAGGGACCTGGTACCCTGGTCGTCGGTGGCGGAGGGCGTCAACCTGCAATCCAACCCGTGGCGCTGCACGTGCGAGCTGCAGTGGATGATCGACCAGCTGCTGCCATTCCTGTACAGCACCAACTCCTCGTACCTGCTCGATGATCTCAGGTGAATTGGTCACTTGTGCAATCTTGTCTTGTTTTATGATACTAAAACGACGTCACATCGATGAGCTGGGCACATCGCTCGTAGAACCGACAGCCGTTGGGGCAGAACGGTTCTTGAGTGGCTATATACAGGGTTATTGGAAATACGTAGAGATCCCTTTAAGAGGTGGTAGTGGAGATCAATAGCTATCAAATTGCCCTCGCATAGATGGGGCGAAAATGTACCGATTTCAAAAAAAATATTTGTAAAGAAATATTAAAAATATTAAGAAAAGTGGGTCAGGCTACATCAAAGTAAATTAAAAAAGAAATTTACGTATTTAATGGTTGTTTTTGTGTGTTTTTGTTTGCTAACACTCTAATATGTAAAAAAAGAACAGGAATTAAAAAAAAAAAATTCTAATTTGGTACATTTTTGCCCCATCTACTCTATGGCAATTTTTTTTTTTAATTTGGGTTATAAAACAGTACACAATAATGTTTACGATAACAACTTATTGTAATAAGATATGTCATTGTGACACCCTCATTATTAACCACGACAGTATTTAATTAAAAAGAACATGTTAAGAGGTGCTGCTATACATTAAAGACAAAAATAAAATAATATTGAAAATAACAAACTAACTAGGTGATAGCTAATGATCTCTACTATCACCACATAAAAGGATCGCTACGTATTTCCAATAACCCTGTATGCCAATAGAGTGGTCCGGCGATCAGGGGGGTTACTCTCGAACGCAAACTCAATCTTAATACAATTCCAATGTGATTAATATGTATCGATATTAGGATAAGAAAAGATAATTCGGGAACGCCATCTCGATAATAATTTGTTCAATCAATTTCCACGCCATTTAATTCCAATGTGGCGCTTTTGTCACTTACAAAAGTGCCATTTGACATTTTTTAGATTTGAGATTGGAAATTGATTAGTGCAATTCTGTTTTAAGAGTAGCCTACCTGGTAACGGTCGCGGGTAGCCGCCGAATGCGAGCAGAACAACACCGGTCGTAGCGAAGATCCTTGGGGAGGCCTTTGTCCAGTAGAGGACGTCGGTCGACTGATGTGATGATGATACGACGATTGTTCTTGTCGAGTGTTCAGCATGCCGGTTCTGGCAGCGCTACCTACCTTATAAAGTCCCGTATTCATACATACCTACATTTATAATCACGACTATTATCCCCGAAGGGTTAGACAGAGACTAGGCAATGAGGACCGCAAAAGCAGTCCTCTGCCATAGTCCACTTTTAACCTAATAATATAGGAATATCTTATACGATCGCTGATGTGATCGGACGTGTGAAATAATTAATGTAATAAAGTAAATTAAATTGCATAATCGTGACCTAGCTCTACTTTAGTCGCAAGCAACTTATCTGTGTCATTCAATATTCGTGCTAAGTGAATCATTGTTTGAACTTACAATGTTCATTTAAGATAATTAAAATAGAAAAATGGAAGGCAATCTCTTCAACCGGAGTGCACTCAGGCGGCGCAGTCCGCCGCCCTCGCCCGCGCCCGCGCCGATCCAGCAGGCGGATGATCCTCCGGAACTAGTGTCCACACCTGAGCTTCAAAACTGGATGTTGACCATCGAAGAGTGCCTAAATGAGGTATGCGCTATCTCTACAGAAGGGAAATTAAATTCGGACCAGAAACTAAGGATTCACAATCTGTGTCGAAAAGTGAACAATGGAACATCTCATATGGCCGTGCTGTACCAGTCCCTTAAACAAAAAGCCATTCAGGCCCATACCTCTATTGTAGCCCTTAAAGAAAACCGTGACCTTTCGCAGAGATTTCAAGATCTCAAACAGACTATTGAAGAGTCCTCAAAACCTCTCACGGGAACTGTTTCCTTCGCTGACATGGTTAAGAAAAGTGCCAACAATTTTATCCAGCCCAGTCACATTAAATCGTTGGCTATTTATCCTACCGATAAAATGAGGTCAAGCGAGGAGACGAAAACATTAGTGCAAAAAATTATCAGACCTGATCTAATGAAGCTACACGTGAGAGGTTTGCGCAAGACAAAGAACGGCGGTGTTATCATCAGCACCGATACCAAGGATGACATTGAGAAGCTGAGGCAGTCGGCGCAACTGACAAACTCTGGCCTTACGGTGGATGAGCCTCTTAAACGCAAGCCTAAAATTGTTGTGATCGGAGTGCCCACGTGTATGCAGGAAAGTGAAGTTTTAAACTGCATCTACCATCAAAACTTGGCTGACAAGCATCAAGATATGACACTCGAAACATTTTTGACCTCTATTAAGTTAAGCCATAAGTCGGGTAAGAAGGACGCCGAGACCTGCAATTACATAATCGAAGTCCCTGCACATATTCGCAAAGCCCTTTTAGCGACGGATAGAGTTTTTGTAAATTGGTCGTCGTGCCCGGTAAGAGACTTCACTTTGGTTACAAGATGTTTCAAGTGTCAGCAGTACGGTCATGCAGCTAAAACATGCCGAGAGGAGGCCGTCACCTGCGGGCATTGCGGCGAAGTAGGTCACGCGCTAAAGGATTGCACGAAGAAGGCCGAGACAGCAAAATGTGCCACATGCTTGCATTTCAAAAAACCGTACAACCACAAAACTGGCGATGCCGATTGCCCTGCTAAAATCATTGCTGAAAAAAGGTACATTAATTCAATAGATTATGATGGCGCCTAAGTTCAGCGATATCGTTGCTTATCATGATTACATCGATTTTGCCCATCCTCTAGTTATTAATACGACAAT
Source organism: Scoparia ambigualis (assembly GCA_963921215.1). NCBI lineage: Eukaryota > Metazoa > Arthropoda > Insecta > Lepidoptera > Crambidae > Scoparia > Scoparia ambigualis. Next base: position 6,505,987 of record OY992509.1, read on the forward strand.
ACCATATTAATTTGCTCTACTAAACTTAAACTGTAAATTACCTTAACTAACTCGCACACAAACAATATATAAAATAATGACTAGACTAAAAGGAATGATTTATTTTAACCCAGATTTAATTTCTGTTGACGCGAAAACTCGCTTGTAATACTAAACTAAACTAAACTAAACTAAAAAAAATAAAATAAAATAAATAAAATACTTAAAAATGATTGACTGATTTGTTATTTATATACCAAGTGGTTATAAATGAATATTGTAAAATTAAACGTTTTATTAATTAATATAAACAAAGTAGGTAGTTAAGTTCTAATGAATATTGTATTGTAATTTAATTAGCAACTAAGAATCCTACAATTGTATTTTGCATAGAATTATGTTAATGTTTCTCTTTGCCTGGAAAACAGGAAGATCCTAGTCCAGGCACATGTATATTTTCATTCTATATTAGTATATGTTTAGCATTAAGTTAATATATTGTAAAATTAGTTTTTCAATAAAGATTTTATTTATTTATTTATTATTTATTTATTAACCAAATAGCGACTGCACATGTACTCAGCGTGACAGGTGGTGAGCCCATCGTTAGTCGCCTTTTACGACACCCAAGGGAAGAGGGGGTGGTAGTATTCTTTCACCGCTACGCGACATGGTTAAACGGTCACGGTCCCGGATTCAATTGATATAAACAATCAACTTCCACTGGCGTTGAAAGAGATTGGCTCTGTCAAAAGTTTATACAACCTTCATTTTTCTTTATACAAAACCAATTAAGGGTGAGTTCCACCCATGAAACTAAACAACTTTCCCCAAGAAACCTATGTGCAAAAATAACAAAAAAAATTTCGATCTCCCATACTATTGTCGTTAGCTGATCGGATAGTTTTGTATGGGAGGTCGAAATATTGATTTAGGAACTAATTCGTCAAGCAGAAAGAAAGTTGTAATTGGTCAAGTGTGTTTTTACCGCGTATTTTGGTTCTGATTTGTCAAGCAATGCAAAAGTAATAATTAGTCAAGTCCCAATTTTGTTTCGATTTGCCAAGCCTTATTTTTGTTTCAACTGGTCAAGCCAAATTGTCAAATGCTAAAAAATAACTTAATAAAACATTTGAAACACTCAAGCCCCAAGCGGCCAAATATGGTCGCATCTAAAAAACTATGGCCGCGCTCTCCACTTGACTTTGTACCGTGTTTTGATACACTACTTTAGTATGAATCAGGTCGATTATTTCGGTTCTGTGGTACATTTTATGCATCGTTAATGCAAAATTTAACATGAACTGCGTTCGTTTTCTTTCCATTTCCGCAAATTTAGTTAATTTAATTATTTAATTTAACATTATGATTTAGTGAATAGACTTTAGATTAAAACAGCAGTGTTTATCTGTCAGGTGTGGGTCGCCGGCCGCCTTCCGGCACCTGCGGCTGGTGCACTGGTACAACTGGACCGACGCCATGTGCAGCGATGGGTTCCTCAGGGCCGGCCCGCACGACACCTACATTGTGAGTATTGAATACCGATACACATTAAACACGCCATTTTATTTCGCCATAAATACTGGCTAACTGTGGTTAGTGCTAGCCAGTGTCTAGTCAGAAATATTAATAGCAAATATTTTTATTGCCTAAAATAGATGATAGTGAGTGATAGATAATATGAAAGCTTAATTGTAAATGATATTGCCCCCTAACCTTGAGTTTCAGTAAATATGTGGGACTTACTGAGATCTCACACGGATTTTTTGAGAGAATTCGAATAGTGTCAAAGTCAAAATATATTTATTCAATAAACTCAATGAATAAGTATTTTGAATCTTTGAAAGTTTCGTTTTATTTGCCAACACTTATGCACGTTTACGAACACTTAACGTTTAATAATCCACAATTATTTTACATTAATATTTAACAAAAAACAAAACTGCAGACATGACGCTCATTTTCCCGCTAAGAAGTCCACACGGCACTTTCACACACCTGGGGGGCAATCATGCTAAATAATCTTAACCAAACCACAACTGAACCGTAGCCGTTCCGCCGACCTTGTATAGCGCCATCGCGTGTGTCAAACGCTATAGCACTATAAAAGTAGATCTAACGGCTAAGGTTCAGTTGTGCTTTGGTTAAGATTTTTAAGCGTGATCGCCCCCCTGTAGCTGGAAGTCGTCCTCCCTCTCTCCACCTTACACTAAACCCGCTGTGTTATGCCCCTTCCCTTGTGCTATTTCATGAGAACTTGAATGCTTGAGGAGCTACGCTCATATAAAATACTACTAACCCATCTTTTCCCTTGGGTGTCGTAAAAGGCGACTAACGGACTAGAGACTGCACATATCCAACAGCATAGAGGGGCGATGGGCTCTACCTATCACGCTGAGCACATGTGCAGTTGTTATTTGGTGAAATGTGGGCTGGTGGCAGTGGACTGCTTTTGAGGTCCCCATTTTCGGGGATAATAATAGTCGTGACGTGAATTTATGTATGTACTAGCGGCCGCTCGCGGTTTCACCCGCGTGGTTACCGTTCCCGTAGGAATATCGGGATAAAAAGTATCCTATGTGTTAATCCAGGTTATAAACTATTTGTATGCCCAATTTCATCCAAATCCATTCAGTAGTTTTTACGTGAAAGAATAACAAACATTCATCCATACTTTCAAACTTTTGCGTTTATAATATTAGTAGGATCAGGTACTCGGGTTCTCCATACAAACCGGAGTCCTGCATAGGATGTTTATAAGCTGATGATGGTGTCTTCTCAGCGGTAACCCTTTAAGGCACGACGTGTTTTTCTTTTGTTAATAACATAAGGTTCAAAATCTTTCATTATCAGCCTATATACGTCCCACTGCTGGGCACAGGCCTTCCACGTGAACAATAGCACGTGGGGATATTAGGCCATAACCCACCACGCTGGCCCAATGCGGGTTGGCGGGTTTTAGCGACTGTCATCTTACGATAACAACCGGGACCAACGGCTTAACGTGCCTTCGGAAGCACTAAGGAGCTCTAGATATTTTCAATTTGGTCACCCATTCAGCGACCCGGCATTGCGAAAGTTGCTTAGTGGGCAAGATCGCTAGCCGAACGCGCTAGCCGCTGCACCATCAAGCTCCAAGGTTTAAAATATGTTTGGAATATATTTATGTAATATTTACCTGTCAAAGGGTTGAGCGTATAAACCTATAAGATTTTGTTTAACAGTTTAAGACAAACGATTTCAATTTACTTTCAGCTAGGGTCATCGACTGAAGGTACATCGTACCACGTGACCACTCTCACTCTAGTCCTGAGCGCGTGCATCATAGTCTCTCTGCTGGTAGCCATAGCGCTGATGACCTACCTCATCAAGACGAGGAAAAAGTACAGGATACGGCAGGCAGCACTCAATCGCAAGCGGCAGAGCGCTGCAGACGCTAAACACTCAAACGGCACTGAGAAAGACCAATTCGCTGCTTTAAATAGAACGTGAATAAGGTTTAAAATTACATATCGAACAATGTAAGTTGTGATGTTGAGACATTTTAGAGAAGTGAGATTGCAAAGCCAAATAGTAATTGTTGTTTATCGTTTTCTTATAAAAAAATATAGTTTTCTTTCTAGATGTGCCAAAGTAAATGTAACTTGTATAGTACAATTAAGTTGATTTTAGGAAGCGAATACCAAAATGAGAACACCGAACTTACTCGAAATATTTTTACTATTTTAATTTTACATTAACGTAACAAACACAACAAAAAAGTATAGATTAATTGAACAGACATGTAATTTGTTGTTAAAATAATTTAAAGACAATACAGCATATTGTATTATACTATAGTAGATTTAACATTACGAGTGTTATTATATTTTTTAACTATTTATATCTAGGTAGGCAATAAAAAAAATTTAAACTACAAGTGCCATTTTATTTTGCAAAGGGATTTATGATCTTGCGCAACTGAGCGGGTCCGTTGAATGTTCCTTTCAACAGCTTGTTCCAATATATGTACGGCAGTATATTGGTTTTTAAGAAGTAGAAAAATCGTCGTTCTTTACTCTGCAAGAGGAGATATTTTTTATTTATTAATACCTTTGCTGTCGCTATACGAGGGGCGTTCAAAATATTCTCGGTATTGATACGTTACAACCTCTTTTATATATATATTTGTTACTGGCCGCTAAGATTCATCCATTGACATTAAAAAAAAGTAAAATTGGAACCGAGATGTTCTTTTGTTTTTCTGCAATTGCCGAACAAACATGAACACCATGAGCGAATTAACAATTTTAACGAAATTAGAGCACCGATCCGTCATAAAATTCTTGACAAAACAGGGTAAAAATGAAAAAACCATAAAAGAGGAAATGGATTGTGTTTACCGTGAGTCTGCTCCTTCTTTATCTACTATTCAAAAATGGTCAAGCGAATTTAAGCGTGGAAGGGAGAGTATTGAAGATGACCCTAGACCTGGCCGGCCTGTAGTGGCTACCTCACAAGAAAATATTGATAAAGTGGAAAAACTTATATTGGAAGACGGCCGAGTGAAGGTAAAATCTATAGCTCAAGTAACCAATCTCTCTATTGGTACCGTACATGACATTATACATGACCATCTTAATATGTCAAAAGTAAGTGCAAGATGGGTTCCGCGAATGCTGACGCTTCTTCAAAAGGATATGCGTGTGGCTTGCTGTTCAGATTTTATCGACCTGTGTGGTGAAAATCCCGATGAGGTGCTGCAAAAAATAGTTACTGGAGATGAAACCTGGGTTCATCATTATGACCCAGAGAGCAAACAGGAGTCCATGCAGTGGCACATTAAGGGTTCAGCTCATCCCAAGAAGTTCAAGGTAATCCCGTCAGCTGGCAAGGTCATGGCCAAAATATTTTGGGATTGTGAAGGAGTTTTGCTTATCGATTATAAAGAAAAAGGTGTAAATATCACAGGGCAGTACTACGCTAACGTTATACGTCAATTAAGAGATGCGATCAAAGAAAAGAGGCGAGGAAAGTTAACCAAAGGTTTTCTGCTTCTGCATGACAACGCCCCTGTCCATCCATACTGCTCATATTGCCAAGGCAGCTAGTGTTGAATGTGGGTTTGAAACTGTTACTCATCCACCCTATAGTCCGGACTTAGCCCCAAGCGACTTCTTTTTGTTCCCCAATCTTAAAAAGGATCTGCGTGGAAATAAATTTTCTGACGATGAAGCGTTGAAGACGGCCGTGGAGGAGCATTTTTACACCAAAGATAAAAAATATTTTTATGAGGGATTAAAAAAAATAATTGATAGATCTTATAAGTGTATGAACATAGGGGGGGAGTATATTGAAAAATAAAAATATCAAACTTTTCGTACTTGTTTGTTTTATCCACATACCGAGAATATTTTGAACGCCCCTCGTAGATAACAAATTAGTTACAAATAAAAGTATTCCTATGAAGAAACCTTTACTTTCTCAGTAAGCAAGAAGTTTTGTTTTTTTTTTGTTTAAAACAGCGTGTGTAAAATTTACTAAGCTTAAAGACATAAGTAGTTTGTAGGTAATGGTCCTGTACGAATTATTTCAAAAGCTCATAATACTAAGACAAATTCACTCTTACACAGCTCCATTTAATTTTTTGAAATAAAGATAGAAAAAAAACCATATGCTATTGTCCACTGCAGTGTTGCCAGATCCGTAGATAACTATCCTGGATTTACTGCAAAATTATCGTGTTTTTATCGCATTCAAAAAGACAGATCATTTATCAGACAGAATTTGCCACCAATCAACACCACGAGCTAAAAAAAAGCTCGTCGCCGTGGCTAGCATGTATAAACTACTGAATGCCAACGTCACGAGCTAAAAAAAAAAGCTCGTCGCCGTGGCCAGCATGTATAAAACTACTGAATACCAACGTCACGAGCTAAAAAAAAAGGTCGTCGCCGTGGCTAGCATGTATAAAACTACTGAATACCAACGTCACGAGCTAAAAAAAAAGGTCGTCGCCGTGGGTAAACTAGATGAACTACTGAATGTGGTACCTCATATTCCTTAACCAGGATTTGTCACAAAATTATCGTAGAACTGACAAAAAATATCGTGGAAAGTCGACGAATTATCGTGCGATACGTAAATATTTTTATCGCATGTCACTCAAACTATCGTGGATCTACGATAATTATAGCACGTCTGGCAGCACATGGACTAAGTGCATGTGAGAAGGCCTGTGCCCAGTAATGGGACGTTTATAGACTGATGATGATGACTAAGCTTTATTTCTTTTTAAAGCGAAAGTTTTTAGATATAAGTCTTAAGCGTTTTAAGTGTCTTATGTACATTATTATTTCCACCGACTTCAAAAGGAGGAGGTTCTCAAATCGTCGGGGTTTTTTGTTGTCTTTTTTTGTACATGGTATGGGTATAGTAACTAACTTTTACCTGGTCGAAAGGGAAGGTCTCGCACGGTTCCTTGTCGTACTGGAACTCCGCTAAGATGCCGCTCTTGTATGAGGTGAGCAGCGGGCACGCGCCGTACCCGCTGTAGCTGGCCGATGGCTCCTCGTCCACCATCACGCTGTGAAGGTTCTGTTCCACTATGCTGCTTTGCTCGGCTGGTGTTGAATAAACAAGCAAGGATGAATTAGAGTACATCATTTTTGAGAAAGTTAATACCAACGTCAAGCCGGAAACATATAGCAGGATAGCAGTTCACATAAAAGTATACTTAATAATTTTTTTTTAAATTATTTTTGGAATAAAAATATACGTTTTTTTCTTGTTAAACTGTGATGCAGCAGTCGAACGTTTATAGGCGAAAGCGAATGATAATGGAATTATCAGATGGAGTTAATAATATATATTTAGAGTAGCAGTACGCTAGCCGCCGAAACGTTGGCAAATCGCAGCGTGTGCCGGTTGCCTAGCAGCACGCCAGCCGCTCCGAGCATTGGCGCGGAAATATACCTCCAGCATTGCTGAGTAGTTAAGGAACTATAATGATTTTAGAACAAATTTCACAATAAACACTCTGTAGTGCACCAAAGAAACTCAATGATGGCAGCACTGTCGCGACTACCTATATTGAATTGTCACATTGGGTTTAGTTCAGGTTTGATGACTTCCAGCCAATCGAACTAGCCGGATTCCGAAAAGGCTTCAGCACCATAGACCACATACATACGCTGCGGCAGGTTATACAGAAGAGCGAAGAGTATAACCGGCTACTTTGCTTAGCGTTTGTGCACTATGAGAAAGCCTTTGATTCGATCGAAACATGGGCCGTGCTACAGTCTCTCCAGCGGTGCCAAATTGACTACCGGTACATCGAAGTCGAACCCAAAAACTTATAACGTGAATGCCTTCAACGCGAGAGTTAATAGGCATCTTCTGGAGCAGCTCGCTCCATCGTAGACCTCATCTACGCTTACCATCAGGCGAGACCGAGGTCAAGAGCTGTCTTATTAAGCATTTTCAAAAAAAGAAGTGTTGAAGTGTTTTTACGAAAACGCCACTATGACAGTTCGCCTTCAGGACCAGAGCTCGAGGCCGGTTCGGCTGCAGCATGGAGTGCGACAAGGAGATGTCTCCGAAGCTCTTCACTGCTGCACTAGAAGACGTGTTTAAGCTTCTGGACTGGACTTCTCCAGTCCAGAAGCTTAAACACGTCTTCTAGTCCGTCTCCGAGTCCTCACTCGGCATTAATATTAACGGCGTGTACATCAGTCACCTTCGATTTGCCGACGATATAGTAGTCATGGCTGAGACCCTGGAGGACCTCGGCACAATGCTCGGTGATCTCAATAGAGTCTCTAAACAAACACTTGTTTTAAGGCCCACGCCTTAAAATGAACATGGAGAAGACAAAAATTATGTCTAACTCACGTGTCGTACCCACTCATTTGAAGGTTGGAGACTTTGCTCTTGAAGTTGTTGACGAATATGTATACTTGGGACAAACGGTCCCGTTAGGTAGGTCTAACTTTAAGAAAGAGGTCAATTGTCGAATCCATCTCGGCTAGGCAGCGTTCGGTAAGCTACGAAATATCTTCTCGTCCAAAATACCGCAGTGTCTCAAGGCGAAAGTGTGTGTTGCCAGTGATGGCATACGGTACCGAAACGTGGTCGCTCACTATGGGCCTAATAGGCAGGCTCAAAGTCACGCAAAGAGCAATGGAGAGGGCTATGCTCGGGGTTTATCTACGTGATAGAATCAGAAATGAGGAGATTCGTAGAAGAACTAAAGTAACCGACATAGCCCAAAGAGTCGCCAAGCTCAAGTGGCAATGGGCAGGGCACATCGCCCGTAGAACCGATGGCCGTTGGGGCAGAACGGTTCTCGAGTGGCGACCGCGCACCGGAAGACGCAGTGTGCGCAGACCTCCAACAAGGTGGTCCGACGATCTGGTGAAGGTCGCGGGTAGCCGCTGGATGCGAGCACCACAAGACCGGTCGCGGTGGAGATGCTTGGGGTATGCCTTTGTCCAGCAGTGGACGTCCTCTGGCTGATGATGATGATGATGGGTTTAGTACACTCACCGACAGCAGCCGCCGTCTTGCTGTTAGGCGTGGCCAAGCAATCCCCCAGCCCGAACACGTTGCTGAACCGCCGGTGCCGCAGCGTGCGGCGGTCCACGTCCAGGTAGCCGCGCGCCGTCACCAGCTCCGAGCACCGGCGCAGGCTGGACGGCGGCGACATCGGCGGCGTCACGTGCAGCAGGTTGTACGGGAGGGTTAGTGCCTGAGGGGGTGGGACAAGGACTGGGAATGATACACCTGCCCCCGTTACTCTTGAAACCGATCCAGATCGATCGAGATCGGCATTACGAAGTTTCGTACTCCTAAGTTACGACACCAGAGCTAATATGGATTCATATTGCGCGGATATTAGGAAAAAATATATAAAAATCAATGCCATTTAGTTCACCCAATATGAATCCAAATTAGCGCTGGTGTCGTAACTTAAAATTACGAAATTTCACAATACCAATCCGATTCAATACCGATCAGTTTCAAGAGTAAGGGGGCTGTAACTGAGATAAAATAAAAATAAATAAAAAAATAAAAAATAAATAAAATAAAATAAATACAGAAACTAGAATGCAAACAGCGACTCTAGCGCCATCTATCTATAAATTAGTATAAATGTATGAGACAAGAGTTGTGTAACAATTGTGCAGATTGCATTCCTAGCTAAATATAGTATAGCTGTGTCCAATGCATCCCCAGAAATCAGCCGGCCGTATACTTTCTGTTCATCATAACATTTAACACAACTTTTACTATGGAACCAACTCTGGAGGAAGGTATATAAAAACCTCAACGTGTGGAACAGCTGGCTTTTTAATAATGATTTCAGAGTTATAGATAGATTTAAAATATATTATGTTTTCTCATATCGGCTACCACCAGCTAGTAGTAGAATTTGTCTTAGAAACAGAGCAGTTGACGGCGATGCAGCGATGTTGAACAAGAAAAATACGAAAGTAAACTGCATTGTCAAAACCGTACTTTAGCTCACTTATCCGCTTGCTATGGTTGCTGTTCTATGAGTGTGAGACTTTCGCGCCTGATTAGTGCGCCTATTTTATCCATCAAACACTACGCCTCTGTACCTTCCCTGATTCGTCCTGGAACACAGCAGTTCTGCAGCCGACCTCCAGCAGCTCCACACAGCAGTTAACGGCGATGCAGCGGTTGGCAGCCACCTTGCTGAGCGAGCGCGCGTACTTGGGCACGCCGAAGATGGCGTCGCCGCCTGTCACGTACGTTATGTTGGTCACGTCGCGGATCTTGTTCTGGGGAATTATAGACTCTATTCGAACAGAGTTAAAGCACGTTACACTTTAAAGAAAATACAGTTTCTAAAGGGCCCCACATGCACACGATCAGTTCGCCGGCATCGGCCTGTCAGTTAGTAGTACAAAGCACAAGCGGCGGCGGGCGGGCTAGTACTGAAGGGCCCTACACACGATCAGTTCGCCGGCAGGTATCAGCCTGTCAGTTAGTACTAGCCGCCCGCCGCCGCCGCCGCCCGTGCGTTGTACTATATATTGACAGGCCGATGCCGGCGAACTGATCGTGTGTGGGGCCCTTAAGATGACTTCTTTCAGGTATTAGGTTTCACTGTTGAGTCAAATCATAATTTTCGAAAGAAGAACTACTATGTCCACAATAGACATGCAAGCAGTGGCTCACTAGGTAGTGCTGCTGTCGAAGTAAAAGATTCTCGAGTAAAACGTCACACCTATGTCTGAAGAAGATGGGAAATATATACAGGCACAGTTAACCATTTAAAAAATTCTTGCAATCGTACGAGTATATACGCCTAGCAATAGAAATGTTTGTGCTTTGAAGATTTTCCTCAATTACCCACGTGACATGATCTTCCGAGCGGCACAGTGGTCATAGAAAAGTGTTGGTTTCCTTCCTTCTTTTTCTTGTTAAACAATATTATTAAAGTCTTTCCGTATCCATAAATTACCCGTTACCACGTACCTCCCTCCAGTAGTGCCTGCCAAAATGGCCACAGCAGTGCCCTAGAAAAGTGTCTATTTCCTTCCTATTTTTACTAGTCTAACATTCGTCATTGTCTTTCGTTAATACCCACCTACCTCTAGAAGTCATCAGCGAGGTATATGACCTGCGCGGCACAGCTGTCACAGATGCCATAGAAAACTGACGTTTTTCTTGACAAACAATAAATTCTCACAAATTCCTCGTGACCTACCTGCCTCCAGTAATCATCAGCCAGGTACATGACCTTCTGCGCGGCGCCGGAGCACTTGCTGCCTTCCTGTGGGAAGGTGAAGAGAGCGTGCCCTCCTCTGAACTGACGCACGCAGTCGCGCGCCTTGCGGCAGTACTCGGCCGCGTAGATGGTGCACACGCCGCTCGTGGGGTTGTTCAGAGCTTCTTGCAGCCCTGGAATCTGACGATATGTGTAAGTAAGTAAATAGTTTATTTGTTACAAAAACAGTACTTAGACGAAAAGTGAAAAATAAAAACAAATGATAAAATTGATAAGAAATAAATAAGTCTTCTGTGCAGCAGTAAATAGGTCGAAGATATTACGTCTTGCCTCAGACCTCGCTTGATGGGCTTCGATCTCTAGTCCTTGCGCTGTACTGATATATATACACATACATAGTGGCGTTTTGGTACCATCACTTAAAAAATCACACAAATCCATCTCTTATGCATGAATTAAATTGATGCTCGTTGTGGGTACATAAATATGTATGTACACGTTGCATATAGTTACCCTATCATATTCATTGACCAGTCCAACAGCCACCACCATATATTCATAGCATATAACGTCCCCATTGGCTGTATACACGGTGTTATTGCAGGGATCGAACTCAGCCGCACTGGCGCGAACCCATCGCACTTTGGGTGGCAGCACTGACTTCTGGGGGCGGTGGCACTCGCTGAACTTCTTGATGCCTGCTGCCACCAGGGTGAATAGTGGCTGATAATAATGGACCTGGGGACATAGGAATAAGAACTATATTGTTGTAGCAGGAGAACCCAAGGACGATATAAAAATCTTTATGTGAATAGATCTTGCTGTGTAACAGAATTTGAAGAAGATAACTTTTAGTGAACAGAAGCAGCTAGACGTTGTCGTTGTCAAACACTGAACTGAATTCCTTGATGGCCGCGACCCAGCGTAATTATGCTGACTATGCAGATATATCTGATATAAGTATATCTGATGACATGATCTGATAACAAAGAACGTTTTGGCACGACCTCCCCATGATCTATTTTTTATATAATAAAACCCAGCATTAGGATGCTTATTTATTTAAAATGTTTACTAGAAAATAAAGCAACAGTTTCAGGAAGCTCAAATGGGATAGGAATCCCATTCGAGCTTCCTGAGACTGGTTGCTTTTTTTTCTAGTAAACATTTTATCCTATATCTATATAGCATTGTGAATGCAAATTTTCAATAATAAAGATATGCTAATGTATTTATAAAAAAGTAGGCAAAAGACTATTTCCTACCTCTGATATTAGGACAGCTAGTGAAACAGAATTTTGACGCACTAGCCTTCCTCACCTTGCCGACCTGCAAGATGCTTTTTCACGCCTTGTTCCACCAGGACCCTACAGTTTATTAGCTATAATGATGCCAATTACATGTGAGGGCTCCAACACTATGATGTCGTTGTTCCTCAGCTTCTTGGCAAATCTGGACGCGATGCTGCAGCCCCCCGCGCCGCCGCCGACTACAAGCAACTTGCATCTGTCGACAAATTGCAGTGCTAAAATAATGCATCGATGCATTAGTCCATTGTTACACTTAATTTATTGACCGCCACAGTCGTCTAATAACGACAATCGATAGCGTGGCCGTAGGTCTATGATCGACAGTAGATACTTCAAACAGTCATACTTCGTCATTTATCTTAAAAGTACTTATTATTTTTTTTATATAGGATCACCGTGTCTATTTCGTCAAAAAAAGGATTTTAACCGCCTCTGTCGCCACCAGTCTCAGACCTTTGTCCCGGGTTCGATTCCCAGCAGGGGTACATTTTTATGTACTTGTTTTGCTTGGCGGTAGGGCTTGTTAAGTCTGTCTAGCTAGTTATCACCTTATCTAAGTCTATCGCTATAACTACAATGGTAATAGCATTGTTGTGTTCCGACAGTTAAGGGGGGGTTAGGCGGACAGCGAAAATTTGGATGTTGCGCGGGGCCTCGCGGGTGTTGCGCGGGGCGGGGTCCGCGGTGCGGGGTCCGCGGTGCGGGGTCCGCGGTGCGGGGTCCGCGGTAATACGTAAGCGCCATTCACATTTTTATAAAAAAGTTAATAAAAATGTTTGGTTTTTTGGAAATCCAAATCAGTCAAGAAATCAAAAAGGTAAGTATCTACCTGTGTTTATGTGAATGTAAATGATGTTTAATGTGCTTTATATGAAATTTTAGAGGTAACTTCAGGACTTTTTTCTATTGAGCAAAATGTTTCAATCGTGTTTTGCCTTCATTCATACGTTCTGTAATACACATTGAAAATTTCAGTGCGAAATATCTAAAATATTTTGAATACAGCTAAATAGAACACAGCCAATTTTTCCGTTTTCACCGCCTAAGCCCCATTAAGAGATAAGATAGTGCCCCAGTGGTTCGGAATTCCGGGTGAAGCGCGCTACCACCTTCGGCCTTATCGTCACTTGCCATCATATGAGATGAAGGCCAAGCGCAGCCCGATTGTAAATAAGAAAAATTACAATTAGGTTAATTACAATCACCATTCGCCTGCCCTGTTTCCCATTGCATTAACGAAATGTCTTCCTTTTGCATTATCCTCGAACATCCGCTATTTCAATATTACTCCTTTATTTACCATATCACCTTTCGCACTGTTTTTTCCAACTTTTTTTCGGTCTTTCTTCCCACACACATAGTCAACGACTTTACGCTTATGACCTTTTAAACCAGAGCTGATTATCTCTCCTCATCTCCTCCTTGTATGTCCATACCAAGACAGTTTTCTCTTAGTCTGTCTGCCACTGGTGCAACATAACAATATTATAACATTTATATAGGTATACTTACTGGTAATTGCTCTGGCAACAGTTAGAGCTATATCTCGCAACGCTAACGTAGTTTAACATCTGTCTTAACTTAGCCATTCTGGTCCCATTTGACTTGTTATTTGTTACACTAAAATTTATTTACTTGTCCATCGAAATAAAACAAATATTTGAGAAAGAATGACAACCTTTTGATTAGTTAAGAGCCCACTAGATTGTTTTACTACAAAGACATTGAAGATAGGTATAAACTGAGTATGTGCGATCGAGGAACTTTCCGGCGGACTCTTGCCGGAGATATTGATTTGCACTTAGCTGGAGTTGCTCGAGTGTGTCATGCTCTCTCAAAGTGTCTCTGCGGTGGTGGCATGTGCGTCGGATCGTTACGTTCCCTAAAACATGGTTGAGCGAAGCGATGGCTGATTCACATGTCATAATCGTGAACGGGTGCCGCCTGTGGAGGCTGGTCTGCTCTTGCAATCTCATTTTATTTGTAATGGAAATAGTCTCTTTTCTTGTTTCAAAGATACTGTAAGACATTGTTCATTTTAAATTGAGCAATATATTCTTTTGTATATGTTGTGTTGTCTTGTAATCGTATTAAATGTTTTTTTTATGTTGTAATGGAAAATGTCCTTCTATGACAGGGAGGGCATTTTCCAATTTGTATTGACTCTGTAAGTAAGAGAAAGGGAGATAAAAATGCTCTTGCTGAGTTTCTTGCCGGTTCTTCTCAGTACAAGGCTCCCGCCCCATGGATAGGACTTACGAACCGATGGCATAGCGACATTCATTCATGCTCAATTACTGTAGCCTAAATTGAATAAATGAATTTGACTTTGACTTTGCACACGATCTGCGCGCATGTTACGTACGCGCGGTCGGAATGGAGAAAGCTAATATCGCCAACACTTGCTCAACTGGGAGCTTCCTTGATTGTACCTACTAATGTGCTTCTTATTACAGAAAAATCCTACAAAATATTTATATTTTAGTCGTGTCCATAGAAAAATTAAATAATATATCGTCCTTGGTTATGTCCAAGACTAAACAATATTAAAACATAACATATCATCCAAGACTATAAACCATTACCAAAACGTTAAATATAATTAATAATGTTTTTTTTATATTTTTAGCGTTTTATTAACGCTTAAATATACTTAAGTATTTTTTTAAACACTGAAAAAAGACGACAACCTCAGGCGGGAATCGAACCACGCACCTTCCGCATTTCGGGTGGCTGCCTTAACCACTTGGCTACCGAGGTCTGGTTTTCACCCGTCGAAATTTGTCAGTGCTTTATGCTTATGTTTTTAGTCAACTAAGTATAATTCATGATTTATAAGGGAATGTCTATCTATTATAGAGAGAGCATTAGGTATAAACCCGTATTAACTTGAGGCCAGGTTTAGAAAGACGTGTTTTTTAAGAAGGATTAAAATAACAAGATATTGTAATGATAAGTCCCATATATTTCAATATGTAATATAATAAAATATATAAAGTATTTACATAAATCTCTACAAAACAATAACAATCACTTTAAATTTCCATAGTAACAACGACAACTATTCTTACATTTATACAAATATAGGGGACGACGGTATTAGTACTACCCAAAAACCTTTTTGTTCATGAATATAAAAAGCCACAGCAGACATTCGAACAGGATTTCGATGGAAGTGTCATAGCACACTTAAAAACATGATTACTCATTCAGTTCCAAAGTGGCTTTGGATCAAACAATAGGAAACTAAAAAAGTTGCAGACAAATATGAAAATAATTATACAATGACATTCTATAACATTTATCATGTTACATAACAAAATATAACAATTCAAGTGTGTATATTTTGAAGAGTTTTCACAACCCTTTCTCAAATATCTACTCTAGACCTTCAATTTCATCTCACATTTGCTTAATTCATGAGCTGTGTAAGGCTTTCTTTTGATAACCCCTTGAGCACCGTAAAATCAGACAAAATTGAAAATCAATTGTTTTGCGACCGCCGGCGGTCCTATGACACTTGACCTATTACTTAGTTTAGAGTAATTTCTGGCTGAATTCTGCCCCCTCACAGACTAGAGGTTAACTAAGCTACATCACCAACATTAAATATACAAAAATATAGATTACATATTATTGAATTTGTTTATAAACAACATAAATCAGTATAAGACAGGTCTTGGTTAAATTATTTACTACGCTAAGTATATGTTAAGTTCCGTGGAATATCCTTAATATAAAAATATTTTTATACATTATGAAAGTAAATAAATCAAAAACGTAAATTGTAGACTGAGTCGTTATTGCACGCATGCCTATTCTTTCTAAATCAAATCACTTTTAAAACAATAATTTAAAATCAGGCTTCTTAAATCCTTATCCAAACTATAACTAACAGTACAGAAAATGTATATTTTTATAAAACTAAGAGCATTTTTCTTTACTAGGTACTTAAAATCTCATATCAATTATGCTTTTTCCTTTAACACAGAGGAACACGACTTTACAGCCAAACAATAATACCACGATATTTTTAAATACTCTTCATAACAATCAACAATTCCAATAAAAAAATAATCTTAACAATTTTTAACATTGTAAAAATTAACCTTTTCTTTCATGATATGAGGTTACCATGAATCACAGCTGTGCATTAACGACCATATCGCGTCTCACTGCCTCTCATCTTATGCATGTAACAGCTACATACATACTGTCATTAGCCGTGGCCAAACTGCCAGGAGCAGTGTCTTAATTCCCAAAAGGATTAATGATTTTCCTAACAAACTCGGGCCCGTTGTAGTAACCCCTCACCATGAACGTCCAGTATAGGAAAGGGAACAAATCCTTCTTCATGTAATACGCCAGTGTGCTTTCTTTTGACTGCAACAGAAAAAAAGGCTGTTAAACAGTTGTATGTTCATCTAAGTTTCAACACTTTTTGTCTAATCTTATTCCCATAAATCCAACCGCCTCTGTTGAGAAGTGGCTAAGCCTCTTAGGGTGAGATTTATAGAGCGTGCTTACGAGTAACTTTGACTTTACTTATGGCGAACTTGGCTCAGTGCATCCTAAGTACGAGCTTTGATTTCGAATTGATAGTCTTATCTGTTTTGACAGAATAAGATCTTGTGTTGACAGAAAGATAACCCGTAAAATTTAAAAAGGCACGGAAACGCCGCCGTAGAGCTGTTGAGGTAGTGTGCTATTATTCACGTTCGGCTAATATCCTGAGTTTTTCGTAAGTCACCGATTTCGGTGACTTAACACGTGCTAAGCCTGTGCTGAGACAGCGTCGAGGCATTGATTATGAATTCCAATTTTGTCTTAGCTCGCTAGATAAGTCTGAGTAAAGTATAAGTACGCTCTATAGATCTCAGCCTCAGCCTCAGAGTGGATTCGACCAAACTGGAATAAGGTCTTATACTTAGATTAAACGCCGAATTTGTATAGACTAATCTCGGAGTAAGTCTTATTCCAGT
Organism: Scoparia ambigualis; assembly: GCA_963921215.1. Classification (NCBI taxonomy): domain Eukaryota; kingdom Metazoa; phylum Arthropoda; class Insecta; order Lepidoptera; family Crambidae; genus Scoparia; species Scoparia ambigualis. Next base: position 6,522,996 of record OY992509.1, read on the forward strand.
TTGGTCGTATCCACCCTTATAAAGCTAGCGGTCTTAGGCTCGTATTCTAAAACCAAACTCAAATCTCTGCTTGAGTACAGTTAGAAAAATTTGGTGCTATTCATCGCATATATCGCCTTCCCGAGATGGACGAGCCTTAGACCCAGAGGCCCCGGGTTCGACTCCTAGCGGGGTGTACAGCTTTGTGCTTGGTTTGGTTAGTTGTAGGGCTTGTTAGTGCCTGACTGCCTGGTATAATTTATTTAGGTTTTGATTGATACTTATTACATTTATTTGTTTTCGCTATCTGACTAAGTGATGTCTATGAAACAGAAACATTCTCTATTATTCTGCTATTGTCAGTTCTTTCTTAGGCGCTTTACACAGGCGATGCAGCCGCTAGCCGTCTGTCTCACACACGAGTGCGATTTTTTGCGGCGCGTCTATAGCGACGCAGTTTCGATACGCAGCTTGTGCAATGCATAATCCCACTCGTTTTCAATACGCAGCTTGTGCAATGCATAATCCCACTCGTTTTCGATATGCAGCTTGTGCAATGCATAATCCCACTCGTTTACATCGATACAATACATCGGTGCAACTGCAGTTACCTCTGATGTCGACAAAGTACTGCTCGTGTATCAGAGACCTAAGAATCTAGCATGAATGCCTAACGTGCCTAAGTTTCCTGGCTAGCTACCACCTTCTTATCTAAGGGTGGATTCGACCAAACTGGAATAAGACTTACTCCGAGATTAGTCCATACAAATTCGGCGCTTAATCTAGGTATAAGACCTTTTTCCAGTTTGGTCGAATCCACCATAAGTCTGTCGCCATAACAACGATGTTTATAGCATTGTTGTGTTCCGGCAGTTTGAGATAAGATAGCCAGTTCCTCAGTGGTTGGGGATTCCGGGTGAAGCGCGCTTCCACCTTCGGCCTTATCGTCACTTACCATCAGGTGAGATGAAGGCCAAGCGCTTACCCGTAGTAGAATAAAATAAAATAAAACGTTCACTTATGATTAAAACTGTAAACATCTCTTCCGCTGACCTGGTCTATAGGTAGCGTCTCGTGCGGCACTCCATCGTACACAAACTCGGCGAGTATGCACTTGCCGTACTCCGTGAGCAGCGGGCACGCGCCGTAGCCGTCGTAGGAGCGCGTCGCGGCGCCCGACGCCATCGTGGCGAGCAGATTCGCCTCCACAACTTGAGACTGTTTGGCTGCAAGGACACAATCGCATTTTGGATCGTAATAAATAACACGTTAAGATAATGAAACGTAAGTAGACCGACATCATCATAAAAAATAAAAAATTTAATTATAAATAACCGCCGATGACCTTGAAACGCATGAACAGATCTTCATAAATTGTAGCTAAGAAGCATTACGATCACGTCACTTTCAAACAAAAAAAAACTAGAATATAATCGGTCCATTCGTTTAGAAGCTACGATGCAACAGACAGACACAGACACGTTAAATTAATAACCACTCTTTTTGCGTCGCCGTCGATTAACAAACGGAGTTGCCGCCTCGGGACATTACTAAAGTGTTTGCACAGCGCCTTACACGTGGTACTCTCGCTACTGCAAGAGGTAGACCACGGCAAGCCCTACCTAGATAAGATAAGATACGTGTCACTTACCGACAGCGGCCACAGTCTTGCTGTTGGGCATGTTGGTGCAGTCCCCTATGCCGTATATGTTGGGGAACTTGGTGTGCTGCAGCGTGTATTTGTCTACTGCGAGTTGCGGTTGGAGCGGAGACAAGCCCCACCTAGATAAGATACGTGACACTCACCGACAGCGGCCACAGTCTTGCTGTTGGGCGTGTTGGTGCAGTCCCCTATGCCGTATATGTTTGGGAACTTGGTGTGCTGTAGCGTGTACTTGTCTACTGCGAGGTAGCCGGCCGCGTCGCTGATTTCGCGGTTGGAGTGCAGAAAGTCGGGCGTTTTCATGGGCGGCACCACGTGAAGCATGTCGTAGGGGAACGTCGTTTCCTGTGGGGGAAGAGTTTACAGCTGCTGTATGTTAAGGCGGGAATACACATGCCTGTAGCTGGTAGACTTGCATACCAGCTCCTTGCACGTGCCGCCTACTGTCATGTGTATACGCTAACCGGCATGCCTGTATATGGCATGCAAGTAGATAGCACAACATTTAAGCCGGGGTTACACATGCCCGTAGCTTGCACACTAGCATACCAGCTCCTTGCAAGTGCCAGCTACAGTCATGTGTATTCACTAACTGGCATGCCTGTAACTGGAAGCTAGCTAGTTGCGAGTAGCTAGCACAACATTTGATTTTCTTGCATGCTCGTTGAGGGAGGGGACGCGGGGGGCTGCAAAACCGGCACGTGTGAACGTACGCGACAGCTACAGCCATGTCAGTAGCTAGCAGTCGATTTTCCTACTCTATACAATGCTTCTAGAGATGCAAATGAATCACCAGTACCTAAAAATCTTAAAATTATTTCCAATTTAGTTCTGGCCGGTATTGCATTTCGCATATGAGTTTCATTTTTTTTATTTTGTCCGCAATTTTTGCTAACAATTCATCAAATTTTTCTGTAACCATCTACATCTTCTTGTCGCATTTCTCTAAGCAGACAACTACTTGCTCCAAAATTTTCTCTTCTGCTAATCTTTCACCCGAATCCGTCTTCTTCTCGTCTTTTTTTCTCTTATTAATTTAGCCACATATTCTACTGCTAGTAGCAAAACAATAATGTTTAATTCACTTCGAATGTTTTCCATAGCAAAAAGTATGGGAACTGACGCGTACTATCTCTTAAACTGGCTTGTGTAATACGTCTTACAAATACAGGCATGCAAGGACGTAACTTGCATGCAAGTTTAACTAGCAAATGTATCCACAGTGTGCCAGTTACTTCCACATGCCGTTAACTAGCATGCAAGCTGTTGGTATGTTTTACCGGCATGTGTATTCCCGCCTTTAGTCTAGCTTGGAAAGTAAAAAAGTATATAAAAGTGTAAAATTTTTTAACATTTTTATTATGTTCACATCGAGTTGCAATACAGTGAAGAACTTATCTACATACATATATTCACAACTATTATCCCTAAGGGGTTAGTCAGGGACTAGGCAATGAGGACCGCAAAAGCCATCCACTGCCTTGGCTGCGTTCCGTGGCTTCACTCGAGTGCACTCGAGCGCACTCCGGCGCGCGCTCTACCCGTTCCGTGGCTTGGTGAAATTTTACTCTGACGGCTGTCAGAGCGTAGTTTCATCCGTTCTGTGGCTCAGAGCGCAGCAACCAAACAACCATCAAATCGGAAGGTTGTTTTTCACTCTGACAGCTATTTGACGTTTATATCATTGTTATAGTGTCAAATTTTGCAATTTATGTCAAAACGTCTCGAAAAATTCGGCCTGTTTGTTTCGTATTGTTTTACTTTTTAATAATTAGGTTTAAATATTGTATAAAAGTGGAGGAAATGTAGACAAAAGAAGAGTTTTCTCTCGTTTTGGACAGGAATACTTCAGAAGAGGTTATAAAAACAACTCGATCGTTCCGTGGCTCAGTTGCAACTCAAACGAGTTAAACTTTAACCAAACAACTACACCCAGAACGACGGAACGCACCCCTTGATCCACGTTTCATCAAACTACAACTGCACATGTGCTCAGTGTGTTAGGTGGTGAGCCCATCGCCGCTGTATACTGTTAGATGTATGTGCAATCATTAGTCTTTTTTTTTCTGCTGCTTTCCGCTTTTTTGTAGGACTTTATGTTCTTTGTGGTTTTTTTCTTGGAGGAGGGGTTGGTAGTATTCTCTAGTTAGCCGCTATACCACACGGCTCCAAGCTAGGCTAGAACTTATCTGCTACACAATAAGGTGCACATTTCGTTAAGGGGGGTTAGGCGGTGAAAACGAAATAATTGGCTGTTTTCTATCAGCTGTTATTCAAAATATTTTAGATATTTCGCACTGAAATTCTCAATATTATTACAGAACGTACGTGTGAGGGGATCACCGTTTCCAAAACACGATTGGAAACATTTTGCTCGACAGAAAAACATCCTGAAGTTACCTCTAAAATTTCATATAAATATGCACAATACGACCGCGTTTTAGAATAACAATACCTATAAAATCATAAACACAGGTATTTATCTACCTTTTCGATTTCTTGACTGATTTGGATTTCCAAAAAACTAAACATTTTTATTAACTTTTTGATAAAGATGTTAATGGCGCTTACGACCGCGGACCCCGCACCGCGCAACACCCGCGAGGACCCAGAATTTTCGCTGACCGCCTAACCCCCCAAAAGATAATTCGAAAAGGGGACTATATTTCTTGTCACCAAAATTTATATTTGTCATCAAGTTGTATCACCTAATAAATAGATCTAACGCCACGAAATATTTTGGTTCTCAGATAAACAAAAAGTGTTCCAGGTATGAATTATCAAATTAATGTTACTTTATGTGTAAAATAAGAGATGGATTACCAATAAAATTGTAGTGCAATAGATGAATATAAACTTCGTTCTTCTAATAATAGTTTTATTACTTAAATAATAGCTTTATGCTCAGAATGGTAGATCTGTCACCAAATAAATCGATTATTGATCCCTGACTGCGACTCCTTTTTATTTGCTATTTTGTCACCAATACAGTTAGTTACATTTTATTTCATTCAGTTATTAAAATAATAGTATTCGTTACCAATTTAATACATCAATTTATAATTTTAATGAAAATATGTTCAAAGAGGCGGAGACAAATTGGCGCGCTTTTAAAAATTGACCAATCCGGCCTCAACGATGGGTCGTAGGTAACTTGGTACGAGATCATATGATGCGCGGCGCGGGCAGCGAAATGCAAGTTTACTTCATTCGCGTCGATTCCACGTTCATTGTTGTGAGTGTATTATATTATCGTTGTGGATAACAACCCTACCAGAAGCAAAAAATGTGCTTATCGGCCAGAAAAGAAAAAGGGGGCGCCCTTCAAAATCCAAACCAGCGCTGATTATTCAGTGATTATTATTTTTAACAATTAATATTGATTATTTTGACTTTAATTAAGTGTTTTATTTACTATACCGCTAGAAATTTTATTTAAACATATTTATACTACCTGTGGAAATTAAGATCCTTGGGGCCTCCCCCATATGTCCAGTTAAGTAGTAGACTCTTTTGGTTGAAACGACGATGACGACAACCCTAAATTTTTGGATCTTTATAAAATTATCTAGTGGCATAATATTTATGTATATATGATTTATTGGTGATCTCTTTAAATTAGTTAGCTTAAATACTTATTAGGACAAACCTATTATAATACTTACAAAAACATTTATTTGGTACTAGACCCTATATCTCCATGATTTTAGGTAATTTATTGTGGAATTGATTTTATATTGTTTGGTGACTACATTTTGGTGACAAATCTACTATTTCGCAGGCAAACCCTATTATTTAAGAAACAAAAAACTAATTAAATTGGCGATAGCTTAAATGATACCCATTCAAAAACATCTCGCAACGTTGCGATGCGTTGGCTGCGCAGCAAGACAAATAAGCAAACGGCTTGCCCGACGGTGTGCAGATCTCTGCCTGCAATTCGATTCTAAATATCCATAAAAAACGTTTCACATAGACGTCTTCGCTCACCTGCGTCTTATCTTCCGTGTTGAAGAACACCGCCTCCCTCTTATCGGCGCGCACCTCTTTCAGCACCGTCTTGTAGTTGACGCCGATCTGCTTGCGCTCGACTACCTTCATCAGGGAGTCGGCGTACTTCTTCACGCCGAAGATCACCGGCAGGCACGTGTTGTACGTCAGGTTGGTCTTGGAGCGGACGTGCGTCTGTGGGACGGGCGCGGTGGTGGAACAAGTTGGAAATTAGAAAAGCACACACACATATAATCAAGACTATTATCCCCGAAGGGTTAGTCAGAGACTAGGCAATGAGGACCGCAAAAACCGTCCTCTACCATAGTTCACTTTTCACCAAATAGCGACTGCACGTGTGCTCAGCGTGACAGGTGGTGAACCCATCGCCGCTCTATGCTGTTGGTTGTATGTGCAGTCTTTAGTCCGTTAGTCGCCTTTTACGACACCCAAGGGAAGAGAGGGGGTGGTAGTATTCCTTTACCGCTACGCGACACTGATAGATTAGATTAGAATTAGAAAAACTTGGAGTAGAGACAGCGTTGTACGATAATTTGTACAGGGTTCATTTTGGACCCCCCGCCAAAAGTAAATATGAGGTAAGAAAAGTAATAATAAATATTTGACGTAAAAATAATGAATGTTTTCTTTTTTTTAATACAATTTTTTGTCTGCTTTCATATCCTAAGTATAGTTCTAGGTGCGTGTGCTCGCCCACGCGGTCAAAGCGACCGACGGCGCGCTGTCATTGGTGCATGGGGTGAAAAAGCGCATGCACTTTGATAACCGCGGTAGGCCGCGCGCTAGGTGGAAATAATATTTTTTTTAAGGAAAACTTGAGACAAATATGTAAAAAACTAATGTTGTTTTTATTTCATTATTTGGTTGTACTGCTGCTATAGGATCACGTTAAAAAATTTGGCGGGAGTTCCAAAATTAACCCTGTATAAACGTTAGCACCTTGCACGAAATGTCAAATTTCTTCAATACATTTTGAGCTTTATCACTAGAGTATAAGTTTCAATATCGATTGGAGAAATTTGAGTTTTATTTAGGTTGTTAGGCTGAGTGGTAGAGCCACGCTGCGTTGCAGCACGCATTGGGTCGGCTCGCCCGGCGTAATACCACCCTCTCACGAATATTCGGCGTGAAATAATGGCACTTGGTGCTGTTGTGTTTCGTCCGACCAGTGAGGGTACCGGAGGCCCCTTCCCCCCCCCCCCTCCCTCCTCCCAATTCCTATTCCTTCCTTAAACCTATTCCTCCCTTAAAGGCCGGCAACGCGTCTGCGATTCCCCTGGTTTTGCGGGTGTCCATGGGCGGCGGTGATTACTCTCCATCAGGTGACCCGCCTGCTCGTTTGCCTCCCTCTTTTATATATATATATATAAAAAAAGGTTGATATGCTGGCGTGTGTACAGTCACCAGCATTAAGATGTGACTATTGACGGCCTGCAAAAATATCTGATTATTGGTGGAAGGTGTATATGCCTATAATATGCCTTTCACCAATGATCAGATATTTTTACATCATCACATCTTAATGCTGGTGACTGTACATACAGTACAAGCAACTGGGTACGTATTCGAATGTTTAAAACTATAATGACTAACGGTTACACAACTAAGTTTAAAATGTTAAAAAACCAAAATCTTACTGCTTCCAAATGCGAAAATTCATTATAATTTCTAAGCTCAAATTGTCGAATGTTTATAACACTATGCTTTAAAATATCAATGGTAATTAAGTCTTAACTCAAAATTATTTTTGTAACAACTATAAAAAGCATATCACTTTACGAGCGAGTTTAGCGAGCGTGCTGCGGTAGCTGTCAGCAGGGACTTTAATCGATATTTTATAAATATCGATATTACAATATAAATTCGATAGTTGGATAACGATACGAAATAGCGTTAAAATTATCGATAATTTTGACGTGACAACGTCTTAAATTAGGTTGCGGCTGGGAGTCACTTATGAAAAAGTGTAACGCTGGGTAACGTTACGATGAGTCACCGAACGAGAGAGAGGCCCGCCGAATGCCTTGCGTCTCTCTCCCACTCAACTATGATAAATTTGTGCAATTCTTATTTTCATTCAATTCCTTGTTCCTATTGTGCAATTTAATTATATTCATATCAATAAATATTCTACCGAGAAAAAGACGTTGTCACGTAAAATCTTCGCCCGTAAAACCGACTTTACAGGCAAACAATTTTTTATCTATATTTTAATATCGATATTGTAAACTGGCGAGTGCGACGTTGCCAGCTTTAGCAGGCGTAGATGTTTGGGATTCCCGGCGGCGGAGCGACGCGACACCGACAAGTGTTTGTTTTTTTACAAGCTTTTTAGCTTGTAGGTATTTATCTTGCAATGTACAGTCACGAGCACCAATATGTATACACTTTGACTCTTACTGCATTGTATTAAGAGTTATAATTGTTTACATATTTTTGCTCGTGACTTTACGAAATCCTGCAACTTAATTTTGATCCACTTCCCGGTTACCGATTAAGCTGAAATTTTGCAAACATGTGTAAATCGCGTGACAATGAAATATTATGATGACATGGTGCTGATCTAAGTATGGAGCTGGAAGGTGGCCATAGAAACTTCGCAATGAAACTACACAACTTCATCAAGTGAAGTTGAGTGAAGTGAGTTGGGCTCGTTTGAATCGTCTTGATGAGTAGTTTGTCTTTCAATGGTAACCAGGGTCTGATGATGGAGCTGGAAGGTGGTCATAGGAACTCCGTAATGACACGACGCAATCCCATCGAGTTTCGGCTCGTTTTATTCGTCTTGACGTGTACTTTGTTTTTAGATGATTGCCAGGGTCTGATCCGATGATAGAACTAGTAGGTGGTGCTAGGAACTCAGTAAAGAAACGACGCAACCCCATCGAGTCTCGGCTCGTTTGATTCGTCTTGACGGTACGTTGGTGCTAGATGGTAACCAGGGTCTGATGATGGAGCTGGAAGATGGCCATAGGAACTCAGTAATTAAACGACATAACCCCATCAAGTATGGGCTCGTTTGATTGGTCTTGACAAGCACTTTGGTGCTAGATGGTTACCAGGGTCTGATGATGGAGCTGAAAGGTGGCCATAGGAACTCAGTAATTAAGCGACACAACCGCGTCGAGTTTGATTCGTCTTGATGGGTGGTGAGTGGTGGTGGTTTGGTAAACGTGAATAAATTTTGTATATATCAATATTTGTGTATAGTGAGGTGAACAGATGAAAAACGGGTCTAGGGATAACTAAAAAGTAAAAAATAAATTAAAAGTAAAAAACCCTTTCAAAAACAAGCTTTTATTTACATACGCTAAAAAGAAAAAAAAGAAACTTTTATTTTATAATTTTTACTATCAACTTAGTTATAACGTCAATACACAATTTATATGATTTAAAAGCTTGTCGCGAGATTTACTAAAGGTGACTGCTAGAAACCACAAGAAACTTCAAGGGCTAGACAGGTCAAGTGTTTTAAACATGACAAAAATGACAAAAAAGGAATTCGTGTTTTTTTCATTTTTAATGAAATAATTCATTTTGTGAATTTTAATTGGATAGTCTTTGAGTATTATGTGTAAACAAACAAGTAAATTAAATAACCTGATGTGATTGATTTTAACTATTTTAAACTAGAAAATACGTGTAAGTACTTACTTACTTACTTACTTAAATATCGCGACAACCTTTTATATCATATAAATTGTGTAATGATGTTATAAGTTGATAATAAAAGTTTTAGGGTGGATTCGACCAAACTGGAATAAGACTTACTCCGAGATTAGTCTATACAAATTCGGCGTTTAATCTAGGTATAAGACCTTATTCCAATTTGGTCGAATCCACCCTTAGTGCCTTACAAATAAACAGAGAATAAGGTCGGAATAGTAATTCCGTGTTTTGTCTTTTTTAGGGTGGATTCGACTAAACTGGAATAAGGTCTTATACTTAGATTAAACGCCGAATTTGTATAGACTAATCTCGGAGTAAGTCTTATTCCAGTTTGGTCGAATCCACCCTTACTCTAATTTAAAATTACGTTTGCATGACACGAACAAAAGACGGAATAACTACTTATTCGTAGCTTATTATTTTGTTATTTGTAAGGCACTTAAGTGAAAGTGTATTTTTTTTCTTTTAGCTCATTTAAATAAAAGTTTGTTTGTTAAAAAGGTTTTTTACTTATAATTTTGTTTTGCATTTTGGCAAGCGACAGTTATACGTTCCTTGCATATTTTAGTAATTTTTCCTATTTATTTGTGGTGGAAAATAGGAAGAAGAAAAACTAACAGTGTATACAGAAGATATAACCTGCACGATGATGGTACGTCAACATGTACGATGTGCAATAAGATTTTAAAAGTAAATACCTACTTCTACCTACATACTTACCTATCTATTCACATTCATATTAGTTAGGTATGTAGTATGTGGATTGGAGTGTATAGATAAATGTAAAACTACGGATTTAAAACGTTTGAAATAAAATATTGCTGTTTTAAAACCCAAATAAAACGTTTTAAACGGTTGAAAACTCGCCTACAAAAATAAAAGAACTGTGTTAAATTAATAAAATAATAATAATAATAATAATAATAAGGAAAAACCAGCTTAAAGCTGAGAAAAGAAAATCGATCTGAAAATAATAATAATAATATTTTCTATAACTAACTACTTACTTACTCTGTAACTTCATTATGAGCAAGTTTTGGTTACCTGTCATGTTTCGTTTAATTAGTTTATAGAAAATCAATAGAAAGTACCTACCTACATTACCTACTACACGAAAACTTAAGTAGGTATGTAGGTATTAATGATGTAACAAATATCGATTTAAGCGCAATCGCAAAACTGACATAAGTCTCTTAATGAACTTCAAAGCAAAATCAATCTTATTGATATTTATAATTAGAACAATTCTGCTTTGAAGTTTCAGACCTAGTAAATTAGTTAGAGCAATGTTTTTATTCTGCGAAATGTACAATGCCATCACGCGCTTGTGTTAAAAATTAAAATTTACTTTTTAAAGGTGACCTGCGGAATATCAATACAAATATAATCAATATAATATTATTTATTATTATTGTTTTTGCGTAAAATTAAGAAAGTTGTCAAAAAATGTTTTAGAAGCCATTAGATAAATTAACACATACAATACATAAATCTAAGTATTGATTGATAATGTTTAAAGAATTTGTTTCAAAGTTCAACAAGGCCACGACCTTGTGCAATGATCAGGCTAACTTACATAAGTTCTTTTAATGTATTTAACTAATTCAGCGCATATTACAAGTGACTTAAAAATACGTAAATTTTCACAGGACCCTCCTAAGCATTTTTGCGAATGCGAATTTTCACTTTTAAATTTGGCGCCATTTATCTATGGCTCTATTTTTACTTAAATTGATACAACTTCGGAATTAAGAAGAATATTTCACTAAAATATTAGTCATGGTATTAAAATATTTAACATTATTCAAATACATTTCAATTCATTGAAATGAATTTTTTTCATTTCAATGAATTGAAATGAATTTTTCGTTTCATTTTTGAAAATATAATAAAGCCTATGTCACCCGGAGATGTGTAGCTTTCCAACGGTGAAATAATTTTTTAAATCGGTCTAGTAGTTTCGGAGCCTATTCAATAAAAACAAACAATCAAATCTTTCCTCTTTAAAATATCAGTACTTACTTATAGATAAATTTACGAAACGGTATATTGAAATGAATTTTTTTCATTTCAATGAATTGAAATGAATTATTCGTTTCATTTTTGAAAATATAATAAAGCCTATGTCACCCGGAGATGTGTAGCTTTCCAACGGTGAAATAATTTTTTAAATCGGTCTAGTAGTTTCGGAGCCTATTCAATAAAAACAAACAATCAAATCTTTCCTCTTTAAAATATCAGTACTTACTTATAGATAAATTTACGAAACGGTATTTATATATTTATTTATTAGGTTACACAACAGACATTAATCGTAACAAATTATAAATACATAATAGGTTTAACAATATCTTATACTAGACTGACTAATGTCCTAAATGTGTTAACACAACTAGTTTATGTGTACTTCAAATTACTTTAAATAGTTTAAAAATTATTAAACTCATGGGCGGTTAGCCATCTGAGTCGACTAATAAGGTCTTAATGGAATTTTATACACATTAGTGTTCCTATTGAAAATATCAAGCGAGTTGTGATCCATAGCAAGTTTGTTAAATTCTCTGCACATACGAGCAATATTACGGAATATTATTCCGTAAAGTGGGAATGTCAAACGTTGGGAGAGGACGTCTAGGGCTAAGTTTTATATTAATATTTAGTGACGAGAGAAGATAACTCGATTCAAGGCTTGAGTGAACCAACTTGTGTAGAGTAGTAAAGTCTATAAGTTCACGCCTCACATTTAAAGCAGTTACAGCAAACCTGTGCGTAACCAAAGTACTTTATGCGCAAAAAGAATGATACGATAAATAATAAGTAAATAAACTATAAACGCCGCGCCGTTGCTGACAATATCCAAACGTAAATTTGGCAACAATGCATGCATGAAATGACGCAACAAAGCCTTATCGATAATTAATTATCGATATTTTTAACGATATAATTATCGATAATAGAAAAATTGATATTTTTTATCGATATTTTTTAATATCGATAATTTTTTTTATCGATATTTTAGTCCCTGGCTGTCAGTGAATCGCCATAAAGCTATTTTGAGTCATTGAGTTATAATGATTATACAAATACAATTATATAACAAATAGTTAATGAACGATTCTGCTTGCCATTTGTTTACGTAAAGAAACAAAGACTAACATTCAGTTAAATAGTGAATCAATATTGTAGAATTTTATCCTATTATGCTTTTACATCTGTGAAAACAATAATCATGTTTATATAGTTTGGTGGGACGGGATTCATATTAATCGTGAACTGTACACAATACTTGATTATAATAACCAATTGTTTGTGATATCCGTCATAAGTTCACAATATAATAACTTCGATATGTGGGAAATTACTTAAAACAGTTTGTCTGAAATTACCTACGATTGTTATTATGTGATAGATAACAAAAACACAGGGGACATTATTGGTATGGTAACTGAATGACAACATTATCTTGTTGCACTGTTGTTTCAGTACTAAAGATTTAATAAATTGCAATACAACTCAAGAATAAACGTTTTTTAATGTGTTGTCGACCCTGAAACTGCATTATCAACATTATGTTATCTGTGAGCATTTAATAATGTTGTTTTCTATTGTTGCTCTAGGTGTCGGCACAACTTGAGTGTGTATACCTTTTATGTGTCACATCTGTGAGTTTAACTGTTTTTTTTAAATGTGTGCATGTTACTGATTAAATAATTTCAATTCATTCATTCATTTTTGAAACCTATTTAACAAAACATTTATTAGTACCTTACTTATTTACGTTACGTATTTGTATACATTTGCCTACCTTTGTCCAAAAAATGTTTCTTATCTTATCTTACCTTTCTTAAATAGGAATCAGTCAGGTAGGCGATCTTCTGCGGCGCTCCGGGGCACTTTATCGGCGTATCGGGGTACGTGAACACCGCCTCGCCGCCCGCGAACTCCCTGAGATTGGACCACGTCTTGCCGCAGTACTCCGGCGCGTAGATGGTGGATACACCGCTCGTTGGGTCCTCGAGAGCTTCTAGCATACCTGGCACCTAACAAATGAAGTTGTTACATATTTGTTTATATACGGATGTCATCAATTTACGACTTTATTTCAATTACGGAACAACCTCTCGCTAAAAGGTTGGGTCAAGGGTCAGATACAGAAGGCGGTACTCCTTGACACGGCACGTATTGTCAGGAGGTTCCTCACTCTGCAGCCCTAACCACCAATCGCTTGAGTCTATCCCCGCTGCCGGTGGCAACCTAGCTTAAGTTTTTTTATAATATTTTATATTGTAAATATGTTTTTATATAAAATATTGTAAAAAAAAATTACTTAAGAATTATGTTAAATAAAGAGAATAATAATAATTAAAAAAACAGATAACTAACTTTTAGTTGACTTAACAACTAATCTAACGTGCTATAGTCTGTGCCAGACAAATGCGCATCGCTACCCCCAGTACCACTGCACGCCGAAACAGAATCGCGTCGAACCGAAATATAAGCCGTGGTGATAGAATTCTGTGTAAACAAACGTATCCTGGTACGAGACAAAAATGGGGGGCAAGTATGCTCCTCTAGCGATACAAACGGCTAAAACTTACAGGTAATTTCTCGTTTTTTGGGATGAAAAGTGATAATGATAATCAAAATGAATTGTTAACTTAAGAGGCCTATTACATATCGACTGTGATTTTTGCGTAAAATGGCCAATTTTGGCGTTATGGATCTCAGAAACAAAATTACATTAACAATTATGACTTATTGAATAGTGTAGAATAGCTATTGGAATAGTGCGTAACGGCCTCGCTTTCTGTAAATTTTGCTTAACTTTTTAATTAAACCCAAAATTGCAAAGAAAGATTTTCATAAAGTGCGCGAAGGCACTTTTTTGAGCTCATCGATTGAACTACTGTTCTAAACAAGTGAAATAAAAAAAATACAAAGTTATCTCTTATATAGTCGAATAGTGCGTAGCGGCCTCGGAATTTTTAGATATTATTGATTTTATATAGGAAAAAAATCTTATTCTAAACCAAAACACTCCGAAAATCGCTGTAAGTTAACTGTGAATATCTCCTATCTACGATAATATTATTGAGCAAAATTTATACCAGAGTAATTGTTACTTCATGATGAATAAAGATTATATAATGAATTTATTATCCTATTTCAATAAAAACGATAAATAGAACTGCAAAACTGCACTGTTCTTTGACTTATCGAAGGCTTTTGATTATGTTTCGCATGACCTTTTGTTGAAAAAACTGGAAGCAATTGGCATCAGAGGTATAGTTCTAGATTGGATGATTAGTTACCTAGCCAACAGAAAGCAGTGTGTGCAAATTACACAAGTTAGTAAAAAAAACAAAATCAAGTCATTCTCATCTGACTACAGAACGAATCTATACGGTGTTCCACAGGGAAGTGTATTGGGTCCAATACTTTTCCTTATATATATTAATGACATTACTATCGCAACATCACATAAGTGTGTTCTGTATGCGGATGATATATCAATTGTTGTGACATCAAGTAGAAAGAATAATACAATTAAACAGCATGAAAATGACATTAATAATACTGTAACAAACATAATAAAGTGGTTGGAAATGAACAACTTAAAAATTAATGTATCTAAAACTAATTATATAAATTTTAATAACAATGATTTTGACATGAATATTCATTACAATGACACAATTATAGAAAAGTTGGAACAGACAAAGTTTTTAGGATTAATAATAGACCGAAGCATTAATTGGAAGTCACAAATTGATAGTATTTGTGACAGGGTTAATAAATTTGTATACGCTCTCAAGCAGGTTAAACAACTTACCAATCTCAGCACAGCACTCAATGCTTATCATGCATATGTAGGTTCAATGTTACGATATGGAATAATAATGTGGGGTAACAGTACCAATGTCAGTAGAACCTTTATTTGTCAGAAGAAGTGCATTCGAGCATTGTACGGCATTGCACCATATTCATCTTGTACGTCATTATTTAGGAGGCTTGGATTGTTAACACTTACGTCACTTTATATATATGAGATTTGTGTGTATGTAAAACAATCACTTCAGTCATTTAAGAAAGCATGTGATATTTACCCACGAAATAAAAGAAATCCAAACAGATTGGTAATTGAACAAAGTAAAAGATTAAGACAGTATGACAAGAGTTTTTTGGTTATGTGCATTGAAATATATAATAAAGTACCTAATGATATGAAACAATGTAATATAAAATTATTTAAGACAAAGTTGTATAAATGGTTAATTGAACATGAATTTTATAATCTCAAGGAATTTTTTGACATATAATTAAAATTACTTGTTATTTATTTAATTTAATTTTTATTTTGATTTCAATATTATTATTATTATTTTTTGAATTATTAATTTATTTTATTGTTTTTAGTAATTAATATTACTTATTTATCATTTTAAATGAAATGTTTAAATTTGATTATTACACATAATAAAAGGTAATTGTCAATT
This sequence comes from Scoparia ambigualis, assembly GCA_963921215.1. Classification (NCBI taxonomy): domain Eukaryota; kingdom Metazoa; phylum Arthropoda; class Insecta; order Lepidoptera; family Crambidae; genus Scoparia; species Scoparia ambigualis. Next base: position 6,538,815 of record OY992509.1, read on the forward strand.
ATTATATTTGCATGCCAGTTGTAATTTGGTGAAACACGACTGTACTTTTATTGTATAATTACCATCTTAAATACCGTGTTTGATGCAAATAAAGAATTATGAATTATGAATTATGAATGAAAAACAAAAAAAATTACTACAAAATGCGATGCGCCGGCCGTCCGAATTCAACGTATGCTCACAGAATGGAGATTTGTTATATTATGCACAAATTTATTATCCTATTTCGATAAAAACGATAAATACAACTGCAAAATTACTACAAAATGCGAAAACGGGCATTTTACGCAAAAATCACATTCGAAATGTAATAGGCCTCTGAAGTTATCACTTTAAGGAAAAAATGTGATTTCTAATTATCGTATTTATATTGTGGTAGGTAAGTAATAGACATTGAAAATAACTGAGTTTTTAAAGTAAAACAAAGTAACGGCTGAAATGAGTTTTGGAAAACATTATTAATAAGGTTGACATTTTTAATCATTCAAATATCCAAATATCATCATCAGTTAGAGGACGTCCACTGCTGACCTCCCCCAAGGATCAGGACCACGGCCGGTCTTGTGCTGCTCGCATGCAGCGGCTACCAGCGCCCTTCACCAGATCTTCGGACCACATTGTTGGAGGCCGTAATAGGGCGTCATGCGGAGCGGCGAGTGAAATTATAGTTCGTTCCGCGTTATATACTTCAGCAGTCTATGTCAACGGTAATAGAAAGAACGCAACGAACGGATGATCTGCTCGCCGCGCCGTAAGACTTTCGTGGTCGTACCGGGTCGTTAATCTATTATGCTATTTTAATCTAAGCTATGTCCCTCAATTAATATAAATCATGGCATAATAAAATGATCACATTTAACTACCGAATAAGAAAAAAGTGCTGGTTGCTGATTAAAATTTAAAAAAAAATATCTAAAGTGAAAATATACAGTGTGTTTCTATGATGATAAACTTGTTAGATTTTGGCTCTTGGTAATTAGCAAAGAAGTGTGACAAACTGGTTAAAGTTAGGGATCAACCTTAGCCATTCGATGTTATTTTCTTGACCAGTCTAGTCATTAGAACATCAAAAATTGTTCAAAAATTGGAACATCTTTAGTTATGATCAGTACCATAATATTTCATATACATAGGGGTGATTAAGAGGTATCTTGGAGGTAGCTCACCACACTCGCCCAGACAGGGCAGTAGGGGTGGTTATTATTACTATATTAGCCCATATTGTCCCTCTGCTCGGCAAAGGCCTCCTCCTTCCAGTTTTCGCGGTCTTTTCGCGTATGTTGGCCAATCCTTCGCGTAAGCATCAAGCTCGTCCCTCCACCTCGGCCTAGGTCGGCCTCACTGCCGTTTAACCCCACATAGGACCCAGTCGGTGGTGACCTTCGCCCACATCTCGTCCGACATATGGCAGACATGCAGGGGTGGTTATAAAGCAGCAAAATCAAAAGTTAAAACAAACCTTGCAATAATCATTCTGCAGTCCAACAGCTATTATAATATACTCATACTGGATCTCGTGCCCTTCTTTCGTTGTCACTGAGTTCTTGTGAGGGTCTATCGAGGCAGCATAGTCCTTCACCCATTTGGCTTGGCTCGGCAGAACGCTCTTCATTGGTCGGCGAGTGTTTGCGACAGTTCTGACGCCAGCACCTACCAGCGTCCATAGAGGTTGAAAGTAATGCTCCTAAAATAGTAGTTGACATTTCAAAGTTTATCTAACAGATAAAATAGACTTTTTATTCCCTATTACACCATTTTGTAATATGTATTAATAATAATAACATATTCAGATTTTTTGTCATATCCAATGTCATGTTACGCTATCTGACACTTCTCAGACATAAGTGAGTCTGGTTACTTTTACGAAATCTTTGGTTAATCTTTGTTTCAGGCTTAGAATACAGATATTCTGTACTCTGAGATTTCAGGTTTCAAATAGATAAATGTTAAGATAATAGAAAGCAACTACATTAAGATTGGGTTTCTTGGATGTTTTACTTTTTTATTTATATCTAGTTTTTTAAAAATTAAAACACTATAGTTTGGGGAAAATATAATACCAGAGCCTTCTACATAGTAACAGCATTATCGTGTTCTGATGTAATAATAATAACAAACTGATAACTCTGAAATGATTGAGTCTTGCAGAAGCAGGCAACTTTTAACTGGTATTTTATAATCTTTTTTTTTAAATCAGTTTTATTATCTACAGAAACTAAGATAACATAGGCAATAATAACAATAACTACATAGGCCAACGATGATGGTGATGATAATGAAATAACTACATATTAATGGTATCATAAATCAACATATTAAAACCACAAAACATACTTCCTATCTGGTATAAAGAAAAGAAGATAAAATAATACATTGTTCAACCAAACTTTTATTTTCTTTATAAATATGCTATGATTGCCTTAATAGTTACCTACATTTGTATTAAAATTTCAGCAAAATAATATGAGTGTAAATCAATCTTAGTTACAAGCAAACTTTAAACTTATTATTACAAATTATTACATAATTATTTCATAATAATAATTGTAGTGACCATGAAAGTTTAAAATGTTATTACATAATTGTAAAAACATAAAAGCGCAGTGGCATGACATGTTTCAAATGTGATAATGATGTCAGTTAGCAACAACCTTGGACACAAGTTTAATGACTATGCACAGTATTTACAATCCATTGTTTGGTTATTGCATGATCTACCATTACTAAGTAAATGCATGTTTAATACAATTCTGTGCCTGATAAAAATACTCATCATCTACAAAGTTGAATTGATTAATTATAAATCATTATTTTTACCGTACAAGGCTCCAAAATAACAACTTCATCCTCTTTCAAGTGTCTTGAAAATTTTGCTGCCATAGCACAGCCTGCTGAACCTCCTCCAAGCACAAGTAATTTGCATCTGAAATTAATTATCTACATTATAGCAGGAACTTTTAGCAGAGGACCAACAGAAAAAGAAACCATGCCGTTTCTTTTTTTCATTTTAATCCAAAATGGAGGTCTAGGATCTTAGGACCGCCGTTGGTCACGAAACAATTGATTTTCAATTGTGTCTAGTTCAAGGGGTTAAATTAGATTCTGAGATGTATTTAGTACCTAGTAGTAATTACCCAATATACTGTCCCACTTGTAGCCTACAATTATGTATCGGTATTAGCCCACCACAGTAAAAATGAATTAGTATATATCATATCACCAGTAGACCACCTTTTTTATGTTACTGTTCAGAAATCTGGGCTATACTTATATCGAAATATTCGAAACACACTTTCCCAGCACTGGCACTGGACCCGACCCGCGTAGGGACACGATATCGAATAGAAAGTATCGATACTGTACTCATGAGTAGTATCAAATAAAAAGTATCGTACTCGTAAAAGTATCGAAACAAAAGTATTGATACTCAAGGTATCAAGTACTTTTAGATTTTGTAGGTCGATATGTAGTACTCAATCGATCCAGTGAATCGATATTTCAATATAGAAAATCGAAATTCGATTTTTTTCAGTTTTGTTAAGGACCATAAAATGATTTACAGCTAGTTGAACGTACTCAAACACATATAATGTACAGAAATAATAGTTTTCCGCTAAATTACTTAGAAACTCACGACATGGCTGTGTGCTTAGTTTGCTTCGCTTCTTTTTAATAAATTAATGCATTAATCAATTAAAGCAATATTGTGAATACAATCTCTAAAATAAATCGATTTATAAGAGATCGATCTTTTATGTCTCGATTTCTTTGTGAATCGATTAATTAGATTGCGATTCGAATATATGTAAAAATCGAATTTTTTTTTAAAAGAGTCGCCATCCCTTGGCCTTTGCCTAATGCGCATCGAATGACAGCCTTTTCATCAGCGTAGGTAGGTCAACCAAACCTATGTTTTATGTCTTCAGTTTATCAAAGATTTATTTGATACGATACTTGCCAAAAAGTACTCATATGAGTAAAAGTATCGAATACAAAGTATCGAGTATAAAAGTATCGGTATCGAAAGGAAAGTACTCGATACCACAAAGTATCGATACTTTTTTCGTGTCCCTAGACCCGCGTCGTAAATCGGGCCGTAGTCAGTGCCAGTGCCCAGCGCAGAGTAGGTTGAACTTTGAAAAGTAATGTAAAAGCAGTATCAATTAAACATCGAAAATACTTACGAATAATGTGAATTATCCACTGACGAGATCGAAAAGTTTCTCAAAGCTCTTGGTGCTGATACCCTGGTCAGTTTGTGGAAGATATTCATTTTTGGGTAGTGGTGTACAAGTAATTTCTGTTTAAAATAAATTACACCTCATTTCTCTGTACGAACACCCTAAAGAGCACCGTTTGAGTTTATCTCTGCTCATTGAATTGAATAGAGCAGGCAACAGGCAAGGCAGCAAGGCAGATTAACACTGAATGAAAATGAAGTAGCTGTAAATAAAGTCAAGTTATAATAAAGCAATCAAAGAAAGCAAAATAAACTTCTCGTTTCGTTCAGCAATATTTTTTTAATTTCGTCACGTCAGTCAGTCGGACTTTATCGTTTTTTTCTGACTGACGTTTGAGCAGGCAAAGGAACTTTGTCTGTGCTATCAAGTCTTCTAGTTTTTTTTATGTGGAGAGCTAAACAAATGAAGGTTTCAATAAAACCACAGACGTATCTTCTTATTATACGTCTGTGAATAAAACAAAGATTTTTATATTTTTAATTAGTATAAATAACTCTTCGTTCGATCATAGTTTTTAAAGAATTTAACCAACCTCTAACTCTAACTGCTTTAGTTATTATTCTGAGTAGGTATCTAACACAAAAAATCATATGTAGGTACCTAATCCACGATTCTCAATCATCATCAATCATCCATCATAGACGCAATAAAACAACAGCCTTGTTTTGTTTGCAACAAGACAAAGGCTGCATGGGCTAGACTCATCGTCGAAGAAATGAAAATTTATTAAATGAAAAAGATTAGAAAAAGATGGCGGATGATGACGAAATAGACATTCTTGGAGACTTTTCATTTAATTCTTGTTTTGCACAAAATAATCAAGGAATGTAAGAATGTTTTAATGATAACCTAATATTTTTATGTAGACTAACATATCTAATGTAGTTTTAAATCTTTGTCATTTGACGTTGAACATTTTGCGTTTGTTGATTGGGATCAATGCAATGGGATTGCAAGGCATTCAAAACAATAACATTGAGTGAGACGCAATAAAAAAATATTTACAGCCAGTTGAAGAGAGTTTAAATACATATCTTATTAGTTACAAAAGAAAAGGTTGTAAATAAAACCCTACCTTTTTCATTTAAATTCTTCTATAGAGAGACCTATATTTTATTTACAGTCCATCATGCTCCAACAGAGAAGATACTGTGCATCCACAGTGGCTGCTTGACTCCACAGCAAATAACTGGTATGATATCCAGTCTAAAAGTAAAAATAGGTAAGATAATAATAAGCCAAAATAGGGAAAGGCATCTACGGGTAACAGCTTTTAGACAATTAGCAGTAAACATTATTTGTTTATCTGTTAAAGTAATGTCTAACATTTCTTATCTATTCAGGGACAGAATGGCAAGAAGAATATCTGAAAGTTCTGTTGATAAGGAAATCCCAGTGTTAACAACATGGAATCAGTCAGAGCGCGACTTGCTTGCAAAAGAAATGGTATTGTATAATTTAAAACATATATTTTGTAATACACTTAAATACTTTATTTTTTTAATATGAAATGAGATTCAGATATTACAATATTTGGTCAGAGTGTCTTGCATTCATCATCTGTTTGCCTCCGGGCAAATTTTTGTAATATCTGTTTTCTAATAACTTCTTATAAATTGCAGGCTAAATATGGAAGAAATATACGTAAAATTTCTGAAACAATTAGAACCAAAACCGAAGCAGAAATTCAAGCTCTGATAGAGGCAGAGCATGGGGTGTACTTAGAAACTCCAATATTTGGACTGGAGAAACATGAAGACAATGATGATGTGCCTTCAGTAGTTCAAGAAGAGATTGTCACAGATGATACATTACTTGTTTCCAATGTCCCAAAGAAACCATTTAGAAAAAAAACTTATAACACAAAAAGCTTGCTAAAACCAAATATATTGAATATGAATAATACAGATCTCATAGTAATAAATCCTACTGAAATATTTTATGAAGAAGATTTAACAATAGGCTCCACGGAATCAATAGGATCTGAAATGGACTCCACTGATATTGTGTCAAAGAATTTAGGTAAACAACAAAAAGGTAAAAGAATTGGTAACCACAGAAGGAAAGTGTCAAGGAACTATGATAAAAGCAATTCTAGAAATAAGAGTAAAGACCTCTTGAAGTCTCCTCAAGGCAGACAGAGAAAGGACTCCAGTCTGTCAGAGGACAGTACAAAGAGCCCGAAAATGCAGATACTGTTAGGATCAGGGCAGGCATTGCCGCTGTCTGAAGGAGAGCAAGTGGTAAGATTATTGATACTGTTACCATGTTATCACAATAAACATTAATTGTAAAATTGAAAAATAATGAGTAACGTTAACCAAATTATTGTTACACTACTTGTTGTCGTCTATCTCAGCTGATTCTTCACTGCTGAATGTTCAATGTATTTTCCTTTACCAATCTATGCCAAAGTTTTTCTTTTCTTTTGGACTGCTCTTAGAACCATAGATATTTTATTATATTTTGTTTATTCTTATATGACTGTATGATGTATACAGTATGAGAAGTTAGTTGTTTATTCAAAGAATGACCAAGCATATTCAACTAATAAGGTTTATTTGCAGATAAATATTAAGAAAAAGCAAGACTCTGAACCAGAAAGTGATATAGATATAGACGTGGATAGTGATAAGGAAGACAACGGTAGCAGCAGAACCGCGGGCCACGTGCCTCGGCTAGTCATTGATGAAGTTGTTGCTGTACCACTGGGGAGGTTTGAGCCTATGCCTAGGCGACAGAAGAAAATTAATCTGGTATTAATGATAACAAAACTCCATTTTTTTAATTTATTTTATAATTTTAATTCTAATAATTTTAAATTTAATTTTAATAACTTTGATATTTTTATAATGCATTATCATTAAATCTTATAATAAATACCAAAAATTCTTTAACACTATATATTTGTCAAATGTTTTTCGGTACCAGCAGGATCTATCTGTCTAACTTATCAGCCTATTTTACTACGTTACTTCTACCCACTGCAGTATAAGCCTCCTCTCTTCCATACCATTCCAGCAAAATGTTGCTATTTAATACCTTTTATAATGATTTAGAAAACTTATTTACAATAAATATATGAAACAGGCAACAAGATTTTAAAACCATAATTTATTGTTTAAAAAAAATCTAGTTTAGTTTATATAAATCCTAATGTAGTCTAATGCTTAGGTGACTGCAAGTGGTTTTCGTACCTATAAAATAATAATGTTTACATAATTTTAGAGTTATATCGGGAGTGCATGGTATCTAAAAAACAGGCTAGGCCTCGTTTAGATACTAACAATTCAAAATGCTTATAGTACACCACATAATATTGTAAATGAAATTTTATTGTCAGAGAGGAAAAATGTACCAGACATTTAGGTTCATACTTTAAGGGCGTGCCACTTGATCGCAAAAACTGACCTATGTCGCTTAATGATCTTCAAAGCAAAATCAATCATATTGATATTTGTTATTAGAACAATTGTGCTTTGAAGTTTCAGACCTAATAAATTAATTTTTTTTTTCTTTCTTATTCTGCTCCATGGCAATCTGTTTAGGAACAATAAGCCACTTTTCTATTTGATTTAAATCTGACTCCACTGACTATCGCCAACCTCCCTCTAAGATGTTCTATCTAGAGGGTTTTACTATGTCAAATAGTTGGAAATCTGTTGCTCAGTCCTGGGATGTCACTGCGTTTTAACCTCACATGCTGGAGGCCCCCCGCCCCACTCAATGCCACTGCAAGTTCATTTACATGTTTGAGTAAATTAATTGAAGCAATGTTTTTATTCTGCGAAATGTGCAAAACAATCACGCACCTGTGTTAAAAATTAAAATTTACTTTTTAAGTGGTTGAACTTGCAAGATGTCATTGTACTACTGCTCATAGATAGATTTCTAGTTCTACCTTCATTTTTATTAATATTTTCTGTGTATTCTGTTTTTCGCGAATGTTGTATGCTTGTTGTTAATAAAGATTTATTATTATTATTACCTAGAAACCTAGTCGTACGCGAGCTTGCTTAGTTGTGCAAATTAATATTTTGATTTGATTCAACCGTCACAAACCCACCAACCCGCATTGGAGCAGCATGCTGGGATATCGCCTAATGTCCCCACATGCTGCTGTCCATACGGGAAGGCCTGCACCCAGCAGTAGAACGTCGATAGGCTGACAATGACCTTCCCATTGTGACTAACACCTTCGTAATATTTAATTAGTCGCGTTAATAACGCTCAAATAAACTCGAAGATGACGATACGTAGAGAAATGACTACCACAGGTGGGAATCGGACCTACGTCCTCTGCCATCTAATGTGGGGATATTAGGCCCTAACCCACGTTGGCCCAATGCGGGTTGGTGGGTTTTAAAGACTGTCATCTTACGACAACAACCGGGACCAACGTGCCTTACGAAGCACGGAGCTCGAGATGTTTTTAAATTTGGTCACCCTTCCAGCGACCCGGCATAGCGAAAGTTGCTTAGCGGGCAGCGAGCTCCTCATCTAACTATAGTCTGACCGCTACCGCTGTACCGCGCCTTGGGTATGCGAGCGGCGAGGCGGGGGGGGGCGAAACAGTTGCTCCATTTGGTCATTCTGCCGTCATCGCTCACGGCGGCAACTAGTGTGTCAGACGCACATGAGATAAAATATCTAAAAATGGGTCGTGAATTATCTCGAGATAATCAAATCTGTCATTTTTAAAGTGGTCGAATATTTTAAGAAAAGAAAAGCAAACAAAGAAAGTTTATATTATATATTTCCAAGAATTAAAGATTTATTTCATTTATATTAGTTCTTTAATTGTACTTATCTAAAAATCATACTGGACAAAAACGGATTGGATGTAATTATACTCGTAAATTTAAAGCTTCAATAAACTGTGCTTTGATATCGTATGATGCTCTTTACTTCCCACCCCTCCCACCACCCGCGCATACCTAAGGCGCGGTACAGCGGTTGCGGTCAGGCTATAATAGCTACCAACTATGTTCTCAGGACGGCGGCGGCGGTTTCACGATAATGCACACGGCGTCCGGTGATCTGTACCAGATAGCGTCAGAGCCGCGGAAGGAGCGCCCCGCACGCAAACAGCCCGTGCCCCTCATACAGTGCCGCATCTACAACGCCGATAGGCCGGTAATTGTTTTTTATTGGTCATTAAATTTGACTACCTCCGTAGTCGAGTGGTTAGCACGCCGGGTCTGGCGTCGCGCCATCTCTGAGCTCGCAGGTTCAATTCCCGATCGGTTAGAGAAAAACTGTTTTTCTAAATTGATTTTGGGTCTGGGTGTTTTTTTCTGTTTATATTTATCCGTTATCTTACCGTATTAACGAGTTTCAAAAGAATACTCGTCTTGGTCTACTAGATAATTGGTGTGAGCGTAAACAAATTTAATAATATTTTTAATATTGTTATTGAGATATATTATGTTGATCAGCTGAAAACCAGGATACTTAGGGAGCACAATAAAACACGTTCGTTCTGTATAGCCTCCTAATTTGTGAGAGAGAGACACAAGCGTAAGTTACACTCGGTATACGAAAATATAAAACTAATACTGACTACCTACTACATACGTCACAGTTATGTTTACTTCTTTCTCTAAGGCTGGCATTGCGTCTCTGATTTCTCTAGTTTTGCGGATGTTTTTTGGGCGGCAGCGATTGCTTTTCATTAGGTGACCTGCATGCTTATTTGCCTCATTTTTACTTTCTTTTTGAAGCCTATACAGGGTTACCCCCCGCCAAAGTTTTTCATGTGGTCCTTTAGCAGCAGCAGTACTTACAACCAAATAATGAAATAATATAATATTACTTTTTTTTGCACTTTTGTCTCAACTTTTCCTTATGAAAATTAAAATTATTGTCACCTAACGTGCGGCCGCCTCGTTATCAAAGCACATGCGCGGGCAGAGCGCATGCGTCTCTTTGCCCGCGAGGGTGAGCGCACGCACTAGAAATATAGGATTTAAAAAGCAGGCAAAAGATTGTGTTTAAAATAAGAAAACATTCATTAATTTTACGTCAAATATTTAATTATTACTTTTTTTACTCTATATTTACTTTTGGCGGGGGGTCCAAAATTAACCCTGTATTGAGTCCCATTGCTGGGCATAGGCCTATCATATTAAAAACACCCAACCCCACATAATATGGCAACACTGAATCATAGGCGGCCAACAGCAGACAATACCCGAATAAAGAAAAAAATTCTACTTTATTGTGAAGAGTTTTTCTTCTTATTTGTACTTGTTATTCTGTACTTGCAAGTCCAAACTTTGAACCATTCTCTGGCAGGCTCCCTTCTCGGTGTCACTGCACGTGTCCGCACTGATTAGTATGGACGCGCACGCGCACGGCTCGCGCGCTGAAGTCATGGGGCTGCTGGGCGGCCGCGTGGGGGTCGCGGGGGAGATGGGTGACCGGGCTGCGGGGCAGGTGGTGGCCACGGCCCGGATGGGTGACCGCGCTGTAGGACGGGTGCTGCTCGGCGCCTACCGCCCCGCCGCCGCCGCCGCCGGGGGCACGCACTGCGATATGGACCCGGGTGAGGACACATCTATGCTATCTTTATTATTGAAATTTTTGCATTCACAATGCTAGAAAAAATAACCATTCTCAGGAATCGAATTTCATTCGAGCTTTCCTAATACTGGTTGTTTTCTTTTCCTATTAAAAATGTTATTCTACATCTATGTTACTGGTAAAACCAGGTGAATAGCAAAAAATTTAAGGAGTTTTTTTACATTGAATAGTTGTTTTTTTCTAGTAAACATTTTATTCTACATGTATAAAAAATTACGAGTTTTTACATTAAATAAATTTAAATTTTATTGTTGTTATCTTTAAATTAATATAGGGTTTAATAAAAAAATATTGAACATTTTGTCTTGATTCACCCCAGCATCTCTATTCACCCGTTTTACCATTACTTACGACAGTAACTGATTTTCTATAATGCGTCTAATACAAATGTGTACTGTTTGTATTGGATCTGTTAGTATTGTCTATGTTTATGTTTATTTCATGTAATGTGTACCTGTGTATTTCAATCTGTATGTTGTTGGTGTACGGTGCACCGACAGGCCCCGCCAGAATACCAGCGTTGTTGCGATAAGTTCTGTTCGCAACGACAAGCTGAGGCGGGTCCTGATTGGTCTTATTTGTGTATATGTTTTTTTATTTATATATTTTTTATGTTTGTTAATAAATGTTTCTCTTATCTTCTCTTCTTCTTCTAATGGATAAACATGCTTTGCTTACAAAAAAGCTACACTTAGAGTGACACACCACTTTCCATCGCCGTAGTGTCCCAAGCGGCGGCTGCGTCCGCGCTGCAATCTATCGGTGTATCCGTGTGCGGATGGCACCACTCGCACCCGCGCTTCCCGCCGTCGCCGTCGGCGCTGGACCTGCAGTCGCAGCGCGCGCTGCAGCGGGCGCTGCGCGGCGGCGTGTGCCTCGGCCTCATCACGTCGCAGCACTGGCCCACCGGCCGCAGCGCGAGCCAGTACCGGTAAACGCACACACACATAATAATAAGAATATTTTTTTTGCTGTGTAAAACACACTTTAACAGCCGATCACGTACTGGGTACGGGTGGGTGGTATCGTCTCGGGACGCTGATCACGTCATCTGTATGGCGTTTGTTTCAAAAAGATATCCGTGGTACGTGATTCACAAAATTTTAAGTGGTTTTGGCAGGCAGGCATCTAATCGGCGAGTGTGTGTTAGCGCTTGGTTACATAACATTTTATTAAATAGCAATAAATTATAGGAAGTGTATAAAGTGCCACAAGCGGCACTGTATCTCCATCGGTTAGGGAACCGTAAGTTTTGCGGTATAATAGTGACGCCGCCTAAGCTGCCGTAAAGTTTTTGTTAGACAACAGACATACTAGCTGCCCTACTCCTGTAGGTCACGTGATAGGTTAGAAATTTAAGACAATCGCGAAGCGCAGCGTAGCGATTGTCTTGAATTTCGAGGTTTTTTTTATTAGACAACAGAAATCTAAAGCCATACAAAAATATCTTTTGAATAATAAGTCGTCTGAACATTATGCCAATAAAAAATATGTTACGGTTCCCGAACCGATTGAGCTATAATGCCGCTTGTGGCACTCTATACGCTTCGTACTAGGATGCCGTCAAATTACGGCATCGTAACCGATCGTACTAAGTTGCCGCTTGTGGCACTCTATTCACTGCCTACACTTTGTACTAGGATGCCGTAATTACGGCATCGTAACCGATCGTACTAGAATGCCGCTTGCGGCACTCTATCCACAGCCTAAATTATAATACTTTTAATAACATTTTGCTTATGCAGCATGTTGCTGCTATTGTATACCAACCTAAGTAATAACTAATAATAGATGTTCGGTGTCATTGTAGGTTTTTCTTTAAGCCACTTTTGTATGGTTTATTAAGTCATTCATTACTTATGGTTAGAATTCTTAATTACAAAATCTCATTCTATAGTTAAGTAAAAGACGTTACTTACTTGATCAAATACCCAAGTAACACTTGATGCTTGGTGGTTGTTTCTGTGTGGCAATACTTCGTGACTGCGTTTCGTTTCATGTAAAGGCAAACGTAAGGTCTTGATTACTTTTACAAAATCGTGCAATAATATCTTGGATATTACTTTATATTGTATTTAAAATAGCAATGGGGTTGTTTAAATTGTAAAAAGTACATTTTTGTCATTTAATTTTGCCGGTACAAAAGAATGAATACTTGGAAAAACAAAACGTTTAACATGATATAACCCCACTAAATCTAAATGTTTAGTTTTACACATGGATTATATGCCGCGTGTGATTGTTTAGTTAGAAAGGTTATGCATTCATTTCTCTCAGAACAATAACTAAAGTATAGTTATTGTTCTGAGAAGGTACCGCTACGCTAGTAAAGTAGGTAAACAAAAGTCAGAATTCCAAACCGTTTTGTCGGCGAGTTATAATTTGATTGTAAAGAGTCGGTAATTCTTGGTAAAATCACATGTATCACAATACCTACTTTAGTAGAAACGAAATCTCTTTTTAAAACAATCTTCCGAATAGTCATGGAATGGATCCACATCACGAAAGTAAAGTTTAGAAATAGGTGGGTACTAGGTTCAGCAACTTCTATCTCCTCCAATATAATTATTATCTATCAACTATATTTTGTACAACAGCAAAAACCGCTTCAATGCTATTCAAAGCTACCATTTTTATTCAAAAACCTCAAAGTAGTGCTTAAGTAAAGGAAATGGTGACTACTACTTGGCTGAGAATTCTAACTTTTGACAGTTCTAACTTCGAGTAATTACTTGATTATAGAATGCAAATCCTGCACGAAATTATGAAAATTTACGTATTATTAAGTTACTTAAATAAATAAATAATAAATAAATAAAATACTTTTACTATGCGCTGAATTCTTTAAATACATTAAGAGCGTTTACGTCCTTTTGCGCCGTTTTGCTCAAAAACTGTACTTTTTAAACCTCTTAATATCTGTTAATACTTACTTTACAAATATGTTAAATACTTATATCATTAGGCGATCTTGTAGTCGAAATAGTTTGTTGAAAACATTTTTAAATTTATGGATATTTTGGAATTTATAACACGATAACTGAACAGAGGTTTTCATAATTTGACTTTCCGCGTCAACTTCGAAGCTTAAAAATGTGTTTAAATTACTAACAAATCTAATAACAACATTTTTAATTCAATTTGAAAGATCCTCAGCAAAATAGTTTGTTGAAAACATTTTTTGATTTTGGTTACTAACAAAAACTATAAAATTCCAAACATTGTGAATTTTTAAAGAAATTATAGGTGATAAAGTGATTGTTTTCTCTAATGTACTTACTAAATATATTTTAGAAGATAAAAGCTTTATACTATAGAAAAAAGTGTTATTTAAAATTTTAAGAAAATTATTTTTACTAAATAAGCTCTATAATTTTTCTATGAATATTTTAAAACTGCTCTACAACTACTACAAAACCCTGCGCTCCACTCGCTTCAAATCAGTCCGCCGCGAGGCCTCTGAGTGGTCACGTCGCTCGACGCTCTGCCCGGCGCGGTTGTCGACCTTTCCGTAAGTTCGAAGATAGTGCAAATTTATAGCTTGATTTGCAAATCTTAGTACTTTGGTAAGTAAATTATTACAAGCTTTTATTTAACTTGCAATGTATGTATGTCTTGTTCGGGTGGAATTTTGCAACTCAATTTTGAACCACTTCCCGTTTACTGATTGAGCTGAAAATTTGCATACATGTGTAAATCGCGTGACAATGCAATTTTATGATTGACATGGTGCTGATCTGATGATGGAGATGGAAGGTGGCCATTGAAACTTTGCAATAAAATAGCACAACCTAATCGAGTTTGGGCTCGTTTGAATCGTCTTGACGAGTAGTTCGTCTTTCAATGGTAACCAGGGTCTGATGATGGAGCTGGATGGTGGTCATAGGAACTCTGTAATAAAACGTCGCAACCCCATCGAGTTTCGGCTCGTCTCATTCGTCCTGACGAGTACTTTATTTTTAGATGGTTACCAGGGTCTGATCTGATGATGGAGCTGAAAGGTGGTCATAGGAACTCATTAAAGAAACGACGCAATCCCATCGAGTCTCGGCTCGTTTGATTCATCTTGACGAGTACTATGGTGCTAGATGGTAACCAGGGTCTGATGATGGAGCTGGAAGATAGCCATAGGAACTGAGTAATTAAACAACATAATAACCCCATCGGTAACGGCTCGTTTAATTCGTCTAGACGAGTACTTTGCTGCTAGATGGTAACCAGGGTCTGCTGATGGAGCTGGAAGGTGGCCATAGAAACTGAGTAATTAAAAAACATAATAACCCCATCGAGTAAGGGCTCGTTTAATTCGTCTAGACAAGTACTTTGCTGCTAGATGGTAACCAGGGCCTGATGATGGAGCTGGAAGGTGGCCATAGGAACTCCGTAATAAAATGACGCAACCCCATCGAGTTTCGGCTCGTCTCATTCGTCTTGACGAGTATTTTGGTTTTAGATGGTTACCAGGGTCTGATCTGATGATGGAGCTGAAAGGTGGTCATAGTAACTCAGTAAAGAAACGACGCAACCCCATCGAGTAAGGGCTCGTTTAAATCGTCTAGTCGAGTACTTTGCTGTTAGATGGTAACCAGGGTCTGATGATGGAGCTGGAATGTGGCCATTGGAACTTCGCAATGAAATAACACAACCTAATCGAGTTTGGGCTCGTTTAAATCGTCTTGACGAGTAGTTTGTCTTTCAATAGTGACCAGGGTCTTATGATTGAGCTGGATGGTGGTCATAGGAACTTTGTAATAAAACGACGCAACCCCATCGAGTTTCGGCTCGTCTCATTCGTCTTGACGAGTACTTTGATTTTAGATGGTTACCACCCAAGTAACAAATTATTGTTGCATAATAGTTGACAAAACGTTTTACATTTCCTTTTGGTTCTATAAAGTGGGTCATATAAACGTGTCGTAGACGTTTATACAACACGAAATAGGCCCATATTAAACGACATTATTGTTATTTACAAGTTAAATAAACGTCAGTCAAGAACTTTTAAATGTTACATAAAAGTTTTCGATCGACTGTTATCGAACCACTGAAGTCCTATAACAATTGCATAGACATTAGAAGATGACTGTAATGTCGGTTAAGTGTTTAACATCGACTTTTATTGTACACATTCAGTTCATTCCATTCATTCGTTCCTGTGATGTTTGCTGGAAAAGTGCGTGTTATCAAATACAAAATTTAAACGGTATTAAGTTATAATTTCCTTAACTAGTTTTACATTTACTTTAACAATATTTTACACGAACAGAGTGTAAGGATAAATGTGTGCAGTGCACCTAGTTCTTATGGGACGTTTAGTTTTGTGGTGAAATATAGGTGTGTTGTTGTGAATTTTTTTACGCCCCCTTCGAATTTCTTGAAATTAAATTATTGTAGACTATTGCTTAAAATTTGTTTACATACTAAAATAGCAGCCATCTTGTCTAAGTTAAGAAACAACTTCTATACATCAATTATAGAATGAAAAGGTCGCATAATGCGGTTTCTTGCGACCAAGATGGTCGGCCATGATAAATTATTTTAGAGTTCCGTGAGATAATAAACATGAACAGATAACCTTTAATTTAAATAAAACCTTTATACATGGTGTCATATTTTTTTATTTATCCGACCTACATCCTGGCTTAATAATACGACGATATAATAAAGCAGTCGTAAAAACGTTCACGTAACCTATACTTTAACACTATTCGACGTTGAGTGAATCAGTCGTAAAAACGTCTACCTAACCTACACACAGGCACCACTATACGACGTTGTATAAATCAGTCGTAAAAACGTCTACCTAACTTATACACAGGCACTACTATACGACGCTGTATAAATCAGTCGTATAAACGTTTACCTAACCTATACAGAGGCACCACTATACAACGTTGTATAATACAGTCGTAAAAACGTTTACTTAACCTATTTAGTGGACCATTTAGTTGCGGGACTAAATCGTTGTGGGAATAACGGTTACACAACGTTGTAGTTGTCTAATAACATCAATTCAACAGTTATATAACCGAAAGTCGCATAGCACAGTTTTTATATGACCAATTTGCTAGTTGGGCAGGGTCTGATCTGATGATGGAGCTGAAAGGTAGTCATAGGAACTCATTGAAGAAATGACGGAACCCCATCGAGTCTCGTCTGGTTTGATTCATCTTGACGAGTACTATGGTGCTAAATGGTTAGCAGGGTCTGATGATGGAGCTGGAAGATGGCCATAGGAACAGAGTAATTAAACAACATAATAACCCCATCGAGTAAGGGCTCGTTTAATTCGTCTAGACGAGTACTTTGCTGCTAGATGGTAACCAGGGTCTGCTGATGGAGCTGAAAGGTGGTCATAGGAACTCTGTAATAAAACGACACAACCCCATCGAGTTTTGGCTCGTCTCATTCGTCTTGACGAGTACTTTGTTTTTAGATGGTTACCAGGGTCTGATCTGATGATGGAGCTGAAAGGTGGTCATAGGAACTCAGTAAAGAAACGACGCAACCCCATCGAGTCTCGGCTTGTTTGATTCGTCTTGACGAGTACATTGGTGCTAGAAAGAAAGAAATTAAAATGTATTTTCATTTCAGGTTATCGAAGATGAGGTTCCACAAACAACAAATAAGGTTGAAGGTCGAAGACTAGTAGATTTTCAATACTTTTTGGACCACATTAAAATACTTAGTAACCACAATAGAGCCACAGGATGTACAATTGATAATTTACAGTGATAAAAGAGCATAAAGTAGGCTTATTATCTACATTTTTAATGAAGTATAACATTTACCTTTAGATAAGTCTAAGAATCATGTAAAATCTTGTTTACATAAGAAAGGTCAAAGTGTATTTAGTTGACAATACAGCCTGGTCATAATTATATTTTCACATTATAGTTTCTCAGTCAATTATTATTATAACTAATTAATTTTACGCTGGTATGATAGCCTTTAACAGCAGTGTCTTACAGACAAAGGTACCTACTCAAAATTTATGTTGCGTTTAAAGTAATGTTCTCTTATATTCGTTGGAGTTCTTCGAGTGTGTCATGCTCTCTCAAAGTGTCTCTTCGGTGGTGGCATGTGCGTCGGGTCGTTACGTTCCCTCAAACATGGTTAAACGAAGCGATTGCTGATTCACATGTCATACTCGTGAACGGGTGCCGCCTGTGGAGGCTGGTCTGCTCTTGCAATCTTATTTTTTACTGGTAGTATTGAATAGTCTTACTTTTTCTTGTTTCAGAGATACTGTAAGACGTTGTTTATTTTATTTTATATCGAGCAATAGTTTTTTTTTTATTTTTTATACTAAGCCCGGCAAATGACCCCACTCCACCTGATGTTAAGTGGAAATGAGGTCCAGGCGCAAGGACAACTGGTGCAGCATAAGAGACGTAGCATCAGGCATCCTCACTCTGCCGGCCCACAAAGTGCTTCTTCACGCCTCGTTTGAAGGACCCTATGTCATAGGTAGGAGGGAATACGTGTGCTGGTAGACTATTCCATCTTTTGGAAGTGCGGCAAAGAAACGAGTCACCAAATTTCTTTGTGCGAGATGGAATGTTAGAGACTGTAAATTGGTGACTCCGCAGAGCAGCACGCGTACTCCTATGGAGGAAGGGAGAAGGAGGGATGAGGTCAAAGAGTTCTTCAGAGCACTCGCCATGGTATAAAATGTAAAAGACGCTGAGTGACGCAATATCTCTACGCAATTGCAAAGGCTCGAGAGTTTTAGTGACCTCTGCATTGCCGATAATGCGCACAGCGCGGCGCTGCAATCTGTCCAAGGCATCGTGAAGGTACTTTGCGGAGCCGTCCCAAAAGTGAGAGCAATACTCCACGCAAGACCGCACCTGTGTCTTGTATAATAGAGACAACTGATCAGGCGTGAAGAATCGCCGCACCTTGTTCAGGACACCGAGTTTACGTGAGGCATTTTTAATCACGGTTTCGATGTAGTCCTTTTGGTTCAGATCGCAGCGGATATCCATACCGAGCATGTTAATACTGCTCTGCAGGCCTATAGATGTACCCTGAAGAGAGGGAAGGGGAAGGAATGGCGACTTTTTCGCTGTGAACGCGCACACCTGTGTTTTCTTGTCATTGAACTCCACCAGATTATCGGAGCCCCATTTAGAAATGAGGTCCAACATCCGATCGAGCTCAATGACAAGATTTGCTCGCTTCATTTCGGTGTCTACCCGCCCAGCCGTTGGGTGCCCGTTATATCCCCCATGCACTGTGCTATCATCTGCATAGCAATGAATGTTTCCAAGAGGAAGCATGTCATTGATATGCAGAAGGAACAGCGTGGGGGATAGAACGGAGCCTTGAGGAACACCAGCGTTCACTGACATGAACCGCGAAGCGCATCCATCCGAAAAGACACGGATTCTACGCTCATGCAGGAAGCTGGCAATCCAGGTACAGAACTGAGCGGGCAAACCGTATGCCGGGAGCTTGGAGAGAAGAGCTTTGTGCCAGACCCGATCAAAAGCCTTGGCTATGTCAAGGCTAACTGCCAGTGACTCGCCACGCTTGTCAATAGCCTCACCCCAGAGATGTGTGACGTACGCTAGAAGATCACCCGTTGACCGTTTTGGCCGAAACCCATATTGACGATCGTGAATTAGGGAGTGATCTTCTAGGTATCGAATAAGCTGTTTGTTCAATATTCGTTCTAGGATCTTACACAACACTGAAGTTACGGCTATAGGGCGGTAATTAGTCGGATCTGACCGATCTCCTTTTTTAGGGATCGGTTGCACATTAGCTTCGCTCCAAGATTCCGGCACACAACCCGAAGAGAGCGAGAGACGGTACAGACGCGTTAACACAGGGGACAACTCCGCTGCACACATTTTCAGGACTATTGCTGGGATGCCATCAGGACCGTTAGCTTTCCGGACATCGATTGACTGCATTTCCGCACGGACATCACACTGCCTGATTTTAATATCAGACATTGTGTGGCCACAGTGAGGAATTGAGGGTGGCTGTGCATCACAGTCATCGATCCGGAAGTTAGCCGCAAAGAGTTTGGCCAGGAGATCGACCTTTTCCTGAGGCTTGTGAGCAAAAGTTCCGTCAAGACATCTCAGTGGTGGCAGCGAGGGTTGGCAGAAGTTGGATTGCACGGCTTTGGCCAGACGCCAGTAGCTACGGCTGCCCGTAGGATGCGTGCGTCAGGAGTTCTTGGCCTACTCGTTTTAAACGCAACATAAATTTTGAGTAGGTACCTTTGTCTGTAAGACACTGCTGTTAAAGGCTATCATACCAGCGTAAAATGATTTAGTTATAAAAATAATTGACTACGAAACTATAATGTGAACATATAATTATGACCAGGCTGTATTGTCAACTAAAAACACTTTGACCTTTCTTATGTAAACAAGAATTTACATGATTCTTAAACTTATCTAAAGGTAAATGTTATACTTCATTAAAAATGTAGATAATAAGCCTACTTTATGCTCTTTTATCACTTGTTAAATTATCAATTGTACATCCTGTGGCTCTGTTGTGGTTACTAAGTATTTTAATTTGGTCCAAAAAGTATTGAAAATCTACTAGTCTTCGACCTTCAACCTTATTTGCTGTTTGTGGAACCTCATCTGCGATAACCTGAAATGAAAATACATTTTAATTTCTTTCTTTCTAGCACCAAAGTACTCGTCAAGACGAATCAAATAAGCTGAGCTTCGATGGGGTTGCGTCGTTTCTTTACTGAGTTCCTATGACCACCTTTCAGCTCCATCATCAGATCAGACCCTGCTAACCATCTAAAAACAAAGTACTCGTCAAGACGAATGAGACGAGCCAAAACTCGATGGGGTTGCGTCGTTTTATTACAGAGTTCCTATGGCCACCTTCCAGCTCCATCACCAGACCCTGGTTACCATGTAGCAGCAAAGTACTCGTCTAGACGAATTAAACGAGCCCTTACTCGATGGGGTTATTATGTTGTTTAATTACTCAGTTCCTATGGCCATCTTCTAGCTCCATCATCAGACTCTGGTTACCATCTAGCACCATAATACTCGTCAAGATGAATCAAACGAGCCGAGACTCGATGGGGTTGCGTCGTTTCTTTAATGAGTTCCTATGACCACCTTTCAGCTCCATCATTAGATCAGGTCCTGGTAACCATCTAACAACAAAGTACTCGTCAAGACAAATGAGACAAGCCTAAACTCGATGGCGTTGCGTCGTTTTATTACAGAGTTCCTATGACCACCATCCAGCTCCATTATTAGACCATGGTTACCATTGAAAGACAAACTACTCGTCAAGACGATTCAAACGAGCCCAATCTCGATTAGGTTGTGCTATTTTATTACAAAGTTTCAATGGCCACCTTCCATCTCCATCATCAGGTCAGCACCATGTCAATCATAAATTTGCATTGTCACGCGATTTACACATGTATGCAAATTTTCAGCTCAATCAGTAAACGGGAAGTGGGTTAAAATTGAGTTGGAAAATTCCACCCGTACAAGACACATACATTGCAAGTTTAATAAAAATATTTGCAATATAATTTTATACTTACATATTTCATGCATTACTTACGCCCATATTAAAAAAATAATCGAAGTACCTATTACGAAAAAGCAAATTCGATCTAACGGATCAAAGTGAGTGAGTTTGACTACAGTGAGCAGAACTAGCCTATTCTACACACACAGTCGCGCGCGCTCACAGCTCGCTTCTGTGTGCTTGATATTTGGACTTAAAAACCTAAACTTGAGGTCTCGCGCTCGGCGTAAACGCTCTTAAAAGGTCGTGGCCTTGTTGAAATTTGAAACAAATTCTTTAAACAATAACAAACAATACATAAAACTAATGACTCCTGAAAACATTTTTTTCGACAACTTTCTTAATTTTACGCATGAAACAATAGTTCTTACATGACAATATTTGTATTAATATTCCGCAGGTCACCCCCCCCACCATTATTTAAAAAAAAAAAAAATTATTACAAGCGCGTGATGGTTTTGTACATTTCGCAGAATAAAAACATTGCTCTAATCAAATTACTAGGTTAAATATCAATAAGATTGATTTTGCTTTGAAGTTTATTATGAGACTTATGTCACTTTTTGCGATTGCGCGGCACCCTCTTAAGTAATTACTTTTACTTGTTTATAAATACGGGTGCAAGAGGACCTCCCAGGACCGGGTTAGTTGGCGCTCATTGGGGGAGGCTTACGTTCAGCAGTGGACGGAAATAGGCTGGAAAAAAGGGCCGGTATCCTGATGACGACCTCCGTGGTCGAGTGGTTAGCCCTTTCGTCAACAATACAACTAGATGTCAGGTCGGCGCTAAAATGTGTCTCGGTAAATAAGAGCGCACTTGAGAAGTGAGCTCCTATTTTCTCGCAAGGCATAACAGGAAAAATTACTTTATTTGTTGCCCCTTAAGGTTGATTTCATCACTAAATGTTAGTGACGTCTTTTCTTTTTTTAGTGACAGGAGTAATTTATTGCTTTGAAAAAGTATTTATTCACGTGGACAGAATTTAGCTTTGATTTTGTACGTGGCGCGTTATCTAGTTGGTATTGTTGATCGAAGGGTTAGCCGGTCCTGGCGTTGCGCCATCTCTGAGGTCCCGGCTTAAATTCTCGAACGAGAGATAAAACTGTAATTGTATTTGGGTCTGGGTGTTTTCTATGTTTATGTATGTTTATCCGTGATCTAGTTTGAAAAGAAGCTTAACTTGGGCTAAAGTATTGGTGCGAGCGCATAAAGTTTTCTTTTTTAATACACCGCGAGCTGGTCTGTCCGGGGGCTCATTGTATTTACTTTGGACATCTATCGCACGACCTTTCAAGTAGAAGTACATTGCTTCGTTAGTTTGATCATTTTAAAATTAGTTTTAACTAGCTGTGCCGTGTCACGTAGCGGCTCGTTGATAGAATACTACTGCCCTTCCTTGGGTGTCGTACAAGGCGACTAACGGACCAAACACGGCACATACATCCAGCAGCATAGAGCGGCGATGGGCTCGCCACCTGTCCCGCTGAGCACATGCGCAGTTATCATTCGGTGAAACGTGGAATGTGGCATTGGTCTGCTTTTGCGGTTTTCATTGCCTACTCTCTGACTAGGGTCCATATTGGCTTACATAAAAATCTTATTACTATTTTTATGTTGCTGCTGTTGTACCCAAGATGTCAGCGGGTGGTGTAGCGGGGAAGGGCAACGCGTGCAACTGTGTGTAATAGACTAGTTGTGTTCCAGAATGACGTGCTACCTCGTCCCCGCCAACGTCTGTACCCCGCAGGACGGTCGCACACGAAGTTGCCGGACTATAGCCTATTTGCCACCGTATTTTACGTATAAATATTTTTATTTTACTCTATTGTAGCTGCATTCGTGTTGAAGACGAAGACTTGGACGACGAAGAGCCCGCCGGCTACCAGTTCAGCGTGAAGCTGATCCCGGACCTCACTGCGGATAACCTGGACGGGTTTCTGGCGGAACTAGCGGCGCTGGCAGCCCTGAGCAGGGACGAACACAGCGTGGATCTAGTGAAAGACATCTGCCCGGAGGCCAAGATGACCTACTTAGATAAGGTAATGTGGTCATGAACACTTGTAGATTCGAGTTATGAATGTATAGGATTTTGACTTATGTCAACAATAAGATTATTATGTCATTTGAGGAGCCTGAGATGCAGGCTAAGGCTAATAACACGGGGTAAAACCTTATATGGGATCAGTTCATACATTGTACTGTGTAAGTAAAGCCTCGGTTCCGAACCGGGGGTAATTACCCCGGCGGGGGTAAAATATATTATTTTGCGGGGTAATAAGGCGTAGGAAAATTTTTGTGGCTTAGAATTTATCTGCAGTAATATTTTCTGAACACGGATAATCGTAAGTCCAACTCTTGGATATTAAGATCATTTTGTGCAAGATTTTTTACGGAGGGGAAAATCAGGTTCCCTAATAGATCATAGGGGTACCAAAATAAAAAGGGTAGGAACCACTGGTGTAAGTGTTTGTATTAAGCAAATTTAAAATTGGTAATAAATAACAATTAGGAGGATCTCGAAGACGCAGCAGCTAGCGCGTTCGGCTTGCGGTCTTGCCCGCCAAGCAACTTCCGCAATGCCGGGTCGTTGGATGGGTGACCAAATTTAAAAAATTAGAGGTCCTCCGTGCTTCGGAAGGCACGTTAAGCCGTTGGCCCTGGTTGTTGTCATAAGATGACAGTCGTTAAAACCCACCAACTCGCATTGGGCCAGCAAATACAAAACTATAGCTTAAATCATAATGCATGTAATATCATTCTTTATTTATTTACATTTATATATTCCGTTATTTTCTGGGTAGCGATCGAATAAAGGAAGCTCTCGCCATGTCTGTAAACTTGTCCATCAATTCAATATTGACGAACACTAACGAATCGACATGGAGCGTAAGCCACTTGTCTAGGGAGAGCTGTGCTCTTAAAGTACGTTTGTTCCGCAGTTAATATCCAGCACATCACACCACCTGCGCTCGGCCGGGTACGCCGCCGCCGACCCCGTGGCCGAGGGAGTGCTCCAAGGCATCCGCGACGTGTTCAGGTAGCGAAAATACCATCCAGCTTGGTCACGATTACCCACCGATCTTCTTGCCAGAAGAACGAGTGTCGGATGGTAGGTGCTGGTCACGTGATAGGTGATCCTCTAGCCAGCGACAGCGTAGAAAAAGTGAAACTTATCCACTTGACTTCATAAGATTGAAATACTGTGTTTGTTTGTGGTGTTTCTGTGATGCCGTTATGTGTGTTGTTGGTCGACCTGCCAAGTATTATTTGATTGACTTTTCTTTACTTTATCAATAATTTAGTACTATTTATAATGTAAATTTTTTTTTTACAAGATATTTGATTGTGTAAAATACAAGGCTTCATTGTTAGGGTGAGGACCTAAAGTTAATTATGACCGGAAGAATTCCACTTTGTTAATCATTTGTGGATGAATACTTAGAAAAAAAAACTTTTGTCTTTCATAATAATATTACCAAGATCGCTTCGGCCGATTTGTTAAAGGATCATCACAATTTGTTATTTTTAAATTATTTGAAACAGTTTTATTTATGTGAATTGTAACTTTATTTGTGAGTTACATTTATTTATGAAAAGCATACCTTTTTTCACGAATACCTAATCATTTTAAACAAAATGTATTTTGGCCAAGGAACTTATACCTAATCTGGAATGTGAACGAGCTGCCGATTCACGGTCAGAGTGAGATACCGCTTGGGAGAGCCGTGAGAGCCATTCATCAGGATAAAATACGTAGACAGACGCTGACAATGTGTCACCCATATAGGTGACCACAATATAATATCCTAAGGACATAATAATAATATATTAAAACTGTTGCTGAATGTCAAACTCAAACTCAAAAGATATTTATTAAATAAACTGAATTTAATAAGTACTTTGTGTCGTCCAAATCTTTTTTAACTACCATCCATTCAGGACGCAATTTTTTAACTGTGGCAAAAACGGGCGCTAGAAACCACAGCGCACAGAAGCCTGTGTGTATCATAATTATATTTATGGATAATAAATATAAAACTTGGATTAAAAGTAGATAAGCCCCTTCGGTTCCTCACATTAGAACACAAAAGCCCAATGTCAATGGGGCGACCAAACATTATAAGAATGTAATGTTACATCTTGATGTCTTAAAATAACTTTAATATTAGGTTTAGGTTAATAAAAGAAAGAATTTTATATCCATTTGTTTTTAATTAGCTTTTATGAGCTCTGCCTTAATTGCTTGCTGTTCTTAATGTGTTTGAGAGCCATAAGTAATTGTATCGTACTTATATGTCCGGTATGTCTTCGATATAATGCCGGGTTGTCTTAGCTCTTTGGTCTGTAGCTAAGCTAAGTAGTCTGATATAAGTATCAGTTAGCTGCGGGGATGAGTAAAGTTGTCCATAGAACTTCTCAACCTCTTCCACAACTTCGTACCTGGACGTAACAGTTCTGCTTTCTGTTCTCATTTGAAGTACTAATTTTGTACATTATTCAAATTATAGTAAGTATACAAATTATGTCAACGTCACTAAACACTAGGAAAATGAATAGAACAGCGTCGAGTCTTTGTTTTAAAACTGAATATATAGAAAGGTACTCATGGCTTTACCAAGCCGTATCTCACTCGGACCGCGTTTCTCTCCTAAACAAGTAATTTCTGTTATAAAACTTAAGACACATAATAATAAGATACATTTTTTAACTATGTCAAATTGCCCGTGCGCTTACCAGATTAGGTATAAGTGGTAGCTCCTTGGTATTGGCACAATAGCTCGCACACTACTTAACGGGGGGTTAGGCGGCCATCGAAAATTTGGATGTAGCGCGGGGCTTCGCGGGTGTTGCGCGGGGCAGGGCCGCAGTAATTCGTAAGCGCCATTCGCATTTTTTTCAAAAACTTAATAAAAATGTTTAGTTTTTTGGAAATCCAAATCAGTCAAGAAATCGATGATTACACCTATGATTTTATAGGAATTATTATTGTAAAACACGGTCATCATATAATGTGCATTTATATGAAATTTTAGAGGTAACTTTAGGATTTTTTTTCTTTCGAGCAAAATGTTTCCAATCGTGTTTTGGAGAGACAGTTATCCCCTCACACATACGTTCTGTAATACATATTGAAAATTTCATTGCGAAATATCTAAAATATTTTGAATAACAGCTAAGAGAACACAGCCAATTTTTCCGTTTCCACCGCCTAAGCCCCTTAACAAAATGAGTAGGTACAATGGCGGACTCCGTCGCTTTACCAGTCTAAAGGTCAAAATCCCTTGCACACCGCGTCGTCTATTTAGTAGTACGGGCACGTACCCGGGCGGTCGGTGCGCTTTATACAAAAATTGCTGCAAAGTGGTAAAGCGACGGTGAGCCCGACCGTACCTAAGCATCTGGCTAGATACTGTTTTTTTGTGCGCACGATTTGAGAGCGTTGATTTGATTGTTTTTTTTATATGTGATCGAAGGTTCTATATTCTTAAAAAAGATTTCTGGTAAGTATTACAGCCAGTATTGAACTTTTCAAAATGTATGATTTCGTCTTAATTATTTCTATTTGTCTATGGCCGCCCCTGATTGGTTTTGTGTCTAAATGACAATAATATGTTTAAGTAATTCTATTTCTATGTATATATTTGAAATTGTTACTGTGATCTATTTAGGAATAAGAGCAATAAAACATTCAGAAACAATTTTTTTTTTTTTGTTTTAACCTGGGTATGAGTGGCATGAACAAAGTACATTAGTAGCCATGCCAGGATGAGCGTTCATCCTGGCATGGCCACCTTGTATCTCGAAAACTACTGGTCGTAGCAAAGATCTGATGTCACCAATAGTATGTCGAAAAAAACTCTGGAGTTTTTTTCGACATAGGTACTCTTTTTTTATTTTCAACTAAATCGGTGCGTAATTTGAGGCCGATCTGAAGGGGTTATCCCGCTGGGGTCACGGCCATTCCGTTCCCGAAACTTTTTTGACAGAATGAACTCTCGACAAATTATCTTTATAGTCAGATTTAGAGTTGGTGATGGTGGCCATGCCAAAATGAGCTACACAAAAGTAGTAGCGATCTAATAATGGCAAGGTATGTAAGCATATATTATGTTAACTGGTGTTGATTAATAAAATAAAAAAACGATTTTTAATAAAATATGACTATCATTATAAATAGGTTTGAAATAAAAATCAGACGCTTATGGCACAGTTCCAGTTTATTCTTTAAATGTTACATGTGCTAGATAAAAAAATAATACAGTCCGATTAGTGAAATTCTTTTACTTTTATGTACTTACAACTTTCTTTCAACCATTGCATGAATTAATTATTCAAAGTAATACTTTAGTATTTCAATATTTAATACAATGTTTATGTACTTAACTTCCACATTCTAACTTGGAAAACATTATATTTATACAATTTTTAACAAGCAATTTTATCAACTCGTAGTTTGAGCCCTCGATGATAATTTGGCATTTATAAGGTACTTTCGGGGCGCTAATTCACTGAAAGTGCCTTACCGCAATATATATTTTAAAAATTAAAGTTCATCTAATTGTCGCGGCATGGTCATGTCACACAATGGATATTACGTCTCAGACACAACGTACAATCTTAACTATTTTCATCATGATTTACAATATTTATAGAAAACCCAGTTCCAAATCAAATTCCAGTTCACTTTACACAAAAGGAAGAGTTGTTCTAAAAGAAGTTATGAACCAAGCATAATAGGAAGAATATTGGCAGTGACAGAATCCATAAAACCGAAAACTGATACTGAACTGTTCAATAGTTAAAAGTCTGCAAGTAATTCTTACAAATTTCTTGTTATCTTTAAGACTGAGACTCTTGATGATGATCATTCAATAAAATGCGTGTTGAAAATTCATTAAAATTGCGTCCGAGACGTCTTGGAAGGCGTGTTAAGGTGATCTTAGAAAATAAATAAAAAGATTTTAATTAAATTAATAAAAAATAGAGTTCGAATCGACATTGCGTTAAGTCTATATTTACAAGTGTTAACTTACATACTAATTAGAAGCATCAACTATGAAAAATTTATCAACATTGAAGGCACATGTTTCCGCACCCGATTCTCATAATTGTGCATTCGTTAGGTGCACTCTTTTCGCTGGCAACACTCCTATATCTTTATATCGTACGGTCGACAAAAAACACGCTGGAATCAGCAACAGTTCAACAAATTCGAAACACAAATCAGAATAAAAACCGACAGTTTGAAAAGTTCCGTTTACTTATGTTCAAAGCTATAAAAATGGTGTTATCGGACGTTTCTTTTGTCGACTGTACTAATGGACCGGACATGACAATCTAACTTACTTATAATTTACAATATGCATTTAATAAGTACTGTACGGAAGCGGCCGCCCCGCACGCCGGCGGCGGCGGCGCGAAGGGCGAGCGTGGGACTAGCTATCGTAACTAAGTTGACTTAGGGAAACTCAGTCTGACAATTATTTCGCAGTAGCAACATACATTTTAGTACAATTGTCGACGAGAGTATATTGCTTATAGAAACATTGACAACGAGATGTAAAATGCTTTGCATCGAAGATATGTTTAAATTCTAAGTGAGACTTCGTCTTCTGGACATGTAACTAAATCTGCAAAAAAGGTGAACATGGCACAAAAAATTACCACAAGCAATATAAGCTCGCCGTCTATGCGCAAAGATAGAAGAAACAAATTTATCTTATTTTCTATTTCTTTAATTAGTTCTATTCACAGCTGCAGAACGGAAATAATGTATATTTACTGTCCACTTAGTGCAATAATTCATAATTGATATTTGAGATCCCGTAATATTGGTGATTTTATAATTTTGCTTAGACAGACAGTCGGACACAGAACAAACTTTTATCATCGTTCACTTATTCCTTGATAAGGATGGATCAATTAATGATATGTATTTATATAAAAGATATGTTATTATAAAAAAAACTTGCTCTGGATATTGTGCATCTTACACCGCGCTAACAATAGAAGGATATTCTGTCTCCGAATGTAAAATTCATAATATGCATGTCACGTTTTCCGAATTCCCAATTATAACGAAGTATATATTTTAAACAGAACACATCATGTATATCTAACATTAATTAAAAAAATATACAAACTAAGCAGTCATTCAAGTAACACTAGGAATATGATAAAAAAAATTGCGTAACCGTAATTCTGAATTAAAATAATATCGTACAATAGTAAGCGTACTCAGCTAGCTCCAAGTAAAAAAATAAT
The DNA here is from genome assembly GCA_963921215.1 of Scoparia ambigualis. Lineage (NCBI taxonomy): Eukaryota > Metazoa > Arthropoda > Insecta > Lepidoptera > Crambidae > Scoparia > Scoparia ambigualis. Next base: position 6,568,446 of record OY992509.1, read on the forward strand.
TTAAATCAAAGCTAAGAGACGATCAGGAACAGAACAGTTTGCGGGCGTCAGGCGCCGCACCAGTACGAAGTCGTACTCTAAAGTAAATAAATAATTGCATAATAATGCGAGCGCCGCCTGCCGTCGGTTGGCGGCTCGGCTCCAACAATATTCGATAGATTTATAACTCTACAAAACAACGACTCATAATACGCGTACACCAAACAATAATGTTACATGCTGTCATGAAAACGCAGTACTGACGAAAACAGTAAAATATACTAAACGTTGTTAAAAACAACAATTTCACATTGGCCATTATTCAGAACAATGATATAATTTTACGATTCACAATAAATAACAGCAACACGGCTGACGCTGAACTCACGCGAGCGATCACCCACATCCGCCCTACACAAGAGGATGTTTAAAGCTCCGCGGAGTCATCACTCGTGCGAACAAAAATACTTAAGACGATACATTTGAAACTTATTGTTTTACGTCACATTTCGTTATACGCACTCGACTACAATATATCACATAGCAGCCGCGCGGCGCAAAGATGACACCGAGGATTGAAGCGATGTACGACTGCGATATTTTATAAAAGCTTATTTTCAGGACGCACGCAAAGTTTGTAAGCGCGCTACAACCAGTCACTGGCTACAGAGCACTGGAAGCCGAATGGTTGCATCAACATCGGCGATAAAAGGGCATCATACATCACTACTTAGTATCGATAGCGCACTCACCAATAAGAGATATAAAGGCAATCTTTACCGACCGCAAACATCAGTCACTCTTCAAGATTAACAGTGGGAGTTATTAACATATTTGTGTACATATAAAATAGCCATCAGTCAGTCTATGTATCTAAAGCCGTGTCCGCTGCGCCATGTTTTGAACAGAACATTGTTCGAAAACATAAATAAGGGGCGTGGCCTAAATGTTTTGTCAAACAAATACACTTGAACGTGTTTACCAGAGTTTGTGGAAAACATCCCCCGCGTTCGTCTGCGGGCGGAGTGAAGTTTTGTTAAGAAAACTTTGTTTACTGAACATTGCTAAAGTCGCAGCAGACGGGAAATGTTTGGAACAAAAAATGTTCATGAACAATGTTCTGTTCAAATCATGGTGCAGCGGACGCGGCTTAACAGGCTATCGGACACCTTGTACGGTCTTGATCAGATGCTAAGTAGTATTGTATACGCTGTAAGTAGCGAAATTAGAATGAAAGTCATTTATGATAAGTGTCTCGAGTGATATGTCTGATTATAAACAAGGAATATGCGACAGTGCAGCTAATAATTTAATACTTAGACATCCGCTTTTTATCGTCTCATCACTAGATGACAGCTATGTGATATTTTGTTATAAAACACTAATAGAAAAAGCAACTTTCTCTCAGTTTGCTAGACTGTCTCTTATAGTTCAATTATTATAGAGATAAGGTACGTTCGCTGTTTAAAATTATAACTGTAGAAAAATCCATATAACTCATGGGACTGGGTATGGGTTTCAATTAAACATATAACAACGTCACTAAGAGGTCAAAGTGATTGGAAAGCCAAGACCAACAAGTTTTCCGCATTCCCTATATTTGCATACTTAAGGCGCGTCCGCTGTGCCATGTTTTGAACAGAACAATGTTCTTGAACATTTTTTGTCCAAAACATTTCCCGTCTTAGACGTAAACATTGTTTTGTGTCAGACCTTACTTACAGCAACGCTCTTTCAAAATAAAGCAAGAACTTTCTATTCCGAGCGAAATGTCTTCTTGCGTCAAAATCAAACATAAAATGAAAGATCCCCTCCGCCCGCAGACAAACGCGGGGTAGTTTTCCACAAACTCCAACAAACACGTTCAATATCATCATCGGACGATAAAAAGACGGTAAAAAGCGGATGTCTAAGTATTAAATTATTAGCTGCACTGTCGCATATTCCTTGTTTATAATCAGACATATCACTCGAGACACTTATCATAAATGACTTTCATTCTAATTTCGCTACTTACAGCGTATACAATACTACTTAGCATCTGATCAAGACCGTACAAGGTGTCCGATAGCCTGTTAAGCCGCGTCCGCTGCGCCATGATTTGAACAGAACATTGTTCATGAACATTTTTTGTTCAAACATTTCCCGTCTGCTGCGACTTTAGCAATGTTCAGTAAACAAAGTTTTCTTAACAAAACTTCACTCCGCCCGCAGACAAACGCGGGGTAGTTTTCCACAAACTCCGACAAACACGTTCAAGTGTATTTGTTCGACAAAACGTTTAGGCCACGCCCCTTTTTTAAGTTTTTCGAACAATGTTATGTTCAAAACATGGCGCAGCGGACGTGCCTGAAGACTGAGTGACCGAGGATACTTTTGACTGGCTAAGAGTGCATGAGTGAATGTCGTGTAATTTCACTCGATGCTTGACTGGCTAAGAGTGAATGGCGTATCAGTTCACTCGTTACTTTTGAGTGGGTAAGAGTGAATGAGTGAATGGCGTACAAGTTGACACGATACTTTTGATTGGCTAAGAGTGAGTGAGTGAATGAATGAGTGAATGGTGTGTGGATTCACTCGATGCTCTTGACGCGCGCCATGACCTTCCCCTCGAACATCGGCAGAGTGTCGCTGTCGTTGCACACCTCTTCTTGGATCACTGTGTCGAGATCCGCACAGTTGGTCTTGAAGAAATATCTGTAGCAATGATTAATATGGTTACATAAACTATGTTTTCTATAAGAATACAATGGTGCACTTACTGAGAAAGATACATAAATTCGATACTATACATTTTGTAGCACAATGAACGCACTTAGAAACAGATATACAGAGAAAAAGATATTAAAAATTAAAATTTAGTGTTATCTCACCATAATATATTTTCCTGCAATATGCACTTACTGCCGTACTCAGAGACGTCAATTATTTTTTAAGTATTTTGCTGTCACTTTATTAACCCTTAGCCAGGCAGTGATCTTATACCATATTTTGAATTTTATTCCCTGAACAACATGCTGTGCCTGGCTAAGGGTTATGTATTGTGTTAAATAGAGAAGGAAAGACATTTAATTGTCATTAAAACTTAATTGACGTCTCTGAGTACGGCAGTTAGACTTTTAACACTTAGGTGACAAACCCGAGCAAATGCACAAAATTACAACACTTTACAAATCGGCAGCAATTTAACTAATCCAGTTATTTCATTTCGTCTCGTCTGTCAACACTTGTCAGTCCTTCACCTGTCAAATCTTCGTCGTTTTCTGTCAAAGTGGTATACAAAAACAAAGCTTACCTAAATAATAATATAGGTTCGTTTGTTACCTGTAGTTGCCCTTCCTCGGCAGGTAGTCCTTGAACGCCTTGAGCGTGAGCGGCCAGCACGGCACCCGCAGCCGGTACGGCACCGCCTCGTCCAGGAACGACACCACCACCACCGTGTGCAGCGGCAGCGCCCCCGCCCCCGCGCCGGACTTGCCCGCGCCCCCGCCCCTGCTAAACAAACCACCGCCAGATATTTAAAAGAAACTCTAAGAGAGAGAAGGAAACAAAGAAAGAGAACAAACATAAGAAAAGACAATTGGCTACTTGACAGTTCTCGGAAAAGTATTTTAAAAATTACAAACGCTTACCTTTTAGAATATTTTTTACTCGAAAAAGCTTTATATAATAAAAAGATATATATTTTTCTTCATTAATTACGAATTTCGCGCGAAAACGGTTAGTCACGTGACATTTGGCCCTGTGACGTCACACTTCAATAAACAAACAAATTACATATTGAAACCTGACAGATTTTGTTTTTGTTTATTTTGTGGAATGTGATATCACACGAAGCTCAATCATGGCCGCCCGTGTTTCGGGTCGTATAATCCACAGATAAAAAATCGCAAATTTATTTTGTAAAAATAAAATACTTATTTAGAACTTATCTTTTATAAAAAAAATGGGCAATTACTGTTAAATTATAAACTACCGTATCCGACATATCTTTTATAAAAAAATGGGCAATTACTGTTAAATTATAAACTACCGTATGCGACATATTTCATATTTTATTGTTACAACTGTCAAATAGCCAATTGTCAATCAGGAAGGCCTCAGCTTGTGTGCTTTCCACGTTCTGGTTTGAACGCAAGTGGTAGTAAGATAACCGTTTTCTATACCTTTTCATGAATAATTTCGTTCTATACATTTTAATGAATAACTATTTTGCAAAATAATAAGAGCCAATCTGAATTTATTACATAGATTATAGCCGGACACAGCTTCAGATCGCAGAAAGTGGAAAGAAAATAAACACTTTAGACTAGAAGTAAAACATAATGAATAACTAAAAACCGCTTCACGAATCATGTTCTTAAACTTGCGTGACATTAACAAGACAGGCGCAGATGAATCTCATACTTTACACTAAACCACCGTTTACAATATTGGTAGAAAACTACTTTACAAAAATCTTATAACTAACACACATATGGATTGATGGTCTGAAATAAAGAACTTTTTATTTTATTTATTTTAAAATAGACTGTAGTATATTCATAATATGGGTTTGAGGCATTAGTCTGGTTCTGAGCATCATAGCTTTCTATTAATGTACCGGTACCGTATAAACATTGCTAAGTTATAAAGGTCAATTCACACTATCAGTGAAGTCACAGTTCCGACACAGTACCGGCACAGTACAAAATATTCTTTCATACATTCTCTATGAACGCATCCCCACTTGTCAGTGTCAGTGACGACACAGTGCTCTCAGTGTTGATGCTGCTCTTCTTCGTCTAAAGCAATAGCTATCATTGGTAGCTCCGTAGTATTTAACAGAGCCATAGTAACTATCACGATACTTGACGACGGACACGTTTTCACTGAAGCTCCGTGAACGGGTACTGACATGACTTCTGAATTGGATCACTTACGCAACACTGTAGCACTGATACTGAACTGAGCGAACACGTTGACGTAACTGTGACTTCATTGATATTGTGAATCGACCTTTAACCCTTAACGACCTTTAAAAATTGTGCCTGGTGGGTCTGACAGACCCGTCGCTTTAAGTAATTGTCGATTTATTTTTAAAAAAGCATGCGGTGCTTAAGTGTAGCTTCGCAATATAGACTAGAGCTAATTTTGCCACCGCCCGTGCAGCCTTCAGTGCACTTGCGTCGGAGTAGCACGTTTGTTAAGTAAGTTTGGGTCAGAGAAACCCAACCAGGCATAGGCCTATTTTTTTAAGCTAAAGTTAAATTCAAAATAAATCTTTATCCTGAATTGGTTAATAAAGCTGTTTAATACATATTTGGTTATATTAAGTAAATATATCACTAAAATAACAGAAAATATGAATTGAAATTTTTCTATAGTATTAATTTATATTTATATATAATATTTTTATAAACGGGTCCATCAGACCCACCCGGCGCACTGTGAGTTTTACCCACCAGGTACCCCAAGGGTTAAACAGCAAAGCACACCAACCTGGGCCTCTGCAGCTGCTTCTCCCGCCGCCTCGCGTCATCGCGGTCGGCGGAGGAGGCGCGCTCCAAGTCGCGGCGCTCGCGGCGCTCCAGCCGCTCCAAGCGGTCCGCGCGGTCGAAGCGGTCGAAGCGGTCCGAGCCTTCCGCTATCCACAGAAGTATGCGCGGCTCCACGCTAGCGCCCTCGCTCACCACCGACACGCCGCTGTCGGTCAGCTCGGTCACCGTCTTCTTGCTGAACGATCTGCTAAAGAACGGGTGGACACATTGATTTTCTTCATCTTACCTTACTATTAGGCAAAGGCAAACTCGTAAAAACATAGAGCTAAAAATATTTACAAATAAAATAATTGTTTTTTGGCTATAACGACTTCATGTCATAAGAATTGAAGTTAAAATTATGGCGTCCAACATAACGACAAAGCACTATAAAAGGTAAAAAAGGACATCGCAGAGCTTTTATCAATTTTAACATCAATCAACGCAATACTGAACAAAATTATAGTGTAGGAAACATTATAAGTAGTAGTTTAAGATTTCAAATCTAAAGATAGAGACACTGCTGCACTTTCATCCTAAAAAATTATAAGTTTTAGCCGTTTGTGTCACTAGGGTAGAGACACTTGCCCGCCATTTTGTCTCGTACCAAGATACATTTGTTTACACAGAATGCTATCGCCACGGCTTATATTTCGGTTCGACGCGATCCTGTTTCGGCGTGCAGTGGTACTAGGGGTAGCAATGCGCGTTTGTCTGGCACAGACTATAGTTCGTTAGATTAGTTGTTAAATCTTAACTACAAGTAAGTTAACTGTTTTTTTTATTAGTATTGACGTCAATAAGTACCTGTAAAGGTTTACATTGAATAAATAATTTGACTTTGACTTAAGATGTAAGGAGTCTCGTATAAAACAAAATGTCATGAAAACAAAAATTAATTTCCACTTAAAATGCTCTAACTTACCTCTTAGCGGAGTGCGAGTGATGCGCGGCGTCCGACTGCGCGTCGTAATGGCCCGAGTCGGCGGACAGGGCCGACGGCGCCCGCCGCCCGTGCCCGGGATGTCCGGGGTGTCCGGGATGCCCAGGGTGTCCCGGATGTCCGAGGTGCCCGGGGTGTCCGGGATGCCCAGGGTGTCCGGGATGTCCCGGGTGTCCGGGATGCCGTGCCCTCGGACGGCGTCCGCCCGGCGGCGACGCGCCCGGCGTGCGCTCCGACCACACGCGGGATACGTGCTGATCTGATGACGTACCCGTAACGTGTTAGAACATTGACCGAACTCAAGAACACTCAGTAATATCTACAATATTAAGGCTCAAAATGATTTTGGACGATTCAAAAGTGTTTAATAATTTAATCTACTTAAATAAAAATATGTTGATTGAATTTTTAATATAAAAAATGATTTATGGTTATTTTTGTATGGTTGGTGGTACTCCTAGAGTGGGGGTTGTTATAAACCAAAGGCGCGCAGTGGCGCCGCCTCATCTCAGTATGTCGCGTGAAATCAAGGAAAACGGTCGCATGACAGTGCGTACAAAGGTTGCACTCCCGATTGATATAATAGTCTGTTTTAAGTTGCAATCCAGCCAGGTGGGTTTGGTAGTCTAAGTGGGCCCCTTAGTCTGTTATTGTGTCGTGGTACCAGTGCAAGTGTTTCCCAACGTGAAGAGTAAAAGTTCTATCAGCAGCGCGGCATGGTCGATATAGGGGGAGCTTCTCCCTCCTCCGCTGTCCTGAGGCTGCTGATGGGACACTTGCAGTAAGTTCTAGATTTAAGATTAGGCTAGGCATATTTATCGTGCCATCCTAGACGCCGTGAGTCGCGGACATAAGTACGCCCCGGCGTGTTGGCTGAGGTTAGGACAACGAGATTTCTGTCCTACAAACGATCGGCTGTGTACTATACAGGGGTGGTGTACACTCACGAGCAAAAATATGTAAACAATTGTAACTCTTAATACAATGGAATAGGAGTCAAAGTGTATACATATCGGTGCTCGTAACTGTACACCCTTACGGTTTGGTCGGTAACTTGTATGGTGTCATCGTTACAATATGTTTAGTGCAGTTACTAGACACTCATGTGATGTGGTAGGTGGTCACTTGTACTGTACAGTCTAGGAAGTTCCCGGTCGACCACTTTTCGGCGATATTTGCTTGCACACGATCTACGCGGATTCGTAAGCACGTTCGTAAGCCCGGTCAGAATAAAGCGCTAGCGAATATGGCAGAAAAGTAGTCCACCGGTAACTTCCAAGGCTGTACTTCTTCCACTACTTGCGCATCCTCTTCCACATCACCGACTCATCCACCCTATTGTACACACGCTAGCTGGTTAACACGTTGACTGACACAAAACCAGACACAATTAGCTATTTGACAGTTGTAACAATAAAATATTAAATATGTCGGATATGGTAGTTTATAAGTTAACGATAATTATCCAATAGTTATTTTTTATTAAGATAATTTCTAAATAGTTTATTTTTACAAAATAAATTTGCGATTTTTTATCTGTGGATTACAAGACCCGAAACACGGGCGGCCATGATTGAGCTTCATGTGACGTCACATTTTACAAATAAACAAAAACTATCTGTCAGGTTTCAAGATACAATTTCTTTGTTTAGTGAAATGTGACGTCACAGGGCAAACTGTCACGTGACCAACCGTTTTCGCGCGAATTATGAAACGACTGAAGAAAAATATGTTTTTTTTCTATTAAGCTTTTTGAGAAAAATATTATTGTACGGGGTATAAAATAAGCGTTTGCAATTTTTAAAATACTATTTCGAAAACTGTCAAGCAGCATATTGAAATTTTATTGTTTGTCGGTCACCGATGACCCCCATGGCGCTTAAAGTCTTAAAAAACTGTCAAATTCTCTGATCTATATTAATCCATATATTCAAGACAAAGTTAAAAATGTATTAGCTTTGTTCGCATAGTGTGCCAGGTGTCATGGTCTCAACCATTATTATGTCATGGTCTTCCGCATCCTCCTCCACATCATCAACCCTAGAGTGCGTCCCGTTTTTTTGGGTGTAGTTGTTTGGTTAAAGTTTAACCCGTTTGAGTTGCAATCGAGCCAAGGAACGATCGAGTTGTTTTTATAACCTGTTCTGAAGTATTCCTGCCCAAAACGAGAGAAAATTCTTCTTCTGTTTTCATTTTTTCCACTTTTATACCAGATTTAACAAAATTATTAATGCGTAAAACAATTTGAAACAAACAGGCGGACTTTATCGAGATATTTTGACTTAAATTGCAAACTTTGACACTTTTTAACAATGACATAAACGTCAAATAGCTGTCAGAGTGAAAATTAACCATTCGATTTGATGGTTGTTTGGTTGCTTCGCTCTGAGCCACAGAACGGATGAAACTACGCTCTGACAGCCATCAGAGTAAAATTTCACCAAGAGACGGCGTTCAACCTACCCAAAACTGTCAAATTTCTCTAATCGATATTGATCCTTATTTCCAAGGCATAAAGTTCAATATGTATTGGCATGCATGCACTCACCGAGTATGTCCTGGTCGTTGTCGTCGTCCAGCTGCAGCTTCTCCCGGATGGCGGCCGCCACCAGCTGCGGCGGCAGCGCCTGCGACGACTCTTCCTCGCCCTAGGACACAAACAATATTTACTAGTGAGTTACATAATAATATTACCTAATAATTAATAAGCTTGTGTTGCTTTTTAAGATTAATACAGCGTTATAAAGAGTTAATGATTTTTTTTACAGTACTAAAATCTCAGTCAACTCAACTAATTTTATTTTCGCAAGTTTCCAAGTTGTTTGTAAAAGGTTAATAATATATAATAATTAATAAAATAATTTTGTGTGTAACAAAGGTTTCAAAGCTGATTGTAAAAAAAGACACGGTATTTGGAGCTTAGTAGCGGCTGATTACTAAAAGGATACTACGTGTCGTAAAAGGCGACTAACGTATTGAAGACTGCTGTGGAGTGTGGGAGTGCACTGCTTATACGGCTCTCATGGCCTAGTCTGAGTGAATCTATACAGCGCGTTAGTTAAACCAAGAGACATATTAAGGGAGGACATTAGGTAGTCGATTCCCGATCCAATTCATTAAAAAAATCTTAATTTTTTGTTTAATTATTCTATTAAATAATGTTAGCGTATACACTAAGCGCGGGAAAAGATCAAATATGATCAAGTATGAAGGAAAAACGGGTCACACCAACCACGACAGCTACTTATTCAATACCATACCACAGAATAGATACGCGAATACCATACGCGTAAATGAGTCGAACGTCCAACATTATGGAAAATTTTATGAAATTTTAACATCGATTTTCTGAATTATTTTATATGCTTCGAGTAGATTTTTTATTTGTTTATGTTTACCCAGGCATAAACTACCATAGGATAAATATGTTCCTCGTGTTAACTAACACGCTGTATATGTATGTATTATTTATGAAGCCAGTAAATAAAGTATCAAGGGTACGTTACGTATTATATCTTTATTTGTCCATGGTAAATATAAATTGATTGTCACCTCGTTAGATAGTGACAAAAGGCATCTGTAGTGAGCGTCTCACTCGGCTCGTTTTCTCGGTTAGTGATCAGTCCTGTTTGTACATTACGTCTATGGTTAGACTCACCTCTGCCAGCCGCCGCTCGAGCCGCTCCTTGCTCTCCTGGTCGCGGCGCACGCGCTCCAACTTTTCTATGAGGAGCGGCGCAAACTCAGCCGGCGGTAAAACACGAAGTTGTTCCGCCTGCATGCGTTGGGTGCGCGGGATCATCTGTGTCCACAACATCGATGTGTAATAAAACAATTTAAAAAGAATACATTTATTCTATTTAAGCTACACTTTGGTGGCAGGGTGGCTAAACGCTCATATTATATTCTTATTTGATATTTTTTTAAATACAATGCTTATTAATTGATGCTATTTATAGCAACACAACATGTAATAAAGTTGCATTGCAATGTTGTAAATTGTTGCATTTAATGTGTTCGCGAACGCACTGCGCGCACGTTGCACGCATTCGCGACGCACTGGCTTATTCCCAGCAATTGGCTATTTGACAGTTGTAACAATAAATGTCGAATATGGTAGTTTATAATTTAGCAATAACTATCCAATAGTTTTTTAAATTAAGATAAGTAATTTGTAAATATTTTATTTTAACAAAATAAATTTGCGAGTTTTTCTGTGGATTACAAGACCCGAAATACGGGCGGCTATGATTTAGCTTCGTGTGACGTCACATTTCACAATATAAACAAAAACTATCTGTCAGGTTTCAAGATAAAAGAAGATCCGGCGTTTTATGCTTAAGTTGTATACTTTTTTAATTTTATAATATTATTTTATAATCTGTATTCTGTATTGCATTATCTGGCAATATCACAAATGACAGTTGTACAGCCGCTGGCTGCCAAATCAAACATGACGTGACGGCATTGTTGACATTTCACTTTTTTAAAAGCAAAAGAATTATGGTATAAGCAGCTACGTTAGACATTTTTAAAGTAACATGTCTGCCTTTTGAGAGTCTCAGTGTTTCCATAATAAAAAAATATTAATAATTAAATAATTCTTATCCGCGATTCGATAAAAATAAGACAAAACTTGATTTAGGTAGCAAATAAGATTAGCTTTACTTTATGACCAAATTCTATTGTACACAAGTTTAGCATTTTTCTATGGAAAGTGCCGGTTCTCCTTTGTTTGTTTATTGAAGTGTGACGTAACAGGCCAAAATGTCACGTGAATTAATGAAGAAAAAAATGTTTTTTTTTTTCAATTAAATAAAGCTTTTGCGTAAAAAAATGATAAGAGGTATAAAATAATCGTTTGTAATTTTGAAAATACTTTCCAAAGAACTGTCAAATAGCCAATAATAGTCGGTTTTTCGACGAACCTCTAGAGTGATTCGCGAAAGCCCTGCGCTGCGCCTATAGGTAATTTACTGGTGGCTCACCATGGCGGTGTCCTGCTCCTTGTTGATGACGGCGTGGCGGTCGAGCCCCGGCAGCCGCGGCCGGTGGCGCGCGTCGCGCGGCTCGCGCGCACGCATCGACATGCCGTCGCTGCGCACACCAAACACGGACACGTGAGCTACCAGTTGCTACTATTTTATTCAAAAAGCTTTTTATTTAATCTACCCTAATATTATAAAGAGGAAAGGTTTGATTGTTTGTTTGTTTGGATTGAATAGGCTCCGAAACTACTTGACCGATTTGAAAAATTCTTTCACCGTTGGGAAGCTACACTATTTTCGGGTGACATAAGCTCAACATTCACGGTCAATTAAACTGATCAGTTAAATAACTGATCAGTTAAAACAACTGATCAGTTGAAACGGTCCCCACTCACTGGCTTCAAACCGGCCTTCATTTCTCGATCAAAGGGCAATGTGACCATCTCAAAAATGGCGAATCTGCCCGACATTGGCAAAAAACTGCCAAAATCTGCCGCGTTTTTATCGCAACTTCAAAAAGACGATTTCTCGCATGTACTTCTATACTTCTTATGAAAGGTGCTAGAAAAAGTAGCTAAAAAATGTAGCTGCAATTTTCATAAAATTGTAGCTGCTTGGCTCCCAAAATAGCTAGATCTAGCTATAAAGTAGCTAAGTTGGCAATACTGACTCCGACTGATGGCAAACGGACGTAAGCACGCGCACTCACGGTCAGTTTGGACTGATGGCAAACGAACTGATTCTAGCGGATTACGGTCCGTCCGGAAATATCCGTGGGTTGTCGTTAGTTAAAAATTTCAACTTAAGATTTCACACTCACGGTCAGTTTTTGGATGTACGTCAGTTAAACTGACCGTGAATGTCGAGCAATTGGCTATACAACGTTTTCAAAAAATCGTCTGGGGGTACGGGGTCCACGCGAACGAAGTCGCGAGCGGTCCGCTAGTGTTTTATAATTTAACTTCACCGTGGCGCGTAGCGGTGAAAGAATACTACCACCCCCTCTCTTGCCTTGGGTGTCGTAAAAGGCGACTAACGGACTAAAGACTGCACATCCATCCAACAGCATAGAGCGGCGATGGGCTCACCACCTGTCACGCGCACGCACATGTGCTGTCGCTATTTGGTGAAAAGTGGACTATGGCAGAGGACTGTTTTTGCGGTTCTCATTGCCTAGTCTCTGACTAACCCTTCGGGGATAATAGTCGTGATTATATGTATGCTATAATTTTGTAATGTTTATAAAAAAAATTGTTATCTTACTTTCTTTTTTTACTTAATCAATTTTTGAATATAATAATATGACATGTTGAGAATGAATCAAAAATAAAATTAAGCATTGATTAACTAAAATGCAAGGACATGTAATTCTGATGCTGACCAGAACCATAGCCCTACCAGGAATCAAACCCGAGACCTAATTACACTAGATTGTTGATGTTGCCATAATTGATTTAACCAGAAGACAATTCATGTTTCATTGGCAAAATACGAAACGCAAAATGCAAATGGAGTTGCAACAAAATAAAATTAAATGGACATGATAAATTAGTGGGTCGGATTAAAACGAAGCCGCATTCGGGGAACACAAGGGGGCTAATTACAAAACAATAATATATCATATTACTTACATTTACTAGCAACTACGGAATAAACAACTACTAAATGATGGCCAGAATAATAAAGAGTTCGATTGTACATCTAATTCTACAGCAGGTAATTTGATATTTTTACTTGTTTACTATAAGTCTGTTGTACTTTTAATTACATACCTACCAGGTCCGTGAAGTACCTCGGGCAAACGGCGGTGACGTCACTCCTCAATGGGCGGTGAGACTCACACATTGCTGATAGAGTGAGAGAGACCGCACCTTTATCGGCGGAGCAGAGGCAGCTGTGATGTAAATCATACCTACACGCTGCTGCTGTAATCTGTCAAAGTAGTCAGAGCTGTGACTCGAGGGGGGGATGTGACCAATGACGTCACTACTGTACTCACACTCTGATATCAGAGTAACCGCGTCTCCATCGGCGTGGTTTGAGTCTCGCTGTCAGTGGTGTTACATCTGTTGATACCTACACGATGCTATCGGAGAATGAGACCGTATCTCCATCGGCGCGGTTCAAGTCGCGCTGACAATGACGTCACTTCTGTTGGTACTCACACGCAGCTGACAGTGACGTCACATATGTTGGTACTCGCACGCTACTGCCGGAGAGTGAGACCGCATCTCCAGCGGCGCGGTCCGAGTTGCGCTGACAATGACGTCACTTATGTTGGTACTCACACGCAGCTGACAGTAACGTCACATCTGTTGGTACTCACAAGCTGCTGCCGGACGAGACCGCATCATAGAGATGCGGTCTCGTCCGGCGCAGTCCGAGTCGCGCGGAAGGTGACGTCACCTCTGTTGGTACTCACACGCTGCTGCCGGATAATGAGACCGCGTCGCTGTCGGTGCGGCCGCTGCTGAGCGAGGCGCGGTCCGAGTCGGGCTGATGGTGGCAGTGGCGTCACATCTGTTGGTACTTACGCGCTGCTGTTAGAGTCTGTCAAAGCGATCCGAGTGAGAAATCATATCCATCGGCGCGGTCCGATTCGAGAATTTTTTTCTCAACGTTTCGTTATCTTCCACGTCACTTCTGTTGGTACTCACACGCTGCTGCCGGACAATGAGACCGCGTCGCTGTCGGTGCGGCCGCTGCTGAGCGAGGCGCGGTCAGAGTCGTGGCGCGAGCCGGGGCAGTAGCCGGCGTACGTCACGTGGGCGCTGTATACCGACCGCTTGCGGTGCCTGTCGCACCACCACACGGCAAAAGGATATACGGAAAGGGAGAGAAAGAGATAGGAGACATTTTTTTTGCGAAACAACAGGTTATATAAAGGATTGGAGTGGAATGATAGGATAGTGTGGCGGCGTGGTAGACGGCGGAACAGCGTTTAGCGTGAACAATGCGGCATGCAGGCAGGACACAAACATGGGGGCAAACAATACACAGGTCTATCAGTCAAGCTGCGGGGACAAACGATATTAAAAATGGGGCTCAAATTAAAATGGGCAATTTAAAAGTAAATCTTTAGTGCTTGGGGTGGCACATGCAATGTCGCGGGGTCACTCATTATGAAAACGTATGAAATAATAGAAAAAGATTTCGGGATTTCATAAATAAAAAAAATGGAGAAACAATAATTAAAAGCTTAACTGCAAACTAAGTAACTAGGAACAACGATAAAACAACATTTTAATATTTTAAAATGATGTAGCTTTTACTATTTTCAAACTACACTAAAACTAATAATTGTGTCGGTTAACATCAAAAGTGGCTAAATTCTTACTAAACCATTTTTCACAAACTGCAATATTCTGTAACAGATACCTGAAATTCTGGTAGGTTCTGCTTAACTTTTAAAGTTCACTTATTATCTACATAAAACGTAAATTAATTTTGTATTTAACCAAGTTTGATATATTATTGTGGCTTTAACTAGTTTTGAAGGAAAACATCTTATGAATTACTTTAAAACTACTTAAATCCACCTGGATTTAGCTAACTTTGATCTTACATGTCATTGAATGTCAGTAGCAGCAACGCCCATATTGGAAAAATGCGCTGCTGTGATTCGCCGTAATGGACTTAACCAGTTTAAAATAAAATCGTGGTGTGGATCTTGCCGAGTTTGATATAAAATCAAAGTTTGGACACGATTTAGTACAGTAAAACAATGGATTTATCCAATTTTGATATCCACCGACATAATTATTAATGTTAGGTATTTATATATTCTATAATCTACAATACAACTAATAAAACTATGGTAAAAAATATCATCTATTACAAATTAATCAAAATTTTGACTTAACAAATAAATAATTAAAATAAATTAAAATATTATTAAATGTCTTGTTTTATAAAAAAGAATTCAGACTGAATAACGAAAGTTTGGTAAAATTAAACATGTTATTATACGAATTAACTCGCTTTTATAAAGACCTTTATGCATACTTTAATCAATTTAATAATTTCGAGCTACTTCGTAGACAGTTAGATACTTGCAGGTAGGCACCTAGTGGCCAACAGCTATCCAAGTCACCTTCTTCATACCAAGCATTGCCTTTCGTCGAGATTATTTTAATCTAAGCTTTAAAGCTTTAGATTCAGAATTATACCGTCAGAAAAAGACTTGACGACTGTTGGCAACTATCTAGTACCTAGTTGTCCGTGGATTTTATTTCGTTTTATTACATTAGAGAATCCATGTGTCTGTGGTAGTACAGACACACTGATTACATGTCACAGTGTAGGCACGTACAAACTCTTATCATGTCTCTGGTAGCATACGTAGTATGTTTGTGTATGTGTATGTATCCACGTGTCTCTGGTAGCATAGCGTGTGTGTAGGTACGTACGGCGCTTTGTCGGCGTGCAGCCGGCGCGTCTGCGTGGCGAGCAGCGCGTCGTGCGTGAGGCGCGGCGCGCCGTACGCGGCGGCGGGCAGCTCCTCGCCCTCCGGCAGCGTGGCCAGCCCGCCCGCGCCCGTTTGCTAGACAAGGACATAGTATATTTCATAACGAGGAGCTCGATGGCGCAGCGGCTAGCGCGTTCGGCTTGCGATCTTGCTCGCCACTTTCGCAATGGCGGGTCGCTGGATGGGTGACCAATAAAAAAACATCTCGGGCTCCTCCGTGCTTCGGAAGGCACGTTAAGCCGTTGGTCCCGGTTGTTGTCGTAAGATGACAGTCGTTAAAACCTACCAACCCGCATTGGGCCAGCGTGGTGGGTTATGGCCCAATATCCCCACGTGCTATTGTCGACGTGGGAGGCCTGTGCCCAGCAGTGGGACGTTTATAGGCTGATGATGATTACGAGTGCGGAAAGCCTGTCATTCCAAAGAGTTCCGACAATGTCTAACCGAGCCGAGGCGCAACCGAAGGTGAGGGTTGACAGTCGGAATAAGTTGCAATGACGGTTCCGCACGTGTACTGAACAACTATTTTTAATACAGTCGTGAAAAAATGAAGCAATTTAAAAAAACACAATAAACTCAACTAACTAATCATTTATTTCTTATAAAAGTTATAATTCACATATTTCTGGGTAGGCAAAGGGAACTATGCCCATAGAGCCAAGTCTTCAGTAGAATTTTTAATGAGATGAAATGAAATAAAACCTAACCTAACTCATTGAATTAAATCTGATATTGAAACAAATTAATAGCTTCTTTTTAGAAATATTTTCATGAATCATAAATAACTTCTATGATTTTTTTTTAGTAAAAACTTCGTGGTTTGTTTTTTCTTTTTAATAGACACTATTTTAACAATTGGGAAAGAGAACGCACGAGTTCGGAAAAGGTAAAGAAAAAGTCCCCATCCCAAACGCTATACGTCCCTGCAATATGCCACTTTTTGAGCAACTGCATTAAAAAATATTTTTTTATCCCCTCGTCTGTGACGAAGACACCTAGAGGTTGCTAGCATTCGAATTTCTCTCTCATACTCATATATATGAAGCCCGGCAAATGACTCCAGGGCGCGAGGATAAACTGGTGAAGCGTAAGACGTAGCATCAATCACCCACACCCTGCCGGCCTATAAAGTGCATCTTCATACCCTTTTTGAAGGAGCCCATGTCATAGAACGTAGGGAATACGTGTACTGGTACAGTATTCTATCAGTACTATATTTTTACCACCCTTTCACGGAATTTCGGCGTGAAACAATGGCAATCGTTGTTGTTGTATTTCGTCCGGTGAGTGAGTATCGGAGGTCTATTTCCCCCCCCCCCCATTCCCTCCACTATTTTTACACCTTTAAAGGCCGGCAACGCATCTGCGTCTCGTTTGGTTTTGCAAGTGTCCATAAGCCGCGGTGATTACTTCCCATCAGGTGACCTGTCTGCTCATTTGCATAAAATTTCACTTAAAAAAAAAACATTAGCGAATGATGCGTGTCAGGATCGTAGCAGATGGAAAGCTGTTGTCTCTGCCTACCCCTCCGGGAAGCGGGCGGAATGTATGTACGTATTAGCGTTGCCAGACGTCCCGATTTTGGCGGGACGTCCCGATTTTTAAATCAAAATTTCCCGCGCGGGACAGCCTCAGTTAGGGTTGCCAACTATACTGTTAAAACAGTTTTTCACTACATTATAGTTTTTACTGTTGAACAAAAATAAAGTATCCAAAATACTGTTTTAGTATCACTGTGCACTGGTATACATATTGGTACACATATACCTGTTTGAAAAGTAAAAAACTTTCGAACGTTATCGTGCAAATACTTCTTTGAAAAAATAAAATATTGTCCATTTTTCTAAGATACTGTTTATTATTCTTATCTTACCTTAAAATACTTTGTTTTTTAAAGTTTGGCATGGCAACTCTAGGCTCAGTCCCGCTTTTCGGGGATAACCCGACGACGACGGTGCGTTCATTTTTCATTAAGAAGACGAAGAAGACTCAACTACCTAACGATAACGTAAACCTGAACTTGACAAACTTGACAAAAAAAATATCTGGCTGGGCTGGTATGTATGTAAGTATTCTCACCTCCCGGGGCGCGGGCGGGGACGCGTCCGGCGAGGAGAGCGGCTGCGTGGCCGCGCTCACGTAGCACACGTACGCGTCCGAGCTCAGGAACGCTTGGTACGTCGTCTCGTTGATGGCCAGCGTCACCTGTTGAGGACAAAACAACCATTGGTGGACGACCTCCTTGGTCGAGTGGTTTGTACACCGGTTTTCATGGTGTCGCCATCTCTGAGGTCCCGGGTTCTATCCCCGGTCGGGTCAATTTGGAAATCATTGTTTTTCTAAATTGTCTCGGGTCTGGGTGTTTTCTATGTATAATATGTATTTAGGTATTTTGAGTATGTTTATCCGTTGTCTAGTAACTATTTACTTAACGAGTTTCATAACGAAGCTTTTCTTGGGCTAGATAATTGGTGTGAGTGTAAGAAAGTTTAAAAAAAAGTTTATTGGTCATATTGTGCGCGTGCGTGCGTGCGTAGTTAAGTGTTTATAAGTAATTAATTTTTTAATATTTTTATGTTTTGTCAAAAAAGTATAAAGCGTCTGTTAAGATATAAATCATAATCCTTGTTTGTTTGTAGCGCTTTCACGCTTATACTGATAAACCGATTTTTAATGAAACTGTGTTCAATGAATTTTGGTATAGAGATAGACTAGGCGTAGACACTGAAGACGGTTATAGCTATATTTTCTCGCGAAATTAACGCGAGCAAAACCGCGGGCAAAACCTAGTACTTATGTAAACAATGTATAACGATAATTATGCAAAATATGTAAAATATAGAAATGTGAGACGTTGACAATGTAGTTGTGTCATACAAATAACGAAATGTTACTTGGCAGGAAATGGCAGTGCGATTGAGTAGACCATGATTCCTACCTCTTTCTCCATATGGTCGAATATTGTCTTCTCTATGTTAGAGCCGTCTTTGAGGCTCTGCTTCACGTACTGCTTCAGCTCCTCGGGCATCGCTAGCTGAGACTTGCGGAGAAATCTGTGACAATAAACCAAAATAACAGAACATCTCCTATTTCCAGTACCATAGATTTTTTTTCGCCTATATTTATATTAAATTAATAAGTTAAAGCATAAAACACCTATTCTACATATCACACGTTCAATTTTGTCACAACGTGTGGTATGTAGGTGTACTTACTTGTTTATTAAGTTGGTTGATAAAACGATTTTGCTGCTTCTTACTTCTTTTTTGCGACATTTATTTCCTCCCTGTCAGTTAATTTGTAATTTTGTTCAAATTACAATAAATTCAAGTTAAAATAAATAAATTAAAATGCACTCACTTGTATATAGCGGAGACGACCTGCCGTATCTTGGTGGGCTCCACCTCCTGGCGCAGGCCCTGCACCGCGAAGTAGAAGTTGAGCCGGTCCAGGTGCAGCCCGCCCGCGCCGCCCACGAACTTGCGGAACAGCCGCACGCCTTCCGCGTCCTGACAATGGTTATTCAATGAGAAACTCAACCGGACACAAACCGGATTAGCAAGCTGAAGTGGCAATGGGCCGGCCATATCAGGGTAGAGTCGGCCGGCGTACCGTAGGACGCCCTCAGACAAGGTGGAACCACGATCTTCGCAAGGTAGCTGGATGAGCGTGGCTGCGGATCGTGCTCAGTGGCGTGCTTTTGGACAGCCCTGTGTCTAGCAGTAGACATATATAGGCTGATGATGATGAAGAAGAAACTCAACTCAGCGCTTAAGGGGGGTTAGGCGGTCAGTGAAAATTTGGATGTTGCGCGGGGCCTCGCGGGTGCGGGCTTTTCACATTTTTATGAAAAATTTAGTAAAAATGTTTAGTTTTTTGCAAATCCAAATCAGTCAAGAAATAGAAAAGGTAAATACCTATGTGTTTATGACTTTATAGGAATTATTATTGTAAAACACGGTCGTAATGTGGATTTATATGAAATTTTAGAGGTAACTTCAGGATTTTTTTCTATCGAGCAAAATGTTTCCGATCGTGTTTTGGAAACAGTCATCTCCTCACACATACGTTCTGTAATACACATTAAAAATTTCAGTGCGAAATCTCTAACATTTTTTGAATAACAGCTAATAGAAAACAGCCAATTTTTCCGTTTTCACCGCCAAGGGGACTTAGAATGGACCTTCCCTTAAGAACAATAATTCAGGGCATCTGCCCAGCTCAAATGGAATTGGGATGGACACGTCTACCGCATGCCAGTAAAACTTTGGTCCAAAGCCACTGCCGTTTGTCCAATGCTAGAAGACGACGCGGCAAACCGAGGCGAAGATAGCGTGACGAGCTGGAAGCATATCAGCCAGATTGGACCATTGTATCGTCGAAAGTGGAAAGAAGGAGAAGAGGCCTTTGCCAGTAGGACAAAAAAGTCTGACACACGACAATAACAATAAATAAATAGGTATATAACTTTCTACGCTCACACCAATTATCTTGCCCAAGTTAAGCTCCTTGTGAAACTTGTTTAAATGGTTAACTAGATAACGGATAAACATACATAAACATAGAAAACACCCTGACCCGAATACAATTTAGATTTTTTTCTAAATTGACCCGACCGGAAATTATACCCTGGACCTCAGAGATGGCACTACGCTACCGGCGTGCTAACCACTCGACCAAGGAGGTCGTCAAAAATATAAAAAATTATTACATGTCTTCGCTAGGTTTATGTCTTTTAGCGTGAAGTTAAACTTTCACCGACGCCGGGTTCCTGGGTGACTAACTGCTAGTTTAATTCAAACCGCGAGAAATCAGAGTAATGAGAGTACAGAGTAATATTTATAAATGACCGTCGTGATTGAGTGACCTTTATATTAACCGCAGGAGGCTCTCAATTGAATAATAGCGGTGCGGCGGGAAACTATACAGGTATTTATAGATGACAGCTCCACACTGCAATCAGTACCGTCGCATAGTGAAGCATAACAAACGATTATCAATGCGCGCAACTTGAGTTATAAGGCATTTGATGAAATTGATGCTAACCTGAAGGTCGGTCGTCCGTTGTCGAAATAAGAAGTTCAAAAATATTCAGCCTTTAGAGAACGGTTTATTTAGTGCTTTTTAAAGGAGGACGCCAGGTGTAAGGAGGATAAAATAATAAAATAGAACATTACCGAAGCCGAGTATCTCGATAAACGTTTTAACATTGATCACCGGACCATAGTCGAGTTCGTTACTTTGCTCAAAGCAAAATTTTTTTAAATGATTTAACTAGCTAAGCAAGGTAATTGCTCCTTGACTTAATTATACGCCTAGTACATACAAGGCTTAAATTATGTGGATGTACCACAAGGTTTTAGAAGAGTGTCTTCCAGATATTTTACATTATTATTTAATTTAGTGTTGCCCAAAATCTGTCTGTCTTCTTGCATTTTTGCAAGACCAAGACCGCCTAATTTTAGCAAGACCAAGACCAAGACTGGTCGTACAAGACTTGAGCAAGAACAAGACTAAGCTTGCGAGACTCTTGCGTCTTGCAGTTAGGACTGAGTGTCGTTTCAGGGAGTATAGGAATTCGGGGTATAGGTACGCTTAGGGACTCTATAAGACGCATAAAAATATATTTAAAGAAAAAATGGACTTCTGCGTATTACGAACAATACCATAAACATACATAGCGAATGAAAATATCCATTAAAAGAAAAAAGAGTGCATCCCTAGTTAAGACCATCGGCACTTTGATAGTGCGCGGCGCCTTGTTGTCGGTATCATCAAGGGTCGGATATTGACATGTCAAAGAAATTTTGTAGCTATTCGGAAGTACAAGGTCAAGATACACGCGCCGGCGGCTTCTATTGATATCGCATACAATCGTCGCCGCCGCACGCACAAAATTTGTCACCGTTTGATTGCCTCCACGGAGTACATGTTCTAAAAAATAAAATAAGTTTCTGGGTGCTCAGAATAGACACGATTACATTATGCTGATAACGTAAGAAATATTGTAATTAAATAATGGTAAGGATAGGTATAAATTGTATAACTCTATTATTCCATTTCATATAATGTGAGGGTCTATCAATCTCTTGCTAGACACATAATGTTCTAATTCAGTCAAGTTAATGTCATTAATTTGTTTTTTATATGTTTTAATCATGTTTTAGCACATGTAAGCTTATATGTAAACGGCTATTATGAAACAGACTGACTCCCGTGAAATACGGTAGATAGCTCAGTTGGTTAGGGCATCGGCACGGATCGCTTAGGTCGTGGGTTCATTCAAACCGGCGTCAGTTAATTTTTCGAATTTCTCATTAAGGGGGTGCCGCGCGATTGTAAAAACTGGCATAAGTCTCTTCATGAACTTCAAAGCAAAATTAATCATATTGATATTTGTAATTAGAACAATTCTGCTTTGAAGTTTCAGACCTAGTAATTTAATTAGAGCAATATTTTTATTCTGCGAAATGTACAAAACCATCACGCGGTTTAAGAATTAAAATTTACTTTTTTAAGAGGGGGTGACCTGCGGAATATCAATACAAATATTTTCATGTAAGAATTATTGTTTCATACGTAAAAAAATATGTTTTAGAAGTCATTTATGTATTGTTTGTTATTGTTACCACTTGGCTACCAAGTTTTGGTTTTCACCCGTCGAAATTTATCAGTGCTTGATGCTTATGTTTTTAGTCAACATTGCTTCATCAAATCTTAGAAGTTTTCACCTCTGAGATCAAGCACTGACAAATTTCGACGGGTGAAAAGCAAAACTCGGTAGCCATGTGGTTAAGGCAGCCGCCCGGAATGCGGAAGGTGCGTGGTTCGATTCCCGCCTGAGGTTGTTTTTTTATTCCTTTTACATTATCATATTTGTTTAAACTTTTTAACCAGGTATAGCTTTGTAACACGTTTAATCGTAAGGGGTGCCATGATGAGCGCCAGTAGCGGCGGCTATCTTTTCTCTCGGGCACTATCGGGCGCGCCGGCTCCTTCCCTCTCACGCTGTCGCTTTCTGCACAATAATGCTAGACCGAGACAACACTAGTATGTAGTGTGTCTGCACAATAAAGCTGAACAATGCTTATTATGTTTACTGTATTTTTGTGTGTGCAATAAAGCGTTTCATCTATCTAAAGCTAGACAGAGACAACGCTAAGTATGTAATGTGTAAGGATTTTTTTTTACTTAAATTTTTTAGTTTGCACGTTTGTCGCTCTCAACTGTTCACTAATCTCCCATTCCACCTTAGGTTAGCCGGAAGAGATCTCTTTCAGAGATAATTCCACCTTTGCTCACCATTGCTTGTTATGTATTTTATTTATATGTGTTTTTGTGCTATAAAGAATATAATTAATAAGTGTTGTCGTACCTCCAGTAGCTCGGGCAGGCTGCGCGCCCAGCGCATGTAGGGCGGCGACGCGGGCGAGCGCGCGGAACTGCCCGACGAACCCTCCGTCTGCTCCCGCCATGCCATCCCCGCCCTGCCACACAAGATCACATGTGTTCATTGCTCATTTATTTAATTGCTGTCGATAACAGTGCGGTTTTCTGATCAACAATTGTTTTGTTACTGTTTGATCAACAAACAGTTTCACAGAACGGTTCATTAAGATAAAAGCAACAGTAAATAAGGTATTTGTAAAACTAGCATCGTTCACCACAGACAATTTCTTTTTAAATTTTTATTGTTGGGAGTATTAATTCGATTGAGAAACTAATTTTATTTTTAGATACACTCAAACTGTACTGATTTGTAATTGTATTTTTTTTGTAATTTGTAAATGAGATTTACAATCGTAGTGAAACTCAGAAAGTATAATAGCGTTAACTCATAACTCACTTAGAGGGGTGTGGTTGAGTGAACACATATTTGGACTGAGATTTGTTCTTCTCCTCCCCAGAAGCCGGCGGTAGCGACGACCTGTCAGCAAGCTTGTGATCCCAACCTGCACAATGGAAACAATTATTATTTGATAGAAAACAATAGCTTTGAATTATAAAGTATTTAAGTCATAAGAATAACTGAAAAAATACGTAGAGGTCTAAAATTAAATTTATTAGAAAACTCGTATTATTATTATAATTATGACATACTAGCGGCGCGCTCGCGACTTCGTCCGCGTGAACACCCTGTATTCCGTGACAAATTTCCAAAAAAATCCTTTCACAAACCTTGTCCTGACAATTACGAATACAACAAAAAAAGAATCGGCCAAATCGGTAGAGATCGGCGATAGGTAGAGCCGTTCTGAAGTGACGCGCGTTCAAACATTTCGGCAATTTATTTTTATTAGATAGATAGAGATGTACGTTGAGGAACTTCTCTATTACATACAGTAGCGTGCGCGTAGATCGTGTGCAAGCGAATATCAGCGAAAAGTGGTAGACCACGAAGATTTATAGTAGGTATGTATATTTAAATGCTTACTTCCTTTATTGAATTAAAACAAAACCACGTTTACGCAACTTTGCACGCGTATCATAAGGTTGAACTGACAAAAAGCCCCCGGCGCGCCTCCCAGGCAGGCGCGTATGGCACTAAAGGTTGTCGCTCGGCTCGCATGCTCTACGTCGTCGCGCATCGTCGCTTAAATCGTAATCGTACTTAAATATATCCATGAACGGAAACCCTACGCTCCTGACGTCAAATCGATATCGAGTCAGCGTTGCTTAAAGGAATATGAACGCTCGGGTTACACGATAAGTTTAAATTTCGCGTGAAAGTCGTTAGAGAGTGAACCTTCTGTACGGTAGTACTATTAGTTATTCTGTGGTCTCGGTAGGGATTCATCAATAAAATATTCCACCTATTCGTACGAGTCAATTTGCTTTCTACTTTTATTATGCATACCGGCTAAGGAATGGAATGTGGTGGGAGTGGTGGGTTATTGCCCAATCTTCCCACGTGCTGTTGCGAATAAGGAGGCCTGTGCCCAACAGTGGGACGTTTATAGGCCGATGATGATTAAGGAATAGAATGCCCTGCCGGCAGCCGGTTTCCCGGAATCGCCAAACCTCGGACTTGGACAACAGCCAATTCCCTTCAAAATGATTTTCAAATGCCTCTGTGGTCTAGTGACTAAGCCACCAGTCTTGGACTTAAAGGTCCCAGGTTCTTTTCCCAGCGGGGAGTACATCTTTGTGCACTCGGTTTGGTTGGTGGTAGTAGTGCTCGTAAAGTACGCCTGGCTAGCTACCACCGTCTTATCTAAAGTCTGTCGACATAACTACAACGTTAATAGCGTAGTTGTGTTCTGACAGCGTTGAGATAAGATAGCCAGTTCCTTAGTGGTTGAGGATTCCGGGTGAAGCGCTTTCACCTTCGGCCTTATCGTCACTTACCATCAGGTGAGATGAAGGCTAAGCGCTTACTGTACTCGTAAATAACAAAAAAATAACAAATAATATTATTATACTTTTATATAATATTTTTTATAAAGGGGCATTTTTGCATTACCTTGCGGGTGGCCGCCTATAGGAGTGTGGCTCATGGCGCACAGGCCCTTCTCCCACCCGCGCGCTGCATGGCGAGAAACCACCTGCGAACAGACACGTACATCAACATTAATATAATCATACCGACATACAGGGCTCATTCGCAAAATGTCTACCGTTCGCAAAACGTCTCTTAGGGTGGATTTGACCAAACTGGAATAAGGTCTTATACCTAGATTAAACGCCGAATTTGTATGGACTAATCTCGGAGTAAGTCTTATTCCAGTTTTGTCGAATCCACCCAGTCGAGGAAGTTAACGGTCGTCCACTTTTCGAGCGATATTCGCTTGCGCTCCAGTTATTCGTCAACTCGCACAGATGTGCGAGATGACTGGCAACTTTTGATTTTAGTTGTCAACTCGCACATACGTACACAGTACAGTCAAATAAAAAACTGGAAACAAGATTAATATTTTTTTGTTTTATTTAGTATTTAATCATAACATAACTGTCTGGTATTGAACACTTTAGGATTATAACTTCTTCCAAAAGCTATTTGTAATTGACTGTACATTACTATCTCAGATTTTAACTGGTGTGCGAGTTGACGACACAAATAAAAGGTAAAATCAAAAGGTGCCATCTCGCACATCTGTGCGAGTTTAAAACGTGCGAGTTGACGAATAACCCACCGCGCGCACGTAGCAGCGTGCGCGTAGATCTTGTGCAAGCGAATATCGCCGGAGAGTGGTCGACGGGAACTTCCTTGACTGTACATGCAAACATTACACTTATCTCCAAAGGGTTAGGGCGGGCGCACACTAGGCCACTAGTCGGGGCGACTAAACGCGACCACTAGAGGCTTAATTAAACCACTAGACGCTGCCACCAATTGCAGCCGCAAGTAGCTTAGTGGCGGCCACCAGTCGCCGCCACTTAGCCACTACTTTAAGCTGATAATTCCCGTCCGTGGCCGAGTGTGCGCGCGATGCGAGCGACAAATCGCGGCCACTAGCGCGCGACTCGCGCATCTTGTGGCTCGACCGCGGCCATTCGAAAGCTCGGTTTGCGCCGATGCCATATAAAATGTATGAAATAACTCGTCCGCCGCTTGTGGTCGCGTCTAGTGGCCCCCACCAGTGGCTCAATGTGCACTTGCTCTTAGTCAGCGGCTAGGCAACGAGGACCGCAAAAGCACTGCACGGCCGATGTCCACATTACATCCAATAACAAATGCACATGGCTCAGCGAGATAGGTGTCGAGCCCATCACCGTTCTATGCTGTTGGATGTATGTGCCATTTTAAGAGCTCTTACACACGAGCAGCAGTTTGCTGTCGACGTAGGTAACTGCAGTCGACGTTAGGAGTCGGCGGCTAGCTGTCGACATGTCGTCGGCAAGCTGTCGACGTTTCAACTGCTTGCCGCAGGCAGTTCGATAGCTAGCCAGCCGCCGACTCCTAACGTCGATTGCAGTTACATACGTCGACAGCAAACTGCTGATCGTGTGTTAGAGCCCTAAGTCCGTTAGTCGCCTTTCACGACACCCCATAGAAGAAATTCATTAGTGATTTTAGTAATAATGACCCACCAACACAATGTTATCATCTTTGTTTTAACTTTTAACTCTCGGGAGCGGCAAAGCGCACGGCCCGACAATCGGGAGGTCCTGGATTCAATTGCCAGGTCGGGCATTGTGTTTTGGTTTTTCGGTGCTTAACAAAATGTTAAGCCTTGGCCCAGCAGGCAGACAGTAAAGGCTAGGAAAAAAAATGTAGCCTGGTTTTGTGTTCACCACATGCATTTGGCAAGAGTGATAATTAAGCCAAAACAGTACCCTTTTAATTGTAGCATTGACTTTATTTCAATGATAGAGACCATTTCCCAGCAGTGGGACAGATATATGGGCTACTACTTTTTGTTTAAACAAGATTGTAATGTAAGAAATTTATTATAATGCAGATTCTCATAACAATATAGCACTACAACATATTTAATGAATAGGAATCATAATCTTTTGTGCTAACGGTATGAATTTATCTTACATAGCGGCAGCGTAACGAGAAAGTCACAAGCCATGGTTAAATAATCAATACACCACACAATAAGAGTCATACTCTATTATATTTGCTTTCTATACGTTGGAACGAGACAGCAAACAAAAAATGAGACAGCGTGCTGCGTGCCAAAGTCAAGAGTCTCCGTCATCGATCGGCTTGGGTTGGAACCCTCGAGCCTGAGGTAAAGTTCTATAAAACATGAATTATAATCCTCACCATAGCAAATTGATCTATTTATAATAAAGAAAACATATCAAATTTCATAACTGCCAAACTAGACAATAGTATACTAAAAACCAATACAACAAAAAACATTATTTCTATAATCGGGTTCCAAATAAAAGGATATTATGAACATGTCAAAACAAATTAAATCATAACTTCATGGTTGAATAAGCAAGATAAGGAAAAAATTATAAAAGGACAAAAAAAATTATGAAAGGCCTTACCATGTTCATTGTGTCTGAACAAACAATGCACTTGGAAGCACTGCACCAGTTAATATTATTTTTTAATAATGTAATATATCTTTATTAATATTTTAGGAATTAGAAAAAAACCTTTTCAAATCGAGAACCGCACGACTGCGCAATGCTATGCCAGTGGTCCGAGTGAAAGATCCGTCCTACGCTGAATGTTCAACACAATGGGGTTCGATCGAAGACAAGTTGAACCCTCATATTATACAAAACCTTCATTGATGATGGGGTTAGCTATGAATATGAAATCAATAAAAGTGCTCCTTGTGCATCTGATGAAAACTCTGTCCTAGTAGCAATTTTGTTTAAAATATAATATAATTTTTTAGAGATTGTTCAAATATCACAATGAAAATAACATTTATATGGTAGGTTGGTATGTTATAAGTTTGGTTTTTAAAACATAGGTAATTTGCAAATTATATCCATTGAACAACAATAAAGTTCTTTTACAAAATGTTGAAACAAATAACTCACCAAAAGAGATTTTACATATTCTCTGTATGTAACGAACGTGAGAAGTAGTGTTATTGTGAACCAGATACATCAAATTTTCATTGAGGACGACGAGGGCAGACAGGAAACAAGTTGTAAACAAAGACGAAGCTCGTAAAATTACCGCTGACAACACACTCGGATCACTAACGACGTTAGCTGGCCGCCCGAGCACCGCGAGGGCCAAGCTTGCTGCAACACCGAATCATCACGAGGCGGTCAACACAGCAATCACCACTGTACAATCCGAAAGCCTACGCCGACCCCGGAAGGCCCATATTTATAGAATATTACTGAAAGAAACACCACGTGAAATGGTATGATCTTAATTGTCACATCAATTTTGCACTTTAACACGATTAATTGATTGAAGACTGGGCGGAAAGTAAAGTTTCTCGGAAACAAATAATAAAATTAGCTTGGATCGGATTTATAAACAACAGCAAGTTTGACATTTGAGTTGACAGACAACCAGCCAGACATTCGGCCAGTCAAGCCAGCTGTCCGTCAACGCCATCTATTAATCACGGCGCGATACACCACACGCGCCGCGCCCCGCACGAAAGCATCATTTGCATATATACCAAAGTCGTCACAAGATAGCGCTACTTGCACCAAACACGTCTTGTTTTTCCGGCCGGAGAAGACAGGAGATTTTTACGAACTTATGGTAGGTAAAGTAAACTGAACACTAGTTTTCTTTACTGTATTAAGTACTTACTTATATTATGTAGGTTTTAGTTTTAAATATTTCCTTACCGTATAGCAGCTTATAGCCGCTGCATCTTCATACACGTGTTTCTATGTTATTCGGTTTAATCTGAAACAAAAAAGGATAAATGAGTACATAAGTAAGGTGATGCGTGTGTTTAATTAAATATTATAAAATGTGTAACAAAGGTAATCAAGTAAGGTCAGCCCAGCATGCAGTAGCTGTTTCTGGTTATTGTGCAGTTTATTTTTTGAAATAAATTAGAAACTACTTTTTTTTAACCGAGACTCATGTTTCATGGTTCCGTTCCGTACCCGTACCTAATCTGAACTAGCGTACGCATTCAAATAATATGTATTAATAAAATAGTGCAACATTTGGTTTTACTAATTTTGTTTTTTTATGCAGAGTCTAACAAAATCAATAAGCGAACGTTTAAAGGCCGTATCTACACATCATTCTGAATACAATGACAAAAAATAGACTCCAGTTTTATAGTGATTTCTCAAAGCTAAGTTTTCTAACAAACTACCTAAATCAATTAAAATAATGCACATCATGAAACACTAACACGCACGCAAGCGTCAATAAAAAGATAGCCCATTGTGCTCCTAGTTTAGTGTGCATGTTCGGCTATCTTTGTGTGCGTGTAGTACAGCTGTACGGGTTTGGAAAGGGTGTATTTTTTGGTGATTATGATAATGTTTTGTTGATCTCGGTAACGAGCCTGTAGTTTTGGACCAAATTAGGTGAGCATGTTCAGTGTGATGTATAGATGCTCCCCTTAAACGTTCGCTTATTGATATTGTTAGACCCTATATTTAAATACTTAACCTAAGATAGGATCTATAAATCAAATCAAAGAATTCTGTATATCACACAAAC
The DNA here is from genome assembly GCA_963921215.1 of Scoparia ambigualis. NCBI lineage: Eukaryota > Metazoa > Arthropoda > Insecta > Lepidoptera > Crambidae > Scoparia > Scoparia ambigualis. The sequence goes on from OY992509.1 coordinate 6,598,414, forward strand.
TTTCAGATAGTCATCATCATCATCAGCCTATAAACGCCCTGCTGTAGGGCACAAGCCTTTCCACGTGAGAATATGGACCCGATGCCCCTATTTGGATTGGTGGGTTTAAACGACGACCATCTTACGACAACAACCGGGATCATCTTTGCGTGCCTTCCGAAGCACGAGGGAGCCCAAGATGTTTAAAATTTGGTCATCTATCCACGGATCCAGCATTGCGAAAGTCGCTTAGTTTGCACGATAATAAGCAAGAAGCCTCAGCCGGTGCGCCATCGAGCTTCTTGTAAAATAATATCAAGATCCAATTTATTGTCATTGTTGTGTATGAAAATCTATGCTCACAAAGAGCATTTAATGTAAATTGGAATACTGTAGTGCCATTATTAGCTATTGTATGAGAATTAATGCGGGGTTTCAAATTCGATTCACAGACGAAATGAACTGATATCAAAGAGACATTTGATTTGCTTAGATCACAGACTACGCGAGGCAAGTCAGGTGGCCACAATGAACCGACACCCACGCCTGAAAGGCTAAGTCAACACAGCGGGTTATCATACCATAGACATCTAATCTCATGTTATGTGGCACTTATGTATAATATTTGAAGGCATATTTATTTCTTTTTTATTTAGCCTGGTTCGTCCTACTGCTGGTACTACTGCTGTGCTGTCCTTTCTACCCTCTCTCCACTCTTCACGGAATACATTATTATGAGTACTAAAAAGTGGTTTCTTTTGACTAAGACATCGATCAAAACCACATTTGCCTATTTTGGAGTCTAAAGTGATTTTGACCGGTTATGAGCTTTGACTGTAACATATACATGTAATCATATTTTAATCCGTGAAGATAATATTATGTAGGTAAACATTTTAATAAGTAAGAAAATGTAAACATTTCCTGTGATTTAATATTTTAGTAGTCATTTTACACAAGAGAGATAATAAAGATAGATTTTGAATGCTCTTACATAGTAAACTTTAACTTTACTTAAATAGTAAATATCCGCAATCAAAAACCTTAATATTGATTTTAAAAACACTATGCTATCAGTCTGATGGACTTCAAAGAAACAAAGTCGCATTTATGTATCAATCAGACACAGAGAGCAAATTGTAAAAGTCAATTTAGATGTATTCATGTCAACACATGAGACTAGGGTTGTGAAAACAATCTTTTAAGTCATTGAAACGTTTAAAAAAGGCCTACCCCAGGTGGGAATCAAACCCGCGTCCTCCGCAATTCGGACAGCTGCGCTGACCACTCCGCCACTGAGGCATGGGTTACATTATACCTGTCAAAATTTTTCAACGCTTTTGAATTTATGTTTTTATAGCACCACAGTGTCTATTCAAACATCTTTTTCAGCGTTTTTAATATCTAAGAGTACATACTTTGTACATTATAACTTAATAATTTGAGCGTTATTGACGCAGAAAAAAACATCAAATATTACAAAACTTTTAAGTACCCTAGCTGTGTACCAAAAATAATAATTATTGAATTAATAAAACTCACTGCTACGAACTGTTTTGTATCCATGGTATTATCTTACTTTTCAGTAAAGTTTCTAAATTGTTTGATTTAGACGTTTCCGTGGTTATAAAAAGTTATTTTTGTCAATAACACACAGGAAGCTAAAGCTTCAGGTCAGTTTTCTAGAGAACCTATGCCTATTATGGAGGTTGAAACACAACTTTTCTCATTCAACCTGACTACTTATATATTATCCGTTAAGCTACCGATATGCCTCGATCAATTATTATTAATGAAATATAATATTTATTGTATCAAATCAAATCAAAAATATTGATTTAGTGTATTGCTTTTAAGGAGCAAACATAAAGATTGTTTTTATGTTATACCTGTTAGCGGCCCGCTCGCGACTTTGTCCACATGGACCCCGTACCCCGTGGCGAATTAAAAAAAAAAACTTTCACACAAACCTTGTCCTGACAATTACAAACACAACAAACAAAGAATTAGCCAAATTGGTGTAGTCGTTTGAAGTGATGCGCGTACAAACATTTCGGCAATTGATTTTTTTTTTATTAATATAGTTTTGTATCCCACTTACAACGCTTTGTTTTACAACTACATATTAGTAAGTTAAAATTATGTTTGGGCAGTCATTGTATATAAATTTTTGTTTAAATTTTCGTACGTGTATTTTTTATGTAATGACTGTTCCGTGCCAGATAAATTTAAAAAAAAAAACAAAATAGAGATTGTTTTAAGTTTTAAAATCGTAGATCGGTCGACAGCCCTGCGCCGATAGTCGGGCGGCAGCGGGAGCGTCCCTTAATCGCCATTAGCCAGTACGCACTAAGCGACTCTTTGATGTGTACAAACTTTCCGTTTTCCTTTGATTGGCATAATGGAACTGCGGGCGTTATTACACTAATTGAATTTTCGCAAGTCCGAGCCGTATTACGCGGCGGCAGGCCGGCTAGCGGCTACCTGTTGGCTTGTCCGCTTTGTGCGACACAAATGTATCCTTTATTGTCAACAAAGTGAACTGCAATTTAATTAGCTTTGTGACATAAAAATGCTTTGTGCATCTTGTGCCACGTTTATTAATTTTTCATACTTTTCCATCGCATGACGTCGACAAAGGACTACGGCTCCGGCAATTTATTATATGCGTGAAAACAAAGAACACCACAATCAAACGTTGGGGTTTAACAGAAATGCGATCGTATTACGTTCACAAAGGAGAACGCGTACTGGCGTACAACCCCACAATGTTCATGTTTTGGTACCATATTTGCATAGTTGGTTCCTTAATTTTTTCTCATTATTTTCCAGTAAATGTTATATTTTTAGAAGTCCAGGGTAAAGAAAAATCTTAAAGCGAAATAATAATACTAAAACTAATAACGAAACGCATTTCAACTAGCAGATACTATACGCAAAACAAAAATCTGCTGTCAGAGTTGCCTGCCATAAAAATATCGATTAATCGATTTTGAAATCGATTCTCAAATAACTAATTAAAAAACCTCTTTGTGCAACTATTTTAGAGCTTAAACCTATACAATTACAGACTTTTATCTTAAAATAGTTGATTATTTACTTTTGATATTTATAATTTATATTATTTTTAAGATTGATTTTCTTATCGATTTGTATCTCGTAAAAAGACGGATAAAACTACTTGCAACACTGTTAATGTCAATCATTGAGCTTTTGGTCAACGTATACGTATATTATATTTATTGTCTAATTTAAAAGTTCCTTCCTACCTATTTTGCGAAAAGCCGCTTTGTGAATGTGCTAATGAAATTAACACAAACAATATTGTGTTGTGCTGCACTTTCGTGATAGTTTTACTGTCTGATTGGGTGATACATTACCATCACAATGTCGAGTATGCAATGCATTTCGATTGAATCGCAGGCGGCATTTACTGACGAACGAGAGTCAAGCCTTAGTCGACACTATTCGTTTTTGGTCATATCCCTGAGAGGTAAGTCGTACATAGTACGAAAATGTCGTCAACCATTTTAGACATCTAAACCGAGAGGACATGGTACATATTTGGTGCAGCAATGCACCTCTGTATCGGTTACTACTAATATTCTACTATTGTGTTAATTAATTAATAAACTTCATCCATGCTCTTATTGTTTTAGGCAACACCTGATTATATTTGTCATGCTTCCTGCTTAGCAACCCATTCTATTGCATCTGAAAGTAAAACTACAAGGCATGTTGGCCATCGCCAAGACGAGTTGTATGTGGACGTTCTATTTTAAGAATGAGCAGACGAAGAATTTTCTTTCATGAGCCAAATGAAGAGGAACAAAGGATGACTAACATAATTTCGAATTGGATTAGACCACGAGAGGTAACACCTTACATGTTTTTACTTATTGACTACCTCCGTGGTGGAGTAATTTGTACAATGGTTTTCGTGGTGATACCTACTCGTGAGTTCCTGGGTTTGAATCCCAGTAGGGGCAAATGTTTCTATGACGAATACGAGCATTTGTACCTGAGGCCATGACTATTTACCTATATAATAATTCTACTAAATACATATATATACCATACATTCCGATTCCCATCGGCTTCCCTATAAGAAATCCCACTCCAGGGATCCGCCATTCAGATCTTAATAATTATGTCAGTAATTAGTGCCAACAATGAGTTAAACATTCCATGTTTATTATTGTCTGATTTGTAAATTCTTGGCCGGCTTACCTTCGCCGTATTTCCCCAAACACATCTCTCGCCACTGTTATTACTACTATCACAACTGCATTTTTACCCATTGGCCTAGTATAACACATTACAAGCTTTCCAGTGCTTACTTCGGAGCTAGGCCACTGACCTACTTAAACTATCAATTTGTTACCTGAGACACTCAAGATAGTAAATATTTAGGTCAGCATTCTTGTATTATAGAGAGGTCAGCGGGCTAGGCTAATTGGTGTAAGATTAAAAAATATTTACTTTACACTCTGTTCCTTTTGTAATTTAATTGTGATTCTTTATTTCCGCTTTCTTCAGAAAATGAAGCTTGTGTTCCTTGTTGGCTCCGAGCTCAAAGAGCTTCACGTAGAAGTGGACAGCCAGAGTTTTAACTGCATTGTGGGGCTACGAACTATTGGGTGCTGCTCACAGATTTGCTCGCCATGAAGGCATGACTAGACCTGCTCCACTTTTCGATGATGTTATTTTAAGAGTGCTCTTAATTACTTTATAATTTAATATTAAATATGTGACCATACTAAATTATTGTTTTATTTCCACTGAGCAAATGCTAATATGGAAAAACATTACTTGTCTGTGTGTATGTACAATTATTGTGAAACTTCCCTGTAGAAAGACCAGTCGAGTGTCTTATTTATTTAAAATGTTTTCATCATATTTTTTAGAATTATATTATATTGTTTGCCTTTGATGAAGTAATTTATTAGTAGTATCTACTGGGAATATCCTCGATTGTAAGTACTGTAAATATAAGTAAGTATGCATTCTGAGCAGTACCTAGTAGACTTATATAATATTCCTATCTCAAAGACAATTATTTTAACCACTAGCTTCCGCCCGCGGTTTCACCCGCGTGATTCGCGTTCATATAGAAATATCGGCATAAAAAGTAGCCTATGTTACTCTTCGTTCTTTCAAAGATCGACGAAGAAGGACAAATTCGCATTTATAATAAATATGTAGGATAGGAGATGATTTCAACTTAATGTTGGTATAGGTAGGTAGGTAGTCTACAGTTGAGACCTCTAAAGTGGGAACGTGTATACCTACTTCTATTGTTTACATCTACCCAATAATATAGTTTATAATATCATTGCATCTACCTATGACTTTCATCATGTTTTAAGTATTTTGCTGTTATTTATCAAAACACAGATAGGTAGCTATGTCTTTTTGTGTTTTAAATAACCAAGCACAAAGATCTGAATAATCACAGTCGCAGCAGTTCCTGATAGGTATCCTATCCTATCTATCTATCTTCTAGAATTTAGAACTCGGGCTAACAATAGATAGGTACCTACTTACTTACTTAATTAATATTGAAATGCACTACTTAAGTACCTACCTACCTATCTATTTTAGTTCGATTCACGATTGATCTATAAATCAATCAATCAAAGTGCGAACGTTCATTTTCAGATTTAATTATTTATTTTGTTACTGTCAGAATCATTGTCCGTCACTCAACTGTCAATGTCAATCAAATACAGGGAAAAACCTAACCTTAAAAAATTATCGAAATACAAGTATATCTTTTAAACCCCAACATTTAAAATTCTGTTAATTTATGTAGTAATTCTCAATAATATAATCTACCAAACGTGTAAGTCTCATTTCCAAACATGAAAATTGTAGGCCTGTACAAAATCTCCATAGTACCCTGCCATTGTCCTTTATTACTGTACAGTTGTTTACGTTAGGTTTTATATTACGGCTACGCATAACATCAACATAATTCATCACATCTTTCTATAAACGTAACATAAACAATCAGTGATCGGATTAGGTAGTGCAATTTTGCGGGATTTCATGACGAAATTTTAACATGGACATGACAACCGCGCGGGATTACAATTTCGATAAGAGCTGGCCACACTAAAGATTAATTCGTAATCGTAGTAAATCACTTTTGTAATAGAGACGCGACAGGTGACGTCTCTGGTGACGTCACCCATAAACAGTATAAGTGCGAGAGAGAACATGTGCGCGCTGTCTCCGAGAGCACGTTTGACGAGTATTGCTTCAACAGCTCGAGCGTTTGCGCCGACTATATGACAAAGTGTAAATGTGAGAAAGAGACAATAAATCCCAAATATAGAACTAATCTTTCTGTCTCTTTTTCGCAAAAAGGATAATAAGGTGATTCGGCGGTGTTTGTTTACTCGTTAAAATGCATTTTACAAGTATAGAGTATTTCCGAAATCCCGCAATCCGCGGGTGTATCCATACTAATATAATGTTTGAGGATGTTGACCCTAAATTGCACTACCTAATACGATCACTGACAAAGACAAATGATGTGATCAAGAGCTGAAAAGCTACGCTACCCAAATGTGTGTGAGTGAGAGTTTCTACGAATAAAGAAAAATTATAATTGTGATAATTATGGCCCTGTAAAATGAGTATCGGCAGGCATAAGTATCAGTGTAGTAATTAAATTTTGAAATGTCTGTAATAATAACAAATCCTAACTAATACTATAGGTGCAAAAGTGAGTTAGTTTCTTTGTTATACGCTTTTAAGCTTAAACCTCTAAACCGATTTTAATAAATAGTGTTGAGACAATAGTGACCTGGAGACAGATATAAGTAGTCTACTTTCCCTGCGAAAAATAAACGCGAGCGAAACTGCTGGCAAAAGCAAATAAGTAAGTAAATGAATGATAGATAAGTTGTATAAAGTTTGGCTCACGAAACATTACGCGGCAAGCCGGGGCGCTAACGAGAGATCCGAACTCGGAATAATAAGGGTACGATAAGCGATCATCAATCATCGAAAGGGGTCCACTTTGATCGGCCGCTTCCTGAGAAATTCCTTTGGCACTACATAACATACTAATCAATCGGGGTACATCCAATCGGAAAAGGCATTAAAGGCAATAGTTTCAGCTTGTGGTAAACTGTTTGCGAGATTGGGTGGAGGGGGGCAAGTGTGCGCGGGGTCCGGGGGGATCTCGGCGCACATCAAAGGCGAGTCGAGACAAAGCTGGGAGAGCCTTTTAACTTTATTTAGCGGAGTGGTAAGTTTAGCCGGTCGCGAATCGCTCAGGTTAAAGAGTAACACACTCACTTTGAGCTGGAGCTACGGGGTGCAGGGCTGCCTCGGTGTACCCTTAGTGTGGTGGTAGGTCTAAACTACTCTTTTAAAGAACCTTTGACTACACAGGTGAAGTGATCGTGTTGTATAACTTTACTCTTTGGCTATATTAGGTCAGCTAATTATAGCATTTAAAAATAAAAATAAATTTGCTTTATGTCATGATTTCGACTATACTGCGACTGCTGCGTCTAACGCACATCATGAAGTTATCTTTTACAAGTTGTAACTTGAGTAATGTCGGGTTAACCGGATGTGTGACCTAATTAAAATATTCTACAACTTCGCAAGGTATAAGCCATCTTGTATTTATACATAGCTCTAATTTATAATAATACTCGTACTATATAGTCTGAATAACATGAATCAGTTTACTGTTTTAAGTTTGTAGTTTTAAAACAATACAATGACTCATATTATTATAGCACGCGTCAGCCTTAGTTAATGGTTAGGGTTGCTAACTGTCTGATATATTATTTAAAAAAATACTGTAGGTATCTATTTTCTCTTATTACTACAAATAATTCTTGAAAATAAAAATAACTGACAAAAATATATAGATTTACTTAAAAGACATGCAACAATCTACAATTTTCCGCACCGCTGCCAACCCTACGCAAGGGGGAGGGGGCATCAAACGGGCCGCTAATGCCGCCCGCGCGGCGTCTCTTTGTCGGCGGCCTTTGAGTTGCGGATGATACTGCGCCACCTAGCGCCGCCGACGATCAATTGCGATCGTCAATGCGTGTGCCGCTAGCGGGTTAAGCCAACAGAACAATGCACTTCCATTTGTTGAATACTTTACTGCACCGCCCTATAGTTCGCATATGGCGTAAAAACGGCGATTATGGCGAACAGCCATTATATCGAATAAAAGCCGGATATTATTACTTGAATCGAGAAGTCTCGAAAACGTATCAATTTTGGTACGGTCGTGATAAAGTCTGCGTTCAAAACAAAACATTTGAAGAGAAGGAACACTTTGAATTAATCTGGTTTGGTACCCAATGCGGGATGCATTGGGTCAGCGCGGGCGCGGGAGGCTATGGTGTTGTGCGTGAGCTGTTCCTGTGCCTAGCAGTAGGACGTTTATACTTACGCTAATTATGAATTTTGTTAATTTTTACATTCATCAAGCCGTTTTAAACACTTTATTTAGTTAGTTGTTACATAAGAGTCTGAGGCAGCCAGCACCTCTGTCTCTCAATTATTTTTGTAACTTGCTGTACCGATGTCACAGTATGAAAATGTATCCGTTGTAGTATTTTACTTATCAACGTGTAGAGATCGCGTTAACTTTATAGAAGTTTCGTAAAATTCTGTCACTTTTGCTTACGTACTGTTTTTTTATACTTATGGAAGTATAAAGAAACAGTCAATAGGCAATGAGGACAGCAAAAGCAGTCAATGTGCTCAGCGTAACAGGTGGTGAGCCCATCGCCGCTCTAAGCTGTTGGATGTATGTGCAGTCTTTAGTCCGTTAGTCGCCTTTTACGACACCCAAGGGAAGAGAGGGGGTGGTAGTATTATTTCACCGTTACGCGACACAGTTATGTCAATATTCATAGTGCGCGGCAATTCAATTATAATAATAATTATATTTACTATAACAGACACACAATCAACTACGCCTCCTCAAATCCTATTGAAAATAGATAAAACGCCATAATCTTGACACAACATAAACAGGGATCGAATCAGTTAATAAATCCGGCCATTAAATGCAAAACGCGTACGAGTGAAATCCGTAGACCGCTTACATTCATTACCATAAGCTGGCACAAAGGGCCCCGAGTGGCCTTTGACGAATTAGCCCCCGCCGGCATTACCTATGTTCACTCTCTAATGTAGATAAAACGCCGCCTCTTTGAACACTCGCGATATAATTAATTATTGAAATACTATGTTATTTATTATTATAAGTTGACGTGATTCGGTAGTTTACAATTTGGAGCCTTAAATCGTGAAATCTGTAAACTTTCAGACGGATTAATTACAAACGCAACAGGATTTAAAATTTAATTTATTATATCATTTGTGGGGGTTAAAGCTACTCGCGTCCGTAGGTTTACCCTTGAGGCCTCAAATAATAGCACTTGGTGCTGTTGTGTTTCCGGCCAGTGAGGGTTCAGATATATATATATATAGCGCATTGTTCAAATAATCTAAATAAATAACCTGTAGTACTTTTCCTTTCTAATTGATCACTTCCCCAATCAGAATCAACAAAGCCACACAGTGTACGAGTGTTTATATCAGAACTCCGAATATAAGTGAGTTTTAAATCTTTCGACCCTTTTAAATATCGTAAGACTCATTTTGCCCAAAGTGATTGATTGTTACTAAATCTTCATATGATGTTTACACTAAAGCTCAAGTCGGGTCGACTGCACAGCATAATATACATCAAACAACCTACAAGATTTCTACAAGAAGCCTCTGTTCTTTCAGTGGAATTCAATGCTTCATAATCAAATTTAGTTTCTAATGGCGTAGCGACAACATTACAATCAATAATATTAAACTTTTGTAAAACTTAGTTTATACACGCCGTCTGATCTAAAGTGATTGTGACATTTTGTTTTTGTATTCGAATTTCCAAGAAATATTTAATTTCCTTTAAGTCTACCATTGTTAAATTTATTCACAAAACTTATTTAAATTTAATATTTTGAAAGTAAACATAGTGTTTAATGTTTACTGTTGAAATAACTACATCATCGACATAAAGTACCACATAAATGTTCTTTAAAATATCACCTTTGTCTAGAATATAATTGCATCGGTCAGCTGATGAGTAACGAACTCCTCTTTCAATCAGTGTCTGTTCTAACATTTGAAACCTTAAATTTTCAGACCATATTATTATCTGCACATGCCCATGGGATACCTTCAGGAATTTTTGTATATATTTCATTCTCTAATTTCCCATTCAAAACGCTGTTTTCACGTCCATATGGTGAACAATCAAATTAAATTAATTCGCAAAAGCTAATACGAATCTGAAACTTGAAATCCTTGCAAACAGGTGCAAAGGTTTCGTTATAGTCAGTCATGTACTCTTGACTAAAACCACGACCCACTAATCGAGTTTTATATTTTAGAAGCTTTTCAAACTCATCATTTTAATACTAAATATCCATTTACAAACGATAATATTTTTGTCAATAGGTTTCAGAACTAGTATCCAAGTTTGATTATCGGTTAATGATTGAATTTCCTCTTTGATAGCATTTTCCCACAAAAGTCTATCATCGCTGGATTCAATGCCCTTAAATGAATGAATGAATTTTGCATATTAAAGAATATGAATACAATAGATAGTTGACAGAAATATCTTCGTTTTCATGATAGTTTTTAGTATGTAAAGTTTTAATCCTTTCACTTCTTCTAAGATTTTGTGAAACTGATTTATCTCGAGATAATGTCAAGTCATGCCGTGATCTATTCTCTGTACACACATATGTATCACTTACAAACTTCATAGTTGGTGGAATTACAAATGCGGGTATATCGCCAGTTTGTTTACACTCATCTGATTTAGTCTTATCAGCACAACTTCCAATAAGCGTGCACGTCAGGATCATCAACCAAGCGGTTAACGCCATCAATCATACTCTCAGACTGAAATGGCCTGTTTGATAGAAAATTTATTTCATCAACCAGGACATACCTGACCACAACAAACCTATTATTTACCACATCCCACACCTTATAACCATTCGGTTCATAACCGACTAAAATATATTTTAATGATTTCTCACTGAACTTGGTTTTTATATTTTTGTTTAAACAATAGACAGTTGAACCAAACACTTTGAGGTATTTGAATTGCGGCTTTTTACTATGCCATAATTCAAAAGGTGTGTTATCTATTTTCAGTGCTTTAGTGAGGCTGATATTTATCAAGTAGGTAGCGGTCAAAACAGCCTCACCCCAGAATTATTCATTTAATGTCGCACCAGCTAGCATGGCTCGATTCCGCTCAGTAATTGTTCTAATCATTCTCTCTGCAATCCCATTCTAATGCCATTCCCCCTGCTTTGCGGCACTGTCTTTTGTCATTTTTTGCAAAACAGTTTTTCTGTAAATGTCCTGTTCTTCTACAATAGTTGCACAATATGGGTCTTCTTGCTCGGTTTTTGAATTTGAGGAATGGTTTATAAGACTGGTTCATTTTATTAGTTTTCTTTGAATGTCTAAATTTTGATTTACCAGTTTTTGAATCATGTTTCTCTGTTTGTAAGACTTTTAACGATGTGTCACGTCTCTGATGAGTTAATTTTACTTCGTGATCTAAAAGTCTGGTTTTTACAAATTGTAGCGTTAAATCATTTTCTGCCAAAGTTTCAATAGCTGTAATGACACCATTGTAACAACTGTGTAAAGTCATAAATAGATGAATGTCTTTGTCCGCTTCTTCAAGTCTAGCTCCTGCAGCCAACAATTCGCAGATCATCTTGTCGAAGATTTAGAAGTGCTTTGTCAGAGAGTCAGTTTCTTCTAATTTTAAATTAAGTTAGCGTTTTTGCAAAGCAAGCTGTGTTGCAAAGCTTGACGTGTGCCAGCTTTCTACTGAGTTTGTGGTGCGGTGTCTCTGACCGTAAACACAAATGTAAGGCATCATGATGGGCTTCATCCATTGTTTAATAAAGTATTCACGAAACATTTTATACACAAGAATCACTTTGTTTCGTGTACCGAAAAGTGTATATAGAAAATAAATTGGTAGACTTTAAAAAAAATGTATCTTACAGGAATAAAAGCGCAGTTTTATTAAATGTGTCTATACTGGGGAATAATTCTTATTTTTGTACATTCCAACAACTGATGCGTGTCCGGATCATAATAGCAAATGTATGTCTGTGGTCCTCTGCCTACCCTTACGGGAAGCGGGCATAATGTATGTAGGTACATCTGATTACACTCTTAAAAAAGAAAAATAATACATTTACATGATAGCTGTGAGATTGTTTAATTACTTTTTACAATAAAATCATTATCATTTATTATATTGCTCTACCCTATTGTGCTCTAACAAATATAATCATCACAAAATTCCAAGCACTTCATTCACGTAAGAACAGTAGTCTACGTCACAAAAGAAATAAATTAATAATTTTTTCCTACACTCACACCAATTATCTAGCCCAAGAGAAGCTTCGTTATAAAACTCGTTAAAGTGGATACTAGACAACGGATAAACATACTTAAATACATACTTATTATACATAGAAAACACCCAGACCCGAGACAATTTAGAAAAACAAAGATTTCTAAATTGACCCGACCGGGGATCGAAGCCGGGACCTCAGAGATGGCGACACCATGAAAACCGGTGTACAAACCACTCGACCAAGGAGGTCGTCAAAGGTCGACAAAATAAAGGCATAAACGCACGCACCACAACCGAACCAACAAAAACACAAAAACAAATACGCATCTCTAAAATAACAAAACAATTAACGCGCGATGAAGTTGCGAACACATCCCACAAAGCCGATATTTTGATCGTGCGATGCAGGCATAGTGGTCGTCGCTGGCTTACGGGAACGGCGCGGCGGAATTGATTTTCCAGTGATCAAAAGAATCAAATTCGCAAAGGGAAGGAAGGTAATTTATTTGACCAGCGCGCGGACCGCAGCCGCCAATATTTCTGCGTGAACGCGGCCGCTCGCCACGTGAAAGGAAAAAATTAAAACGTTATTATATGAAACAGTGACTGTGCCCTTTGCACCGCCAGTTAAGTGGAAGCCTGTTTGAGTGCTCTCCTTCCCTTTATTGCATGACCAATTGCGATCCTATTATTATGAACGGAATTGGAATTCCTCCTTTAAATATTTTTGTCAAAGCCTTTATTGTGAATGTAAACTGCAGTTTTTAGAAATTCGCAAACTGTACATTCTTTTAAAATTACTTAATTATAAGAAATATTTACTTGAGCAGCAAATAGAACAGCTACTTTGAGCAGGCAGCTCATATCTACGTAATACATTAACTGATTTCAGTTTTAAATTTGTATCTTTATTATTGTTATATCTACTGTTGTCCTATACCGCAAAGGTTGTCTGGAAGAGATCGCTTTAAGCGATAAATAAGACCGCCTTTGCCCACATTAGTTGTAATATGTTTATTTTATGTTTTCTGTATTAATATATAAGTTATAACTTCTCAAATATTATATTCATAGCATTATTTACTTTTATTATTTATTTTCAGTAAAAACAGTGGCACACATACTCGTACTTACACACACACTTCAAGGGCTTCTCTGAAAGTCAGCGTTGCAGCTTTATATATTTTTAAAGCTGCAACATCATGCTGAGAGGGTCCTTTTCGTTGTAGCAATGTAAGCCTATTTGTATAGCTACATCGAGTAATGTTTTGAGTTTATTTCATTAATTTATTAGATAGGAAAACAATACGAGATAATATCAACGTCAACTGCAACGTCAAAAACGACTCCGAGTATGTTCATTGATTCATATTCATATAATCACGACTATTATCCCGTAAGGGTTAGTCAGATACTAGGCAATGAGGACAGCAAAAGCAGTCCTCTACCATAGTCCATTTTTCAACAAATAACGACTGCACATGTGCTCAGCGTGACAGTTAGTGAGCAGGACTGGTGAGCCCATCGCCGCTATATGCTGTTGGATGTATGTGCAGTCTTTAGTCCGTTAGCCGCCTTTTACGACACCCAAGGGAAGAGAGGGGGTGGTTGTATTCTTTTACCGCTAAACGCGACATAGTTAACTCTCTGGGTATGTCTATAATATTATTCAATGTTATACTAACAATGTAAAATAAAATTATAGTTGAATCTATTCATGAAGAACGACATGTAGATGTAATAAAGGTATCGTGACACGATTGACAAGACGGTAGAGTAGCGGCACACACTATTTTGCTTACACTTTATGCATAACAACCTCCTTTCTCGGCTAATTAGATCCGACTGTGTTAATAGAGCCCTCCATACTTGTCAATTACGGTGTGCGGCACATACCTGTAGCATATTGAATTAATCAGACGAAAAATCAATTTCAGTCGAAACGATTCGCCTATATAGGCAAAAATGTATATACATTGTTTTATGGTAAGATTTTGTTAACACGTTCACAGCATAAGGATTACTTACAACAATGTTACCCAAAAATTAAAATTAATTGTTGCGAAAGAAGTTTATCTAAAAAAACCGGTTTTATCAAAATTATCATTCGGACATGGTGGCTTTGATCGCTTGGCAGTTTGCGAGTGTTATATTGGTAACAGCATGACGATACTTCAGTTAAAATGTCGTTTTATTTGTAGTTTTTCATGACATTGTTTGTAAATGTTTTATTTTATGCTTTATGTCACTCTTTTTTACATAAATGTTTTATACATGGAAATCCATGAGAGACATCCCTCAATGCGTTGCGTTGTGTTTGTCTCAAACGTTTGTAATCTTAAATACAAATATTTATCATATTGCAGGGCAAAGGCCACCCTTCTTCTTCTTCATTTCTTTCCAATTTAATCAATCGTCGTTTTATTGTTTTATGTCCGGTGTAAGTACAGAATTTATGGCGATCTGAATCCAAACCTGAAGGAAAAAAGTCCAGTTCGTTCCGCCATCTCCTTCTAGGTCTACCGTACCGCGCGTTGTCGGTTCCCGTTGTTAGGGGCCTACATCTGCGGTTACTTTGACCAAGAGTTCATTTTGCAATTTTGGCATACGGCATACGGCAGACGTGGCCTGGCCTGTCCAGTTCCATCAAATTGAAAATGAACATTTAAATTGTTATTCAGGTAGCCAAGATTGGTCCTTCAAACGAGGCATAGAGGGCTTTGTGGGCCGGTAGGGTGACTGATGCTACGTCTCTTGCGCTGCACCAGTTGTCCTCGCGCCTGGACTTCACTTCCACATAACATTATTGGAGTCATTTGCCGGGCTTCATATAAAAAAGGTAGCGCGGACGTGCGTAGATCAGGTATCATATCAGGTGGACTGTAAGCCTGATTGCCCTAAAATAGTGTTAAAAAACCAGTACACATTTTTATGAAAAAGGTACCTACCTACTGCACGAATGTAGATACCAATTGCCAGTGTTCAAACATAAATAAAAAGCCAGTGTACGTCGAGTGGGGATGGGAGGTGAAATTCCGATTTTCTCGACCGAAGCTTTACCCAAGGCTCCGTGCTTTGGCGCTAGCCACTCGAGCGTGATTTCTGCGAAATATCTTGACCGCACACGGACATTCGGAATTTGTAGCGACAAACGTTGCTAAGCTATGATATGCTGTGCTGACGTTGACATTAACCGCCGCCGCTGTGACATATCGGTTAAAACACCGCTCAGAGACATGGTCCCGGGTTCGACTTCCAATGTGCAAATTGAAAGGTGCAAATATCAAATTTGAATTTTGCAGTATTTGTCTTACATATATACCTCAAGTAAAGACAAAAACGCGTCGCTGGTAAAATTAAATTGTGAAATTGAAGCCATGGAGAGTCATGATGTCTGCTGATATTTGATTAGTGATTTTACACAGTTTAATGGAGTAAAAAATTAAACAATTGTGCTTTACGCAGCCAAGCCTCCATAGCCAACTACAGTAAAATTAAATTAAAGCCATTTTGGTTGGTGGTAGGACTGTTAAGTCCGCATGGCTAGCTACCACCATCTTATCTAAGTCTGTCGCCATAACAACGATGTTTATAGCATTGTTGTGTCCCGACAGTTTGAGATAAGATAGCCAGTTCCTCAGTGGTTGAGGATTCCGGGTGAAGCGCGCTTACACCTTCGGCTTTATCGTCACTTACCATCAGGTGAGGTGAAGGCAAAGCGCTTACCCGTTGTGGAATAAAAAAAAAGTTGCCCGCTGTATTGCCACAGTTTTAAAAGCATACTGTGGTATTGCTATATCTCCAGCGAGGCGCACTAGTGTCTGGCACGCTCGCCAGCGCGGCCACACGAGCGCGTCTTGCCACGCATCTTGACCGCAGGCGAGCATACTGTATTGGTTTAGAGCTAATTTGTAGTGACAAACATTGCTATATCCCCTTGTCTTTCACGAAGATTCTGAGAGGTTACTATAACAATTGAATTTCTATTGTGCATGGTTTTACGGCACTTGAGCTCATATGCTGTGCTCACATGGATAATACTAATATTATTATGCTACGCTGACATGAACATTAACCGGCTCTGTGGTACAGTGGTTAAAATATCGGTCTGAGACGCAGAGATCAGCGTTCGGCTTCAAGCGGTAGGTGCAAACGGTACCTACTTCGGTTAGGTTAGTAGTATACCTTGTTCTGTTCTTAGGCCACCTGTAGGTCCGTCCGCTATACTCGGTTTGGTTAGTGGTAGACCTTGTTCTATGGCCACACAATTATTATCAAAGTAAAAAAAAATTATGCCATAATCAGCCAAACTCCAAATAATGCATTAAAAGCTCAACCTTAAGTGAAGACAAAGACGTGTCGCTACTAAAAAGAAATTGAAACCGAGTCAAGATGTCCGCTGAATTTCTATATCTCCAGCGAGGCGCACTGACGTCTGGCTTCTGGCGCGCTCGTCAGCGCGGCGACTCGAGCGCGCCTTCTGCCACCCATCTTGAATTCTTGACCGCAAGCGGCCATATTGGAATTTGACGCGGCAAATATTGCAGACTGGAAAATTCGATTTGATATTTGGGATTTTCTGTAGCAATGCATTGTTGCGTGCGTTTTGCACACCCAAAATGTAAAACGACAAATTTTATTCTCACTCAAGAATCTGGTCTGAGGAATGACTCATCTTTTTTTGTCATCGATTCATTTAATATTTCTCTTACGCCTTTTGATAAGATATAATTAAAATAAGGAAAATATGTAGGCAATTTCACAATTAACGACGATAAACTCAACCTTCTATCCAAATTTAGAAACTGCTATATAAACACTTACATTCAATTGATGTCATATGTGCGAGCAATATACGATTGTTTTGATGGTTTTAAAGTTGGCGAGGCAAAGGTCATATCATGCCCTCCATAATACCATACCATACCACCATTTAAGAAATAATAAAAGCCGTTCGACGACACAATTTTACGACAGTTTTAATTACAAAGCGAGTGTCATTTCACAATTCAACGCGTCCAATCAAGTGCAACGAAGTAACAGCAACTTCCCTCAGACTGGTTCCAATACAATTTGCTCTTACACCTATAACACCACCTATAATAGCACAACAGGAAAATGAAACCCGTCTATTTATTATGTTTCTTCAATAGCCTAACAATGCACCATTTACAACCGAATAAGAGGTAAGAATAGAAGTGCCGGAGCCACTTAATAAGTCACGTGTATCCCTCCAAGGTACCAGTTACTAAATTCGATAGAAAACTATTCGTGCGAAATGTCGGATGAGATGGAGGATAAATTGTCACAGGGGAATGGGGTGGCGGTCCTCATGAATGTGGACGTGCGCTTTAGGGGTTGAACCACTTTTTGGAAGTAAGTCATGCTAAAACCTTTACGACAATTGTATATCGGCTATTAATATAAATACTAGATACCACTTATTGATTTCAATGCATTCAAATGATGAAATCAAATTGTTAAAGTCTAGTGTTGAACAAGATTCAGTTGTCCTCGATTAAAGCTTTGTTAATGTCAAAGAAGAGACAAGTTTTGTTACCAGTTACATTAAAAGACATTTCCTGGAAATCAGCCATGAAGTTTCAACTTTCCCAATTAGCGGTGCCAGACGGATTACCTGCCAACGATGAGACTTCCTGTTCATGAACAATTTAAAGAGCCATCCCTACAGAAACCTGCTGTTTACTTTACGATTCGCTCAGTTAACATAATGACGTGTCACGGAAAACAATCAGCGAGACAAAACACGGCGCCAGCCGGAGGCCCTTCGGTGTGTTCAGCCGGAGAGTTCAATCTGACATCTCATTGTTTTTCTCGATTGCACGGCTGATTAGGCGGCTAACTGGCGCTGGCTGTGACGCGGTGACGTGTACACTGGTGACGTCACAGGTGCGCGGGCCAGCTCCCGCAATCAGCCGTGGAATAGGGTTCCGTAGCCCCTGGCTGCCGTGAATAATGGACGAGCCCCCGCCTTAATCTTGGCGAACAATGCGTCGCCTGCACGCGACGTTTTGCATACAATGACCCGTCGCGAATGAGCCGGGAAAATACGAATTTATCTTGGATTTTTCAGGCGAATAGAAAGTGCCTTATGTGCCTATATTGAATGTGAACGGAATTAAAGCTTTATATGTGCCAGGCCATACTCCTGATTGCCAACTTAGTGGTATAAAATAATATTTATTTTTGTACTTTTATCCCCATGATAATTGTGAGCTTACCTTACCTCGAGCAATAAAAACATTTTCTACTAGGCAATGATACCAAAATCTATAATATAATGTCACGGTACCTACAAATAATAAATCAATCTATCTATTAACCCTTCCCACTGCAATATATTTTCGTGCCCATCAACAACAACATACACTACGATAGTCGCTGGCCACATATGACGTATTTGTCGGGTGCGGTTGGACCGAATCGTCATATTCGATGGGTCTACACCGCACGTGACGGGCGGTCAATCGTCGCAGCGGATGAAAAACGGCGAATTCCATTTAAAATAGTTGATTTCAATAAAAACTTGCTACCGGGCAAACGAGCCTGTCGATACTGACTATCAAACATATTTTTAAACTCATCACACGAAGTAGAAGTTGATAAAGAAAGACCACAGACGTATTTATTTATACGTCTGTGATAAAGACACAATATTATAATAACTGAGTAAAATTGTTGTCTACTCTAGCGAAAAATATCGTAGACAGACGAAAAATATAGACGAGGAACTTCATTAAATAATCGAGAATGACACTATAAAATTTGCTGCATAGTTTGAAATATATACATGCATTGCATCAAATGTAATGATGCAACTCTTTGAACCATAACTTTCTACGCACAGAACGATATTTTATGGTGCATTTAAGACGTTGCTAATAATATTGTGCTTTGATCACTATATATTATGATGTTTCCACAATTGTACGATAAAAAATAGGACATGTATACTTTATATTTTGGTGCGGTTTCTTACACAATAAAGTTAAATGCCCAGCAGAATAATTATATATTCGTGTCACTATTTAAAGTGTTGCGCACTGTTTTATTAGTGGTAAGCAGGGTATTTTAGAATGTTTGCATAATATTTTACTACGTCGACTTCAATCCATTTTTCTCAGTGTACAAAAATCATTTTAGATAAAAACTTGCTTTTAAGGCAAAGGAAGTCTGTCGATACTGCCCATTAAACATATTTTTACTTTCATCATAACAAAGTAGAACTTTGATAAAGTCACATTATATTAGATGAGTTTGTAAATGTTGTCATCTCATGTAAACATGGAAGACATTCAAATAAATTCAAGTGGAAATCTGAAATTCAAATCGGAATGGTCATTAAATTACGTTGTTATAATGTAACAACATTATTTATGAAACAATACAGACCATTATTACGTGGGAATATTTAAGCTCGGGAACACTCAGCGGAAACCGAAGATAGAGTCAAGCATTGGAAACAGTGGTTAACTAAGCTAATAACTTGCGGTCGGTTGTTATCTTTTGTCTCGCTTCACCGATGCAAATCGGCAGGTTGTGGGAAGGAGACGGTTGGCAATAGCGACATTTTGATAGTCTTCGACGCCTTTCAACAGTCCTCCGCGGGCCGGGTGATTGGGCCTATGAATAAAAGATCCGGCCATTTGTGTTAAATCAAACGCGTGGACAATTATGCGGTTCTCAATCAGCGCGCTCAAGTTTTTGGCCATTACGGTGATTTATACATTTTTTTAACGTAAACAGTCAAATTAGGGAAATGTTTAGACTCGGACTAAATATAAAAGTTGTTCTCGAATGTAATGTAATGTAAACATCTTCAATCAGGCATGAATTATCATAGACATCGAAATAAAAAGAAATGTACAGAACATACGCGTTTTTAATCAGTTGTTTTATTAACATTATAGGCAGGAAATCAGTTGTCCTGTTGGTTAATGATAGTGTTTTCATTTCAGAAGAAATATTATTTAGATACCAGTGCTATTTGTACATAGCATAATTATGCTATTTATTGCGCGTCGCGAGCCAGACACAATTGTATTTTAATGATTTTTGCCGATAGTCGACATCGCGACGTTCGAGAGGAATGGAGCTTCCATTGCTCATTAGATAGATTTTTGAGTTTTCTACAATTTTGAAACGACACCTCCACCACAACTGCGTACTTCACACGTAATCCTCTACCATTAGGAATATTATCTTTAACTGACAGATAAACTTTCCTCATATTTTCGCTATGGCAACATAAAAAAAAACTTATTTAGAAAATGGGGCAGTATTTTTCAGTAAGCAGTTTGGGAAAATAACCTAATGTAACCGGATTTTCTAATAATTGAAATTTAAATCATTTGTTATGTACCTACTAAACGTAATTCATGGGACAGAGAAAGGGTTAATGCGAAAATATCGGAGGCCAAATAACAATTTTAAAACATCTAGTTGATACTTCGACTAGCCTGGTTCTACTTAAAACCCACTATGATTCTAACAATGCCTTATTTTTAAAGGGCGAAAGAATTAAAGTGTTGTATAAACAAACAATAACCGTTCAATAGCAACAGTGTCACGGTACAATTAGCCAACCCTCTCCCTAAAGCGGCAGACAGGGTGAGACGGATACTCTTTTCAATACACACTCATTATCTATTTATAAAACGTTCAACATTAAATCGCTCCGCAAACCAAACAAAAGTTCAGTTCTGTTTAACAACTTTTAACGTTTTGCTTTAACTTGCACCGAATAATACCTAACTTGTACGAGCAACTGCACTACACTACAGTTCACACACTCTAGAAGAAGTAGATACCATAAATTTCCCACGCATAATCTAGCAGCACTTGGCATTGTTGTTTTTCGTTTTGAAGGGTTTTGTGAAATTACAGGGCATAGACAACTAAAGCTTCAGAGTAGGTACCGCACGCGTGATATACAAGCAAGCAAGCGTCCTGACTCCTGAGGTTGCAGTGGTCGAATTCTTTTAAGCCGTATGCTTGTTTGCCGTTTCTCAATAACAAACATACATAAACACTTAAACTCACGACTATTATCACCGAAGGATTAGTCGGAAACTAGGCAATGATGACTGCAGAAGCAATGCACTGCCGCAGTCCACGTTTCACTTTGGTGACGACTTGAACTGATTCTGTTATTTGTAACAACTCTTTTTAACCGCCTCTGTGGTCTAGTGGCTAAGCTACCTGTTTCAGACCCAGAGGTCCCGGGTTCGATTCCCAGCGGGGGGTACATCTTTGTGTGCTCGGTTTGGTTGGTGGTAGGGCTGTTAAGTCCGCCTGGCTAGCTACCACCATCTTATCTAAGTCTGTCGCCATAACAACGATGTTTATAGCATTGTTGTGTTCCGGCAGTTTGAGATAAGATAGCCAGTTCCTCAGTGGTTGAGGATTCCGGGTGAAGCGCGCACCTTCGGCCTTATCGTCACTTACCATCAGGTGAGATGAAGGCCAAGCGCTTACCCGTTGCCAATAAAAAAAAAAAAAAAAAAAAAAAAACAAGATCGTTAGTCGCCTTTCACGACACCCAAGAGAAGTGTTGGTAGTATTCTTTTAATAATGAGCCGCCACACAGCTTTACTGAATTCTTCTCGATAACAGACAAAAGTCAAGAAGAAAATGTAAAAGAGGAGCAGCAAATTGTTGTAATTCCCTTTCACTGAGAAGCGGCCTCCCGTCGCGCCGCTGAAGCACATGAGTAAATTCATGTGGCTGAAGCGCCTGCGAGTGACATCGAGGACGCGCGGCATTCATATCCAGTAGAAAATACGTGAATTGGGTAACACCCGAATAGCTTTTTTGGTAAGTGTGAATTTTGGAAATTGATCATCAGAGGAGTCAGGAAAGGTGCACCAAACGATCATACCGATATCGCGGGGGCGGCA
Organism: Scoparia ambigualis; assembly: GCA_963921215.1. Taxonomy (NCBI): domain Eukaryota; kingdom Metazoa; phylum Arthropoda; class Insecta; order Lepidoptera; family Crambidae; genus Scoparia; species Scoparia ambigualis. Next base: position 6,620,767 of record OY992509.1, read on the forward strand.
TTGTTGCCAGATTGACGCATTATGCTGTCTACAGTCCGTTAGTCGCCTTTACGACACCCAAGAGAAGCCATTGGTTGATAGTATTTTTTTATAATAAGCCGCCACCACACAGCGTAACAGAATTCTTCAAATAATTAAGAAACAAATGTAAAAGAGGAGCAGCAAGTTATAGTAATACCCTTCCACCGAGAAGCGGCCTCCCGCCGCGCCGCTGAAGCGCCTGCAGGTGACACCGATGACGCGCAGCATTCATATCATACGATATAGCGGGGCGGCATTGTTGCCAGATTGACGCACCCTCCGCGCCTAATGTTTATTGCGCACGGGGTGCATACGGTAATGACGAACAGGTTGTAACAGACTAATTTACCTTTTTAAACAAAATAAATAATGACAACTACTACATAAGAAGTGTACCAACAGTACCAACCCCAAATACGATTGGGTATGGTACGGGTCAGGTGAATGGTGAAACCTAATAGTAATCCAATATTTCTGATGCTATTGTTATCAGAAATATTGCATTACTATTAGGTCAGAACAAATATTGGACAATAAGAGTAAAATTATAATAATGTTTTTTCGTTGTTAGGATCTCTAGATAGGTTATCAAGAAAAAGCAGATAAAGCAACATCAAAAAATACTTTTTAAAGTATTCAATAAAAGTGGACCTAGTACAGTTCCTCGGGGAACATGGTACACCTACATAAACCTTTTTATCTCATTACATCAAAACTTGCTACTTGCAGCTTCATTTTTATATTTCAGTCTAGATCCTAACATAAATATAGGCACGATTCTCGAATGCGTCGTGTTCTAAGTTCGTGTACTAAGGTACTAAAACGTAGTGTCACAATCGCAAGCGCTGTTCTTGAGTGATGAGATGACTGCGAAACCCGTTCCCGGCCACACCGCCGCGGAAAATGGCACCTGCGAGCGACGTCTATTAGGAAGAGGGGTGTTTGTGGCGGACAGCTAATAAAGGGGTACGATACGTAAATTTCCTAATTGTTATTATGCATTCACTCATCATGAAGCTACATTTTTTAAACACTATTTAAGCAAGTGTTTATCTATCTATCTCTCTATCGGTTAGTTAGGTTGTCTCATATACTTTTCCGTGTTGGTTAGCATGAATATGCATTAAAACATTTTGTTTTTATAAGTTGTAACTAAAGTATTTATTTATTACCTAAAACACAACTGCGAGGTAATTTATTAGGAGAACGGGGTGTTTGTGGCAGACAGCTAATAAAGGGGTATGATGGATTGTAAACTTTCAAGATTTTTATGTGAGTTTTGTTTTATCATCATTGGCAGTTTTTCATATTCTTTTGCAGTGTAGGCACAGCATGGATAGGTTTTTTTATTAATTTGTTTCCTTTTTTCCGCAACTGCTACGGAAAAAGACACCTAGTGGACACCTACGACTCCTGCGAGTGACGTCTATTAGGACGGGGCGGGTGTTTGTGGCCGACAGTTAATAAAAGGGATCCATTTAAATGTTTTAATTGGATATTAATTTATACATTTTGCATTTATGAAGCTTTTTATATCCATAAAGATCGGAGTGACTAGTGTTTTTAAAATACTCTTTCAGTATTGGCAGCGTAGCATGGATATGCACTACTACTTTAGACTTTTTAGGGTGGATTCGACCAAACTGGAATAAGGTCTTATACCTAGATTAAGCGCCGAATTTGTATAGACTAATCTCGGAGTAAGTCTTATTCCAGTTTGGTCGAATCCACCCTTAATCGATTATATTTTAATCATAGTATAATCTAAGAATGTTTTAGTAAAATACAACTTAATCGTTCCACAAGCTATAGTGACCATTTTCGATTTTGGGGCATTTGAGTCGGGTGAAGAGCGCTGAAACCTCGAGGATGCCTTTTAATGCTAGGACCTCGGCCCTGAGCCCGATCGGTTGACCATACCGTAAGAGCTAGCATAAAGTTAAAAGTATAACACCATTCATAAATTCTTCTTCAGGTTTATGCTTGCGTATAAGAATATGTTATTGCTCATAGAAGACAAACTCCTCAAAAATAATTCTTATACAACAAGCTCAGATCTTATCTACCAATCAGGAAAAAGATACAGTGGTACAAATCCAATCTCGCATAATACGGGACGTGTGTCGGAACAAATGACGTTCTAATGTAACTCAGGTCCCGATGCCGTCGGAAAGCAATCGGTACTCGGTGTAATCGCAATACCATCCGAATGGCAAAAATATAAAAAGCCACACGCGAATAATATACTTCGCATTGATATAGACTGCGATATCTTTAGTGTTGAAATTTTGCATTCACATGTTTACTAGAAAAAAAAAAGGAAAAAAGTCACGGGTTCGAATCCCGTTCGAGCTTTCCTGAGACTGGTTGTTTTTTTTCTAGTAAACATTTTATCCTATAGACTGCGATGTTGCCGTACTCACAATTAAATAGCTCTAATGATTTAACAGCTCGCCAACCGATGTCCTTAATAAAGTCAACATTACCTACATGCCATTGTCAAATTCAGCCGGATCTATGATGGCAAACATGGGCCTTTCAAATTAAAAAATAATTTCGTTTTAACATATTATTATATAGTTTCTCTTATTCGACTTCAACATCGACCCGCCCTTTCATAATGATAATACTTCTTTTTTTATTCTTTATTTAAGAAATTCTTTACGTGAGTGAACATAGATCAAATTTTAGAAATATTTTATTATATTATAATATCACACAACATTCAGCGATGAAGATCAATGTAATTATATTACTAATATATCTATCGCAGTCGCATTGCCTATCTGTTTCATATCCATAACATGAGATGAATGAATTACCTCATCTTGAAAATGGTGTACAAAAATATTTTGATTAAATATTAACTGAAATATTATATAGCCGATAATGTTTGTATTATAAAAGTCAATATACTTACCTGTAGTGCCAGCCCGAGGTCCCGCGACGGCCGGCAGAACTCATCAGCCATCCAATATCCAGCACAATGGTTAATCTCAACACGATATACGACATATCGGCTGGATAGAGTGGAAAAGTAGGAAAATTAAACCCGAACTATCCCATTGAACGAGGTCGGAAAGACTTACAATTACAAGGTATAGAATGAATGATAAAAAAAAATAGTATTTTAGGTGTTTTTTTTAGTTTAACATAGTTTTGTAAAATAAAACAAGATTCTAAAGAACACTCATTCGACTTTTGAATATATACAAAAAGTAAGATAGGTATAGCTTAGGAAACATTTAAGAAGATGGATTAAAATAAAATTCGATTTGGAAATGTGTAGCAGCTCCTTCAAATAAGTTTCGTTATTTCGATAAGATTTGAATGTGCTTAAATGAATTTTCATTAAAGGGTACATTACTTACTTTGATGGAAAGAAATGGGAAAATTAGACAAGGAAGGATTCGACGTAAATGAGGGGAAACTGTTGCAGCTGCTCCCGAAGAATTGTGTTATGACACAAGAGAAAAATTCAATTTACTTATTAATGGCCTAATTTGCACAGAAGATTGAAATGTAATGGATAAATCCTGTTAGAGAGAAACAGGTTACGAATTCACGATACAATGGCGATATTGTTTGAAAGTTGATTTATTAAAAATCATTATATTAAATATCTTAAGCATTGAGAATAGATCGTCGTCGTTTTTGATTCTAATGATTCTAATCTATATAGCGCAGATATTAATAAAACTTAATAATTGCTTAAAGTTACCCCGATATTTTTAACAGTTTTTTTTAAATGTGGGAGTTTTTACAGTTTCACAATGTCATAGTGTCGTAGTGACTACATCCTGCCTGATGGTAAGCAGCCGATGCACTCCAAAATAACGATAGCGCTCCTCACCGTGGAACAAGCGCACCCATTCATGGCGGCCTGCATAAATGCCGTTTCACACCCCGCTTAAAAGACCCGGGACTATAGGAGCTGGGAAACACATGCGCCGGCAGAGAATTCCAAAGCCGAATGGTCTTACACAGGAACGACTTGCCAAATTTTTTGGTACGAGTGCTGATAGTCTGCGCAGTATGATGGTGGTTCCTAAGAACAGCATGAGTAGCCCGGGACAGGAAAGGGGAGGGCGGGATTAGTTCAAAAAGTTCTTCAGAACACTCCGTAGTAATTTCAGTAGAAGACACTGAGAGAAGCTATGTCTCTACGCAGCTGGAGGTCCTCAAGAGAAGCCGTAACCTCCTCAGCATCTCCGATTATTTGGTGAAAGTGGACTATGGCAGAGGACTGCTTTTGCTGTAATCATTAGCTAGTCTCTGACTAACCCTTCAGGGAAAATTGTCGTCATTATATGCATAATATGTAGGTATGAACATTAATCGATGCAACTCACATGTGTTTCGGGAATTGCCATACAAAAACTTAGTTTCCAGTGGTAGAGTGCATAAGTAAATCCTTACAGACACCACAGCACTAATACCGGCGCAGAACAGAGCGTGCCGTTGAAGCGGGTGAAGCCAGGCAAACTGCGGGAGCCCCAGTTGCCAACATTCGTGCTGTTCAGTTATAATCTGGAGGGAAACTCATCAGCGCAGCGTGCCTTAATTCAGAGTAGGCGCCAACAAAGCGGTTTAAAACATTACAGCAGCGGCATTCAGCGCCACGCGCCGCCATGTTGCGGCCGGTGCTTGTGCGACTAGCGGCGCGTCGCCACTCCGCTTTCACGTTCCCTCCGCGGGCATTATGCCCCTAATGTCACTTAATTTGCCGTCTAGGGCCTCCTCACGTGAATGCGACCCACGAGAGCCGGTTTAATATAAAAATTCGCTCGTTTTCCTCCGGCGCGGCGCACGGCTCAACGTTAAACTGTTGCCTCTTTTGAGAGTAAACGCGTAGAAGTAATGGGATTATGAGATCGGTAGTTTCGATTCGTGTCGGCACTGAAGTCGCAAAGGAAATTAAATTGCGAAATCGTATTAAAGTTACAAATTACATGTTTGAAATCTTCTAAAGGAGGTTATTAAAAATTTGCTTCGGCTTCACTTTGGCACTGGCAGCGAAAGACATGGATACTTATAAAATATGTATTCTTCATTCAAATTGTTACCGACGACGACCGACTACGCTCTCACTACGAATTAGAACGGATTTAAGATTCATTTTATCTTATTTATTCGAATGTGTAATTTATTTAACTCGTAAAATAATGAAAAAAGTTAGAATAATCTTTTGTAGCTTTTTTTCATTGGAAAACTTGGATTGGTAAAACAGTATTATTTGACTTTTAGGCCGTTTTTATGCAACCTTTAAAAATCAGTCGGTACAGTAGCAACTAGTTCACCTATCAGAAAAATTCATTAGCAAATATGATTACGTAACAAATCCAACAACGAATCGGATATCGACAGAATTCGCAGAAAATTGGGAATGTAGCACAAAAGCGGAGCAAACCGTTATTATATTGTTAACGACATAATCCGTGAGTGCTACTGAGTCAGCGGATTACGTGCGCCAATCGAACGATTGGAATCGATCAGTTTTTCGAATTAATGGCACTGTGGCTGGTTCAAATTGAAATTACTGTTATTTCTCGTTGCAATATTTTTTTTTACTGCGTCACGTAGCCGTGAAATAATACTACCACCCTTCATCTCCTGGTAACTGACTGACTAAGGCTGACGATGAAAGCGCATAAGTCTCACCAGTAACCTTCAATTACTGACGAATTAGCTACCTTATTTCTAACTTTCAGAATACCTACTAGATTGACTTTGGCACCAGACTGAGGTAAGTATGGTGGTAGCTAGCCAGGAAGACTTAAAACAAGGACTATCCCACCAACATAATAATTTATGTTCCCTGCTCCAAATCGAACCCGGTAAAAGAACGTGGTTTCATGGTGGCGATACTAATAGGAGAGGTCTGCGCCTTCTTAAGGTCAATTCACACATAATCAGTGAAGTCACAGTTCCGACACATTACCGGCACAGTGCGAAATATTCTTTCATACATTCTCTATGAACGCATCCCCACTTGCCAGTGTCAGTGACGACACGGTGCGCTCTCAGTATTGATGCTGCTCTTCTTTTCGTCTAAAGCAATAGCTATAATTGCTAGCTCCGTATATACGTAGTATTTAACAGAGCTATAGCAACAATCACGATACATCACTGACGCAACACTGTAGCACTGATATTGAACTGAGCGAACACGTTGACGGAACGGTGACTTCACTGATGTGTGAATCGACCTTAATGCCCGCCTTCCACTAAGAGCGGAGCGGGCTCCGTACAGACGCAATCTTCATAGAAGTTTCCCAGTTCCCAGTGGAAGCTCTTCTATGAAGATTGCCGTTGCAAATTAAACGGAGTCCGTACGGAGCCCGCTCTGCTCTTAGTGGAAGGCGGGCATTAAGGTATAAGTTACTTTTCTATGATTGATTACTCACCTTTGATAAACCTTAGCTGAAAGGTGCCGTGTATGAGGAGAATATCATCCTGAAACAAAGAAAAATAATGATTAAAGATATTTCGATGCATACTCCGGGTTTGGTTTGTGGTCGAACACCAAGCCGCATGGCAAGGTATCCGTATATGCAGCGGGACCCCATGTATGCAAGCGTTTTATATACCAAATTATGCCAACAGAAATTTGTTTTAACGAAGACTTGGTTTCAATGACGGAGGCCTTTGTCCAGCTGTGGGACGGGTTACACTTGACTACCTATACTGGCCTGCAAAAATAAGTATCACACTTTTAAAATTTCATTTTTTTCTAAACTACTTATAGAAGTTAGAGATTTAAAATAAAAAACTATTTATAGCAATTTCATCAGTTTTCTTTGAAACTATAGTAAATTATACAATACTAACATTTTTAAGTCTTGTGTGTCTTGTTTATCTTGTGTACTTTAAAAGTTATTACAATTTTAAAACTGTAAGACTTATTTTTGCAGGCCATGTACTTATTTACTCACTTACAAAAATCACCCTACATTATACCTAAATTGTTACCATTATAATATAATATCTTCCATTCCATTTATGTGAAACAAATTGTGCTTCTTCAATAAATTAATAAAAAAGCCAATATTAACAAATAAAGTCAAAATTATATAATAACTGCCTCTTACTGAGTTCGTCGATCTGTGAAAAATTAGATCTATGCCAATAAGAGAAAGTCTATGTTAAAGTGTATTATTTATTCCCATACTCAATGTTTGAGTGGAAATTGTATCTCTCGCGTATATGGACTTTTGACTTGCATGTTTTTCTATAACCAGATATAGCGCTGTGCACACCTTCCTTAAAAACGGAAAACAGCAGCAATACAAGACATGCGCACATGTGAACAAACAGGGCATACTGGAATAGAAGCATAAGAACTGCAGCTTCAGGACCGGCAACATCATGGTTTCTAAGCGTTTAACCCTAACAGTGAACAATAAGTTATTGTTCTGAGGTACCCCTCAGTCTTGGAAATTTTTTGACTCAAAAATTAGCGCATCTGTCAACGTCAAATTTGACAGAATCGAGCATAGAATATGCGATATTTTGCGATAACAATGCATAAGATGTACCACAGAACCGAAATAACCAAACTCGTTCATACTAAAGTAGTCTGTAAGTCTATGAAAACACGGTACAAAGTCAAGTGTGTTTTTGTAGGTGCGGTCTCATGCGACCGCTTGGGGCTTGAGGGGAAGCGATCACTACACATTGAAATGAAACACTTTTTACGGATCAAAACTCTTTTATTTTCCTGACGTTTTGAACCCTTTACAGAGTCCGTGGTCACAGGAAAATAAAATACTACGTAATGTAGTAAATTAAACGCGAGTTTTGATTGTGTTTAAGAAATGTTTCATTTCAACATCTTTAGTGTTATTAACGTCCATAAACAGCGGTGTGCTGCTTGTATGCTCGTTTGACAACTCAGTCAAACAAAATATAAAAAATAATATATGATCATAATTTTAATACAATAGTTACACAACTGCAACAAAGGTTTTATTGAGGTAACGCGTTAAACCCTCAAGATTTATTTTCTTAGGCGCGGCCGTTGCGGGTTGAGACTGAGAGGGCGCCCCATGATTGCAGTGCAAACAGCGCGGGATCATCCGCCATTACTAGATTGTCTCTGCCCGGCTCACTACTCTTTGGATAAACACTCAAACCTTGCTGTGCGCGCACAAAAATATGCTGAACAATGTGATATCCGGAAAAATAAAATTAATTGCAGACATCTGAGCACTGAATTGTAGAAAATATAGATGACTGTTTGTTGCCAAAACTGTTAGTAAAAACTTAAGCGAAACATACTACAAATAAAACTACCTAAATAAGTATGTATGTCTAAAACAGATGTTCGAACTTTTTCGTCAATAGTTTAGATAAACATGCAACATCTTAGTTTTTAGTTTACGTATTGTCTTATTAAGAGGCCATCCCACACACCACATATCGACTGTGGTTTTTGCTAAAAATGGCCAATATACATTAACAGTTTTGACTTCTTGAATAGTGTAGAATAGCTATTGGCATAGTGCGTAGCGGACTTGCTTTTTGTAAATTTTGCTTAACTTTTTAATAAAACCCAAAATTGCAGAGAAAGATTTTCATAAAATGCGCGAAGGCACTTTATTGAGCTCCTAGGATTAAACTACTGTTCTAAACAAATGAAATAAAAAAATAGAATATTATCTCTTAATAGTCGTATAGTGCGTAGCGGCCTCGGAATGGACATCGACGATTTTGGCCGTTAACACGCACAAACAAGTATCCCGCATTATTATTCTTCTTTTATTCTTTTACATTTATATCAGCTATCCGTAGTAAACAGACAACCTGTGGCACAGAATAAATAATAGTACTACGCCTGTGGTTTAAAACGAATAATTAAAAGTTATTATATACTAAACAATTAGCTGAGATCTACATTGCTGTCATTTCAATGTCAACAGCGTAAGTAAGAGATGTTCCAACTGTTTTAAATGAAATCGATTATTCAATTGGAATTTAATTCTGTGTATATTTTATCAAATTGTGTCATATCTTTGTTGAAATACGTATACATACATGATATCGAAATATATCATAATATATATATAACAATTGCCAAAAAACATAATAACAGCGTTTCGATCGATGTAGAACATAATCGATTCTTGATTAGTTAGTTCAATTAACCCAGCGTCATTGAGGCAGGGTCAATATGACCCTGCACGTTTAGTATACGAAAAATTTCTTAGAAATAATTGCCGCCCACAAAAGTTTGTCTTAGTAGCTGCAGCTAAGTATCACCCCTACCCTTCGTGTACCTCAATTTAGTCGTCCATCGCCTGCGCAAGGAGCAACACGTGTGTAAACCTGCGACCGGGTAATTATGACCCAGCTCAACGGCGACGTTACTGTATAGTGCCATTAATTTTTTTTATGTTTTATTTAGTTTTACTTATTTATGCTACTTTATTTTTAGATAACTATCTAATATGAACCCGGAGGAAAGTCAGCGTCGTCGAATCATAGCGATACTTGAAGAATCTTCGACGAAAATTAACCTTATGCATCTGATTCGGAAAATGAAGATCATATTAGTGTTCGTACTCAGGAAAGTGGTACTGATCTAGAAGTTAATGACAGTGAAGATGACATTCCACTGCAACAATTACGTCAATCCAATTCAAGTGGTGACATTGCAAAATCGTCAGATCAACATGTACTAGATCTTTTTGAAAGTGGGAAAGGAAAGATGGTACTAAATGGTACATAACTCTTTTCCGGCAAAATATCCGCACTCGAAGCAAGAATATTATTACACCGCAACCTGGAGTAACACAAGAAGGAAAGACGGCTAAATCGGAATTAGAATGTTGGCAACTTTTAATACCGGATACTTTGCTCAATACTTATGTACACTAATAATCGAATAAAGGAAATAATGGCTGCTTGTTTAGATCTCTCGAAACACGAAAGAATTTACTGGAGAAACATCTGGAAAACCTCCTGCAAAGCTCACTGGTGCTCGAAGGTGTCAAGATAGTCCCTACAAAAAGGATAGGATGACATGTCATATTTGTAATACTTGCCATAAGTTTATTTGACCTGAACACGTTATCTCTTATTGTAAAAACTACATTGTAAGTCTAATTAAAAAAAACTAATTATACAAAAGATCCTGATATTTCTGTGATTAATTTTCCAATGATAAAAAGGTTAGATAGTATAGATTTCATTTAAGTATATTTTTGATAGAAATAATATTGTTTTGTGTCAATAAAAAAATTTTTTAAGGGTGTTGTATTTATGTTGCATAATTAATAGTCTAATGAAAGTTAAAAATAAAAATTATTTCATATATTACCAATGTGTTTTATTGCTACTACTGAATATAAATACAGTTATATGTTATAAATTATAATTTAAAAAATTATAAATGATTTTATACTAGGCATAATAGTTACAATTGTAACAGGGTCATAATGACCCACCTCAACGTTAGTGTAACTTTTTTCCGCCACAATGACGCCGGGTTAACCGTATTGATTCTACAGTAGCTTTTCAATACCTACCTCCTTATTTCTGCTCACTCGCTCACTTTTGCTCCCGTAGTTGTGTTTTCTGTTTTTATGTATAACTTGGCTATTCTTTTGGACTCCGATATATCTTGCAGTATGTATGTTACATACCACGGCTTTCATCTAAGGACTTTGTGATCTGCTCGAACGCTAACTTTGCATTGACAACGGACTTTTGCTACCCATAAAACGAAATGGAAGGTGTTTGTGTTAATTGTGATTCTGCTGGTGGTTCCATGGTATTGGAAAATGAGCAGATTTTTCGCTGCATACAACAATGGTTGGCACCCCGTCAGGTAAGGATATTTTGCTTTGCTATAAGACAAAATTTTTTTTTTTGAAGTGCATGATTTCTTAAGTAAGTTTGTAGGTATGCTTTCATGAGGTACCTATCTACCTATATTAATTTACAGACTAGTATTTATTATTTACTATTAGGTAAGTAAGTAGGTACCTACTTGTAATTATTATATTTTTTGATGATTTGATTAACATTAAGTACTGAAATAGCTACGTAAACGGAATCAAAATATATTGTAACCTCAAAATGTGATACACTTCGCGTGATTCTACGGTTTCCATAATTGTCCGTTTTTAAAGAAAGCCCAACTGAGTATTAATTACTTATTTACAAAACAACGAGCATAATTTCATAGCTGTGCATTGACAAGGCCAACAATGTATGGAAGCTTAGCAATGTCCTTTTAGATACCATTGATTTCATATAGAAAAAAAATCTTATTCTAAACCAAAAAACTTCGAATATCGCTTTAAGTTAACTGTGAATTTCTCCTATCTACGATAATATTATTGAGCATTAATACCAGAATAATTGTAACTTCATGATAAGGAATAAAGATTTAATAATAAATTTATAATCCTATTTCGATAAAATCGATAAATACAACTGCAAAATTACTACAAAAGGCAAAAATGGGCATTTTACGCAAAAATCATATTTGAGACATCTCAAATACATTAATAGGCTATTACATAATAGGCCTCTCAATTTCCAATACACAATATCAAAATGTTACTGTTTGTCTGTGCTCAACCAATAAGATTTCTGATTGCAGCAAAGCAAGATTATTCCAACAACGTACTAATCAAAACATGATTATTCCTCTAGAGCTCATAACAAAACTTGATTAATCCAATCAGCCACGTCAAAACTAGATAATTCCATTTTAAATTGTCGATTTATTCAGTATATATAAATGCTAAACTTTTGAAACCTGTACCACGCAATGAGTATTATGCTCGTATACAATATTCAACAAAAAAATTATCAATATACATTGCTGCATACCTAAAATACATTTTTCTCAAATTCTGAAAAAAGTTGAAAAGTGGAATAGTCAAGTTTTGAAAAGAACCTCCTCAGTTATGCTTTGCAAATAGGGCACGAGTCAAATGCTTACGCAACTGTATTTTGTTAATGTTCTAATAAACCAGTTTTATACAGTGTCAATAATATGATTATCCTACGCGATCCACAGGCTTCATTTAATCTTATTAGTTGGTCATTGAGCTCGTTAACGGATTTAGGCAAGTATTAAATATTTTGTAAGACTAAAATGATCAATTAAATTATGTACTTTGAAACTTCAAATAGGTCAAAACTGTCCAGTCAGCTACAACTACCAATCTATGTCAAAAAACGTAAGAAAATCTTTGAACTTGCTGCACAGTATCGCATATTTAATGCAAGTGCAAAAGAAGAAGATCATCAGTATGGCATATATGGCGAGTCAGCATAATATCTGCAACATATCATTCATCAGGTACCGTCTCGCGTCGTGCGCCGCCGCCGCGGCCGGCGGGCGAGCGGCAGCGTGGGCTGCGCACACGCATCCGAGGCAAAAAGCCGCTCGCGCCGCGGCATTCCATTCCCGCCCGACCGGTCCCTGCTCAATGGAAGCCCAACTCAACCCCGAAACAAAGACGCGCAGACAAAATAACACCCATCACCCGACGATTTAAAGCTTTATTCACCTCATCGCCGACTTGGGAGACAATGCGGCGATGTAAGGGAATTATAATCGTATTGTATATCACAAAAAGTTGAGTAATGGCGAGACAGCGCAGAATATGAATGATCAAATTTGACACTTCATATGATACTAGCGATAGATGGGCTAGTAAAGGGAAAAATAAAACAAACAAAGAAGGATTTCGTATAAAGATCAATAGATAGGATTTTTAGGCAAGTATTTAAACATATCCGACGACGAACAACCTAGTAGTTTAATGCTCCAAGAATCCAGAGATCAGTAAATAAATTTACTGTTGGGCCTAATGCCATTCCAAATTGGATGAACCAGGTCGGGCAGCGAAGAGCAAACAACGAGCCAACACCAAACTTCAATTAGGGGGAGCCGAAAGTCAAATATTCGTGGTGCAGTGACGTCACAAAGGGACAGCGCGCGGCTTAGGTAGGCGGCGGCGGCGGCGCGGGCGCACGCTTCCAGGAACCGAGCGACCGGAGAGGCACGGCTAGCCCTGTAAGGGTATTTTTCCACCAGAGCAGTGCAAAGTAGCTTAGCGAGCCAAACAAAATCCACTAATAAGATTACTACGTTATAAACTGCCATTTTGAAAAAAGATAGACATAGGTTCTTCTTCTTCGTGCCCTGGTCCCATTTTACTTGGGGTCGACGCAAACTCTTCTTTTATTCCATTCTCATTCTAATCATCATTTGCACAATCCATCATTTTTTCTTTGTTTGTCTCCCTCTCTCCCTCCATCCATGTCATGTGGCCATATGGCCATACCAAGGCAAACGCTTCTCACAGCCACTTACAAACTTCCTATTGATGTAGGTACACATTTCTTACTTTAGGTATAGATTCTTGTGACTCCACAGATCCTTCGTCGTAACATTCACATCTCCGTTACATGTAATCTTATTCAAGGCGCAGCACTTCGAATATTCCGAGCCATAACATTATGACTGGTGTTAGGACGGATTTGTAAATATTGTCCTTAAGGGGATCCAGCACGAAATTGCAAAAATGTACGTATTTTTAAGTTACTTGTACTATGCGCTGAATTAGTTAAATACATTAAAATAACTTACGTAAGTTAGCCTGATCATTGCACAACGCACAAGGTCGTGGCCTTGTTGAAATTTGAAACAAATTCTTTAACAATAACAAAGAATACATAAATCTAATGACTCCTAAAACATTTTTTTTCGACAACTTTCTTAATTTTAGGCATGAAACAATAATTCTTACATGAAAATATTTGTATTGATATTCCGCAGGTCACCCCCATCTTAAAAAAGTAAATCGTGATGGTATTGTACATTTTGCAGAATAAAAATATTGCTCTAATCAAATAACTAGGTCTGAAAATTCAAAGCAGAATTGTTCTAATTTTAATTATCAATATTGATTTTGCTTTAAAGGTTATTATGAGACTTATGTCAGTTTTTGCAATCGCGCGGCGCCCCCTTATACTTAAGGGGGAATCGGTGGGTCGCACGCATTGTATTTGTTCCAGTTACCTTTCGTCATTTCATCCATCTTGTGTTAATATTGTGGACATAGAAGTAAAGTCCGAATTTTAATTGGATTGTTCCAAACTTTTGCGCCATCTATTTACAAAATGGAGGCAAGGAAAACAATACAATAGTATTGGTGGATTTTCGCACAAATGATCCCAATGGCTCGACGTGCTACTGCGAGAGGGAGACCTTGGCAACCCTGCTAATATAAGATACATACATACACAAATCACAATTAAAAATAAATCAAATTACTCTGCGAACAATGTTGTTGGTTACATTAGTAAGTCTTTTTTATATTTAAATTAGATTTAAGCAACTTAATGTAACTGTTTGTTGTTCTGAATTTAAAAAAAATCACGCCCGCTTCCCGGAGGGGTAGGCATAGGCAGAGACCACAGCTTGCATCTTATCTTCATACCACAGACCAAATAAAAAGAATAGAAATTGTTTAATAAGTCACTTTCATTTTCATTTTTTTTTAAACTTTACAAACGAATATTTTAATCCAAATCCACTGGATGGTAGTGCCACGGGTAATTAAGTATATCACGGGTTATTTTGTTGTATGCGTCCAATGAGCCAATCAGAGAAGTAGCGTCTCGGAAAAAAAAAATTAATGACACTATACTTGTAGTGCCAAGCAGTAGTGCCTAGGGTAAGAAACGTTTCAAATTTTCTATGACACTAGGTACTGGTAGTGCCAAGCAGTAGTGCCTGAGGTAAGAAACGTTTCAAATTTTCAATAACACTACTGGTAGTGCCAAGCAGTAGTGCCTGGGGTATGAAACGTTTCTAATTTTCCATGACACTGCTGGTAGTGCCAAGCAGTAGTGCCTGGGGTAAGAAACGTTTCAAATTTTCAATGACACTACTGGTAGTGCCAAGCAGTAGTGCCTGAGGTAAGAAACGTTTAAAATTTTCCATGAAACTACTGGTGGTGCCAAGCAGTAGTGCCTGGGGTAAGAAACGTTTCAAATTTTCCATGACACTACTGGTAGTGCCAAGCAGTAGTGCCTAAGGTAAGAAACGTTTCCATTTGCTAAGATCCTGACACCCATCCTTTGCTTAACTTATTCTCATAACATTATCTATACCTGCTCGTCAGTTAAGGGATAATATTAGTGGATTAATTCATCGCTTCGTCGCACGCCATGGTGGAACAGTAGCCTAAGCCCCGGCACAAAGCCAGCCGGCCACATCTCACCCGGTGCGCATAACCTCCTCGGTGGGATGGTAAATTCTTCATCTTTTTTTCCCTTTAAATTCTTCTAATGGTGATAAATGCTGATAAAGAATTTTTACACAGAATGGCACTCAAAATAAGTTTACATACCGAGCCCTCTTTGGCATAAGTTTTTAGACAATGATACTTTTGTATTAGCTCGCCGTGAAACATATTATTATATGTTATCAAATCCCTTACATTCACTAACATTAGTTGTGCCCGTAAATAACGGAATAACAGTAAATATCAATAACCAAAATCAATGATGGATAACGTGGGTAATAATTATTCCCAACTAGCGGCTCGCTCGCGACTTCGTCCGCGTGAACATCCTGTATCTCGTGACAAATTTCCAAAAAAATCCTTTCACAAACCTTGTCCTGACAATTACGAACACAACCAAAAAAGAATCAGCCAAATAGGTCGAGCCGTTCTAAAGTGATGCGCTTACAAACATGTAGGTAATTGATTTTTATTAATATAGATAGCTACCTACATATGTATAATCACGACAGAGACTAGGCAACGAGGACAGCAAAAGTAGTCCTCTCTACCATACAGTCCACTTTTCACCAAATAGCGACTGCACATGTGCTCAGTGTGACAGGTGGTGAGCCCGTCGCCGCTTTGTGCTGTTGGAAGTATGTGCAGTCTTTAGTCCTTTAGTCGCCTTTTACGACACTCAAGGGAATAGAGGGGGTGGTAGTATTCTTTCATCGCGTCGCGACACGGTTTAATATAGATAGATTACTTTATTCTGACTATAATAATAATAATGACAAATTGATCTGTTTTCCAAAAGGACGAAAAATTACTGGTAGTAAATTAAACGACAGATGAATGAATGTACTTATCAATTAAGAGGGGGCCGCGCGATCGCAAAACCTGAGATAAGTCTCATAAATTAACTTCAAAGCAAAATCAATCTTATTGATATTTAAAATTAGAACTATTCTGCTTTGAAGTTTCAGACCTAATAATTTGATTAGAGCAATGTTTTTATTCTGCGAAATGTACAAAACCATCACGCGCTTGTGTTAGAAATTGAAATTTACTTTTTTAAGATGGGGGCGACCTGCGAAATATCAATACAAATATTTTCATGTAAGAATTATGGTTTCATGCGTAA
This sequence comes from Scoparia ambigualis, assembly GCA_963921215.1. Lineage (NCBI taxonomy): Eukaryota > Metazoa > Arthropoda > Insecta > Lepidoptera > Crambidae > Scoparia > Scoparia ambigualis. Next base: position 6,637,192 of record OY992509.1, read on the forward strand.
AATTAAGAAAGTTGTCGAAAAAAAATGTTTTTAGGAGTCTTGATTTATGTATTGTTTGTTATTGTTTGAAGAATTTGTTTCAAATTTCAACAAGGCCACGACCTTGTGCAATGATCAGGCTAATTACGTAAATTCTTTTAATGCATTTAACTAATTCAGCGCATAGTACAAGTAACTTAAAAATACGTAAATTTTCACAATTTAGTGCAGATCCTCTTAATGAAATCGCATTGGTTCCCGTGTGACGAGTTACGTACGGATAACCCGGTCCTGTCGATGTGTTGTTGTGTAAAAGAAATGCCCTTGCCGAATTTCTTACCGGTTCTTCTAAGTACAAGGCCTCCCGGTCCCGCCCCACAGACTTAAGTACCGATATAACTGTTACAATAGTCAATCAGTAAGTTACAACACTCTTGATTTTTGCCACTCACTCCCGTGAAGACAAATCTATAAGTTTTTCATTTCCACCGATAACTTTTCACATAGAAAACATTTTCAGGGACGAATTTAATTTTGATTGGTTACTTTTATTGTATTTTGAATCATTCGAAATGTTATGTTACACACTTCACGCAAAAGACGCTTTCTAAATAACGACTGACGTATAATAGTAGATTGTTATACAAGAGGCTAAAATGACGCCATTATTTACAAGGTAGTTGAAACAGAGTTTTAATGGGTTTTTAGCGCCGTGTGTTATATTCTGCTTCTCACTACGAATGCGAGAAAATAAAACAATCCAATACAATATGAATTGGTTTATTTTGTTAAAAATTAACCCGTTATTTGCTTTTTTACGAACCCCAAGGGAAGAGAGGGGTTGGTAGTATTATTTTGAAGTCTTTCCATCTCTCTTTTGGGTAGCGTAAAAGGCGACTAATGGACTAAAGACTGCACATACATCCAACAGCATAGAGCAGCGATGGGCTCATCAAAATAATACTACTAACCCCTTTCTTCCCTCGGGTGCCGTAAAAGGCGACTAACGGACTAAATACTGCACATACATCCAACAGCATAGAGCGGCGATGGGTTCATCAAAATAATACTACCAACCTCTCTCTTCCCTTCGGTGTCGTAAAAGGCGACTAAAGACTGCACATACATCCAACAGCATAGAGCGGCGATGGGCTCATCAAAATAATACTACCAATCCCTCTCTTCCCTTGGGTGTCGTAAAAGCGACTAACGGGCTAAAGGCTCACCACCTAAGCACATGTGAAGACTGTGCAGTGTTTCTTGCTGAAGCGTGAACTGTTTGGGCGTGCTCTGTGTTGTCCATAGATTCAAATGATTACTAATTTTACCATAAACATTAATAATAACTATCTCAAAAAAGTTGTTGATTTATGTAAACAGTAATATGTCGGATAAAATGTTTACTAGAAAAAAAATCAACCAGTCTCAGGAAGCTCGAGTGGGATTCGAACCCACGACCTTCGGATTGCCGGTCCACTGCTGCCTGTCTAGTAAACATTTTATCCGTTATCTTTATAACATTGTGAATGCAAAATTTCAATAATTAAGACAGTAATATGTCGTCTTTATTCATGATTATTCTACATATGACTAAAGACTTTTCGTTTTTGTATGCTCATTGTCATTTGACAAACAAAAATTACAAAAAAAATACTTTTTCCCTTAAGACTAGGTGTTAGTGAAAAATTAAAATAACACGTTTTTAGAATTACTTTTTGAAGTAGAAAACAGTAAAATTAAAATCTGCGAAAATTATGGAATATTGTTGAGGCTTTATTCTGTAAAATTCACCCGATGGAAACACGATTCGATAAAGTTGGCTCAACAGAATAAATTCACAAAGTTATATATTTTTGTGTCATTTTATCTTCTTTTCCAGGTTTTATTCTTAAAATAAGTGAATTGATATTATGAATCATTTACCAAAATAAAGTTCATAGATAACTTGAGGAATTATAACCGATCGTTTTTTATTTAATACATCTATCAGTTTTTAATAATATAAAACGCGATTATTCGCGCCGCTTCGCTGTTATACCCGTCCCTTACCGTCGTACCGTCGAGAGAGCGAGAGAGAAGCGCTCGAAATACCTCCCCTTAAGGCAAGAAAAGCTATTTTTTCCTCGCCCTGGAACGCTACAATGACGGTATTTTACACGAGCTCCTGGAAACCAACTACGGGTAAGAGATCGCGCAAAACAGGGAACAGTAGTGTCACCTTGTGCCGTAGGCCAAGACTCACATCGGGTCGCTGAGTCAACCGAGTAAGTACTCGTAAGTATTAGTTAATCAACACCAAGTTGCATGCATGGCATGGCCTCCAATATTGTGCAGGCCATATATTTTTATATTCCGATTCAGATCTGCTTCTTCCTGCCCTGATCCGATTATACTTGGGGTTGGCGCAAAATGTTCCTTTCATCTATTCTCCTCAATCAGCCGTCACCTGACTGAGCAGTCACTCCTTTCCCAATAATATCATCATTTTCACAATTCATCTATGTTTCCTAAATAAAAAAAAATACAACATAAACATAATAAGTGTATGAAAATATATAAACTATAACAAATAACAAATAATAATTTTAAAATAATCAGACATAATCATAAAAATACACACACCCCCTCACACCCTCACAAATACACACTTTTCCCTAAATAGTTATAACCTGCGTGCAAGAATTGGAGTTTCTTTCTTTTTTTTCTATTTGGTAACATTTTACATTTTTTTTCTATTTGGTAACATTTAACATTTTTTTTCTATTTGGTAACATTTAACATTTTTTTCTCTCTCTTTTTGGTTTGTTTTGTAATCAGTAATCACCCCTTGACTGTTAATATTACAATTTTTACGTTAACGTATATAAAATCCGTTATTGGCTGTTAGTTCCATTGTTTCAAGTAATGTTAATAAGTGTAATGAGAGCTGTGGATTTTGAATAAACAAATAAATAAAATAAATAAATAAATAATAATTACGTAACAATTGGATGAATTATAAATATTTTGCTTAGCTGTTTCAATTTAAACGATGGGATTCTGTCTTCAGTACGACCGGTCCCCTGTTCCATCATCACCAGTGGAGATAGCCTGGTAGGGATAGGTGATTTTTTTTCAGCTGTCACCACTGGTAGAGATAGGTGGAAAAAAATCCATTTATCTCTACTAACTATCCCCCCTGGTGGATATATGGACTTATTTTTCCATTATTCCCTACTAGTAGGGCCAAGTGGACGTCTTATCTATCCCCTATTCCATCTAGCCCTAATGCCACATCCAAGGAGCAAAATTTGTTTTTCCTCCTGGCAGGGAAATGTGATTTTTTTCCCCTTTCTTTTCTATGGTACAAGTACATATTTTTCCACTTATCCCTCCTAGGACGCAATTCCGTAGATGGAACTTTTTCCACCTATCACCACTGGTTTGCAGATAAGGACAAATGAAACTTTAAAAAAATAGAATCAGAATTTACATTTACAATTGTATTGATAGCCAGCCATCATAAAGCAAAGTATTTCCACGACCCCCTAAATGCAAGTTTTTCCGACATTATTACGCGATTTATAATTTTATCGAAAGTAGATCAAAGAAGAATGGGCGTTTTTGTATGAAACCCGTCCCCACCCCTTGTAAATTCCCACATGGTAAGTTTCGAAATAAATAGTGTATTTTGTTGTAAGGACAGCAAATATGAACGAGCAAATTTTAGAATGGAAAAAAAAGAAAAAAAAGGAAAAAGGAAAAAAAATGAAAAATGCGGGTATTTTCATATTTTTTTTCATTTTATACGACTCATATAAATCAAAGGAATCTGCGAGGGAGGAGTTTAAATTGTAGAAAAAATCTTGACTTCTAATTATAAATTATCATTTATTATTTTAATTTTCTGTCATACAATAAAATGCTTCACTTTTCAAGTACTTTTATTTGATGCATAGATGTAAGTGTTACAAGCTCAGAACCATAGAATAATAAATTCTAAGCTCAGAACAATATTCGTTATTGTTCTGAGGTTGCAAGGATGGGGGACGTTTTGCCTTTGCCTATTCTTCTTTAACTTGTCGTTGGCAAAACAATGACATTAAAATAGACAGCCAGTAATCAAAATACTTATCCTTACAAAGAGTTTTTATATCATCAAGACACTCAAGAAAACACTTCGTGGTTAGTAGAGTTAGGTGGAATTATTTGTGTAACTGTCCCTACCAGTGGATATCAAAAGCCATTATATTCCCATTAAAATAAAAGCGTCTAAATAGGTTCCACATATCTCTCCCAGTGGGGACAGGTGAAAAAAAATTCACCTATCCCTACCAGTGAAGATAGCCTGGTAGGGATAGGTGGAACAGGGGCGACCGGTCCGGTCGGTACAACCAATTAGTCCCGCGTACATCTTTTTACCACCACAGCTAGGGTCGTCTGGAAAAGATCTCTTTTAAAGATAAGCTAACTTTTGTATCTTATGTTCTGTGTAACCTGTATCTAAATGTAATTTCTTGCATGTACAATAAAGTATTAAATAAATACAATTCTGCCTATAAATAGTGACCTAATGCCGCCGCTACTCCATTGCTATTTTAGATTGTACTAGATAGATCCAGTGAAATTACAGGGCAAAGAGACAACACTAAGAAATGAAGCTTCAGAGTCAGCAGCACGCCGTGTTTTGGTGTTAGAAGCGTCTATGGGCTGCGGTGGTCAATTTCCATCAGGTGGGCCGTACCCATAACATAAAAAAACCTTCCGACACATCAGGTGAGCAAGCAAAGCGGCAAGCGGAACATACAAAAGGCAATTTCCCAACAAATAAGAATACAACTGCCAGCTTTGTGTTGGCCAACTGAAGTTTCGGGCGAAGTTGAAACTCGTTTCTAAGGCTTCAGAACTTAGGGTAACCTAAACGTAGCTCTTTCATCTCTTGCCTTAATATTATTTAAAACACCACTCACTTGTTTTTATTTCGACACTTTTATAGAAATAATTTCCGACATGTTTTTGGGAAGTTGTACAAAAGTTACTTGCAACACCACTCGTGGTGGCGAAGAAGCGTGTCGGGATCGGGTTATTCCTTGGTTATTCCCATCGCCTCCAAAAATTGTACCCACAGCCTCCAAAGGTTTTTAATATCTATTAAAATTATATTTTTATTCCCATCGCCCCCAAAAAATAAGTCGTATGTACAGGCAGCCACAGAGTCGTTGGCGCACATCAAGCAATGGCGTTATCTTGCTGGCTGTGATTGGCCCGCTGCCTTTTTATGGACGGCGCTAATGTGTGTTGAGATGCCACAATTACATTTGCGGAAATACGATGGAGTTTGATAAATAAGTTGAAAATACAATGAGCGAAAGTAAATAACGATATGCCGCTGGGCCTAGCGTGGAAAGGGAATTGAAATTTATAAATGGTCCAAGTAATAAACCTTATTATAATACCGTTTTTTTTTAAGTAATTTGCAGAATAACTAAATAAATGCATATCTTGCTTTGTACATTTTTTATCTGGTGTTACTTGGTATTTTTGGTTATTTACGGTATGCATCATAGCGTGGCTGCGAGCCCGTGTCTACCCACAAACCTCTAAGAAAACAGATATTTCAAGTGACATCTCTTATAGTTCCACCGTTGCTCTATGATGATAGTCAGTGAGCGGTATTTAGCTCATTTATATAACAACAAGTTAAAAACTGCTAATTCAAATAACTCTAGAAACAAACTGCAATCTGTGCAATTAATTAATATTTTTATAACAAATTATAATCCCAAACGGCACCAACATTAAGTGACATTTTCAAAGGCGATCGACAGCGCAGCACTCTAATTAAAGGCAGTAGCGTCGGAAGTTTGTTCCAGCGACATACCGCGTAGGCACGTAGCAACGTATCCATAAGTTTAAAGTTTCCCTACAGTCGATCCGAGTGAGTGTAGCTGTCTTGTGGGAGTTGGAAGTTGATAGGACATTCCGTATTAATTAACTAAATAAGACTAGTAAAGCGGAGCAAGCGTCTGAAACAGTCGGCGCTGGCGAGTCGCGAGTTGTCAGTCGCGTGTCAATAAGACGGAGAGATACGGCGGATTTAAGTATGGGGCGGGGGGCGGGCGCGCCACCCCAGTGTGTGGTTTCCTTTTGATGTCATCTTCGCGCAAACTTTGCTACGGATCGGCTTTGAGATAGAGAGACGGAGAGTGACTAATTTGGCCCAGCATTTGATCTCGAGAACTCCGATGTCGGCGTCCCGCTCGCACCCACCTCCGGAGCGGCGGCGCGCCGTCGGGAAGCTCTTTGGAAAATTTTGCTTTGATCGCAAAGTTAAATTATATGGGAATTGAGCATTAAATGGATACACATGAGGGGTACGGGGCACGGCGGCCGCGACACCGGCGCCCGCGAGCCGGACCGGATCGCGGGACGGTGACATGTCGCCGTACAAAACGCACGGAGCGTTTGACGATTACGCCGGCGTACATAAATAATGAGCGAGGAGTCACTGCCAAAGTAATACATCTGAGAAAGCGGCGCTTGTATTTAACTCCGCCTAATTTGCCGCGGAACGCAGTACCTTTGAGAGCTCCGTTTTTACTAGTTTACGAAACAGATATTTGCGCCCGCCTTTCCTTTGATACGGCACTTTGTGGAGCATTTTACACGAGTTTCTTTTGAGGCCATTCAGACGGTGAGTAACGAAAGGCTGTCTTTGATAAACACGTGCGAGGACTCTTCAGTACTTATTAGGGGTGCTCTCTTTGAAAGTGCTTCTTGTGAAATCTATTTGAAACCTTCACAATCTCAAAGCGGCACCGATGAAAGGTGCTCTAATTAAACTGTCGCTAATAAAATTATGTGAAAAATTGAATCTACAAGTGTTTTATTCGTGAACCGTGATTAAAGGTTCGTTAAATTTGGGACATCGCCGAAAACATGTTTGCAGACATTAACAATTTCAAATTGCCTCAACGATTTTACACGAAGATTTTTTATCAATGATCAGCCGTGAGATTCTCTAAGCTAAAGCCTTGATAGCTGCGGCTGCCGCAGCGCTGAGAAATGACGCTGTCTCTTTCAAATTCATAGAATTGGAAAGAGACAGCAGATCACAGCCATGCGCGCAGTGTCTATGTGTCGCTTAGAGAATCGCAGGCCAGGACCTACTAATTCCGACTAAGTAAATGATGGCCATTGCCATAATACTTAATAAAACTTACATGTCAGCGTTCAATTTTTATTTTTATGTCTGGGAAGTTAATAACTATGAATAGTAAAATCATGGTTATCCTACTCCTCCTTATTACAAATAAAATCTCTTCTTAAGGTGGTGCCGCGCGATCGCAAAAACTGACAAAGTCTCTTAATGAACTTCAAAGCAAAATCAATCATATTGATATTTACAATTAGAACAATTCTGCTTTGAAGTATAAGACCTTCTAGTAATTTAATTAGAGCAATGTTTTTATTCTGCGAAATGTGTAAAACCATCACGCGCTTGTGTAAAAAATAAAATTTACTTTTTTAAGAAAGGAGGGTCCCTGCGGAATATCAATGCAAATATTGTCATGTAAGAATTATTGTTTCATGCGTAAAATTAAGAAAGTTGTCGAAAAAATATGTTTTTAGGAGTCTTTTGATTTATGTATTGTTTGTTATTGTTTAAAGAATTTGTTTTAAATTTCAACAAGGCCACGACCTTGTGCAATAATCAGGCTAACTTACATAAGTTCTTTTAATGTATTTAACTAATTCAGCGCATAGTACAAGTGACTTAAAATGCGTAAATTTTCACAATTTCGTGCAGGATCCCCTTAAGTACAGGTACAGCAATGATAACAAACATCATTGATGACGTATCTTCTTGACTTCATAAAAATGGAGAAAGACCATAGATTCTAATTATTTTGGTTACCTATTTAAAAATACAAAATTAAATTTATAAAAAGAAAACATGTAATTATTATTACTATTATTATAGCAATGACCAACATTTACTTAAGTCTGAATCAGTAGGTCCTGAGGTCCTGATCACCGATGAAGTCATCGTGTATACATCTAATCTAATATAATTGATAGCAAATATTTTTGTGCTTTGTTTTTCATATCATATCACAGACAATGTACTTATGCAAATAATATGTTTTTAATTGAAACGTATGTGAATCTTCTGACTAGTCAGTCTCGCACAAGTCTCGTGAGCCGGGAGACCTATTAGTAGGTTATTAATGTTGGGTCACACACTCTTGTGA